>CP106730.1:96895465-98095465 GCA_025506655.1 Gossypium rotundifolium
TGTGATTCGGTTAAGACATCTAGTGATCGAGATGATTTTACAAGTTCTGTTAATATGAGAAACCATGTGGTTCAACCTTCTTTGCATGAAACCGCTCGAAAAAATGCAATGGAGCTATGTTTCAGTCAATACGACAAAAATAAAATGATTTACGATGAACAAATATTGCAAATTGATGAACTAGATAAATGACGAACACATGTTAAGGAGAAACCAAAAAGGCACGATAAAGAGTTAATGAGACGCCATGATAAGCATGTAGATGGAACGAGCCAATTTAAGGTTGGAGACAAGGTACTTTTAGACAAAATGGATCCACGAATTGCCACTTCGGAGCTTGATGCAAATGAATCAAACCCTTTTACGGTATTGAACATCTTTCCATACAGTACAGTCGAGGTAAATCATTCTGAATTTGGCACATTTAAGGTAAATAACACTCGACTTAAACCTTATCTTGGTAGAATAATTGATAGCGAGAAATAGGAGCTCCGGCTCTGCGAACCACTGTAATCGTGTAAATACGAGGTAAATCGAGCTTAGACTTTAAATAAGTGCTTCTCGGGAGGCAACCCGAGTGTTAAAACTACTAATTATTTTAATTTTATTTCATGTTATTTTTTAAAAACTAATTAATTTTCAACATAAAAAAATTATTTTTTAACCCACATGGCCTGGGCAACGGACGTGTTTGAGGTCAGTGCATTATAAAAGGTTCGATAGTGAGTTACACGGCTGGCGACATGGCCATGTGACCCACACAACCTAGACACGTTGGCGTGTCCTTAGCCGTGTGGATCCCGAGACTTTATTTTTCAAAATTGATGGAGACACTACTAAAATAGTCCACATGGTCGTGTGAACCTTGGGGCTAATTTTTCGATTTTATTTCAAGTTAGTGAGTTACACAATTAATAAAATGGCAGTGCGAGACACGGCCGAGCCATACGGGCGTAGGAGTAGCGAAAAAGATTACATACGGCCGTGCGACACAACCATGTGGCCCAACACGGGCCTCACGCGACTGTGTCGCCCTTTTAACCCCAAACCCTAATCCCCCTTCTTTTTACTTTGTCTTTTTCCCACCCTAACAGCTTAGCCGCCGTCGACCTTCCCTTGCAACTTCGACCAACCCCAACTATCTTTTCTCCTTGCTCGGTCGACTGCCACTCCGTTTCACCACAACATCTCCCTCTTTCCTCTTTTCTTCCTCACCTCGTTGAACACCCATGCCTGCTGCCCACACGCTTCCTACGTCGTCAACCAATCCCACCACAAGCCTCTTTTTTTCCCGTCGACCCTACCCAAGTCCCTCTCCCCTCCCTCGTCGAGCAACCCCACACCACAACCCCGATCTACCACCCCCAGCCCCTCTCATATTCTTCGCATCGTGCGCAGCCCCCCAGCACCACCCGCCACCACTCCACACCGACCATTGTTGTCCCTGGCCCTTAGTCTTTGTATTTTTATTTATTTATTTATTTTATTTATTATGCTTATTACTATTTTTAATATTAGTATTAGTCTTCCTGTTATTCTTTTGTTCTTAGTCCCATTACTTTTAGTTTGATTTTTTATTATTGTTATTTTTGTTTTTATTATTACTTTATTATTCTTATTATTCTTGTCTTTCTTCCCGACTTTATTTTTCATTGTCATTAGGTTTCATTTATTATTTTACTATTATTTCTTTTCCATATTAATTTTTCATTATTATTGTTATTTTATTATCATTCGTACTAATTTTCGTTTCATCTTATCTATTTTCGTTCCATGCTTGTATTATTCTTCGTGCTTTAGTATGCCTATTTGATAAATTTAGTCCTTAGTTTTTGCATGCTTGGGTATTAGTGCATATGATTGAGGAATGGATTATCCATCTAGGCCACTTTTATTTTTTATATTCGTCACGCTAGGTTACTTAGAGTTGTATTTCTTTATTATTTACACGTTTATTCATAGGCTTTTCTATGTGTTTAATTGGTGATATTTTTGCTCTTGTTTTACTGATATTGGATTATTCTATCTTTCAAGTACATCATGACTAACACTAGAGGCAAGTCCAAAGTCGTCGTTCTCGCTTCAAAAAAGCGAAAGATCCCTGGCGCGACCTCCTCCTTGAGCGCTTCTACCGAAACCCGCCACCCCTACATCCGATTTTTAGCGGGTCCCTAGGAGGACTTATTTCAACTTCTTCGACTATGACCACTCGGTTTAGCCCGATGTATTGATTGGGCCGCTTTGGAGTAAGTTCAATTAACTGATCATGTCCATGCCTTCATTTCTACAACCCTGTGGGACCGGTTCTTTTCCATCATCGAGCCCACATACATGGAGCTGTCTTTAGAGTTATGCTCTACATTTACGCTTCAAACATGTGATGGCGACTCTTGACGAGCCGAGCACCATCACTTTCGGACTCGGTGGTCAAAAGGCCATACACTCGAAGAATGCCATCTAATCAGCTTCTAAGTGGATCTCCCTTAAGATCGAAGATTTTTGTTCAATTTCTTTCGAAGTTTTATTGAGTTTCTTTATGTCTTGTGGTTATCCTAACTTTTAGATGTTTCTATTCAGAATAATGAACTAAATTCCCTAAATACCTAGGGAAGATGAAACCTATGACGAATATTATTATTTGATTTCTGATTTACATGATAAATACTTGATTCTTGTTCTCAATTATGTAAGCTTATTTCTTGTTTTAATATTTTCAGAATGTTAATTCATGTTTTATGTGCTTATTTCAGTGGAGAAAAAGTCCCTATTTAAGAGTAGATCTAGCATAATTGAGTGGAGTTGCATGCAATCCTAGAAATAGGACGACATAAATCTACCAAATTAGAGTCAAATCTAATAGGGGAATCCATAGATCGAGTTAATGCAACCATAGGGGTTTTAATTAGAAAGAGATTTCAATTAATTAACCTAGAGTTAGTTGTTCTTACTCTCAAAAGAGATATTAACATAATTTAGGGATTTCTACATATCTAGCCAAAAGTGAATAAATTGTTTAATTCATATTCATAATAATAGGTGAAGTCTAGGTGGATTCTTTCCTGGGTATTGTCTATCTCATTGGTTATCTTTGATTATTTTCCTATTTCATTATCTGTTGCATTATTAGATAAATTAGTTTAGTAATTTTAGATTAAAACACATCACCCAGTTTGTCGGCTAGATAATAAGAAGATGGTAATTACTAGTACTTTTAGTCCTCGTGGATACGATATTCCTTAGTCACCATAGCTATACTATTATTTGATAGGTGGGCTTGCCTTTTTCACATTTATAGTTAGTTTAGTGACCATCAATTTTATAGGGTGAAAATCAGATTACTAACAAAATATGAGTCTAAAAGTCATGTATGAGCATAATTTATTTGATTTGAAATAAAGGGAAAACAACCATCAAAGTTTGTTTAGATCACACTATCATTAACACAATCTAAGATATGCTTGATTTAGATGATGTTATGGAACAAATAACATCATCAAATGTATTGATGACTGAAAATTACAACTTAAATGCATGTGTCAATTAATTAATAAAGTGATGAGAGTATTCGCTTTTATGAATATCAAAATTTAATTACTATGCGTAAACTATTCAATTGCATTTAATCTAGATCAATAAAATAAATTCTAATTGCTACTAAAATTAAGCTAGGCAAATTATAAAGATTTTACTAAACTAAAGAAATGAAAACTTTTGAGTTTTCCAATAAATTTTAAGGACTTGAAACTCTAACTTCATCTAATCTAGTTAATTAATTATCTTTCATTTAATTGTTTAATCTATATAATTACTAACCTAAGGTTCAATTACATTAACTAAACTCTTTCAACATCTAGCTAAATTAATCCCCTTTTCAATAGTAATATTCCAATGCTACACAAGTTAGGTTAAGTCAAACCTATTGAGTTGATTAGGACATAAGTATTGTAACACCCCTAACCCGTGTCCGTCGCTAGATTGAGATTTGAGGCATTACGGACATAACTTTTTTTTTTTTGCAAGTATATATACTATTCATTCAAACAAAATAAAAGTGCACATTTTGCCATTACAATTAAATCAAAGTACACTATGTTTATTCAACATTCAATAATAATTTACTAACAATTTATATACTTAACAATATCTTACTATTAGCATTTTAAAACTAATCATAACCTAAAACCAAATAACTAAGATCAAAAATTACATATACAATATTTAACATTTCAAAGAACCAAAAATATACATTTTATTTAATTACTAACTCGTACTCATATATATATATATATATATATCATTAAAATTTCAAGCTTTAGCCAATTATACTATTATATCTACTAATACATAATATAATATAAACACCAATCCAAAACTCGTAGTCACATACATCTTCGAATCAAATATGTTCATATATACTCCATTAATAAATAATATCTTCTCAATTACCGAATTATCTCATATCAATACTTTAATTAACCTATGCACAAGTTAACCAAACATATACAACTTGAATAATAATTTATGAGACTAAACAAAACATACCAAGTTTAACAGCATAATATATACTTATATATATATATATACACACACATACTAGGCACCGCTTATCATATAAATTTCGGTCTAAAACATACAAATTCTTAAGTTTTGGTACATCCAAAACCATGTATCATACCATTCAAAATGGATCAAATACAAAGCTAAATATGCATACTTACAAATATCATTTTAACCAAATTGTATCAAATACATAAAGATTAAACATAACTAAAATGAATATGTCATTATTAACAAACCAAACACAAGCATGAGAAATAGGTTATTAGCTTCTTCTTTTATATGCTACCTATATACACATGATTCAATACTAATCAAAATCATTTATAAATTCATACATATTCAATTTAATGACATTTAATCTATGGTCCATGCACTTCGAACATATAACAAATCTCATAGCCAAAACACAGAACCAAATCCATTCGCATCACATTTAATTATCTATCACAAGCTCATACCATAGCCAAATATACATAGTTAACATTATCAATTCAAACTAATTTATTAAAGGCTTAATGACTAAACATAACCTCATACCTATTTACCATATCCGAACCTATATATTACCAAAACCAAGTCACACCATACAAGTATACATACTTACTAAAACCTATCCGCACATACGTTTCACTTAACATCAACCAATATATATAAAGGTATACATTTGGTCTTAGTCCATTTCATAACTAAATCAATCCATCACTCGATGGATAACAACTATACATGTACTAATCACTTAACCGAATTCAATATGTCCAAGTTATATACGTCACACTTACTTACCTA
Organism: Gossypium rotundifolium; assembly: GCA_025506655.1. Taxonomy (NCBI): domain Eukaryota; kingdom Viridiplantae; phylum Streptophyta; class Magnoliopsida; order Malvales; family Malvaceae; genus Gossypium; species Gossypium rotundifolium. The sequence continues at coordinate 96,900,812 of CP106730.1, forward strand.
TCATAAACTTATACCATAATCAAATATGCATAAATATAAACTCCATTTTTAATGACCATTAAAAACCATAGACATAGATACCAAACTCGATCAAAAGAAGATAAGCCATTTTCGCATGGCTATTTCATAAGTACTTGATCCACAATCAACATTCTAACTATGCTATACATGCCATATATTCAAAATCAACTTAGTAAAATACCGAAGGAAACTGCCGATAGTGTGATAAGTCTTGCTGACGATCCCCGAGCTCGTAACGACTTCAAAATCTATAAATCAGAGGTAAACAACAAACATACACAGTAAGCTAATTAAGCTTAGTAAGTCATAAGCATAAACGTTTATACATACATTTGTATATTAACTTTAGGTTATTAAGGCTGATTACACACAAATATTTCCAATACAAGTATATCAATTGCTACTAGGTCACACTTTATCCATACATTCAAATACCATATGGCCGAATATAATCCATCATTTACCTATTTTTATTTTCACTCCTGATAACGTAAATACATAGGCTAAATTACTCTATGTTCAATTATGCTAACACATAGTTCATATTCACAAAACTTTATATCATTTCAAATAATCAACTTACCTTGTTTTCATTTTAAGCAAATAACTAACACATACCGCATTGTGTAGTTCAATTTCATATTAGGTCTTTCTTGAACATTGCTCGTTGAACCGCTCGAACTAAAAGGATACACGGATAGTCTAAGCTCGCATAACGCCAATGTCCTGTATATGATCTTACATGTAAACTCATATCGATGCCATTGCCCTGCATGTGGTCTTACATGTAAACACAAGTCGATACCAACGTCCCAGAAATGGTCTTACACGATAACACATATCGTAAATCCTATGTCATGACATATGTATCCTAACTATTTCCTAGGGTTCATACGGACTTTCTGGAATCGAATCTCGAACGAATCAAACTTGGAAATTAAGCTCCCAATCATATTTGCATTCAGCAATACCAAATAATTTCATAATAATCTCATTCGTCATATAGCATAAATATATATCAAAATTTATCAACATTTATATGCTTATCGACTTACCTCAGATATCGATGGATGAATTCGACTAATCGACTACTTTCAACTTTCCCCCGATCTAATTCAGTTTTCTTCGGTTCTTGATCTAAATAAATTTAAATTTAACCCTTTTATTCATCAAATCATTCAATTTAATCCAAAAACACATAAATGGGAAAATTACCATTTTGCCCCTAATACTTTACACTTTTTGCAATTTAGTCCCTTTTGCACAAAACACAAAATACACAAAATTTGAACACACCATGCTAGGGCCGAATATTCATAGTCTTTATACAAGCCCACACATTTTATTTATTTCACATTTTAGTCCCTCAAAAATTTATTTTCACAATTTAGTCCTAATTACTCAAATTCACCAAAAATTCAAAGACAAAACATATATATAAAAACATATATTTTATAATTCTCATCAAGCATCACAAAACACAATTATTCATCAATGGAATAACTCAAAATATTCTTCAAAATAAAAAATTCTAGCATGGGTCGGATAGTACTTAAAGCAACGATATCAAAAACATAAAAAATATCAAAAACCGAGCTAGAACTCACCTTGAATCAAGCTCAACAATGGCCGAACGTAGCTAGGTTTTCTCTCTTTTTATTTTTCTTAATTTCGCTAATGAAAAAGATGATAAAACATGGCTTGTCTTATTTTATTTTAACATATATATTAACATTTTATTAATTTACTACATTAACCTATAATATTAATTATATAAAACATATAACTCAAGGTTATTTTTGACCATTGCCGCCCACTAACTCCTTTATGGCTTATTTGCATCATAAATCCTCCATTTTATAAAGATAACAACAATTAGGTACTTTTAGATTTAACCCCTAAATTTTCATTTTACACAATTAAGCCATTTTCTTTAATCGGTCACTCAAATGACAAAATTAAAACACGAAAATTTCACACAATTAAATTCACACATAATAAGCACAGAAAATAATATTAAAATATTTTTCAAACTCGAATTTGTGGTCCCGAAATTACTATTCCGATTAGGGTCAAAATTGGGCTGTTACAAGTATATTCCTATCCTAGCTTTAAATTATTTTGTTTGTCAGTGCTACTAAAGTTAATTCTAATCTATTCATTCTAGATCTCAACTCCAACTTTCTCTTCCATGACAAATTATGATATCAAACTAATACGACCTTGTAATCAGACAAGCAAATTAAATAAGTACACATCTGAATAAATAATTAGAATAGGTCAAAACAATTGAATAGAAAAATAATTAATTAACTAAGATATATGATCCATCATTGTTCCAAGAAAATAGAGCTCATTATGAATCGAGAAAATATCACACAAATAAATTCAACACAAAAGAAAGAATCTAGAGAGAAAATAAATGAAGACGATGAATCGAGCTCCTCGAATCTCCTTTTCTTCTTATCTTTGCAAGCTTTAAGTTTTCCTAAGAAAAATTTTCATTTGCCTCCAATTGAATTCCCTCTTTTTTTTCTCCTAAAAGCTTTTTTAAATTCAAAACCCTTAATATTTAGATTTTAATCAAAGTGCTTCACCAAACAAAGAATTGTGGTGGAGAGAATTTGTTAGAATTAAGTGATCCAAAATCCTTATTTGAATAAAATACAAGAGCAAAATAAAATAAAAGTAAAATCCATATAGAACTAGACTTCTTTTATTTTATTTTAGAATAAGGTTTTTAAGCCTTATTAAACTCCATCTATTTTATATTGATTAGAATAAGGTGTTTCAATCTTACTACACTCCTATTATAATATGGCTTTACAAGCCTCTAAATAGACATAGTCTATTCCTCTTGTAATTATTCGAATTCGACATAGTGAATTTTCTTCTCCTCTGTCTGTGGTTTTTCCCAAAAGGGTTTCCATGTAAAATCTGTGTGTTCTTTATTTTATTTCTTTTTTATTTGCGATATATTGTCATTACCAACATTCTATTTTATTTTTCACAAATTGGTATCCGAGCTTCCAGGTTTTTCATCTCGATCACGGCAATGGCGTCTTCGAAGTATGAAATTTTGATGTTGGATCGCAACACCAGATTCGTGTTGTGACAGATAAATATGCGGGCAGTTCTTGCACAGATGGACTTAGAGGAAGCCCTACTAGGGGTAGGTAAGATGCCTTCGACATTGACGGAGGAAGAGAAGAAGCGCAAGGATTGAAATGTGTTAACACATTTACATCTGCATTTGTCTAATGAAATTTTACAGGATGTGATGAAGGAGAAGACCGCCGCTACATTATAGAAGAGGTTGGAACAAATATGTATATTGAAAACTCTAACCAACAAGTTGCATATGAAGCAACGTTTTTATGCTCATCGTTTGGAGGAAGGTGCATTTGTGCACGAACACTTAATAGTGTTTAAAGAAATTCTCTCAAACTTGGAGGTCATGGAGGTTCAGTATGATAAAGAAGATCTAGGGTTGATTCTACTTTTTTCGTTTCCCCCATCTTATTCAACATTTAGAGACACAATTTTATATAGCCACGAGTCTCTCACAGTTGATAAGGTTTATGATTCTTTGACCTCGTATGATAAGATGAAGCATCTTGTGGTTAAAATTGACTCTTAGAGAGAGGATCTCATTGTTCGTGGGAGACAAGATCGAAATGCTGATGATGATCGTGGAAGGAAACAAGAACGGAATCCTCGCGATAAATCTAAGGGTAGATCAAAGTCTTCAAACAGAGGTAAAACTTGTAACTTCTGCAAGAAGAAAGGGCACATTAAATCTGAATGCTATAAGCTACAAAACAAGATCAAAAGGGAAAACAACTAGAAAATTCCGATGAAGTTGATGTTGTAGAAGACTACAGCGATGGTGAACTTCTAGTCGCTTTCGTTAACAATTCTAAAGTGAGCGATGAGTGGATCATTGATTAGGTTGCACTTTCTACATGAGTCCTAATCGGGATTGGCTTACAACTTAAGAAACAATGTATGAAGGTGTTGTTTTGATGGGAAATAATGCTTCGTGTAAAATCGCAGGTGTTGGAACAATTAAAGTTAAGATGTTTGATGGAGTTGATAAAACACTTAGTGGTGTTCGACATGTTCCAGAATTGAAGAGAAATTTAATTTCGTTGAGTACTCTTGATTCAAAAGAGTACAGATACACAGCTGAAAGTGGGGTTTTAAAGATTTCCAAAGGTTCCCTTGTTGTGATGAAAGGGTAGAGAAAGACTGCCAAGTTATATGTTTTGCAGGGTTCTACTGTTACTGGTGATGCAGCTGTCGCTTCGTCTTCCTTGTCAGATGATGATGTCGTAACCATTCTTTTTTGAAAAAACAAAAGGAGTTCGACTTTGGTTTTTTGAAAACGAAATAAAAGACAGGGAGTCTCCACCTATCTTTATTTGGTGTGATCGGATCACCTTTGTTTTAATAAAACATTTGGGTTTACTAAAACAATGTTGATGGTCTGCGAAATTTTGAAAATCGGGTTCGAAAGTCGGTTACGCACAAGGAAGGGCTAGCACCCTCGATACGCCCAAAATTGGTACCAAAATGATTAATTAGTGTCTTAGTGTCGAAATTTTGAAAAGGTTTTAAAATACGGATCCTTTAAAAGGTATTGGGAAATTTAAGATTTCTTCGTTCAGATAGGGTACAAACATCACATCCAGCACGTTAGGACATGATATTCTAAACCTTCATAATCAAAGCTATCTCATGATTTTACGACATTTATTAAAAGGATATTTAGTTATTTAGTCAAACGGAAAATCGCAACCAGCACGTTAGGGCACTATTCCCCGAATTCCTAAATACAAAACATTGCCTTTATTTTAAAGAAAAGGCTCGAGTTAAAACTTGAGATTTCTTTGTCCCGAGAAGATATAAACATCACATCCAGCCCGTTAGGACACGATGTTATAATCTCTCGTAATCAAAGTCATCTCGTAATTCGCAAAACTTCGTAAAAGGGATGCTAAGTTATTTAGCTAAACGGAAAATCGTAACCCAGCATGTTAGGGCACTATTTCCCGAATTTCTAAATACAAAACATTGCCTTATTTTAAAATCTTTCAGGTGAAATATGATGATTTTACGAATGGTGTTTTGTTTAATAATTTAGTACAAAACGAAGAAAACAAATATGGATGTGAATGTAGTAAATAAATAAAAAATAAATAATAATAATAGTAATAATAATAACAATAACAATATGATAATAACAAAGTAGTGATGGAGAAAGAAAAAAATAAAAAATAAAAAAATAAAAATAAAAATAAAAATACAATAAGAAATAATAATGACAAAATAATAATGATGATACTTGAAATGAAAATAAAATATGAATGATAATACAAAAATGATGGCAAATAATACATGAAATAATATACATAAAATAAGTAAATAAAAATATATACATATAAAAAATAATATAATAGTAATAATAATAATGATAAAATAATGATAAAATAGATAATAATAATGATGATGAAGACAACAAATAATAATAATAAATAAAATAACAATCTACTATAATAATGGTAAAAAAACACATACGATCATAATAATAAATAATAGTAATAACAAACGAATAATAGTAAAAATATAATCAAAATAACAAATAATAATGATAATAATAATAATAATAATAAAGTTAGTGAAACACAACATATATAATTTAAAACAAATAATAGATTAAAATAATTAATGTGTACAAAGAATTTAAAATGAATACTATTTATATATATATATATATATATATATATATATATAAACAATTTAATAAGAATAATATATAAAACTTCATATGAATAATAATAATAAAACAAGTTTAAAAATAATGAATAAATTACACAAGGTCGGGACAAAATTAAAAATTTAGCGAACTCAGATATGAATCATAAATAATCAAAAGGCGATTTAGGAGCAAAACGAATGGTGCGAAACTATTGGGCACCAAATAGGCAAATGTTCCCTAAATCCCCACAAGACATCCATTGATGACCCAGGACCAAATCGAAATCAAAATGAAACCCGAGGCCAAATTTAAAAGAGCAAAGAAAGGTGAAATGCGCCTAATCGAACAGAGCGGAAGGAGGGACCATTCATGAAAATATCCCTTTAAAGCGAAAACACAAATCCCCACCCCACCAAGCGACGTTGTTTTATTATGGCCTTTAAAACAAAAAAATTTCCTTAAAGCTTCATTTCTACCGTGTTCTTAAAAAAAATTCAAAGGGTTTCTCCTTTTTTTTTAACCCCCATTTCCTTCTTCAATCTCCCTCTTTATTCTCTCAAAAAAGACGAAAAGGCAGAGAACTCTCCCACAAGCAATCAAACCACGAATCCTCTACCCCTATAGCTTTGATTTCTAACCCTTTGAAAAGGAGGTTCGACGACGAAAGGTATGCTTTTCCTTTTGTTTTTATATTTCGTTTGTAAAACAAAAACTTAAAATAAAAATAATAAAGCAAGTAGATAAAAAGATAAAATCGACCTTTAAGGCTTCTACTTTTATTTTTTTATTTCTGATTTGGTTCGTATTTTTTTTAATTTTTGAATCCGAAAATCCCCTTACATTGTTTTTCTCTTCGGTTTTTATAACCGAGATTGAAAAAAAAAAAAGAAGAATATAGTGCCTTTGTTTCTACTGCTACTATTGTCCTTTTTTGCGTGTTTGCGTGGTAGGAGCGCGTGGTGGAGTGGAGGAGGCGACGGGCAAGTGGTGGTGTCAAGGCGTGTTCTAGCAGAGGCAAGGGAAGATTAGGGTTAGGTTTCTTTTGTTTTGGGCTTTTGTATTTGGATTTCTGAATTGGGTTATTGTTGTCATGACAATGGGATTTGGGTTTGTAAAATGGGTTTTAATTTTGTTTTATTTGTTTGTTGGGCCCGCAAATTTGGGTTTACATTGCCCTCTTTGCTCGTTGTCGGTAACGGGAACAGAGCAAAGACGTGAAGGAGGCTCAATTTGCCCGGATCCACTTGGACTCGGATTCTTTGGTGCTCTTATTCTTCATGTAGCCTTATTCCAGTCCATTATATCTTGTTGCTTTGATCCACTCCACTGCTATGTGGCTTCAATTTGCTCTTGCTGCATCTCCAGAGAGATGAGGTCTTTGGTCTTCAGCCTATTCCACTACTAGTTAAGGCAATAGGACTAAAGCTTAACCATGCTCCCTCTTGGTTAGGGATGTGAATTATAATTTTTGACCTATTCAACTGCTGGTTAGGGACATAGGACAGTGGCCTAAATCATGTTCCCTACTGGTTAGGGAGCTAAGATTTGCCTTCGATCTTGCCCCACTACTGGTTAGGGCGACAAGATCTACAATTTTTGACCTATTCCACTGCTGGTCAGTAGCAATAGGACGGTGGCCTAAATCATGTTCCCTACTGGTTAGGGAGCCAAGATTTGCCTTCGATCTTACCCCCACTCTTGGTTGGGGTGACAAGATTTACAATTTTTGACCTATTCCACTTCGCTTTGGTCGTGACAATAAGACAAATGGCCTAAATCATGTTCCCATCTTGGTTGGGAGCTAAGATTTGCCTTTAATCTTGCCCCACTAATGGTTTAGGCGACAAGATCTACAATTTTGACCTATTCCTTCGCTGGTCGGTGGCAATAGAACGTGGCTTAAATCATGTTCCTTCATGGTTAAGGAGCCAAGATTTGCCTTCGATCTTGCCCCACTACTGGTTAGGCGACAAGATCTACAATTTTGACCCATTCCACCATGGGTGGCAATGGGGATAGTCCTCAACCTATTCCACTGCTGGTGGGTGGCAATAGGACGATCTTCAACCTATTCTTTGGTGGTCGGTGGCAATAGGGCAATCTTCAACCTATTCTATTGCTGGTCAGTGGCAATAGGGCAATCTTCAACCTATTCCACTGCTGGTCAGTGGCAATAGGGCAATCTTCAACCTATTCCACTGCTAGTCAGTGGCAATAGGGTAATCAACCTATTCCACTGCTGGTCAGTGGCAATAGGACGGTCTTCAACCTATTCCATCGCTGGTAGATGGTAATATGACGGTATTCCACCTATTCCACTGCTGGTCAGTGGCAATAGGGTAATCTTCAACTTATTCCACTGCTGGTCAGTGGCAATAAGATAATCTTCAACCTATTCCACTGCTGGCCAATGGCAATAGGACAATCTTCAACCTATTCCACCGCTGGTCGATGGTAATAGGACAATCTTCAACCTATTCCACCGCTGGTCGATGGCAATAGGAAAATCTTCAATAGTGTTGCTACACCATCCTCTGGGGGACATATCCTGTAGACTCAATTTTATTTGTTTGTGTTTATGCCAAAGGATGCGGATGCTATGGTCGGAATGACTCAAATGCTCCTAACTACGTGTGATATGGATGCCATTTACATGAATGCAGAATGTCATGAGAATGATGATTTTCCATTAAGATGCAATGATTGTAATAAATCGAATGCTCCTAGCTAAATGATATTATGGAGGACATTTGCATGAATCCGGGATATCATGATAATAATTCTTTGTTAAAAATGTATAAGGATCACGATGCGATGATTGCACGCTCCTAATGATGATGAATGAATGTAAAATGAAATGACCCCTTTTTATGCTTAGGGTTGTCACTGCTCGTAGTCCACTAGAGTCGTACAACCCTAATATCTCGCTATTGCTGGTACCTTTGCCAGAAACTCAAAGAAACAATCATATTTTGCTCAAACAATTTACCCCAATGTGACTTCAAGGCCCACTCCACAGCACATACAGGACTTTAAGGCCTATACCATCTTCAGATCAACCCATTGTGCCTTAAGGGTATAGAAATTGTGTCATCTTCAATCCATCCCACTACGACTCAGGCGTGTAGAATCTTTGTCATCTTCAGTCAATCCCACTACGACTCAGGGGTATAGAATTTGTTGATTTGGTCTGTTGCACCTTTCCATTCCTGTGGATCGTGACCAGGTGTGCACACATGATAGTTGCATGGATACAAAATCATTCTTCGCGCGAATGATTCCCCATTCATACATCGCCCTTTTTTATCGAGATGATACTATTTACGTAATACCTCGTCATTTTGTTCAATCACCGTTTTCAATCCGAAGAGATAGCCTCAGTTCAGAATTTTCCTCCACCATTATTCCTGTCCCCTAAACTCGAGGAGTTTTAAGCAATGGTCCTGTTTCAAGTTTCGATACTACTTAGAAGTTTTCTAGAGTAATATGTGAAACTCTTTTTTGTGAAAGTGTCGTTAGTCCATTAATCATTATTTCAATGCAAAATGTCTGAAAGAGATCATAACTATGGATAAGAACGAAGTTAGTTAGGAGCATAGCTCGAAACCAATGGGTTAAGCAAAGGTAGCGAGTGCAATCAGGAAAGAAATTTATTGGCAGTGTATCTTGCAAGGTAAAAATAGAAACTAGGTGCCCCAGATATCGCAGCCTGAGCTTCTCTGTTCAAACTTTTGAGGACGATTTTAGGCTCAATATGTGTTTAGGGATCCGAGTACTTTGTCGATGCTCCAAGACGCAACATACTTCTTCATTGTTAACTCAAGCGTGGTAAGACTACCGTATGCCTTACTTTTGATCAAAATTTAAGCTGCCCTTCTCGGGTTTTCAACTCAAATCCCCTTTGATCCCAAGGCGCCCTTTGCGGGTTTTCACCTCGACCTCTCTTTTTTCTTTTTTTTCCGTGTTTTTTCGTTTTTGTTTTTTTTTCACCTTTTTTTTTGCAAAACTCTTTTTTTTAATTTGAACTCATCGGATTGGACAGGTCCTTGCCATCCATCTTGATTAGTATCCATGCTTCCCCAGAACAAGCCTTCTTTGCTGCATAAGGCATTTACTTTTCCTTTCGGAGTCCTCTTGAATACGAAGAACCCTTCTTAATGCCAGGTCTTTCTCCTGAAATTCTTTTGAGCGAACATTTTTGTCATAAGCCCATATCATACATTTTTGGTACATTCGACCACGAGTACTTTCAATCAAGCTTACTGTAGACATTCTGCTTCACCCAACCAAATCAAAGCTTGTGAAAAGGAATCTTATCTTCCAACAATTGTTTCCCTTTTAATAAACCAATGGGAAAGATGCCCCGGTGAAAGTCCTGGCCAACTTTTAAGAAACCTAGAAGGTAAATGGTAACTTCTCTATGCCAACCTTTACAAGTCTCAGTCCTTTTTCAAAAATTTTGAATGGTTTTGGCTATCTTGCTGCACTGATGTGGTGTCTGATCTTTGGTCAGACTATAAATTCGTGCCAACACGTTTTCTTTCTGGCATTCTTTATCGCCATTCTCTCTTTCTTCTTCTTTTTCTTCCTCTTTTTTTTTTTTTGAATTTGAAGTTGAAGTCGACGACCGCTGACTTTGTAATTTTGACATGTGAAGCGACCTTTACCCTCTTGGTAAGGTAACCAAAGGCTATGAATATGAATCGATGTTGGCTCAAAGCTCTTGAGGAGACTGGCTTGATAGCGTCCATGCCTCACATATAGGAATCTGCGTTTCAGTGGCCTCAATGTGTCTAACTGTGATCATGCGATAATGTCTTGCCTTATTCTTGCGGTGAGCTAAGCTTCGATCTTCATCTCCCTCGTTGGCTTGTAGTGTCGACTGACATTTCGCGAGGTAGGATCTGCCATCTTTAACAAGTTAGGAAGTAAGTTGCAATCTCTGTCATCTTCTAAGTCCTTATATTCTTCTAGACACATATCTCACTAGAAAGGGAGTCTGTAACAGCGTCGCTCATGTCATTGATATCTGGGACCCATCGCCGGTATGAAAGTAATTTCCAGAGAATGAATGATTATTCATGAATGAAGAATAAAAGAATATTCAATAGAATGTATAGCATGGAAAATAAAAATATTGGTTCAAAAGATGTATTTTATTGAAGTAGTAATTGAACATGAGCCTATTTCACAAAAGAGATCTTATTGCTTCTAGGCTTAAAGCAACAAGTATACTTCAGACATTACTCTAGGTAAGCTTCTAAATACTATAGGAATTACTTCCAAAGTCTCATTGCTTAAAATGCTCCTGTGTTCATGCTTACGCTTTTGGTGCGTCGCCTATCTCCACAACACCCATTTTGACGAATTTTTCCACCAACTTCTTGAAAGTCGTGCAATTTTCTATCGAATGTCCTGTAACCCCGCATGATACTCATTAATTGGATAGTTAGGTTATACCATTTTGGGTATGGAGGTTGCGTGGTTTTATATAATAAGGAGCTACAACTTGCATATCAAATAAATTCTGGTATAACTCCCTATATGTCATGGGAATAGGAGTGAATTGAGGTTTTTTCGAATACGCTCCTGGATTGGGTTTTTGCTTTGGGGGATCGGTGTGACCGTAATCGCTTTCTTTGGTGGTTTATCAGAACGGCTTGAATAACCTTTGGTATACACACTCGTGATAGCCACATCCTTATCCTTCCTCTTCGGGGCTTTTGAAGCCCCTTCTCCCTTTTTCTCTACCTCTGGTAGGCCAAAAACAATACGATTGACTTGCTCAGCACTGTGGCTCCTCGAGAATTCAAGAGTAATCAAGTATCGGTCCTATATTGAGATCCAATAATGATAGGTACCACGAGAATGTGCATCCGGTTGAGTTGGGACACTTATTGGGGAATAAACGATGTCTTCATCATTATCCATATTTTGGTCATTGGGTCACTTTTTTCAAGTCCTTTGGTGAGTTAATGGCCCATCATGTTCTTTTGAAATTCTAGCATTTGCTCGCATTTCTTGTTGAATTTGGGACAATTGCTCTTGCATCCGTATTTGCCTTTGCTCTATCCTCACCAACCTTTGTTCCATGTTTTCTAGGTTAACTGAAACATTTTACCTAATTAGGGTCCTTTTTGTAAAGGTCTAATGCAAATGTATGTAATGCGCATGCAATGTAATGCGAATGCATGAATGCAAAGAGGTATCGATTCTGATCAACTTCATTTTAGAAAACTTTATTAGAAAACAAATTCTTTTACATAAAATGGACTACTATATGCTTTCGTCCTAAGTCCTAAAGGTTTTGATTTCCAAAACAATGGAGCTAGCTCTTGACTATGATCAGACTGTAGCCTATATTTTATGCTTAACATATCCACCTGTAGATGACCAGCTACCTCTTGAATCTAAACTATCACTTCCCTCACGAGGTAATCTCGACTCTTTAACTTGATGATCATAAGAATGATAAAGTTCTTCTTTCCAACACTCCTCTCCTGTCTTCAGAAGCCTGATTCACAGTTCGCAATTGTGTAATGCTGATTTTAACTCTTCGATCATACACTTTACTCGATTGCAGGGTTACAGCTTCGAGGGTAGTGAAGAGACTGTCTCAGCTTAGCATCAATTTTCTAAAAAAATATCGATCATTTACTCTAGCTAGCGTCGTACTCTAAGGGATTCTTTCGCTTCCATGGATTAGAAGAAGGAATTACAGAGCTCCAGACATTTTAATAGCTTTTCTCATTCTAACCACAGGTGAAAGTCGTCTATTCTGGTTAATCTCTTTGGATCTATCAAATGGGGTCAATGCAAATTCCTTTCACTTCTTCACACGAACCCAATCCCTTATAATGTTGTTTGGATCACAACGATGAGCCAAGAAGTTCACAACAACCTAACTTTCCATCCTAGATGGCTCCACTAAATCCAACGCCCATTCTTCGAAAAGAAATTTCCATCATTGCCCCTTGGTACTGACAGAATACGATCTTCGACTTGGGTGAAATTAACGCTGATAGAAACACCACAAGAACGCAGCATCGGCTTGGCACTATGGTTGCTCCCCTGTGAAGCATTGGATAAGGCTTTCATTCTTTCCTGAGACTTCTATCTTAACCAAAGAAGCTCTCTAGTTAGCGCTTTGTCAATTGCAAATACATCTAGGAATGGAGCTCCAAAAGAATGTAAGTAGGTTGTTTCGGCTCTCTGACATTAAAACATGGCAAGTCTTGTAGAGAAGCGCGACTGTATGTTGTGATGGTCGACAAAATGATTATAGACAGTAATCTCTAGATTCTCAGTTTCACCATTAACTTATTTCATACTTTTCCCCTTCAATAAAGACGACAGATCTTTGCACAACTACTCGCTCAATCCAGTGATCTTGTACTCGTGGTTGGATGGGCTGACTTTTGTCCTCAGGTTCTTAAAGCTTTGCTTAGCCATGGTCCGATCCGGGATCCATGGCATTCGATTGGCAAAGGATCCACAACCGGCTAGGACGAATATCAATATTCAGGGAAAGGCCTCTTTGAGTGGCCATGAAATTTGAACGGAAGCCCCTATTACCAAGGGCACCTCTTTCAATGTCTGTGAAGCTGTTCTGATTATCTTGAAAGATTGGCAAACCAGTAGGCATCCCTGCTTTGCAGCATGCTATCTTAAAATGACATCTATCACCCTCAATGCTTCTTGAGAGTTTTAGATTCCTGTCCGCGCCAAGCATTTTGAGTTGCTCACATGGGTGTCTATGCAACAAAGCTGATTTGACCGATAAGGTCGTTTAATTCTCTTCCTGTCTTGCCCATTTGAGTCATCATGGACATCAGGTCTTGCATTACTGTTGTTTCTGTTAGATGTAACATCCTCAAATACAACTACAAACTCATGCTTGTTATTTGGAAGAGCACCAACAGTAAATAAACTTTTCTCCCCGTTGTAAGCAAAGTCCCTTTCAGCCAATTTATTGTCACAGGTCTCTTGCCCTCTGCCAATCACTTTTCTTCCAACTGCCACATTTCTTTTTGCTCAAATGCATCCATACCCTTCTAACTGCCTAGGTTCTAACTATCTAACGATCGCATTGTCTTCCACTTTATCAAGGAACTGTTTTCCATAACCAAACTTTCTAACTTTAAACCGATCGTGAATCGATACCTTTATAGAAAATGAGATGATATGCACGAAAATAAAATACAAAGAGTTAGTATCACAAAGTACAAAACAAGTGAAAATGAACAAAAACCAACATAGGTGACCACTAAGGTTTGACGTAGTTCTATCTAAGGTGGGCTCTTAGGGTTCACTACATGTGGTTTGGTTCTAAGGTAAGGGTACCCGAACTAGCAGATTCCTCGATCCTCACCCATTATATGCTTATTTAGACCGAGTTCAGTTTAGGGGAATACATTTCCCTATGGCTGCACGGAGATGAAAATCTCACGAAGACATAGGTACAGGTGTATCCCGAAAGCAATCCACTATCCTGCACGGAGGTGAAGACCTCACGAAGGAGTAGTTTCTCACTCCCACTTAAAGGTGCGACCACAACGGTCATGCAATGCAATGCCGAGATTAAAACAACATGTAATAAAATGATTGTAATTTTCAAATCGAACTTTCAAACTTCTGACAAAAGACAGAAAATAATCAATTTATGGCTTGACTTTCTAAATCGATCCCCAGTGGAGTCGCCAAGCTGTCGTAACCATTCTTTTTGAAAAAACAAAAGGAGTTCGACTTTGGTTTTTTGAAAACAAAATAAAAGACAGGGAGTCACCACCGATCTTTATTTGGTGTGATCGGATCACCTTTGTTTTAATAAAACATTTGGGTTTACTAAAACAATGTTGATGGTCTGCGAAATTTCGAAAATCGGGTTCGGAAGTCGGTTACACACGAGGAAGGGCTAGCACCCTCGATACGCCCAAAATTGGTACCAAAATGATTAATTAGTGTCTTAGTGTCGGAATTTTGAAAAGGTTTTAAAATACGGATCCTTTAAAAGGTATTGGGAAATTTGAGATTTCTTCGTTCCGATAGGGTACAAACATCACATCCAGCACGTTAGGACATGATATTCTAAACCTTCATAATCAAAGCTATCTCATGATTTTACGACGTTTATTAAAAGGATGTTTAGTTATTTAGTCAAACGAAAAATCACAACCCAGCACGTTAGGGCACTATTCCCCGAATTCCTAAATACAAAACATTGCCTTTATTTTAAAGAAAAGGCTCGAGTCAAAACTTGAGATTTCTTTGTCCCGAGAAGATATAAACATCACATCCAGCCCGTTAGGACACGATGTTTTAATCTCTCGTAATCAAAGTCGTCTCATAATTCACAAAACTTTGTAAAAGGGATGTTAAGTTATTTAGCTAAACGGAAAATCGTAACCTAGCATGTTAGGGCACTATTTCCCGAATTTCTAAATACAAAACATTGCCTTATTTTAAAATCTTCGTGTGAAATATGATGATTTTATTTAATGGTGTTTTGTTTAATAATTTAGTACAAAACGAAGAAAACAAATATGGATGTGAATGTAGTAAATAAATAAAAAACAAATAATAATAATAGTAGTAATAATAATAATAATAACAATATGATAATAACAAAGTAGTGATGGAGAAAGAAAAAATAAAAATAAAAATAAAATAAAAATAAAATACAATAAGAAATAATAATGACAAAATAATAATGATGATACTTGAAATGAAAATAAAATATGAATGATAATACAAAAATGATGGCAAATAATACATGAAATAATATACATAAAATAAGTAAATAAAATATATAGATATAAAAAATAATATAATAGTAATAATAATAATGATAAAATAATGATAAAATAGATAATAATAATGATGATGAAGACAACAAATAATAATAATAAATAAAATAACAATCTCAGTCATAATAATGGTAAAAAAACACATACGATCATAATAATAAATAATAGTAATAACAAACTAATAATAGTAAAAATATAATCAAAATAACAAATAATAATGATAATAATAATAATAATAATAAAGTTAGTGAAACACAACATATATAATTTAAAACAAATAATAGTTTAAAATAATTAATGTGTACAAAGAATTTAAAATGAATACTATTTATATACATATATATATATATAAACAATTTAATAAGAATAATATATAAAACTTCATATGAATAATAATAATAAAACAAGTTTAAAAATAATGAATAAATTACACAAGGTCGGGACAAAATTAAAAATTTAGCTTAACTCAGATATGAATCATAAATAATCAAAAGTCGATTTAGGAGCAAAACGAATGGTGCGAAACTATTGGGCACCAAATAGGCAAATGTTCCCTAAATCCCCATGCGCACATCCAGTTGATGACCCAGGACCAAATCGAAATCAAAATGAAACCTGAGGGCCAAATTTAAAAGAGCAAAGAAAGCAGGAAATGCGGCCTAATCGAACAGAGCCGCGGAAGGGAGGGACCATTCATGAAAATATCCCTTTTAAAGCGAAAACACAAATCCCCACCCCACCAAGCGACGTCGTTTTATTATGGCCTTTAAAACAAAAAAATTTCCTTAAAGCTTCATTTCTACCGTGTTCTTAAAAAAATTCAAAGGGTTTCTCCCTTTTTTTTAACCCCCATTTCCTTCTTCAATCTCCCTCTTTATTCTCTCAAAAAAGACGAAAAGGCAGAGAACTCTCCCCACAAGCACCGAAACCACGAATCCCTCTACCCCTATAGCCCGATTTCGGCACTGGAAAAGGAGGTTCCGACGACGGAGAGGTATGCTTTTCCTTTTTGTTTTTTATATTTCGTTTGTAAAAACCAAAACTTAAAATAAAAATAATAAAGCGAGAGATAAAAAAAGATGAAAATCGACCTTTAAGGCTTCTACTTTTATTTTTTTATTTCTGATTTGGTTCGTATTTTTTAATTTTTCGAATCCGAAAATCCCCCTTACATTATTTTTCTCTTCGGTTTTTATAACCGAGATTGAAAAAAAAAGAAGAATATAGTGCCTTTGTTTCTATTGCTACTATTGTCCTTTTTTGCGTGTTTGCAGGTGGTAGGAGCGTGGTGGAGCAGGTGAAGGAGGCGACGGGCAAGTGGCTGGTGTCAGAAGGCAGGTTCGGCGCAGAGGCAAGGGGAAGATTAGGGTTAGGTTTCTTTTGTTTTGGGCTTTTGTATTTGGGTTTCTGAATTGGGTTATTGTTGTTGGGCTGACAATGGGATTTGGGTTTGTAAAAATGGGTTTTAATTTTGTTTTTATTTGTTTGCTGGGCCCGGGCAAATTTGGGTTTACACAGATGATATTACTTAACTTTGGCATATGCGCCTAGGGCATATGAGTGAGAATGGCATGGCAGAATTAAGCAAAAGAGGACTTCTTGATGGGCAAGGAATTTGCAAACTGAAGTTCTGTGAGCACTGCGTTTTTGGGAAGCAAAAGAGAGTTTGACTCACCAGAGGAATCCATAACACGAAGGGAACGTTAGAGTATACTCATTATGATCCGTGGGGGCCATCCAGAGTGCCTTCGAGAGGAAGAGCTAATTATATGCTAACTTTTATTGATGATTTTTCCAAAAAAGTTTGGGCGTTCTTCCTGAAGCAGAAAATCGATGTGTTTTCATCATTTAAGTCTTGGAAAATTATGATTGAAAAATAGACGGGAAAACAAATAAAATACCGTCACACAGACAATGGCTTAGAGTTCTGTTCTAATGAGTTTAATAGACTGTGCAAGTTAGAAGGGATCGTGAGACACTTGAACTTGTCATACTCCACAGCAAAACGTTATTGTAGAACAAATGAACAGAACGATCATGGAGAATGTTCAATGTATGTTGTCAAATGTCAACTTACCAAAGTCGTTTTGGGTAGAAGCAGCCTCTACTGCATGTTTTTTGATCAATCGTTCTCCATCCATTGCCATTTAGAAAAAGACTCCACAAGAGGTATAGTCTGGTAATCCTGCTAATTATTCTAATTTAAAGATCTTTGGGTGTCCTGCGTATGCTCATTTTGATAATGGAAAATTAGAACCGAGATCCATTAAAATGTGTTTTTCTTAGTTATAAAGCTGGTGTAAAAGGGTATCAGTTATGGTGTCCTGAAAATAGAAAAGTTGTGATTAGCAGAGATGTTGTTTTTGATGAAACTGTTATGCTACCTATCTTATCTCTTAAAGACTCTTCCAATAAAGAAAATAAAAAGGAGGTGGAGCATCAGTTTAATACAAAATCTACAACAGAGTCGACTTCTCAAGCTAGTACAAAAATTGAGAATAGAGTTGCTTCTTCACCACAATACTCTATCGCCAAAAATAGAACTAAAAGAGAAATTAAACCTCCAAAGAAGTATGCCGAGGCTAATCTAATTGCTTATGCTTTAAATGTGGTTGAAGATATAGATGCAAACCAAGAGCCATCTAATTATTCTGAGGCGGATAGCTGTGAAGATTCAGAAAAGTGGATGTTTGTTATGAAAAAAGAAATGGAATCACTCTACAAAAATAGAACATGAGATCTTGTGAAACTTTCTAAAGGTAAAAAGGTTGTTCATTGTAAATGGGTGTTTAAAAATAAAGAAAGGACTCCAGGAGTTGAAGAACCCAGATATAAAGCAAGGATTGTTGCAAAGGGTTACAGTCAAATTCCAAGAGTGGACTTTACAGATGTGTTCTCCTCAATGGTGAAGCATAGTTCAATTTGAGCTTTGCTTGGTATTGTGGCCATGCATGATTTGAAGCTTGAGCAGTTAGATGTAAAAACTGTATTTTTGCATGGAGAACTTGAGGAGGATATTTACATGCAACAACAAAATGGTTTTACAGTCTCAAAAAAAGAGGACTATGTTTGCTTGCTGAAAAAATCCCTTTACGGTTTGAAACAGTCACCAAGATAGTGGTACAAGAGGTTTGATTCCTTTATGACTTCTTATGATTTCAAAAGAAGTAGTTTTGACAGTTGTGTTTACTTTAAGAAAAACAGTGATGGTTCTTTTGTGTATCTACTTCTTTATGTTGATGACATGTTGATAGCAACAAAAGATAAATGAGATATAATAAAGGTCAAAGCCCAACTAAGTGAAGAATTTGAGATGAAATATTTGGGACCAATAAAGAAGATACTTGGTATGGAGATTCTCAGATATAAAAAAGCAAGTAAATTGTACTTAAGTCAGAAGGGGTAAATTGAGAAAGTTCTTTGCAGGTTCAATGTGTAGAGTGCGAAGCTTGTTAGTACTCCTTTAGCAGCCCATTTCAGACTTTCATTGGCTTTGTCTCCACAATCAGATGATGAGATTGAGTACATGTCACATGTTCCATACTCTAGTGCAGTGGGATCTCTCATATATGCTATGGTTTGTTCACGTCCAGATTTATCATATGCAGTCAGTGCAGTTAGCAAATACATGGCGAATCTCGATAAAGAATATTGAAAGTAATTCAGTGGTGTATGAGCCCATTTGCCCGGCCCAGTTACAAAGAAAAATTAAAATTACAAACCAGAACCCAAACCCAAACCTAATAGACCCTAGCCCACTAGCCTAACCCAAAACCCAACTAAAAACAGCCCAAATCTACCAAGCCCAATACCCATTAGCCTAACACAAACTTAGGGTTCCAGGAACCCTAAGAAACCTAGGCGCCGCCCGCCATCAGACCGCACCTACCTCCGCCTGACCGACCCCCACCTACCTCCTCGACCTCGACTTCACCGCCTGTCGCCTCCACCACCTGCTCCGCTCCCCATGCCCTGCAAGAATGTGGAAACACGCAACAGTACACAGAAGCAAAAAAGAAAACCAAACAAGTTGTAAACAAGGGGCTATAAAAAGCCGATTTGTATTCTGAAAAAGGAGGTTTTTTTTCTTTGGAAAATCAAAAAAGAAACAGAAAAGATCCAAGCAAACAAGAGTTTTTTTTTTTCTTCGTTCGAAAAACAGAAAAAAAAGAAAATCAGAGATTCAAGAAAGTTTTTTTCTTTTTCTTCTTTCAATCGAAAAGGCAGAGGTCAAAACACTCAAAATCGGCAGAATAGCAAGCAAAATCAACACAAAAAATCCAAAGTAAAGGAAAACAAGAACAAGAATCAAAAATGTAGAAAAAGAGGGTAAAATCATGGGTTTCGATCTTTTGGTTTTCCATTTATAGACACATGCATATTCATAAATGAATAAATAATAACCTATATAAAAAGGACACAAAAATAATAAAAATAGAATTTTTTTTTTTCCTACCACCGCCCACGGTGGGCCGGAGCTGGCGCCAAGACCGTCCAACGACCCCCCTTGGCCGAGCTCACCTGCAGAGAAAAAAAATGAAAGGAATTTTTTTTAACAACAAAGAAATGAAAATTTTTAGGGTTTAGGGCCTTTTATAGCCCACAAAACGACGCGTCGTTTGGGTCGGTTTAAACCCCAAAACGACGCTGTTTTGACATATCCGACCGAATCCACCCGCCCGACCTAGGATCCACAGTGTTAAACCAAGGGCTAATTGCACTTTAGCCCTTCCGCTTTTTTATTATTTTCAATTAAACTTTCATTACTTTAAAATTTAGCCCATACATTTAATTGGTTTTCAATTTGTCCCCCTTGTTGCTTTGCGCTTTGGGCCTGAGGGTTTATTGCACATTCGGTCCCCGGCTTTTAGCGCATCACGTAAAGGTCCTTCCTCCCATTTTATTTTCAAATTGACCCCAAATTTCATTTTGATTCAATTTTAGTCCCTTTTGCTATTTTCACCTATTTTTATTATTAATCGCTTTATTATTATTATTTTTATCATTATTATCATATTACTATTATATTATATTAGTATTACTATTATTATTATGACTATTATTATATTATTAATCGTTTTATTATTTTTTTATTAATCGCTTTATTATTATCACTATATTACCATATTAGTATTATTATTATCATATTACTATTATGTATTATATATATTATTATTCTATATTTATTATTATGACTATTATTATATTATTTATATATATATATATATATATTTTTAATTACCGTTATTGTTACTATTATTATCATTGTTGTTTTATACCAATATCATTAATATTATTATATCATTCTCATTTTTTACATTTCATATCACTATTTTATTATTAGCAATTTATTATTATTATTGTCATTTTATTATTTCTTTATTATTACTCTCATTACTTTAAATGTATCGTCATCATTTTTTATTATTATCATTGCATTATTATTATCATCGTTTTATTATGGAGCAAATTAATTTAGTATTATTACACACCTCACTCTTATTTTATTACGCAACCTAGTTACGTGATTTATCTTTTACCAAACCGTATTGCGCTCACCTTTGCCCGATTTGTCAAGTTTTCAAACAATCGATATTCTGTATTAACACTCCGAGAGAATCAAGCCCTAACTTACTGGGTTCTGATTTTTTCTCGCTTAAGTTAAACAACGTAATATCCCTTTCAAAGTCAAATTCCAATTTTAAATTGACATTTCGTGTTAGCCATTCGAGTGAATCGAGCCCTAACTTACTGGGTTCCGGTTTCTTCTCGTTTAAAGCTAAACAACGGGATGTCACTTTTGAAATTGTAATTTAAATTTTAATACAAAATACTTGATCTCGGAAATTCAAATGTCGCTACCTAACTTCATCGGACTCGACATCTAGATACTCGAGATGAGCTTTTTCCTAAAATAGAAGCAATCTTCCAGATTTGAAATCTCGAAATCGAGCCCTAACTTCATCGGATTCGATTCCTCATTTGACTAATAACGGAATATTCTCGCAAAAGCGAAAATCAAGTTTTAAAAGACGAGCTTAGTTTCGGGAGTCTAAAGTATTACGCCCTAACTTACTGGACATGATGCTTTATCTCTTCGATAATAAGAAAGTCTTAATATCCCTTTCCCTTCCAATTTTGAAAATATAAAGCATTGTATTTTCGAACCCCTCTAAAGTTTTCAACAAATAGGCATCAATCAATCAATTTGGTACCAATTTTGGGCGGTCGAGGTGCTAATCCTTCCTCAAGACGTAATCGACCTCCGAACCCGCTTTCTCAAAGTTCGTAGACCAAGAAGCACTGCTTTTATAAATTAAATGTTTTATTAAAACAAAGGTGATCCGATCACACCAAAATAAAGATCGGTGGCGACTCCTTCTTTTCTCTTAAAAATCGAGTCGTAGCGCTGCCATCGCTTTCCAAAAAATGGTTACGACAGCTTGGCGACTCCACTGGGGACTCGAGGGTCAAGCCATAGATTGATTGATTTTTGTCCTTTCGATTAAAATGGTTTTGGAAAATCATGCTTCTTTTAATGCACTTTCAATATTAGCCTTGGAAATACTTTGGCATTGCATTGCATGACCGTTGTGGTCACACCTTTAAGTGGGAGCGAGAAGCTATGCCTTCGTGAGGTTTTCACCTCCGCATGGGCTAGTGGACTGCTTTCGGAATACATCCGTACCTATGTCTTCGTGAAGTTTTCACTTCCGCATGGCCATAGGGAAATGTATTCCCCTGAACCGAACTCGGTCCGTATGAGCCTATAATGGGTGAGGATCGAGGAATCTGCGGGTTTGGGTACCTCAAACTTTAGAACTAAGCCGCATATAGCAAACCTTAGGAGCCCACCTTAGGTAGAGCCGTCGGAAACCTTAGTGGTCACCTAGATAGGCGTTTGTTTATTTTACTCGCTTTATATTTCATGGTACTAACTTGTTGTGTTTCTTTCTTTTGTGCATATCATTCCATATTTTAAAGAGACATCGATTCACGATCCGCTTCGAAGTTAGGAAGTGGTTATGGAAAGCGAATTCCTTGATAAAGTAGAAGACAATGCGGTCCGTCGTGATATGGTCGAGCAACGCCAATTAGAAAAAGGAGATAGCTTAGCCAAGGGTATGTGTCGAGTTGCGAATTTCACCAATATCGTTGTCACGCAGAATGAGCTCCAAGAGTTGAAAGAAATATGGACGTTAGATGGGATGATGAAGCAAAGCAAATTGTTCTATAGTACTTATGGCGACACCGCCTTACCGCTGATGTTAAAGTAGATAAGCACCGTTCGAGCAATGACCCGCCTCGAATGCCGCTTATAGTTGTTTCTCCTTCGGAAGGTGGATTTGGTTCCCACAGTTGAAGAATATACGACCTTGCTACGCGTTCGAGGATTCAAGTTGACAAAGCTTATTCCAAGGCGGTTAATGGCCCAACCTTCGCGAAGAAGTTGATGAATATCACCGGAATGAGCGAATAGTGGGTCTTGGCTAGAATGCAAAAGAAGGGCGAGGGTAAATGCATACCTTGGACATGTTTGAGAGATCTGATCCTGGCGCATCCCGATACGAAGAAAAAGACAGACATCTTCGCCTTGTGTATTTATGGCCTGGTAATCTTCCCGAAAACTTTAAGGCACGTTGATGAAGCAGTTATTGATCTATTCAGCCGATTAGACAAAGGGGTCACACCTGTTCTCGCCATCTTAGCCAAACATTCGTGATCCTTGACCGCATGTCAAGAATGGGTGAAGGTAGGTTTATTGGATGTGTGCATTGTTGTTGGCGTGGTTCCATAGTCACTTTTGGAAAAGAGAAAGTGTCCTGTCGATTCATGTCAAGATTACTCCCCGTCAAGAGTTAGCAACCACGCCTAGAAGAGAGGACGTGTCCAAGAAAATTGGATCACACTCTTTCAAAACCTTCAAGAGGACGACATCGAGTGGAAGGCTCCTCGGATGATTCCCGATAGGATCCTTTATCGCTATGAACCTTTGACCGGGTTCCCTATTGGGAATTTGGGGTGCCACCGCCACGCCTTTGCTAGTCCCGAGACAATATAGTTCAAGACAGTTTATACCAGCGACATACGGGCTAGCTCAATGCGAGTTCTCATATGAAGGGGGAAGCTATAAGAAAAGGGTTAAAGAGGTTTCTAATGCCTGGAATCAGATCCATAGAATGAGGAGATTATCTACAGGCCCGAGGATGACCCCGGAATACATTGAATGGAGGGCAAGAAGAGTCAATGATAACATTCCTGAGCCAAATCCGGAGGGTGCCCGATCGAGAGAAGAATGCATGCGAGTGGTCCCGTCGGAATTGGAGATTGTGAAGCAAGATTTCGAGCGGATGAATTCAGAACTCGGAAAAAGGATAGAAAATTTGGAAGAAGAAAAATGCTCCTCCGGTTAGAAGTGGACGATCGAAATCGAGGGTAGAAACTCAAAAAGAAAAATGGAAGGTAGAAGAAGACCGAGATAGCTTGAAGATCGAGTACAAAAGATGCGCTTGACAATAAAGAACGCAGGATTAGGGAAGACTTGAGCAAAGGGCAACAAGAAGTCGAGAGGAAAGAGCCAAGGTCAGAGTTGGGAGAAAAGTTTCATGAAACACGAGCTAAAAGGAAGACTTAGAGAAGGCGGAGAGAAGACCGTAAAGAGAAAAGGGATTAAAAGCTAAGATAGCCGAGCTTGGGCGATCTCTACATCACTATCAAGTCGAGACTCTGAAAGCCAATTAAAGTCGAGCCTGAACAAAATAGAGGAAATGAAAGCGGGGTTGAAGAGTTAGAGTCGGCATTACATAGTAGCGAGCCTGGATCGAGCTTCGGAAACGAGAGAAAGACGCCGGGAGGAGGAGCTTAGCCATTCTTGCGAGCAAGTTCAAGTCGGGACTACCTCATGGGAGAAGCGATAACCCAGATTCGAGAAGTAGCCGATCACCCATGACTTTGGGCGAGGAGGTGACATATTGGGCATGAGATATGGGCTCCTAGGGTCATGATGAAGAGCTAATCTCCCCGCTTGGAAAAATTAAAACCTTAGGTCTTTAGGCGAGAGCATATATGTAATCTACTTTATGTAAAGGGTTTTGCCTTCTAATAAAGTTTTCTAAAATGAAGTTGATCGAATCGATGTTTTCTTCCCGCATTCATGCATTTGCATTGCATCATATTACATACATTAAAGTTTATAAAAGAAGCCTAACGGTTAAAATTATCGTAAAAAGGAAAAAGAAAGAGAAAATCGAGAATTGAACACTGCTACGGGACTCGTACTAAGACCAAAAAAATGGATCAAAGATTTGAGCAATTTCAAAAAGAAATGCAAGAACGGATGCAGGAGCAAATGATGAAGCTCCAGAAGATATGATGGAACGGATGCAAGAGTCCCAAAACAACATTATAAGTCGGTGGCACAACTATTGGCCAATGAACGAGGAAAAGCGCCGCTAGCTCGTGGAATAATGACGACCTGCCACCCTCCGGATTTACCCCGCCAAATACCCAAGCACCACCGTAAATATGTCCCCAAAGGACCTTTGTTGTTATCGAGCCACGATGTGCGAGTTGAGATCATGATGCGCCGCACCTCCCGACCGGTTCGAGCACTAATCCCTGAGAAGGTCCGACTAACCCTATAATCCCGATTTTGATGAAATGGCTGAAATGGATAAGGCAAAAGTGAACCTTCCTGCATAACTCGAGGATCGCTGCAAATGGTTAGAGGAAAAGTTTAAGGAAATAGAGATCGCGACCATCGCTACGGGTGGATGCTAAAGACTTGAGCCTAGTCCTGCACTCGTATTCCGCCAAAATTCAAGACCCCAGATTTTGAAAAATACAACGGGACCAGTTGCCCCGAAGCACACATCACAATGTTCTGTCGACGGATGGCGGGACATGTTAACAACGATCAACTGCTGATTCACTGTTTTCAAGATAGTTTGACTGGTCCGCGCCAAATGGTACAATCATTTCGGTAGTACCGAAAAAAGTCATGGAAGGACCTAGCACAGCCTTCCCGAAACAATACGGCACATAGTCGATATAGCGCCGATCGAATCACGCCCAAAACATGGAGAAGAAGCCAAACGAAAGTTTGTGCAATATGCCCAACGATGGAGGAAGTAGCCACACAAGTTCATTACCGCTTTTGGAAAAGAGATCGCCATGCTTTTATTAATACTCAAGGCCCCTTTCATAACTCATATGATAGGGAGTACAACTAAGAGCTTTCTTGATATAGTAATGGCGGGGAGATGATCGAGCATGCTATAAGGGTGGTAAAATCGAGACGGAGAAAGCACTAGGAGAGTCGCCCTAAGAAGAAAGACAGTGAGGTAAATAATGTGAGTACATATAATAGAGGATACCCAAGGCGATCGCAGATTAATCACCAAAGGCGCTACAACCGGCAAACTGCAGGCGACAAGACAGAATCGAACTAGACCAAATCGAAAGGATCCAATTTACGCCAATTTCGATAACGCATAAAAGAGTTATACAGATTTTATTCAATGAGCACATCGTGTCCCCATTTTACTTACAACCATTGCATTTCCATACCCTAAGTGGTACGACCCAAACGCTCAATGCGATTACCACGCAGGATAGAGGGCATTCGATAGAGAATTGCCTCGCCTTCAAAAAGGTAGTCGAGAGGCTAATCAAAATGGGTGTTATAGCGCTTGATGACTTGGTAAGAAAGGGGAACCCATTGCCCAATCACGAGGAAAAAGGGGTGAACGCGATCGGTGAGGAGATTGCGAGAAAGATCAAGAGAGACGTCACCGAAGTGAAGACCCCATTGCGAATAGTCTGGAAAGAAATGGTAAAAAGAGGATTGATAGAGTCAGATTCTACAGGAAGCAAAATACAGAATTGTTGCGAATTCCATAAGACGAGGGGGCACGAGATCCAAAAATGTGCCGAGTTTAAAATTTTGGTACAAGGCCTCATGGACAACAAAGAGCTGGAGTTTTATGAAGAAGGAGTGGAGGAAGAGGAAATATGCGCGACCGAGGGAGAATTGACAAAGCCCGGAGGTAATTACCCGAGAATCATCATTTCGCGGAACACAGAGGGCGGAGTACAGGGAAGACCGAAAATCACAATTCAGAAACCTGCTTCCTTTCCCTACCAAGATAGTAAAAGGGTACCTTGGAATTATAATTGCAATGTGACAACACCAGGAGCGCAAGGTTCCACTAGTATCTCGGAGGAAGTCAAGAACGAAGGTTCCTATACGCGAAGTGGAAAGCGTTATGATCCTGAAAACAGGAGAACGGGAGCGGCGAAACTGAAGACTGTGTCGATTGAGCAGGAAAAAGAACCCGAAGCCGTTATCAATGAGCCCGTAAAAGAGGAAGAGGCTAAAGAGTTCTTAAAATTTTTGAAACACAATGAATACGGTGTGGTGGAACAACCGCATGCATAACCAGCCCGTATCTACGTGTTAGCACTACTTCTGAGCTCTGAAGTGCATCGCGAAGCGTTAATGAAAGTACTGAATGAGACCTATGTTACTAAAGATATATCCGTCAACAAGTTGGATCGTCTGGTTAGTAACATAAGCGCTGATAATTTCATCTACTTCAGCGATGACGAAATCCCACCGGGAGGTATGGGGTCAGCAAAGGCATTACACATAACTACCCGTTGTAAGGGATATACCTTGCCAAGTGTGCTAATAGATAATGGGTCAGCATTAAATGTCTTACCACTAGCCACACTCAAGAGGTTGCCAATAGATAGTTCTCATATGAAGTCCTGCCAAAACATAGTGAGAGCATTCGATGGCACCGAAAGAAGAGTGATGGGAAGAATAGACATACCATTATTGATCGGGCCTAATACCTATGAAGTAGACTTTCTGGTCATGGATATCAAGCCTTCTTACAACTGCTTACTAGGGAGGCCCTGGATTCATTCAATGGAGTCAGACCTTCATCATCGCACTGAAATTGAAATTGGTAGAAAATCTTTGGTAACTATAAACGTCAAGATGATATCATAGAATCGTTACCAATGAAGCGCCATACCTAGAGACGAATGAGGAAGCCATTGAATGTTCATTTCGGTCCTTAGAGTTCGTGAATCGACTTTCATTTCGAAGGAAATAAAGTCCCGCCACCTAAACTATCCAAGACTACCGGGATGGGATTGCAAATGATGATGGGAAAAGGAGCCCTACGGGAAAAGGATTGGGTAATATCTCCAAGGAAAGTCCAGCCCGATCTGTCAAGGAAAAAGGGATCGCTTTGGTTTAGGTTTCAAACCGATGCTAAACAAATGAAGAAGGAGATAGAGAAAAGACAAGAAAGGAGAAATGCCAGTGAATGGAGAAGACGTTAAGTGGGAACCGATGACATTTCCCCACATATCTCGACCTTCAGACGGGAGGAATGATTTACCCGGAAAAGAGTCTCCTAGAGGGTATGTCCTCACATCAATGCCATACACGAGGAGGAGATCGATCAAAGAAGATTGTCGGCATCCGCCCATATGAACTCGAAGCACATTAGACAATTGATTGCAGAGGAATTTCTGTAGTGTTTAGAGATTTTGCAGAGTAATGTTCTAACACTCTTGTTGTTTTTAAGCCTAGAAACAATGAGATTTCTTTTGTGAAATAGGCTTATGTTCGGACATTTCGCTTTTAATAAAATGCATCTTCAATTCTACTAAATATTCTCTTATTTTACATTTTACCATTTATTCTTTGTTCTCATTCATATCATGTGAATAATTGTCCTCAAATTCATTTGTTCTTTATACACCCTTCGATACCCATTCTGTGTCTCTAGACATCAATGATATGAGTAATGATACTACTGATTCAGAGGTCCGCTTTGAGCAAGACATGTGTTCGAGAGGAATCTCGGGACTTTGGAAATGACATGAATGCGACTTGCCTCCAGATTTGTTGAGAATGGTAGAGCAAGAAGAGAGCAGATCCTACCCCATAAAGAGTCGGAGAAACGGTGAGCCTAGGAGAGGGCAAGAGGTGAAAATTGGAGCTTGTACATCTGCAGAAACCAAAGCGAGACCTCATCGAACTACTCCATGAATTCAAGGATGTGTTCGCATGGTCGTACTCAAGATATGCCGGACTAAGTAATCGATATTGCGGTAATCGATCGCCCATAAAGGAAGGATGCAAGCCATCCAATGAAGCTCGGAAGAATGCGACCAGACGTCTTGTTAAAGATAAAAGAAGAAGTCGAGAAACAATTTAATGCCGGGTTCTTACAAGTGGTCAAGTACTCGGATTGGGTGGCTAACATTGTCCCTGTCCCCAAGAAAGACGGGAAGGTACGAATGTGCGTGGATTACAGAGACCTGAACAAGGCCAGCCCGAAGGACAATTTTCCACTGCCTCACATCGACACTTTAGTAGACAATACAGCAGGGTATTCGTTATTCTCCTTCATGGATGGTTTTTCGGGATACAACCAAATAAAAATGCATCCTAAAGACATGGACAAGACAACGTTTATAACCATGTGGGGAACATTTTGCTACAAGGTAATGCCATTTGGGCTAAAAAATACAGGCGCGACATATCAGAGAGCTATGGTAACCTTATTCCATGACATGATGCACAGGGAAATTGAGGTTTACGTCGACGATATGATCGCCAAATCCCGAACTGAAGAAGAGCATGTGCAGGTCTTGAGAAAATTGCTCTTGAGGCTGAGAAAATTCCAGTTGAAGCTTAACCCGTCGAAGTGTACCTTCGGAGCTCGGTCCGGAAAGTTGCTCGGGTTCATAGTCAGTGAAAAGGGGATTGAGGTTGACCCAGATAAAGTCAGAGCCATACAAGAATTACCTCCACCACGTACCCAAAAAGAAGTTAGAGGTTTCTTAGGAAGGCTAAATTACATCGCTCGGTTCATTTCACAACTGACCGAGAGGTGTGATCCCATATTCCGTCTCCTCAAGAAACACAACCCAGGCACGTGGGATGAAGAATGCCAAAAGACCTTCGAAAAGGTGAAACAATACGACTCAGCCCCTAGTATTAATCGCCTCAACCGGACAAGCCCTCATCCTTTATCTAATCGGTGCTTGATAATTCGATGGGATGCGTCTTTGGGTCAACATGATGAATCGGGAAGAAAGAAAAGCCATATACTACCTTAGTAAGAAATTCACCGCATGTGAAATGAGGTACCCGCCAATCGAGAAATTATGTTTGTGCCTTGATTTGGACAACTCAAGGTTGAGGCAATACATGTTTGTATCACACGACATGGCTCATCTCAAAGCTAGATCCCTTAAGTATATGATGGAATCTACCGCATTGAATGGAAGGATGGCCAAGTGGCGATCACCGCTCAATTTGACATCGTCTATGTAAACCAAAAAGCGGTAAAAGGGAGCGCGATAGCGAACTTTCTAGCCAAGAGAGCCCTTGAAGATTATGAGCCCTTGGATTTTGATTTCCTAACGAAGACTTGATATACGTGGCGACATTGAAGAAGGTACCTCAAGACCATCCTTGAAATTAAATTTTGACGGGCATCAAAGCGTGGGCAATGGAATTGGGGCGATCTGATATCCCCAAAGGAGACCATTATCCATTCACTTGTAAACCGGATTTCGATTGCACTAATAATATGGTGAGTATGAAGCTTGCATCATGGGGCTCGCACCGCTATCGAATACAAAATCGTGGTGTTAAAAGTCTATGGAGACTCCGCTCGGTAATCTATCAACTCAAAGGAGAATGGGAAACCAGGATCCAAAATTGGTTATCTATAAAAGATTGGCCCAAGAACTTATCAAAGAGTTCGATGACATCACTTTCAATTACACCTTGAGGGCGAGAATCGATGGCCGATGCCTCGCTACCCCGGCTTCCATGGTCCGAATAAATGAAAGCGAAGATATGAAGCCAATACAAATGAGCATTCATCAAGACCCAGCCCATTGCTACAATGTCGAGGAAGAAGGAAAAACTAGCCCACCGTGGTACCATGATATATTGCGGTATGTAAAGAATCGTGAGTACCCCGATCAAGCCACTGAGAATGAAAAAAAGACGCTGAGGAGATTAGCCTGCGATTACGTCTTGGATGGAGAAGTCCTATACAAGAAAAGAAAGGATCAAGTGCTACTGAGGTGTGTAGACGCCGCTGAAGCTAAGTTAATCCTAGAAGAAGTCCATGAAGGTGTCTGTGGAACTCACGCTAATGGTTTCACAATGGCCAGACAAATAATGAGGTTCGTATTATTGGTCCACCATGGAGGAGCGCATCAACTATGCCAAAAATGTCATAAATGCCGTTATGGGGACAAGATTCACGCACTTCGCCACCTTTACATGTTATGACTTCTCCATGGCCGTTTTCCATGTGGGGCATGGACGTCATTGGGTCAATATCTCCGAAGGCATCGAATGGGCATCGATTCATCTTTGTGGTCATCGACTACTTCACGAAATGGGTAGAGGTCGCCTCATATGCTAACGTCACTAAATCGCGGTTAGCGGTTCTTGAAGAAGGAAATCATTTGTCGATATGGAATGCCCGAAAGGATCATATCGGACAACGACCGAACTTAAACAATAGCACGATAGCAGGGGTTTGTAGCCAATTCAACATCAAACACCACAATTCATCACCGTAACGCCCAAAAATGAATGGGGCAGTGGAAGCATCCAACAAAAACATCAAAAAGATAGTGGGAAAATGACTGAGACTTATAGAGACTGGCATGAGAAGTTGCCGTTCGCACTCTATGCTTATCGAACGTCCGTCCGAACCTCTACTGGGGCAACGCCTTTCTCATTGGTTTATGGGATGGAAGCGGTCCTACCTATTGAAGTGGAAATACCTTCTCCGAGTATTGTCGAAGTGGCTGGATGAAGCTGAATGGATCCAGCTCGATATGACCAGTTGAACTTAATCGAAGAAAAGAGATTGAGGGCTATCCGTCACGGTCCGATGTACCAAAAGCGAATGATGCGAGCCTACAACAAAAAGTTCGCCAAGGGAATTCCACGAAGGGACCTCAGATCAAAAAGATCCTTCCCATACAAAAAGACCATAGAGGGAAATGGATGCCGAATCGGGAAGGACCGTATGTGGTGAAGAAAGCTTTCTCGGGAGGTGCACCGATTTCGAGAGATGGACGGAAAAGCTTGCCCAACCCGTGAACTCGATTCGATTAAAAATACTTTGCTTAAGATAGAAGAAGCCAAGGTGAAAACCCGCAGGGCACTTTGAGACTTCAAAAAAAAAAACGGAGAGGCCAAGGTGAAAACCCGCAAAGGGCACCTTGAGACCAAAGGGCATTTTGAGTTGAAAACCCGAAAAGGGCGGCTCAAATTTTGAATGGACACGTCGCGATCTCGCAGCGCCATAATCAACAGAAGAGGAAGTACGTTGCATATCGGGGCATCGACAAAATACTTCGAGTCTTCTAAACACATGACGGCTCGAGTAGTCTTCTTGAGCTTGTATATAGAAGCCCAATTGGCGATGTCTAGGCCCCGATCCATGTTGTTATTTTACCATTTTTGGGACCTTTTCCCCAAAAAAGGAGGGAATATGTCCCCAATCAATTTTCTTTGTTTCATAGATAAATTCATTTTGATTCTCTTTGAAATCGATCTACTGTTATCCATCATTAACGTGATGCATTAAAAACAAATTGATGAACTAATGATTTTACAAAAGAAAGTTCCACGATCACTTTGGAAATCTCTAGATAAAACAGAAGCCAAAGCAGAACATTTGTTTAGAACTTCCACGAACACAAGATAAAGACATTGGAAAAAGGGTCTCCAGTGAAGACCATTTCTTCAAAGACCTCGCCCGATTCCAGCAATTGTGGCAGGGTGAATAATGTTGCTTGGTCATTTAGAAAAGTATAACGGGCCAATTTTCGATAAGGAAAGATTCAAAAACCCTAAGTGGTTGAGAGTCGAACAAACCAAGTCGAACAATCTTCAAGAAGGAGTTGTGACTCCCAGGGAAGACAGCTAGAAGTCAAGGCAGACTTGTGTTCTAAGGCCTAAAATAGGCTTCAAAATTTCCACAGGGGCAGGCCATTCGAGCGAAAATGGTCACTGGGAGGGAAACAAAGATAAAACCTTGACAGACAAATGAGTGATGACACCTTAAATAAGAATCATACTCATAACATTCTGACTCATCATACTCATGGCATCCTAATCATTAGGCATAAGTATGTATTCATTCTACAGGATTACGTCCTCAAGAAGGACAGTACAGTTGAGCAGATCTCGTCTCCCTGAGCATGCAGTGGATGCAGATCAAAGAAGCAGATTTGACGTTCCTGAAGTTGCAGGAAGCAGATTAAAGATTCAGTCTGGTGACCCTTGAGATTGCAGGGATCAGATCGAAAATAGTAGATTTGACCTTCTTGAAGTTGCAAGAAGCAGATCTAAGATAACTGATTTGACATTCGAAGTTGCGAAGCGGATCAAAGATTCGATCTGGTGATCCTTGAGTTTGCAAGGATCGATTGAAAGACAACAGATTTGACGTTCCGAAGTTGCGAAGCGGATCAAAGACTTCATCGGTGATCCTTGAATTTGCAAGGATCGATTGAAGAAAGCGATTTGACCTTTCCGAAGTTGCGAAGCGGATCGAAGATATCACCGGTGATCCTTGAGTTTGCAAGGATCGATTGAAGAAAGCGATTTAAAGTCCCCGGTTCTGGGAAGCATATCAAGATATCACCGGTGATCCTTGAGTTCGCAAGGATTAGATTGAAGAAAGCGGACTTGACCTTCCGAAGTTGCGAAGCGGATCGAAGATATCAGTCTGGTGATCCTTGAGTTTGCAAGGATCAGATTGAAGGAAGCAGATTTAAAGTCCCTGAAGTTGCAGGAAGCATATCGAAGATATCAGTCTGGTGATCCTTGAGTTTGCAAGGATTAGATTGAAGAAAGCAGATTTGACCTTCCTGAAGTTGCAGGAAGCATATCGAAGATATCAGTCTGGCGATCCTTGAGTTTGCAAGGATTAGATTGAAGAAAGCAGATTTGACCTTCCTGAAGTTGCAGGAAGCATATCGAAGATATCAGTCTGGCGATCCTTGAGGTTGCAAAGATCAGATTGAAGAAAGTAGATTTGACCTTCCTGAAGTTGCAAGAAGCAGATCAAAGACTCAATCTGGTGATCCCTGAGTTTGCAAGGATCAGATTGAAGATAGCAGTTTAGACATTCCTAAATTTGCAAGAACAGACCAAAAATGAACAAGTCACATCCCATTGAAGTCGCAGCAAAGAGTAGATTGAAGCCACATATCGGTGGAGTGGATCGAAACAACAAGATGCGATGGACGAAATAAGGCTACAAGAGAAGTTGGGGCTTAGTAGGCCCGGGCAAAATGGGCCTTTTAAAAATCTTTGCTCCATTCTCGTTACACGATAATGAGTAAAGAGGGGCAGCTGTATGAGCCCATTTGCCCGGCCCAGTTACAAAGAAAAATTAAAATTACAAACCAGAACCCAAACCCAAACCTAATAGACCCTAGCCCACTAGCCTAACCCAAAACCCAACTAAAAGCATTCAAATCTACCAAGCCCAATACCCATTAGCTAACACAAACTTAGGGTTCAGAACCCTAAGAAACCTAGCGCGCGCCATCGCACCGCACCTACCTCCGCCTGCAGAGACCCCCACCTACCCTCGACCTCGACTTCACCGCTGTCGCCTCCACCCTGCTTTCCGCTCCCCATGCCTGCAAGAATGTGGAAACACGCAACAAGACATGTATAAAAAAGAAAACCAAACAAGTTGTAAACAAGGGCTATAAAAAGCCGATTTGTATTCGAAAAAGGAGGTTTTTTTCTTTGGAAAATCAAAAAAAAAGAAAAGATCCAAGCAAACAAGAGTTTTTTTTCTTCGTTCGAAAAACAGAAAAAAAAGAAAATCAGAGATTCAAGAAAGTTTTTTTCTTTTCTCTTCTTTCAATCGAAAAGGCAGAGGGTCAAAACACTCAAAAATCGGCAGGAATAGCAAGCAAAATCAACACAAAAAAATCCAGTGTAAAGGAAAAACAAGAACAAGAATCAAAAACAGAAAAAAAGAGGGTAAAAATCTGCGGTTTTCGATCTTTTGGTTTTCCATTTATAGACACATGCATATTCATAAATGAATAAATAATAACCTATATAAAAAAGGGACACAAAAAATAATAAAAAATAGAATTTTTTTTACCTTTCCGGCCACCGTCCACGGTGGCCGAGGCCAAGGCAACAAGACCGTCCGACGGCCCCCCTTGGCCGTGAGCTCACCTCTGAGAGAAAAAAAAATGAAAGGAATTTTTTTTAACAACAACAAAATGAAAATTTTTAGGGGTTTAGGGCCTTTTATAGCCCACAAACGACGCGTCGTTTTGGGTCGGGTTTTAAACCCCAAAACGACGCTCGCTTTTGACATATCAGGCCAATCCGACCCGCCCACCTAGGATCCGTGTTTTTAAACGGAAGGGCTAATTGCACTTTTAGCCCTTCCGCTTTTTTTATTATTTTCAATTAAACTTTCATTACTTTAAAATTTAGCCCATACATTTAATTGGTTTTCAATTTGGTCCCCCCTTGTTGCTGCGCTTTGGGCTGAGGGTTTATTGCACATTCGGTCCCCCTGGCTTTTAGCGCATCACAGAAAGGTCCTTCCTCCCATTTTTATTTTCAAATTGACCCCAAATTTCATTTTTGATTCAATTTTAGTCCCTTTTTGCTATTTTCACCTATTTTTATTATTAATCGTTTTATTATTATTATTTTTATCATTATTATCATATTACTATTATATTATATTAGTATTACTATTATTATTATGACTATTATTATATTATTAATCGTTTTATTATTTTTTTATTAATCGTTTTATTATTATCACTATATTACCATATTAGTATTATTATTATCATATTACTATTATGTATTATATATATTATTATTCCTATATTTATTATTATGACTATTATTATATTATTTATATATATATATATATATTTTAATTACCGTTATTGTTACTATTATTATCATTGTTGTTTTATACCAATATCATTAATATTATTATATCATTCTCATTTTTTACATTTCATATCACTATTTTATTATTAGCAATTTATTATTATTATTGTCATTTTATTATTTCTTTATTATTACTCTCATTACTTTAAATGTATCGTCGTCATTTTTTTATTATTATCATTGCATTATTATTATCATCGTTTTATTATGGAGCAAATTAATTTAGTATTATTACACACCTCACTCTTATTTTATTACGCAACCTAGTTCTGTGATTTATCTTTTTACCAAACCGTATTGCGCTCACCTTTGCCCGATTTGTCAAGTTTTCAAACAATCGATATTCTGTATTAACACTCCGAGAGAATCAAGCCCTAACTTACTGGGTTCTGATTTTTTCTCGCTTAAGTTAAACAACGGAATATCCCTTTCAAAGTCAAATTCCAATTTTAAATTGACATTTCGTGTTAGCCATTCGAGTGAATCGAGCCCTAACTTACTGGGTTCCGGTTTCTTCTCGTTTAAAGCTAAACAACGGGATGTCACTTTTGAAATTGTAATTTAAATTTTAATACAAAATACTTGATCTCGGAAATTGAAATGTCATACTAACTTCATTGGACTCGACATCTAGATACTCCGAGATGAGCTTTTTTCCTAAAAATAGAAGCAATCTTCCGTATTTGAAATCTCGAGAAATCGAGCCCTAACTTATTGGATTCCGATTCCTCATTTGACGAATAACGGAATATTCTCTGCAAAAGCGAAAATCAAGTTTTAAAAGACGAGCTTAGTTTCGGGAGTCTAAAGTATTACGCCCTAACTTACTGGACATGATGCTTTATCTCTTCGATAATAAGAAAGTCTTAATATCCCTTTCCCTTCCAATTTTGAAAATATAAAGCATTGTATTTTCGAACCCCTCTAAAGTTTTCAACAAATAGGGCATCAATCAATCAATTTGGTACCAATTTTGGGCGTGTCGAGGGTGCTAATCCTTCCTCAAGACGTAATCGACCTCGAACCCGTTTTCTCAAAGTTCGTAGACCAAGAAGCACTGTTTTATAAATTAAATGTTTTATTAAAACAAAGGTGATCCGATCACACCAAAATAAAGATCGGTGGCGACTCCCTTCTTTTTCTCTTAAAAAAATCGAGTCGACCGCGTCGTTTACTGTTTTCCAAAAAAATGGTTACGACAAGTGGATTTTAAGATACTTACGAGGTACTACTGATGTTTGCTTACAATTTGGAAGAACTAGAGATGGAGTCATTGGGTATGTTGATGTTGATTTTGCTGGAGACCTTGATAGAATAAGATCTCTCACAGGTTATGTCTTTACAATCGGGGGTTGTGCAATCAATTGGAAAGTCACTTTACAAACTACAATCACTTTGTATACCACTAAAACTGAGTACATGGCGATTACTGAGGCTTGTAAAGAAGCTATTTGGTTGAAGGGACTCTTTAGTGAACTCAATGAAGACCTTCAAACTAGTACAGTATTTTGTGATAGTCAGAGTGCAATCTTCCTTGCAAAAGATCAAATGTTTCATAAGAGAACAAAATACATTGATGTTCGGTATCATTTTGTTCGTGATATTATTGCTCGTGGTGATATTGTTGTGAGCAAAATTAGTACTCATGAAAATCCTTCAGATATGATGACAAAGTCACTTCCTATAACCAAGTTTGAGCATTGCTTAGACTTGGTTGGTGTTCATTGTTGAAATTAAACCCTTAAGGGGTTTTATGGAAGAGATGGAGAACTTGTTCGTTGAGAGTTCATGATGAAGAACTTGTTCATTGAGAGTTCACAATGAACTTGTTCATTGAGAATTAGATGTCAGGGTGGAGATTGTTAGAATTAAGTGACCCAAATCCTTATTTAAATAAAATACAGTGGTAAAATAAAATAAAAGTAAAATTCATATAGAACTACACTTCTTTTATTTTATTTTAGAATAAGGTTTTTTAAACCTTATTCAACTCCATCTATTTTATATTGATTAAAATAAGGTGTTTTAATCTTACTACACTCCTATTAGAATATGGCTTTACAAGCCTATAAATAAGCATAGCCTATTCCTCTTATAATTATTCGAATTCGACATAGTGAATTTTTTCTCCTCCGCCTGTGGGTTTTTTCTCGAAAGGGTTTCACATAAAATCTATGTATTTTTTATTTTATTTCTTTTTTCTTTGCCATATATTGTTATTATCAATATTCTATTTTATTTTTCACAGAATTACATGCTGACTTTCTAAATTGAAAAACAAGCTCCACGCACATTTAATTCGGTAAAGTGAAAGACTTTACTTTATCACTTTTAATTTATGCTCTAGCTTTTTCATTCTTCATTCAAGAGCTACAATAAAAAAAGAAAGAAACTAGTAAATAAATTCAAATTAACTCTAACAATGATGTAAAATAAACCTAATTAATTCGAAAAACTATAAAATATAATAGAAACTAACATAAACATTAAAATTTAATCTTTAAATATTAAAAATATATATTAAAATAATTCTAAATATGAAAGTTATGATGTAACAAAAAATATCAAAAATTAGTAAAAAAAAATAAAGTTAATCTATATGGATTTAAACTAAGATTTTGTTTGAAAGCTTGACTTTTCATATTTGAATTTAGATTTTATTTGTGTAATAAAATATGCTATACATTTAAGTTAGTTAAGACTCGAACTAAGCAATAAATATGCAATTTTTTATTTATAAAATATTTTTATTGAGAAATTGTCAATTTCATTTTGGAAAAAATAGCTATATATTACTTTTCGTTTAAAAATGTATTTTTTTCTTTTTTCACACTTAACTATTTTGCTAGACTTAGTCATAGCAATTCTCATCGTATGTGAATGTTATTGGATTAAAATATGCTTTAAGTCTTTATATTCTTCATACACTTCAATTTTCAAATTGAAAAGTCAAGTTTAATTGTTAATATCATTAAAACTCTTTTTGTTAATGTTTTTAGTATGACATTTTAAAATGAAAGAAAACTCACTTACCGGTCATGTACTAAAAAAATGGCATTGCAATAAAACTGAATTTAAGCTGAGTTTGTTTCACTGAAAATAACTTGATGAAAATGATATTTGAAAATTTAATTGATTTTCTAGAAAAAACACAACAAAAATATATTTGTTACAAAATATTTTATAATAAGATAATATTTTATAATAATTAGATATGTATGTTGAATAATATTAAATATTAATATTTTAAAATATTTTGAATTCTATTATATTATATAACATAATAATCTTATTACTAGACGAAGAAATTATTAAGCAACGTTGTATATATATATATATATATATATATATATATATATAGGAGAAGGAAATAGAATTTAAAAGGAAAAAATAGATAAAATAATTTAATCCAACTAGCATACACCTATAAACAAAATGATACACGTCACCATGCCATTAAGGAATTAAAGGTTATGTAACAACAAAATTAAATTTACGTTGTAAAATGGATGTCAATGTAACTCTTTTAACTCTGCTAAAAATTTATACGGGTACTTGTATTATACTTACTAGAGTTTTGTAACCTACGATGGTTGAGGCCTTGTAAATAGAAGACATGTATAGGTTTTTTATATATCCCAAATGAAAGTTAAATCATCCTTTTATTTTTATATTCTTCTCTCATGTTCATTTTACATTTCAAATTTTTTGTAATTAAGGCTCCCTTGTTTCACTGAAAATAGTTTCGGAAAATGACTTACTTGTCCGAAAAAGTTAATATTTTACGGTGTTTGGATGAATATGTGTAAAATATTTTCTATTGTTTGCGGGTTTCTTGTAAATATTTCACAAAATTATTTTAATGAAACAAACATATATTTGAGATTTTATTATCTTTTCATTGTTTAACTTAGTTTATTTCATTAAGCTTATTTATATTTTAATTAATCATGTTTTAGTTTTAATTAATCTTAATTTACTTAATTAAGCTTAATTGTTAATTTCGTATATTAGGGAATATAAATTTATAGATATAAGTTTGTGTTCAATTAAGTTTAAAGTAGTAAATATTTGTTTTGAATATTATTTGGATGAGTAAGTTGAAAATTGATTTAATTTGATAAAAATTGACGTAAGGACCAAATTATAAAATTTGTAAATTTTAATTCTAAGGGTTTGGGTAGTGAAATCTTAAACATTGATGTAGTAACCAAGTTAAATGAATATGAAATATGAGAATTTGGAAAGTTGAGCATAACATCATAGTAAAGTTTGAAATTATAAGGGTTAAATAATAAAGATTTCAAAACTTGAGTTTTAGGACTAATTTACGTTATTTGAGAATTTACAATTCTGAAAATTAGAATATGAAAGTTTAACTATTCAAAATCATTTGAGAATTTACAATTCGAAAAATAGAATATGAAAGTTTTATTGTTCAAAAATCAAGGACTAATTTTTGGAAATTTTGACAATTTTAGTTGTAAGGACTAAATTATAAAATCAGGATATTTTCAAAAGGGACTATTTTGCAGAATTTTATAAAACGAGGTTTAGGATTGAAGTGTGGAATAATAATATTTGTTTTGAGGAATTAAATTGTAGAATAGTAAAAATTTAGATTTTAGAGATTA
Organism: Gossypium rotundifolium; assembly: GCA_025506655.1. Lineage (NCBI taxonomy): Eukaryota > Viridiplantae > Streptophyta > Magnoliopsida > Malvales > Malvaceae > Gossypium > Gossypium rotundifolium. The sequence continues at coordinate 96,941,057 of CP106730.1, forward strand.
AATCATAAAAATATAAAATTAAAATATAAGGGATTATTTTCTTCGACAGTGAATAGAGCTTCCCCTTTGCTGCTTTAAAAGCTTCCTCTTTTTGTTTCTTCAACAATGAAAACAAGAAATGAATCTTATCAGTTTAGAAAATATATTTTAGAAAAAAATTTGATAAAATAGTTTCCTTAAAAAGTCTTAATTTTACCCTCTCTCTTTTTTAATAATAATTTTTTGATAATTTATTTTTACCAAACAAACACGGTAAAACAATAAAAATATTTTCTGAAAAATATTTCACATGGAAATAAACCAACCCTTAATGACTAAAGATTGGAAGATATATTTTATCCAAGTTTTCAACGTCGGAATTTCTGCTATATCACATGACAAGTTTTGGCTTTTATCTTTTACCAATACTTGAATATAGAAACATGTTGTCTTGTTAACTTGCTTTTAGGTCATCTCGAATTCAATAATCCACTTTGACTCCATTCTAGACTCCCATCTTCAAGTCACTAATGCAAATGGTTTTCAGGAGTGAAGTCAGAATAATTTTTAAGGCAGATAAAATTTTAATTTTTATAATTTATATCTTTATAATTTTGTAAAGGATTAAATCGAATTTTTATACTTTTAAGGAGGCCAAAGTATAATTTTACTTTTATTAATTTAAAATTTTTAAAAAATTTTAAAGACCTAAATAATAATTTTACATTTTAAGAGAGACCAAAGCCATATGAGCCCCTGACTTCGCCCCTATTTATTTGACCCTTGTTGCAAGAGCTGGGCCTTTGAGTGTGAAAAAATGACTGGCGTGGCATAGGCGGCTGTACCAAACATTTTTCCATAATCTTGCAATTTTGTTATATGAAACAACCATAAAAGGGGGAGGTGTTTTCATACAATATTATAGTTCCCATAGCCACAACTAGTGAAGGGAAAGAGAGCAATGGGGTCTTCCTCAACAACATTTCTTTTCTTTCTTCTTTCCCTTGCTACTCTTACCCTTTCACAGCTGAAAGATGTTTATTTTGTGCACAACTGTAGCGATACCAGTGGCAATTACACCGCAAATAGCCCTTACGAAACCAATCTCAATACCATCATCTCTCGATTCGCCACTCTTACAGATTTCAATTACGGCTTCTTCAATCTGTCTGCCGGTGAAAGCCCCGACAAAGCTTACTCAATTGCACTTTGCAGGGGTGACATGAACCAAGCCGATTGCAACACTTGCCTCAACTACACCGCAACCGAGCTCAAGCAATTTTGTCTCGGGAACAAGGCTGCCACCGCTTGATCTCAATTTTGTTTGGTGCGGTACGCCAACCGAGACCTTTACGGGCAGCTGGAGAACGATCCTCGAACTTGTGTATTCAACCCCATAAATGCATCCAACCGTGATCAGTTCAATCAAACATTAAATGAACTATTGAATGAGCTGAGCGCCGAAGCTGCAGCTGGTGGCCCTCTCCGCAAGTATGCCGCTGGCAATGCAATGGTTGGTAGCTCGCAAACGGTATATGCTACGATGCAGTGTACACCAGATATGGACCAGCAAAATTGTTCCACTTGTCTAAATTTCGCCATTAAGGAGTATCAAAGTTGTTGTTCTACAAGGCTTGGATGCAGGGTTCTTAGACCAAACTGTGTGTTGAGGTTTGAGACTAACCAATTTTATAATCAGACTGCTGATCCTCTACCGTCGCCTCCACGATCTCCGACGACATCCCCATCCCCAACAGCTTCGTTTTCTCCGACTTCACCCCCGACTTCAATGGCTTCCCTTGAATTTCCTGCATTTGGCTTTGTGTTTGCTCTTTTTCTCACTTTAAGCAGCTTTCTCCTGCTCAATTGATAAAATTTATGGTTTCCGTTTTTAATTTTTGTATTTAAATAATTGTATTCCATAATTTATATGAAAAATGAAAATAAAGAAAAAGCCATATCGAGTAATATTCATTTCCAACGCATCCTAATCAATCCAAGTAAAATACAGTAAGGTGAAACTACAAAGCTTTTGTTGCCACAAGGCAAAAGTTAAAAATAAAGTCTTTCTAACTGAATTTCAATATCATCATTAAGATCGTAAGTATTTTTTGTCAAAATTTATCAAATTGACACGTTGGTTAAGCCATCTTTAATGACGTCTCATATGATTAATAAAAATAAACATATTAAATTGATAAATTTTAACAAAAATTATCGGCGACGATAATAATTATATTAAAATTTTTACAATAAAAAGTAAGAAACTTGAATTTCTAATTTTTTAAATATGTAGACTAAATCTCACCAACAACGTATCTTTTAAGTAGCTAAAGTTTTAATATTAAACTTACTTAAATAGTTAAAGTTGATTAGAAAACAGAAACCTAGAAAATATTATAGAAAATTAAGGTTACAACAATAAATATGTATTACATTATTTTAAAATATTTTTATAATCATATGGTTTAAAGGTTAAAATATGTTATTAGTTCATGTACTCCTTGTAAATTTGAAAGGTAACTCCTGTACTTTTATTTCTAAGAATTTAATATTTTTACTTTTTAGATTTCAAATTCAAGTCCAACTTTTAAATTTAAATTCATCACAATGTCATTTTTTGTTACATTGTTATCAAGTAATTTTTTTGGATAAATTCACCAACAGTCACTCAACTTTAGGGTAGCTAACAAAATAGTCACTTAGGTTTCATTTCAGTCACTTAACTTTAAAAAAATAACAAAACAGTCCTTTTAACAATTTTCCATTACAGATGTAACGGAAAAATGACATGGCATTTAAAAGTGAGTTATTTGTCATTGTAACAGTCCTTTTTAACCCTAAAATGCCCTGGGTAGTAGCAGAAGAAGAGAAAAAGAAGAAACAGAGAAGAAACAGAGAAGTGAAAGAGGAAGATGAAGTGAAAGAGAAGAAACAGTGGGTTATTTGTCTGCAAGGTAGGGACAGAACGCACAAGCTCCTAGACTTGCAATGTTTGCGAGCAACCTTTTTGCTCTTCTTTTCTCCTTGTTGATCATCTCTTTGATCACATGAGCCGCAGCAATGGGACTCGGTATCTTCGGCTGTATTATTATTGCTGAGCCTGATTAGCTCCTCTTTGTCCTGTTCCATTGCGTGTTTAAATTCATAACCATGGCTTCATTTGCTTTGGCAAGACTTTCCCACCACTCGCTCTCCATTTCGGCTTTCTTCAAGTAAGCTTTGAGCTCCATTGTTTTCTTTGTTGTTCGTGCCAAGTCTTTTTCTTTTCGCTTCATCAAATATAAAGCCTTCCATTCCATGGTCTTTAGTAGCGTGCCTAGTTGTCGCCTCCTTTGCTCTCGTAATACAGATTTTAGCCTCTCATTCTGTGTTTTTCCCCACAAAAAAAAAACAAGGAACTTCGAGTGAAAGTGATCAATTTTTTATATATAAAAAAAAAGAACATTAAAAGAAAGAACCCTTGCCTGAAAATGAAGAATGAAATCAAGTTCCTTCCTCCTCAAGTTGAGCATCTAAAGCTTGAGAAAGTGTCATGGAGAGAAAATTATCACACATTGACAACGAAGACGACGAAGGAGAAGAAGTAGAAACGAAGTTGTGAGTGTTTTGTTGTAGATAAAAGAAGCGTATTTTGAGAAGGTTGTTGAAGACTGAAACAAAAAATATTTGAGGTTGTGCGAGGATTGGTGGCATCCAATCTGAAGGGCGCACATGGGCCAAGGTAGTAAACCTAAGTTTTCAGGATACAAATGTGATTGAACAACCATAATAATAACTTCTTGTAAAAATTCAAACAAAGAAGCAGAGAAGGGAAGCAAAAAAATGGGGTTTGGTTTAAAAGCTAAAAAGCTAAGGCTTTCTCCATATATTTATATTAGAAAGAAAATAAAGCCATGCCCATTATGAATGTGAAATTCGTGGATGGGTTATAAGTAAACCAGGAAAAGAAGCATAAAGAGAAAGAGGTTGATGGTGAAGAAGATGAAGAGAAAGATGAGAAGAAAAAGAGGAAAAATCATTCTGACCAATCATCTCTTCTTTTTTTGTTTGACCTTTTGACTACTTATCCAACGTGGCAAGTTAACTATCCACGTCAGCTAGCTAACTGGCCACGTCAGCTATTCCGTTAAACTTGTGACAGAAAATGTTAATGAGTGAATAACGTTAGTGACTGTTTTGTTATTTTTTTAAAGTTGAGTGACTGAAATGAAACCTAAGTGACTGTTTTGTTAGCTACCCTAAAGTTGAGTGACTGTTGGTGTAATTTACCCTTTTTTTTTTAAATTTCAAAATGTCACACCAAAAAATTTAACAAAAAAAAGTGTTTACAATTGAACTTGAATTTTGAAATCTGGAAAGTAGGGGGACTAAATTCCTTTAAATAAATGTAAAAACACCAAATTTTAAATTTATGAAGAGTACAGAGATCTATGAAATATTTTAACCATTTTAAAAACATATTATACCAGTTCAAAACTAGATCTGTCCATGGGTCGAGCCACTCGACCTGAAAAATGGGAGGGTTTAGATAAAAATATAAGCTCAAAAAATAGGCTTGGCTAAAAAAATAAGGCCCGTTTAGAAACAGACCGGGCCTTGGGTAAGGCTTTTTGGCCCGAGCTCGGCTCAGCCCCAATATGCAAAGAAAAAAATATTATTTTTACTGTTTTGTTGCTGTTTCTTGATGTTTCTTCACTATTTTGCTACCATTTCACTATTATGTTGCTACTATTTTGTTGTTATAGTTGAGATATTGTAAAACTCATGTTTTATTGTTAATTTTGTTACTATTTTAGAGCTATTTGCTTGTTAAGTTGCAACTATCTTAGTGTTATTTAAATATATTTTTTTTTAAAAATTTATTTTCAATTTTTGAAAAACATTTATTTTAATATTTTTAGTATTTTTGATGTATTATATTTTTTAAATTTATATAATAAAATAATATACAAAAAAGTAATACAAGCGGATCTGGTCTGAATTTTAACATTTTTATATGAGTTAGGCTTGGCCAAAATTTAGGCCTATTTCTTAGACTGAGCCAAACCCGTACCTAGCAAATGGGCCTGAAATTTTGATTAGGCCGAGCCGACCCATGGACCCTCTAATTTGAAGTGGTCGGATTGCTATTTTTTTTTTTGTTATTTCCTTGTTGAAATTATTTAATTTTGTATTGTCACTTAATGATATTATCCAATTAGATTAATTTCTCAATTAACATAAAAATATAAATATCAAATTCTATAACCTTTTCAATTTTTGTAAAAGTAGATAATAAAATTCATAATTACATATTTTTAAACTCATGCTAACAAAATATAAGTTTAAAAATCATGTATTAATAAAATTTGTTGGATTTGAAATTGTTTTTACTACCTCGTTATAACAGGTTTTGCCATTCTTAAAAGTTGTGAAGGTTCGGTTAAATTTGTGATTGTAGTTAAATTTTTAATGAAAAAGTTAATGAAAAGATTGAAAATGAGGGATTGAAAAAGTAGATAGACCAATTTTAAATAAATAAAATAAAAGATTAAATCATATTAATTGGTAAATAGAAGGACTGATATTTAAAGATAACCTTTTCTTTTTGGAAAAACTAGCTATATCTTAATTTTCATTTTTAGAAAGTACGCTTTTTCTCCTTTCAAACTTGTTCTTTCTTCTCCACTTGAGCTTTTTCTCCCTTTCAGACTTGTTCGTTCTTTCTCCTCTTGGTCTTAGCAAATCGCTACCACACGTTTTGGCAATTACTATCCCATGGGGACAGTATGTTGGCGAGTTCATAATTACTATTTGACTCAGTCAACGTATACACAAGTATACAATTCATTGTGTATAGCTTCATCGAGTCCAATTTATGTAATATTAACAAATAATTTTAGAATTATTAAAATATTTTATAAAAAATATACAAAATTCAAAAGTATATATAAAAAGCTCATAAAAGTTCAACAAAATTAACATGGATTACCAATCATGTTTAAAAATTTAATATTTTAGTTAATATTTTTATTAGAAAAAATAATAATTTGATTTTTTAAAAGATTGAGAGTTAAATTTAATTTTTAAGAAAAGTATATATTAATAAAAATTTAAATATTGATGATTAAATATGTTATTATGCTTATTGTCGAAACTATTTTTTTGTTTGGAAAACAGGCCGACTTTAAAAAGAAGAAACGGAGTCGCCACCAATCATTTTTTAGGTGTGATTGGGCCACTTTAGAAAACGTTTTGGTCCACGAATTTTAAGAAAACGGGCTCGGGAATCGATTACGCACGAGGAAGGATTAGCACCCTCGCGACGCCCAAAATTGGTACCGTATTGATTGATTAATGTCCTTAATATTGAAAATTAGAAAATATTTTGGAATATGAATCTTTCAAAAAAATTGTTTGAATGACTCGATTGGATATCGAAATTCTCTTGTCCCGAAAAGGTGAAATACCACATCCAGCACGATAGGACACGATGTTTCAAACCCTCGATATTAAGATCATTTCATGATTTCCAAAACTCATGTATTGCGGTTTGAAAAGGGTATTTCACTATTTAGCCAAACTAAAAACCGAAACCCAGCACGATTGGGCACGATTCCTTGAATTTCCAATCATGAAATATTGCTTTTATTTAAGAAACACGATAAAAATCTTTAAAGGATATTTAGCGATCTAGACGAACGAAAAATCGAAGCCCAGCACGATTGGACACGATTTCCCGAACTTCCAAATACACAAAATTTCCTTCGTGAAACATTTTTCAAGTTTTAAAAAAAAAACAAAAATAAGAACGTAGAAATATAGACACGACGATAATAGGGAATAACAATAAATACAAAAAAGAAAAACAGTAATATTACAATTATAAAAATGATATGTAACAAATAAAACAAATAGGGATGGTAATGAAATGCAAAACTAATAATAAATAACGAATATATAAAAAAGTAAGGGTATTAACGGTAATAAAAAGTAGTAAAAGAAATAAGGGTATGCTTAATAATAATAAAAATAGTAGATGTAAAAGTAATAATATATAATAAGTCAACTAAAGTAAACCATAATAGATATAATAATAGATATAATAGTATGAAAATAAAAATAATAAAGAAAGAATATTAGTAATAAAATAATATAATGATAAATATAATAATAAGTATAGTACAGTAGAAATAGTCCTAAATAATAAAAATACAGATATAATAATACTATATAATTAAAAAAGTGCTAATAAAAAAAGTAATAGTAAGAAAATATATTATCATAAAAAAAGTAAGTACTAATATGTATAATAATAAATATATGAAAGAATATAGTTATAATTAATAATATCCATATGAAAATAAAAAAATTAACAGTACTAAAGATATTAACGAAAAAATAACTAATTTTAATAGTAGAATAGAAAAATAGTGAAAAGGATTAGATCGGATAGAAAACAGAGGCTTTGGGGTAAAATCAGAAATAAAATAGGAGGGGAGGACCGGATTAAAACGCGCGCAAGATTGGGGGACCAAAGGCGCAATTTACCCATTAAGGGTGGAATTGCATTAATTCACCTGCAAAAGCAAGTGATCACGTGGGGCCTTTACCCCTAAAAAGCTACCAAATTTTTTTTTTAAAAAAAACAAGAAACCCAAAAGCCATGTCTCCCTTCATTCTCCCCTCTGTTTCACAAGCAAAAAAACCAGAACCCCTCCCACTTTTCTTGATTTCTAGGGCTTAAAGCCCCTTTTGTCCCTTAATCATCAAAGCTTTAACCCCGATCAGGCGGCCGGTCACCCACAAGAACGAAGGCCCGATAAGTTTCTTCTCTTTTTTGTAAATCTATTATATCAAACGGGTTTTTTTTTAAAAAAGAGAAAAAAAAATAGAAACGAGGGAAGAAAAAAAAACTATACCTAAGTAACAGATTCAAATAAAAGAACGAAAAGGAAAAAAACGAAAACTTTTTCTTGATTTCGTTGTATTGATTTCCCCTAAAAGACTTATTTTCTCGTGTATTTGAATCAAAATCGTGTAAACAAAAAAACCCCCTTTTTTACAATATTTCGAAGGCTTTTATAGCCTTATCAGAATACCAAACCCCTAAAACTCTAACTTCTTGTCACATGGTTGCTTTTACATTTGTAGGTGAGCGTCGTGGACGCGCACAACGCTGGAGAGGAGCCGTCTTGGCGTGAGAGCGTCTTGTGTGAGGATTTCTACGACCTAGGGTTCATCCTCAGATTTACATTTTTTGTTTTTTTTTTTTATTTTTGGGTTACATTTGGGCTAGAGTTTTGGTTTGGAGTGCAGGTGCGAAATTGGGCTTCAGGTGCCCTCTTTGCTCATTGTCGGCAACGAGAATAGAGCAAAGACTTTAAAAGGACCAATTTTGCCCCAGCTTGTTCGATCTTGACTTCTTGATGCTTCCTTTTTCCAGGTAGCCTTATTCCACCCCTTGCATCTTCGGGGGTATAGGAATTTTGTTTCGATCCATTCCACTATTGCTCAGTGGAGATAAGATTTGTATCTTTTAACTGCTCCACTCACCTTTCGGTAGAGATAAGGCTTTATCCTTTCGATCCGCTCTACTCTCCTTTCAGAGAGATAAGATCATTATCTTCAATCCGCTCCCTCCTGCTTCGGTGGAGATAGGATCTACTATCTTTAGCTTTGTTCCACTCACCTTTCGGTAGAGATAAGGCTTTAGTCTTTCGATCCGCTCTACTCCTTTCCATAGAGATAAGATCATTATCTTCAATCCGCTCCCTCCTACCCGGTGGAGATAGGATCTACTATCTTTAGCTTTGCTCCACTCCTTTCGGTGGAGATGAGGCTTCAATCTTCGATCCGCTCTACTCTCGCTTTCGGTAGAGATAAGATCTGCTTCAATCCAATCCACTCCACCGCCGGTGGAGATAAGATCTACTATCTTTAGCTTTGCTCCACTCCTGCCGGTGGAGATAAGGCTATAATCTTCGATCCGCTCTACTCCTCGGTAGAGATAAGATCTGCTGCTTCAATCCGCTTCCTCCCTTTCGGTGGAGATAAGATCTACTATCTTTAGCTGCTCCACTCCTTTCGGTGGAGATGAGGCTTCAATCTTCGATCTGCTCTACTCACCTTTCCGGTGGAGATAAGATCTGCTGCTTCAATCCGCTCCACCTTTCGGTGGAGATAGGATCTACCATCTTTAGTCTGCTCCACTCTGCGCCGGTGGAGATAAGACTTGTCTTTCGATCGATCTACTCACCTTTCGGAGAGATAAGATCTGTTGTCTTCGATCCGCTCCCTCACCTTTCGGTGGAGATAGGATCTACCATCTTTAGTCTGCTCCACTCCTGCTCAGTGGAGATAAGACTTGTCTTTCAATCTGCTCTACTCCTGCTCAGTAGAGATAAGATCTGTTGTCTTCAATCCGCTCCACTCCTGCTCAGTGGAGATAGGATCTACTGCTTTAGCCTGCTCCACTCCTACTCAATGGAGATAAGGCTTCGGTCTTTCGATCTGCTCTACTCCTGCTCAGTAGAGATAAGATCTGTACTCTTCTATAACTCCTATCAACTTTGCTACATTGTCCTCTGGGGAACCTACCTGTAGAAGTGATTCCGTGGGGTTTATGCATATGTCAAATGATTAAGATGTCATGAAAGATGCTCCTAACCATATGTATCATGAATGTTATGAATGGATGCAAAATGTCATGAGAATGATCCATTTTTAACACTTGGGCTGTTATTGCTTGCTGCTTATTAAGGTGACCCTTGACGTATGTCTTCTCTATTCAGCTGATACTTCTAACAACTAATCGAAGATGTAAATCCACCGCTTAAACCCTTATCTCAAGTCTCGAGCCCTTTTAAGCTGGTTAGTTCTAAACAATTGTCTGTTTGATTCTTGTATTTTAGAAACTTTCGAGTAGTGCATAAAACTTCTTTTGTGAAAGTATTATTAGTTCAATAATCATTATTTCAAAGAAAATGCTTGAAACAAGGCTATAGAAATGAATAAAATTAAAATTTATTAGGGATAAAAACTCGTGAAAAATGGGTTGAACAAGGAAAACAAATTCCATTAGAGTGCAATATGAATAAGAATGGTTTTGATGCCCCGGATATCACAGTCTGAGCTTCTCTGTATGCACTTCTTGAAGACCACTCTGAGTTCAACATGTGTCTAGAAGATCCATGGTACTTTGTAGATGCCTCAAGACGTAACATATCTCCTCATTGTTAATTCAAGTATAGTGAAACTACTGTATGCCCCCTCACGAGTTGATCATACTTTGAGCTGCCCCTTTTTTTTTTGGGGGTTTTCAACTCAAAGCCCCTTTGGTCTCAAAGCGCCCTTTGCGGGTTTTCGCTTTGGCCTCTCCGTTTTTTTTGAACTCAAGATGCCCCTTTGTGCGTTTTCATCTTGGTCCACTTTCAAGCAAAGTACTTCTTGACTGAGTCTGCGTTAATTGGATTTGGAAAACTTTTGCCATCCATCTCGGCTAGTATCAAAGCTCCTCCAGAAAAGGCCTTCTTGACGACATAGGGTCCTTCCCAATTAGGCATCCACTTTCCCCTGAAGTCTTTTTGCATAGGGAGGATCTGTTTCAACACCAAGTCTCCTTCATGGAATACTCTGGGGCGGACTTTCTTATTTAAGCTCGCATCATCCGCTTCTGGTACAATTGACCATGGCGAATAGCTCTTAGCCTCTTTTCCTTAATTAGATTCAGTTGATCATATCGAGATTGAACCCATTCTGCTTCGTCCAACTTTAGGTCTGACAAAACCCGGAGTGAAGGGATTTCAACTTCAATAGGCAAAACTGCCTCCATCCCATAAACCAACGAGAAAGGAGTTGCCCGGTAGAGGTTCTAACCGATGTTCGATAGGCGTGAAGGCAGCGGTAACTTTTCATGCCGGTCCTTGTAGGTCTCAACCATTTTCCCACGATTCTCTTGATATTTTTATTAGCCGCCTCAATCGCTCCATTCATTTTTGGCGATATGGCGACGAGTTATGGTGCTTAATGTTGAATCGATTGCAGACTTCCGCTATCGCTTTATTGTTCAAGTTTAGTGCATTGTCAGACACGATCCTTTCTGGCATACCGTAGCGACATATGATCTCCTTCTTCAAAACTTGTTAGCTTGCCGTCTTCGTGATATTGGCATCTGAAGCGCCTCTACCCATTGGTGAAGTAATCAATGACCACGAAGATGAAATGATGTCCATTAGAAGCTTTCGGTGAGATTGGCCCAATGACATCCATGCCCCACATTGAGAAAGGCCATGGAGAAGTCATAACATGAAGAGGTGAATGAGGCACATGGATCTTGTCTCCATAAACCCGACACTTATGGCACTTCTTGGCATAGCGGATCGATCTCCTTCCATCGTGGACCGAGAATACCCAAATCTCATGATTTACCGGCCATCGTAAACCCATTGGCATGTGTTCCACAGACGCCTCATGGACTTCTTCCAGATTTTCCTAGCTTCAACAAACATCCACACATCTGAGCAACACTTGATCCCTACTCTTTTTATACTGGGATCTCTCCATCTAGGACATAGTCGCTGGCAAGTCTTCTCAATGTTTTCTTATCATTTTCAGTCGCTTGATCGGGATATTCACGGCTCTTCACATATTGCAAAATATCATAGTACCAAGGATGATCATCTCTCTCCTCCTCTTCGTCAATATTGAAACAATGAGTCGGAGCCTCATAAATACTCATTTGGATAGGCTTCATACCCTCCTGCTCATTCACTTTGATCATAGAAGCGAGTGGCCAAAGCATCACCATCCGGTTTTCATCACGGAGGTAAAAGAATGTGATATCATCAAACTCCTCAATTAGTTCCAAAACTAACTTTCGATGGTGATCGGTTTGGGATCTCTTGTTTCCCATTCTCCTTTGGTGATATATTACAAGGCGAGTCTCCAGATACCTCTAGCACCTTAACTTTGTGGTCTATGGTCTTTCGGATCCCCATGATATACGCCGTGATACGCCATGTTATTTGTGTAATCAAGTCCAACTTACAAGTGAATGGATAGTGTTCTCCATTTGGGGATACCAGGACTGCCCCAACCCCATTTTTAACAGCATTTGATGCTCCGTCAAAGTTCATCTTCTAGGGACGATCTTCTAAGATATCTTCTTCAATTGTAGCTATAAGCATCAACTCTTCATTAGGAAAATCGAAATTAAGGGGCTCATAATCATCTAGCGCCATGCTGGCTAAGAAATCTGCTATTGCACTCCCCTTCACCGCCTTCTAGTTCACATAGACAATGTCGAATTCAGAGAGTAAAATTTGCTATCGGGTCATTCTTCCATTTAAGGCGATTGACTCCATCATGTATTTCAGAGGGTCCAATTTCGAGATTAACCAAGTCGTGTGGTACAACATGTACTGCCTCAACCTCCAAGTTGTCTAGACCAGCACACAACATAATTTTTCAATTGGCGAGTATCTCATTTCGCACTCGGTGAATTTCTTACTGAGGTAGTATATCGCCCTTTCTTTCCTCCCTGTCTCATCGTGTTGGCCTAGCACACATCCCATTGAATTATCGAACACTAATCAAGGGTCTATCAGGACTGGGAGGCATTAACACTGGGGTGTTGGACAAATATTGTTTAATTTTGTCAAACGCCCTCTGGCATTCATCATCCCAAATGCCTGGATTGTGTTTCTTAAGAATACAGAATATTGGATCACATTTCTCCGTCAATTGTGAAATAAACCGAGCGATGTAATTCAATTTCCTAGAAAACCTCGGACTTCTTCTACGAGTCTTGTGGCATGGAGGCAATTTTGTACGGCCTTGACTTTATCCGGATCTACTTCAATTCTTTTTGCACCGACCACGAAACCCAATAGCTTCCCCGATCGAGCCCCGAAAGTACATTTGGCTGGATTGAGCCTCGGTGAAATTTTTCAATCTCGTGAACAACTTCTTCAATACTTGCACATGCTCCCTTCCGTTCGAGACTTTGTGATCATGTAAATCGACGTAGACCTCAATCTCCTTATGCATCATGTCATGGAACAAGGTTACCATAGCCCTTTGGTATGTTGCTCCCGCATTCTTTAACCCAAATGGCATCACTTGGTAACAAAAGTCCCCATAAGGTTATGAAGGTGGTCTTTACCATGTCCTCGTGGATGCATCTTTATTTGATTGTATCCCAGAAATCGTCCATGAAGGAGAAAATGAAAACCCCGCCGTGTTATCCACTAAAGTGTCAATGTGAGGTAGTGGAAAGTTGTCTTTCGGGCTGGCCTTATTTAGGTCCCTGTAATCGATACACATCCGGATTTTTCTATCCTTATTGGGGACAGGAACCACGTTGGCTACCCATTCTGAGTAATTTACTACTCGTAAGAACCCAGCATCGGGTCTCATCGGGTCTCTGAGTAATTCTTGACTTCTTCCCTTATCTTTACTGTGACATCGGGTCTCATCCTTCGAAGCTTCTGTTGGACCGGCTTACACTCTCTTTTTATGGGAATACGGTGTACCGCAATATCAGTACTCAACCCTGGTATGTCTTGATATGACCATGCGAAGACATCTTTGAATTCTAGCAGAAGTCTAATGAGGTCCTGCCTTGTTTCATGGGTTATGCAGGTACCGATTTTCACTTCTTTCCCATCCTCTAGAAGCACATTTTCAATTGTCTCTTTGTGAGGTAGAATCGGCTTCTCCTCCGCTCTACCATCCTTAACAAATCTGGGATAAATCATAATCTTAAGTCATCTGTAAAGTCCACGAGATCCTCAGGCACATGCCTTCCTCATAAGGGAATTCTGAGTTCATAGCAGTGTCACTCATGACGTCGATATCTAGGGACCTATGGTAGGTATAAAATAACATTCAATGAAAATGAATTTAAGGACGACTTATTTATGCGTTATGATTATGAATGGAGTGGACAGAAGTAGAAGAATTATTGCACGAAATAGAAAGAAAAATGCACTTCTTATTGAAAATAATGATGCGTGAACATGCCTATTTCACAAAAAAATTCTTATTGTTCCTAGGCTTGAAACAATAAGTGTGTTTTGAACATTACTCTGTTTTAGTCCTAAATACTACAGGAATTTCTTCCGCAGTCCAGTTGTCCAGAACACTTCCAGGCTCGTAAGGGCGAACACCCGTCAAGTTTCCTCTCCTCGAACTTCCTTCAGCCACAGCGTTGATGTCCAAACTTCTCATCATGTCTTTAGCTGTTTCCTCATTCATGTCCTCCTGTCCGGAATGAATAATCCTTCCTGACACGAAAGTATTAGATATATGGGGAAAGGTCATTGAACCCCACTCAATCTCAGCACCATTCAATCGTGCCCCTCGTCTTTCACGCTTCCTCTCCAGCTCTTCCTTTCTCTGTCTGGTATTTGGTCTATACCCTAGACTAAAGCGATCATGTTTGTTAACCAATCCTGGTACTCTGACTGGGCCCTGAAGGTATTTTCCAAGTCCTCTTTCAGGTACTGCTCCTTTTCCTACCGTCATCTGTAGGCCCATCCTTGTGGCTTTAGAGATTTTTGGCACCGAAACCTTGTCACCTTCACTGATGAAAGTCGCATTTACAAACTCTAATGACCTGAAGGAGCACTCTATGGCCTCCGCATCACTCTCTATGTACGGTGCATCACTAGTAACGGACGCGATGATATCTTCCTCTGTATTTATGGTTATCGACTCGCCCTCTGTCACCAATTTCAACTTTTGGTGCAATGACGATGGTACGACTCCGCTGAGTGGATCCACGGCCTCCCCAATAAGCAATTATAAGAAGGCTTGATGCTCATCACAAGGAAATCTACCTGCACGTATTTGGCCCAATTAGGAGGGTATCTCGATCCCCATTACTTCTCTCTCGGTGCCATCGAATGCTTTCACTATATTTTGCACGTTTTCATGTGAGCTGTCTCTGAGTAACTCCGGTCCGGTGTAGACAGGGTAAAACATTCGAGGCCGATCTATTGTCAATTAATACCCCTGGTAGTGTATACCCTTTACATCGGGTAGTGATGTGCAAAGCCTTAGTAGATCCCTTGCCCCCCGGCGGTATTTCGTCATCATTGAACGAGATAAAATTATCTGCGCTTATGTTATTTACAAGACGATCCAGCTTATTTACCGAAATATTATCAGCAACATAAATCTGGTTCAATGCTTTTATTAATGCACTACGGTGTCCTTCTGAGTTTAGCAGTAATGTCAATACCGATGTGCGTGTCGATTTCGCTTGTGTAACTGTTCCACCACACTTGTACTCACTGCGGCTTCAGGAACTTCAAGAACTCCCCGGCCTCATCCTCGGTTACTGGTTTATTAACAAGTGGTCATGTCTTCTCATCTCCCCTTCTCGTCATAGAGGACTCACACGGGTCGGGTATCTTTGGCGAATTATTTTTCTCGAAAACTGTCATAGTGCAATTGTAATTCCAAGGTACCCTCTTATCATCTTTATAAGGAAAAGTCACGGGTTTCTGAATTACAATCTTCGGTGTATTCTTATAAGGAGAAATTACAGGTTTTCGATTCGACCCTTGGTGCCACCTTCGCTCCGGCCTCGTCGACCCACGGCGCGTGATAATCACGTGGGTGATTGACTTTAAGGATCCTTCTCACGACCCTCATTACGTGGAACATACATCTCCTCTTCCCACCGGTCAAAGAACTCCACTCTTTATTATCCATTAGCCCTTGTACTAGGGCTCTAAATTCATTACATTCTTTGGATTTCATGGCCTTCCTTGTCATGGAACTCACGGTGAGTTCCTTGTATCTTGAGATCTACTCACATTCTCTTGCGTAACTAACCCAACCTTACGCATTTCTTTCCAAACCATTCTCAATGCGATTCTGACCTCAGCAATCTCCTGTTTGAACCTCCTCTCCCTGTTGTCAACTATCGCGTTTACCCCATTATCAGCATGAGTGGGTAACGGATTTCCTTCATCAAGTGGGTCATTGAAGTCTACCACCCCGCCTTGATAAGTCGCTTCGACTAGTCTTTTGAATGAAGTACGATTTCTATCGGTGACCAACTACATCCGCATGGTACTCTTACATCGAAGCGTTTGTGTCATACCACTTAGGATATGGAGGTTGCAGCGGCTTCAAGTAAAATGGGGACACGACATGCGCATCGAATAAAGTCTTATACAACTCCTTATACGTCACCGGTATAGGAGTAAATTGGAATCTCTCAGTCCTTTGTCTCGTGTTGGGCTCTTGTCTTGGTCGGGCCTGCTGGCCTAAGCTACAGCTCTCGGTTGGGTAATAGTAATGGGTTTAGGATAACCCGAGCTTATATTCCCCACTTCAGCTTCCCTTTTCTTCGGCACGGCTCTTCTTGTGCTCTCTCCGGCCTCTATCTTCCCACACCTGATCACGTTCTCGATCATCTCGCCTGACATCACCATGTCTGCGAAACTCTTAATCGTGCCTCCTAACATGTGGTTAATGAAAGGTGCCTTCAGGGTATTGATGAAGAGCATGGTCATTTTCTTTTCTAGTAACGGTGGCTGGACCTGTGTAGCGACCTCCCTCCATCTTTGGGCGTACTTTCTGAAGCTTTCACTTGGCTTTTTCTCCATGTTTTGCAACGTGATCCTGTCAAGTGCTATATCGATCACATGGCCGTAATGCTTGATGAAAGCCTGCGCCAAATCTCTCCACGATTTGATTTGGGTACAACTCAACTGATTGTACCATTTTGCAATGCAGCCCCAATCAAACTATCTCGAAAGCGGTGGATCAACAAGCGGTCATTGTTGACATATCTGTCATTCTCCGACGAACATCGTAATATGGGCCTCAAGACGGCTAGTCCCATTGTACTTTTGAACTCGGCATCTTGAACTTTGGAGGAAGTACTAAATCGGGACTAAACTCACTTCTTAGCATCCACTTCGCATTGGTGATCAAGACTTTCCAATGCTCGAAACTTCTCCTCCGACCATTTGCATCGATCTTGAACTCTTTTGGAAGCTCGCTTTTACCTTCTCCCTTACGCCACCTCATCAAGTGCAGGACCATTGGTTTTACCAAATTGACTTCAGGGTTAGAACTCGAGCCTACGAAAAAGTTTCCCAGTACCGGAGCACCGGATTGGTGCTGAGGTTTGATATTGACTGATACTCTTGGTGGTTGCACTTGGGAACTTGTCGGGGCCAGGCCCAGAGGGCAAGCAAAATCTTTATTATCTTCTCTAGTGTCGACCATAGGCCTTTTTCCGTTTCCAGGCCCTCCAGTCAACAATTGTGTTAGCTGGCTCATCATGCTTCTCTAGGATTCCGACATTTGATCCTCATATCTGTTGGATCTTGGCTAATCGCTCTTGCATCGAGCTGCAGTTGGTCTTGCATCTCTTTCTGCATCTGCTCTAACCTTTCCATCCTTTGATCCATTGCTCTCGTCTTTTTCCGAGTGTAATAGCGGTGTTCCAGGATAACTATAGTATGACCTCTAGTTAATAGGGTTGTCTTATAATATTTAATGCAAATGTAGTGATGCAGTGCCAATGCATGAAATGTAATGCAAATGAATGAATGCAAAAATAAAAAGAGTCGATTCTGATTCAATTTCTTTTAGAATACTCATTGGAAAAGATAAAATCCTTTACATAAAACAGAGTCACATATACGACCTAGCCCTTATGCCCAAAGTTTTGACTTTCTCAAGAAGTGAAGCTAGCTCTCGACCACAGTCCGACTTTGACTCATAAAATATACTTAACACATCACCGAATCGCTAGGGTTTGTAGATGATCGGCCACCTCTCGATTCGAACCACGACTTAGCCCATAAGGTAGTCTCTTTCTCGACTTGGTTCGAGATCGTTAAAGTTGTTCTTTCCCTCGCTGGTTATCTGCCTCTAATAGTTGGATCTGGAGCTCACTGTTTTGCAGCACTGTTTCGAGTTCCACCACCTTTCACTTTAATTCTTCAATCTGGCCTAGGCTTGATTCCAACTTCGCCGTAGAGTTGTGACTTTGACTCAATGCCTTCTCTAATTCTGCTACTCGAGCCCTTAGCATCTTATTTTCGCTTTGGCTCTCCCCTACTGTCTTTTTCAGGGCATCCTTTTGTGCTTGAACCCAATGAAATCTCTTCTTCCACTGGTCAACCTTGGTCTTCTCCTCCTGAACTTCTTGACGCTATTGTTCGAGGTTTTACCCACCAATGATCCTCATCGATAGATGCAACTTCTTGTAATCGGTCTTCAAGCTATCCAAATCTTCTTCGGCCTTCCTTTTTCCTTTCCTTAGCTTCTCAGCCTCTGATTTCTGGATATCAATATCTAATATCGATTCATTTTTTCCCTTCCGGTTGTTCTATCTTTTCCCTAACTCAATTTTTACTTTCAAAGTCCCGCTTCATGATCTCCAACTCGAAGGGACTACTTGCGAGTATTCTTCTATCGATCGAGCAAAGATCATGTAGGCACGGAGATATTATCGTTCACTCTCCCTTTCGCCATGTGTTATATTCGAGGGTTACCATTGGATTTATAGCAACTCTTTCCATTCGGTGAATCTGCTTCCACGCATCAGAAACTTCTCAAACTCTTTTCTTATAATTATTCCCACTATAGGAGAATTCAAATTGAGCTAACCCATGCGTTACCGGTATAAACTGTCTCGATTGGTATTGTCTTAGCATGAGCAAAGGAGCATACCCAACAGCTCCCCAGATCCTTAAAAGAGGAACCCAATCATATCTCCCACACCGGTAGAGAATTTCATCGGGAACGAACCAAGGAGCTCTCCATTCCACATCTTTTTCCTGAAGGTTCTAAAGAAGCGCGATCCAGTTCTCTTCTGATATGTCATCTCTCCTAGGCGCGGCGGCCAACTCCTTTAATGGGGAGTAATTCGCAAAAAAGACCCGACAAGAATTTCTATCTACTTTTCAGAAATGGCTATGGAACCACCCCAACAATAGTTGTGCGCATCCCATGAATCTTCCCTCACCTGCTCTCCGGCACGAGTTCAAAGATCTAAATGTTTCAGCGAGAATCGCTGGTACTGGCGTAACCCCTTTGTCAAGACGATCGAACAAATCAATAATCGCTTCGTCTACATGCCTCAAAGCCTTGGGAAAATTACCAAACCATAGATACTTAAGGCAAAAATGTCGACTTTCCTCTTCAGCATTCGGGTGTCTTTGCCATCGGTCCTCAAGCTTACCCAAGGAATGTATTTCCCTTCACCCTTCTGCTGAATTCGTGCCATGACCCACTGTTCACTCGTCCCAGTGATACTCATCAGCTTCTTTACAAAAGTCGGTGCATTAGCGGCCCTGAAGTAAATCTTGTCGACCCGAGCCCTTTGACTTCGAAGCAAAGCCGTATATTCCTCCACGGAGGCACCAAGTCTACTTTTCCAAGCGTAAAAGACTATAAGCGGGATTCCAATATTGAGTCATAGCCGAAACCGGTGTTTGTCCACTCGATGTCGAGTAAGTAAGGTAGATCACCATAATTAATGTAGAACGGTTGCCTAGTTGCTTCATCCCAACCAGCCCATATATCTCTTAGTTCTTGGAGCTCATTCTGCGTCACACCGATGCAGTGAAGTCCAATAATTACGATGTGTAGCCTTGATTAGGCTATCCCCTTCTCAAGTCAGTGTCTTCTCGACCATATACGCATCAACCGCATTATCCTCTACTTTATCAAGGAATCAGTCCCCATAACAAGTATTCTAACTTAGTAATTAAAACAGGAATCGACGCCTTTTAAGTATGAAATGACATGCAAATATGACCAAAATAAAACAAGTTAGTATCATATAAAAGTAACCAAAGCAAGTGAAAAAATGTCTAACCACTACATAGGTAGCCACTAAGGTTTAGCATGGCTCTACCTAGGGTGGGCTCTTAAGGTTTACTATATGTGGTTTGGTTCTAAAGAAAGGGTACTGAACAGTGATTCCTCAATCCTCACCCATTATAGGCTCATCTTGATTGAGTTGGTTCTTGGAATACATTTCCCTATGGCCATGCGGAGGTGAAAACCTCACGGAACCATAGGTACGGATGTATTCTAAGCGATCCCCAGCCCATGCGGAGGTGAAAACCTCACGAAGGCATAGATTTTGCTCCCACTTAAGGGTGTGACCACAACGGTCATGCAATATGAATGCTGAGATATCCCCGTGTCTCAAACCAAAACAAATATATGTGTGACACAAACTCATGCAAATGGAAAAATGGAAAAAAATTTATTTTCGATAAAAAACATTAATCAACCAATTTTACTACTTGACTCTCTTATTGGTCCCCAGTGGAGTCGCCAAGCTGTCGAAACCATTTTTTTGTTTGAAAAACAGGTCGACTTTAAAAAGAAGAAACGAAGTCGCCACCAATCATTTTTTAAGTGTGATTGGGCCACTTTAGAAAACGTTTTGGTCCACGAATTTTAAGAAAATGGGCTCGGGAATCGGTTACGTACGAGGAAGGATTAGCACCCTCGCGACGCCCAAAATTGGTACCGTATTGATTGATTAATGTCCTTAATATTGAAAATTAGAAAATATTTTAGAATATGAATCTTTCAAAAAAATTGTTTGAATGACTCGATTGTATCGAAATTCTCTTGTCCCGAAAAGGTGAAATACCACATCCAGCACGATAGGACACGATGTTTCAAACCCTCGATATTAAGATCATTTCATGATTTCCAAAACTCATGTATTGCGGTTTGAAAAGGGTATTTCACTACTTAGCCAAACTAAAAACTGAAACCCAGCACGATTGGGCACGATTCCTTGAATTTCCAAACATGAAATATTGCCTTTATTTAAGAAACACGATAAAAATCTTTAAAGGATATTTAGCGATCTAGACGAACGAAAAATCGAAGCCCAGCACGATTGGACACGATTTCGAACTTCCAAATACACAAAATTCCCTTTGTGAAATATTTTTCAAGTTTTTAAAAAAAAACAAAAATAAGAACGTGAAATATAACCACGACGATTATAGGAATAACAATAAATACAAAAAAAAAAACAGTAATATTACAATTATAAAAATGATATGTAACAAATAAAACAAATAGGGATGGTAATGAAATGCAAAACTAATAATAAATAACGATTATATAAAAAAGTAAGGGTATTAACGGTAATAAAAAAGTAGTAAAAGAAATAAGGGTATACTTAATAATAATAAAAATAATAGATATAAAAGAAATAATATATAATAAGTCAACTAAAGTAAACCATAATAGATATAATAATAGATATAATAGTATGAAAATAAAAATAATAAAGAAAGACTATTAGTAATAAAATAATATAATGATAAATATAATAATAAGTATAGTACAGTAGAAATAGTCCTAAATAATAAAAATACAGTATAATAATACTATATAATTAAAAAGTGCTAATAAAAAAGTAATAGTAAGAAAATATATTATCGTAAAAAAAGTAAGTACTAATATGTATAATAATAAATATATGAAAGAATATAGTTATAATTAATAATATCCATATGAAAATAAAAAAATTAATTACTAAAGATATTAACGAAAAAATAACTAATTTTAATAGTAGAATAGCAAAATAGTGAAAAAGGATTAAATCGGATGAAAGCAGAGGCTTTGGGGTAAAATCGAAATAAAATAGGAGGAGGACAGGATTAAAAAGCGCGCAAGACTGGGGGGACCAAAGGCGAATTTACCCATTAAGGGTGGAATTGCATTAATTCACCTGCAAAAGCAAGTGATCACGTGGGGCCTTTACCCCTAAAAAGCTACCAAAATTTTTTTTAAAAAAAAACAAGAAACCCAAAAGCCATGTCTCCCTTCATTCTCCCCTCTGTTTCACAAGCAAAAAAACCAGAACCCCTCCCACTTTTCTTGATTTCTAGGGCTTAAAGCCCCTTTTGTCCCTTAATCATCAAAGTTTTAACCCCGATCAGTGCCGATCACCCACAAGAACGAAGGCCCGGTAAGTTTCTTCTCTTTTTGTAAATCTATTATATCAAGCGGGTTTTTTTAAAAAGAGAAAAAATAGAAAGCGAGAAGAAAAAAAACTATACCTAAATGTGATTCAAATAAAAGAACGAAAAGGAAAAAACGAAAACTTTTTCTTGATTTCGTTGTATTGATTTCCCTAAAAGACTTATTTTCTGTATTTGAATCAAAATCGTGTAAACAAAAAACCCCTTTTTACAATATTTGAAGGCTTTTATAGCCTTATCGAATACCAAACCCTAAAACTCTAACTTCTTGTCACGTGGTTGCTTTTACATTTGTAGGTGAGCGTCGTGGAATAGCATAACGCAGAGAGTCGTCTTGGCGTGGAGACGTCTTGTGCGAGGATTTCTACGACCTAGGGTTCATCCTTGATTTACATTTTTATTTTATTTTTTTTTAATTTTGGGTTGCACATTTGGGCTAGAGTTTTGGTTTGGGTCTGGGCTGCGAAATTGGGCTTACACTTATAATTTAATCTAATTAAAAGAAGAAGAAAAAAAAAAGCAATACGCATAAAGGGAAATGTTTTCATAAATGAAGTGGGTAGTGGGGTCTTCTTCTTCGACAACATTTCTTCGGTTCTTTATTCTTTTCTTCGTTCCTTGCTAAGGATGTTTACTTTCAGCATAAGCGTAGTGATACCAATGGCAATTACACCCCAAACAGCGCTACTGGACCAACCTCAATACCATCATCTCTCAATTCCCCACTCTTACACATTTCAATTACGGCTTCTTCAATCATGCTCACGGTGAAAGCCCGATAAAGTTTACTCAAGCGCACTTTGCGGGGTGACTTAACTCAAGATCGTTGCTATAGTTGCCTCAACTACTGCTGCGATGAGCTCGGCGATTGTGTCCCGGAACAAGGCCGCCATCGCTTGGTCCGAGCTTTGTTTGGTGCGGTGTGCCAACCAAGACATGTACGGACTTGGAGGACGTTCCTCCTCGACTTGTGCATACAACTGCAAAGCGAATCGTCGAACCCTATTCAGTTCAATCAAGCATTAAATGATCTATTGAATGATTTGAGAGCCAAAGTCTGCGGTGGTGGTCCACTTCATAAGTATCGGGTGGCAATGCATTGGCGGCAACTTGGAAATGGTATACGCTACGGTGCGATGTACTCTGATATGACCGGAAAATTGCACAACTTGTCTAAATTTTGCCATGAGAGAGCTTCGACTCTGTTGCCTTGGAAGGATGGGATGCGAGGTTCTTAGACCAACACGTGTCTTGAGGTTTGAGTCTAACCTATTTTATAATGAAATTGCGAAGGCCTCCGCCATCACCTCCATCCCCAACAACTTCTCCGACACCCAAAGGTAAAACATCTATCTTATCTCTTTGATACTTTGAAGTTTGACCTTTCTATGTCTTTCGTGATGAAGATTATTATCTTTATAATGTTGAAACCATAAAACATCTAATATAAACTTAAAATTATAAACCAAGATTTGTTATGTCAAATCATCAAAAACAAAATTAGATGTGAAAGTGTACTTGAATTCATTAATTTCTTGAAACCTATGAATCTTGGCATTTTGATCTTCCAAATTAGCACACAATTAGTCTAGGCGACTCTCTCTCTTTTTCTAAAGATCCATAACTCTAATATATAACTTTTGCACATTAACCTTAATTTCTAATCAGCCCATCATCAATTAGAAATTAGTTACCAAAGTATCTACACATATTTGACCCATATTTTATTTAATAATAAAAGTACAATAAATCTTAACCAAATTAGATCACTTTTAATTTAATAACACGGCCGTGTGGCACCAAATCACCCAAACCCTAATTCCCAAACGCACACGCCCGTGTGCCCAAGGGACACGGCCATGTGGATATCAACTAATTTCCCCAAATCAGCCACACGACCGTGTGGCTAGGCCATGTGGCACCTAATCTTGCCCAGAAACCCTAATTTCTAATTCCACACAGCCATTATGAAAATGCACACGCCTGTGTAGCAACCCGTGTGGTCACAAAACCATACTGGAACAAGCCAAAATCGTCGTTTTAGCCATCAAATCAGTCCCTGACCTTTCCTATAACAAAAATATATCGGAATACGCAGAATTTCCCATACTTCCTCAACAACTAAATACCCAAAATCAAAGGTTTAGAGCACACACAAGAATTGTCGAATCAACAACTCGCAAATAAATTAGATAAGGTTCGAATCCCACACCTGATTCGTGATCAAAGACGTCCAGATGCCAACTTGACGACAAAGAAACGAAGCTTCCCAAAACCACAAACACAACCATTTTTTTTTTTTACCAAAAAGAAGAAAAGAAAGAAAAGCAAGAGAAAAGAGAGAGGGAAAAAAAACAATAATCAAAAAGAGGTGAATGTGAAAAAGGAAAATAGGAAAATAAATATAAAAATATAAAAATATAAAAATATTTCCTATTTACTATTTAAACTAAATAATTATTTTTACACTTAAAATAAATATGCTATTTAACAATATAAAAAATTTCACCCAAATCACACACACAAAGACTTGAACCTAGAACCCAAAGGTACACTTAACATTCACTCAACCACCAGACTAGTAAGCCCATTCTAACACTAAAACGTAGAAATTATCCCAAGTGAGCAACCTACTCACTAACCCTTACTAAGAATCTTAAACTTCTAACCCCAAAAACTGGGATGTTACAATCTATATCTGACTCAGCCCGATACAGTTAATATAGTTTCATTTCACTTTTTAGTACAACCAATATCTCAATTTCACATATATACACATTATCACATATAAACATATATTCAATTCAATTTCCATATATATAATCTATCAATTTCATTCGACTATGAATTCAATTCAATTTCAAGTACAAAAGTACTCACCTCAAATGCTTACCATATGCAACAATTAAAAATGTAATAATTTATAACTTAGTTCGGATTAAAGAAACACAAATCGTGAATTCCAAGCTATTTGACGTCGATTTTATCCTTCCCTTTTTACTCGAGATTCTAGTATGACATTTGCTATGGAATAAAACAATTAAATCACATTAATATTACACATTTCAATTTCACATTTTATTTCAATTTTCACACTACATTTTGCTTATTCTTCAATTTAGCCCTAAACCAGACTAATCTAACACTCCACATTTAAACTCAAATTTTATACTAATTTCACTATAGGCTAAATTTAGCTTCCTCTATTCCAATTTGACCTCTTAATTTTGAATTTTTACAATTTAGTCTAAAGCGCCCAAAATCAACAATTTATTCCACAATTTCATCCTTTTCCATTTCTAACTTAAAATCTATCTATTTAATCCTAATACTTAAACTATTCAACAATGTCAACATCTAAAATCTTGAACAATACTAAAAATTACAACATGGATTGGGTAGCCTTAGATACCGGGATTCCAAAAACGTAAAAATTACAAGTATAGAGACTAAATTGCACTAACCAATTTGGATTTGAACACCAAACCCCCAAGTACCGTGCGTTCTCTTCTTCTTTTTCTTTCTTTATTTTTCTTTTCTCTCTTTCTTTGTTTAATTTGCATGCCTCCACTTTCTTTTCTATTATTATTATTATTATTATTATTATTATTATTATTATTATTATTATTATTATTATTATTATTATTAACTATTTAATATAACATATGTAAAATATATATACACGTATTTTTTGTTAGTCTATGGTCGCCACCTATACACAAACATTAATTAAGTGGCACAATTACTACTTTAGCCCTTTTAGTTTATTTCAATTTATAATTCAACTTTTAACTTTGTAACACCTCAAACCCTGGTCTAGAAGTCTAGATGAATCCGAGATGCTACATTGATCACCAAGTCATCATGAGAAAATTTCTACAAAAACAAGTCGTTCAAAATTTCCATTTTCAGAACCAATCAAAACGCTCAATCGTTAAAATTACATCACAAGTTTAACAGAATAAATGTATGAATCAAAAGTTTAAAAAAGAATCGTACCATAGTTTGTAAACCATATAGTTCAAAATGAAACAAATATCAAGATAGTATCATTAAACAAAAAGTGTATAATTGTTGTTCACAAGTCTTTCCGAGACCTTCGCGTACTGAGTCCAGCTTCCAAAACTTCGAAATGTACCTGAAAGGGGAAAGAGAAGAGGGGGTGAGCTACTCGAGCTCAGTGTGAGATCAAAACTAATTAACTATGGAATCAGACATAAAAAACCAGTAGTAGTTCTAAAACGGAACATACTTACAGAGTTGTACAGAAATAGTTGGTACGTTCGAAATGGACGTACAGCAGACAGCAATATTTAGAGCATATCTAAATCATACTCAGTTACACAACTGCAAATACTACTTAGTCCAGTAACAAAACTCTCAATAGTCACTAGTTTCAATTCAGTTAGTCAGATACAATCAGAGTTTAACAATTTCACAGTGTCATAAATGCTTTTCAGTCAAACTGTAAAACAAACAGTCGCACTCACAAAATAATCAATAAGATGCATATGAATGCAGTTGAGTTAAAGAAAACTCACCCATCCAGCCAACACACCTCTTCGTCCCCCATCACTTCTCAATAGAGATATTAGGCTCATCCAACCAATCACTTCATATAGGACCTCGAAAAACCCATCTAACCCTACACTCCATAGATGTCATCCCGGGTTGCCCGACAACGATGGCCATCAGCATTGTCCACGACCCTCTAGGTATTAGGACTTCCCACGGCCCTCTGGGTATTGGGGCTAACGATATCATGAACAAGCGCGATCACGTATATTACGCAGCAAATCTAGAGTATAAGTTGTATTGTGCAATACAGTAAACCGCTATACCGATAGGTTACAGTGGAACTGCCAGTTCAATTAATGGTATGTAGCATAGCTAACCTACATACGGTACAGTACAATGCGGTAATTTGCTATACCATTATTAGTAAAGTCCACGACCCTCAGGGTATTGGGGCGCCGACCTTCACGGGTATTAAGGGCTATCAGTAACCAGCAGATCAGCTGCTAGTTCAGTCAATCTTCCTTCTCTTCAAAATTCCACCCAAAAATAGTATATGCATATGTATGTATTCAGTCAGATTTACATGATCAAAATACGATTCGCATAGTTAATCGAAGCGGACACTCACATCCAATCGATTAATTCTGAGAATCAGACATGTGCACACTCATAACTCGAGTTCAGTATCAAGCTTATCGCACAACCAATCTCAAATAACACATACATCAAGCCCAGATCAGAGTCATAATTACCCTCAGTAAAGCTTAATCGAGGGTTGGAACACACAGAGTTGCGATTACACTTAAATTTGACCTAAAACCATTATTTAAATCTGGCCATGTGGAGCAATGTGGAGCAATCCAGGCCGTGTGGGGGTCTAAATGCCCGAGTGAAAGGTAGCACACAGCTGTGTGACAGAGGCACATGCCCGTATGAAGCAAGGACACGGTCGTATGAATAGGCCTTATAACTCACTGTCCAATTTCGCTAAAATAAGGTGCAGGGTAAACACGGCCGTATGAGGGTCTCACATGCTCATGTGGGATCCCTAATCCCTAAATCAATCACACGGCCATATAGCCAGGCCGTGTGACCCCAAAACTCTGAATCCCTAATTTCCCCAAACTCACACGCCTGTATGCCTATGGGACACTGCCGTGTGAATTTCAAAAAAATTCTCAAATCAGCCACACGGCCGTGTGGCACCCAATTTAGCCCGAAAACCCTAGTTCCCAAATCCACACGCCTGTGTGGTTGTCGGGGTGATCACGAAACCACCCTACAATAGCCCCAAAACCATCGTTTTAACCACCAGAATCGTCCCTAACCTTCACCCTATCAACATATATCAGAAAGTGACGATTTCCCATCACTTCCATCAACTAAAAACCTAAACTAATGGGTTAGCATACAGAAAAAAAAATCGAATAGAAAATTTGCAGAAATAATAAACACATGAAGTAACGTGAATTAGGTTTGAATCTCACACTGTTTGCGATCGTGAAGATTTACGAGGCGTGAGATTCACGAATCCACAAATAAACCGTTTTAGATAATTGTTTTGAAAAACCAAAAGTAAAGAAGAAAGGAGAAAGTGAAAGCAAACGTCACTTCCAAAAATAAAACAATCAAATAAAAATAAAATAAAATAAAATCTAAAACAAATAAGTTACCAAAATAAAACTATTAAACCTTAAAATGAGCTTGCAAAGACTCGAACCTGCGACCTTGAGGTTTACCAACACTGACACTACCACCAGACCAGCAGGCTCGTTCTGTCATTAAATTGCATGACTAAACATATATGTGATGCCTCCTCACTGTCCCTATGCTCAAATCCCAAAACTTCTAGGCCTAAAATTCGGGGCGTTACATAACCCTTACGCGATCTAGTCTCTGTACCATAATAGCTCCTAATTTATGTAAATTACCTATCCAAAATTTAATTAACTATACAACTAACTTCGTAAATATTTAATAAAAATATTTACAGGTTTGTTTTAAGAGAATAGAGTCCTAAACCTTACTTTTTGACACCCTTAACTATCGAGTCGTTACATCTGATATGTGAGCATGTAATCTTTTGTTCTCTAAAGATGCCTTATAACCCTATTAACTGCTATCCAATGGTCCATACTAGGGTTACTTAAATATCTGCCTAACATACCAACAATGTATGCAATATCCGGACCCATATATACTTGAGCATACATTAGACTCCCCACTACTAAAATGTAAAAAATCTTATGAATTTTCTGTAACACCCTTAACCCGTATCCATCGCCGGAATAGAGTTATAGAGCATTACTGAAACTTTTTAGAACATTTTCAGATAATTCATAACAATTACTATTTATTAACCAAAATCATTCGTAATGTCTCTTAGATAGACCCTCGAGGCCCAATACGAGCATTAGAATCGAGTCGGGACTTAATCGAAAAATCTAAGAATTTTTTGTGACATTTCAAAAAATTTTCAAGGTGCAGGGCTCACACGCCCATGTGGTCCAAAAGACATGCCCGTGTGACCCTAGGACACGCCCGTGCTACAGGCCGTGTTCGATTTAGGCTGCTCTCTGACTTGCGCCACACGGCCATGCCACACGCCGGTGTGCTAGCCCATGTGGTTAATTAATTCAATTCGAATTAGGTGCAGGTTTCACACGGCCAAGACACACGCCCGTGTTCAAGGCCGTGTCTCCCATACGGCTGAGACACACGCCAGTGTCTCTGCCCATGTGCTCAATTCTGAGCATTCTATTTTCTCGAATTTAAGGTGCAGGGGACACACGGCCAGGCCACACGCCCATGGGGTAGGCCGCATGTCACACATGGTCTAGACACATGCCCGTGTGTCTGTCCGTGTGGACAAAATAAAGCCATTCCTAGCTTCATTTCTCACCAAAAATTACACCCATGACCTGCACTTGAACCACACATCCAAATACTAACTATTTCAAGCATTCAAATCAAGTAAATTCCATCATTCATCATGGCATATCATTTCATGCATTCATGTCTATAATCTTATCGTAGTTAAAACCTCAAGTTAGACATAGTTTGATCAACTACTTAACATATATGTAGCTACCATAGTTTGACATTTCAAGTGTATTAAAACAAACCATTACTAGCCATTCCAATGGCTAGATTACAAACATCATTTACATTTATATGCCAATATGGCCAATATAACCTATACATGCCATTACGACCATAATTGAATTACCATATTGTACAGACATGCGCCGATGGATAGTGTGAGTGATCTCCGCCAAGCTTCCAATCCAATGAGCTTCGGATTTACTCTAAAATAGGGGAAAATAGAATGAGGTAAGCATTACATGCTTAGTAAGTTCGTATAACATGGTACTTAACTTACCATTCATTCTATTTTGAGGTAACTATGTAAGGCACATTCATTCAATTTGACCTCAAGCCCTACACATATCATCATTGCCCTTGTTAGTCATTTATTCCATAATAACATCAATAACATGTATAGGCTCAATAACAATCAAGTTTCCAAGCACATATGCTTTCCACAACATGTATTCATTCAACATGCATCATTCATCTCATTATTACAAGTATAATTTCATAATAGCTCATTTCGAGTTCAGTTCATTTCATATCAGAACTTTACTCATATTACTCGGAATATTAAGGTCACACAAGTAGTAGTACACTCAAGGTGTACAAGTCTATAATCAAGGATGAACTTGTATTCATCAATCAAATGTCAAGTACAAATATCATCGTCTCATATTTCCATGTATCAATTATCACATATCATCATTTTCTTATATTTCAGGTAGATACATGTAATAACTCATTTCTTATTCAAAATCTTCTCATGTCAAGAGTTTTACCTATTTAATTTATTTGGAATATCGATGGATACATCGGTAGTACACCCGAGGTGTACAAATCAGGATCTGTCAATTCATATTCAATGGTACCCATAAGGTATTATATCAGAGAGAGTACACTCTCGAGCCACACATGTATACAACAGGATTACCAGTCCAGGCTAAATCCTTTTTATGAAATATGCTCTAAGGAGCTTGATCTGGATTACCCGTCGGGGTTAAATCCAATCTATAACATATGCTCGAGAGGGTTTATATCAGGATTACCCATCCATGCTAAATCCTTTCTATAATGAGGTCAATAGGATTACTCGTCAGAGCTAAATCCCATCAGCAACAAATGTTGAACCTCATTCATTTTGGGAAAGCACATATCCGTCGATTTTCCATTTTATTCAACCAGGATTTTAAATTTTTTCTCAAGCATTATCAGACATGTGATTATTCCATACATCCATAACATTCATATAATTCAAATAAACATATTCCACATTCATTTCAAGCATAAAAGTAACTTTCTCCTCGTTTATCCTTTATCATCTAACGGACATTATCATTTAATTTAAACATTTTTATTTATCGGGCTTGATCAGATATGCAATCATTTCACATATTCATGACATTTATACAATTTACATAAACACAATCAATGCAAGCATGTAAATAAACTCAATTTAGTTACACGAACTTACCTCGACAATGTTCGTGTACATAAAATCTACTAATCCGACATTTTCCTCTTTCCTCCTATCTCCGAATTTGGTCTATCCGGATCTATACGAGTAAATTTAACATTAATTTATCATACCTCACATTCAAGTGGACTCAATTTTCATCTTAGGAAAAATTACCATTTTACCCTTAACTTTTCCATAAATTTCTATTTCGTCCTTAGGCTCAAAAAATGAAACTTGTGCAAATTACTCCCTATTCCAAGCCTAACCAAAGCCCCATTACGAAATTTACAGCACATGTGTTCATAAAATTTTATAATTTTTCCTTTAATTTCACAAGTTTACATTTTAGTCCCTAAATCATGTTTTCATCAAAAATCACTTTGTAAAAGTTGTTTATCTATCAATAATCTTTCATTTTCTACCATAAATTTCTAATTTCCAGCATATACATCCATGACTCATTTTTCATACCTTCATAACTTTTCAAATTAATCCCCCCAAATAGAGAGATTAGGCTATCCCGATTCTAAAAATAAAAAACCATTAAAAACAAGACTTGATTTCATACCTTGTTGAGCTTGAAAAGTTTTCATCCTCTCTTCTAGGGTTTCCATAGAAATATTTAGGGAAGATGATATGAAATTTTTTTCTTTTTCATTTAATTAAATTGTAATTTAATAACTTTTCATCTTTCCAATTTAGTCCTTAGCCTTTTTTATTTTCCATGGATAAGTCATACCAGAATATCTACATACTTTCTTTAATGGTCTAATTACCATATAAGGACCTCTATTCTTAAATTTCGTAGCTATTTTATCCTTATAGCTACTAGAATTCAACTTTTACATTTTATGTGATTTAGTCCTTCTCGTAATTAAGCACTAAATCGATAAAATTTTCGTAACAAAATTTTCACATGTCATATCTATCATAATACAGACCATATAATAAAATAAAATAAACTTTATTTTCGGATCGGATTGGTGGTCCCGAAACCACTGTTCCGATTTCACTGAAATTGTGCTATTACATTTTTGTAATGTCAAAATCATTCTTAGGGCATTGATTGACAAGTAGTAGTTCATTAACATATAAAACCAAATATAGAACCTTACTCCCACTGAACTTGTGGTATATACAAATATCTGCCAAATTCGTCTCTAAACCGAATGATATAATCATTTGGTAAAAGTTGTAATACTATTGACGAGAAGTCTGTTTAAGCTCATAGATGGGGTTCTTTAATTTACAAATCATTAATTTTGCATCATCAAACACAAAATTTTCTAGTTGCACCATATAAATGTATAATAAATGTTACCATTGAGAAACCATTAACTTAACATTCATATGATGCAGCTTAAGGTCAAAATATTCCACTAAAGCCATTATAATCCTTTCTCTAGCGGACTTTCTTAATGACATTTGTTCTTGAGGTTGTTGGGTTTGTTCTTCTGAAAAAATTACCTCATCTTGAATAGGGAGTTGTTCATCATTGTCTTGTTGAGGTTCTAGATTCACTTCTTGATCAATGATAGGTATGAGAACCTGAACATTATCAAAAGTGATAGCAGGAATTGAGTTAGAATCCAATTCCTTCTTAAAAGCAATGTCTCTAACCTTATTTCTCCCCCCAAACTCAACATCCTAAACAAATGTTGCAGTTTTCATTTAAAAAATATTCCTAATTATGGGATTATAAAACTCATAGCCCCTAGATCACTTAGAATAAACAATAAAGTATCACTATTTTGGAGTCTAATTTCTTTTCATGTGGCCTTTAAGGCCTTGCCTCAGTTGGACATCCCTAAATGTGAAAGTGCTTTGGACTAGGTTTTTAACTTGTCCAAAGCTCATAAGGTATTTTTGCAGTTGCTTTAGTGGGTACTATATTCAAAATGTCAGTTGTTGTCTTTAGAGGTACTGACCAAAATGAGCACTTTCAGACTTATCATGTTTCAACCTTTCTTCCTTTTGCACACCACGAGAAATGAGCTCATTTAGAGTCCATTTCTCCTTTTGAAAGTTGTAACTAATTTTAAATTGGTTAAACTGTACAGGAAGCGATACTAAAACCATAAGAACAAGCAATTCATCAGAAAGCTTGATCTTAAGTGCCTTAAGTCTTGAAGCAACATGGAATATCTTCATAATGTAATCTGTCACGTTTTCTTGACCCTTATACTTCATAGACATCAAAGAAGTCAAAAGTGATGGCATCTCAACCTTATCGTTTTTGGCAAAACATTTCTCAATTTCATTAAGAAAACCTTAACCTGAGTAATCTCTTCAGATTATGTTCCCCTAAAGGCTTTCTGGAATATTATACTTAATGATCATTAGAGTCATGTGATCTGAATGATCTCACCTCTCAAAATCCCTTTTAGCTTCAGGGGTGCTTTCCGCAATGAGAGGTGCAGGTTGTTCTTCCTTTAATGCAAGGTCTATGTCCATACAGCTAAGCACTATAAGTGCATTTTCCATTCCTTGAAATTAGTCTCATTAAGCATGGGTATGGAATTTATATTAGCAGATACTGTGACAGTAGAAGATGAACTAGCTAAATATAGAACAAAATAGATAAAAAAAAACAAGCTCACATGAATATTCTTAAGTAAACAATAAATTCAAAATATTGGCTTCCATCTCAAGATACCAAACACTACATTAATATCAAGTCTTTGGACAGTAATATTAACAGTAAACGATACTCTTGTTGTAGCAATCAAACATTGACAATAAATTATGTCAAACAATGAATCAATCTTTGGACTAACTTATTACTCACATAAAGTACCTTATAATTGTCACACATTTATCACCACAAATGTCGTTGTAATTTTGTCAAATATTAACTTACCTAAGAATCAATTAATAAACACATGAATCACAAAAAAAACATATAATTATCGTAATATTTTAAATAAACTAATCTACGAAAAGAGGTCACTTTGGCGGCATTTTGTTTCAACTAATCCATTTAAAATATTAGACATTCTTAATTAAAACCTAAAGCCAAAATCTAAATTTATTTGTTTCAAAGTATTTCTCTTAATTTCATCTTTCAATCAAATTTAAAAGATAATAGTATATATATATATATATTTATCCCAAAATGAATACAATGATGTTGGAAAATATACTAATATTTAAATAAATAAATAAAACCTCATATAAGATTTCAAATTTAAACTAAAATAATTTGGATAAAGGTAAACCCATCTCAAAATATCGGACACTCCATTAGTATTTCATTTTTGGACAAAATGTTAACTTGTTAGTGATATCTTAGTATAGTAATCAAATACTGACAATAAGAACATGTCTAATAATAAATCTTCCTTTGGGCTGATTACTGCTCACATGTAAAACTGAATTGTAACATCCTAGAACCGGGGCTATTTGTGGTTAAATGATTTTTTTTTCTTGTGTTGGATTGCTATAGTATTAATCGTGGAATAATACGGCTTAATTAGAGGTCTTGAGTGGGCTTGGTTTAGTAGAAAATTTTAATGTGGAAGCTTTAAAGATAGGGAGCCTCGGAAGATAGGGGTTAAGTATAAATTTGGTAATTATAGCACAAGGAATAGGCTTGGTGCAATTGGTTGGGTGCGTCTAAGGGTCTTTGCAAAGGCTTGGGTTCAAGGCACGCAGCTGCTGAAAGGCGTTTTAAATTTTGGGTTGGCGTTACAAATGGAAGAAGGCTTTAAAAGGAGTTGGGCGACTTTAAGACACAAAGAACTCATTGGCAAAGTGGCGCCGTGCGTCACTTAGGAGCTGGAGGTGTGCGTGGGCGCTGGTTCGAAATTTGGAGCGACATCTTGCATGTTTTATTTTGATATGCGTTATAAATTTGGAGTAGGAAGGGTTTAAAAATAAATGTTGTGGTTAATTGACATGAAAGTCAATGTGGCCGAGTGGCCTGGGGGCGTGTTAAATTTCTTTGCTTGGGGTTCGTGTTGAATCAGCAAAGACAACATGGTTATTTTTTCCCTCTTTTTCTTCCCATTGCTAACGTGGGTGAAGGACTTTGGTTGCATTTGGACTCCCAAAGTCAATTTGGAAGAGTTTGATATGCACATGGGTTCTTTTATTTTTAGTGTTTTATTTGTTGAGGGATTAAGGAATTAAAGGATGATAAAATTAGATTTATCTTGGATAAATCAAAGGTGGGAATTATCATAAATTAAGAGAGTGTTTGCTGAAAATTGGAGACCTTGAAATTTGTACATATCTGTTTTGTACAAACAAAGATGTACCAAAAGTTGAACCAAAATTCTTCTTTTCTCTCCAAATTTTCTTCTGCTGAAATCTCCATTGTTTCATAGCCAAAACCATTCAAAATTCCAGCTTCTCTTCTCTTTTACAAGCCAAATATACTCCTCTTTAAGAGAAAATTTCCAGCAAACTCCTTCTCTTCTTCCTCTCTTCTTGTGCTGCCTAAATCTCCCTTAAACCATAGCCAAAATTGTTCAAAAAATTTCCAGCATTGTTGTTTACTCTTAGCCGAATTCTCCTTAAGGAAAAAGGGTGCTGTTTTCAGTTCTTTCCTCTTCTAAAGGGTAGCAGAACCCTCTCACAACATTAAGAGGTCTGCCAATTTTCTATAAATGAGGGAAGCTTTCGGGATTTATTTTCCAAGGTGAGTTGGTAAGCACATTCGGCCAAAGGCCTTTCAATTAAAAAGTCTATGATTAAATGCCGAAACTAACGTATGCCATGGATTTAGGGACTAAGTTAGGCTTGAGATTTGATTGAAATCAAATCCATTCAAGGGACAAAAATCTAGTGTTGTAGATCGGATCTTGGGATCTAGGAATTCGGTAGAAGCAGTGTGTAAACTCTTTACACACTTTATTATTAAACTTCGATATTGTTGTCTTGTGTATAAATTTTGGTAGTGATATATGATATGCTTGTGGCTTAAACATGGATTAGGGTAAGTCCCCTAATTTGTGACTTTTGTTAAATAATTTGCATGTCATCACATGATATTAAATTCTATGCCATGATATATGAAAAATTGATATAAAAGCATGTGATGGTGGGATTGATGAGAGGAGGGATGAATTATGGAGTGTCGTCGATGGTTTTGACCACAAGATGGGTTGGCCCCATCAGATTATTTGTGACCTATGGTCATCGTGGTTTTGACCACAACGATTGAATATTTGCGACTAAGTCCGGTGGTTTGGTACCACCGATGGTTTTGACCACACTTGATATTTTGTGACCTATGGTCATCGGTGGTTTTGACCACACGATGGGTTGGCCCCATCAATTAAATTGTGACTTTAAGTCATCGATGGTTTTGACCACACGGGGTAGAAAAGGAGTATGGATGGCTAGTTGGGTTGCATGTGCATGTTTAATTGATAAATTGTGTATGAGTTGTATTTTCCGGGTAGGGATTTACACATGAGTCTTGGTGACTCACCCTTCCTTAACATTTTGCGAGATGAGTAAATCGCGAAGATGGAGCGGAGAGGACTCGAGGCGGCCATGCTTAATGTTGGAATTTAATTTTGTTTTCGTTAAGTTTAATTATTTTATTTCCTAAGTATTTTTATTTTGGGATTGTAATAAGGCCGCTATTTATTTTGTGGATGTTATTTTATTTATTTTGCTTATGTTATGTTACAAATGAAATTTTCAATTGATAAGTAACCAGTTAAAAATAATTTTTCAAACTTAGTAAATTTCTACGGGTTTTTCAAAAGATGTTACCATCGGGTAAAAAAAAATAAACTAAGTCAACTATCACTTTGATGATTTTAAAATGATACATGATCAATGTTTTCAAAAGGGTTTATAAAGCCCAACTGTATTTATAAAAAGGCCCAACTGAGTTTTCAAACCCCGTTTTAAATACCTTAGCCAAATTTAATCGAATTTTCACCCAACTATCAAATTGGCCCAAAATATTTTACCCAGTGACATACCAGATCCGGTCAGGACTCATGGGCCGGGTTTGGGGTGTTACATGAATAACCATCACATGTTTACCACAATTGCACATGTAATTTTGTTAAATATTAATGTTCCTTTGGGCAAATCAGTATTAACGTAGCTTAAGTTACATGCACATAACCTTTTTATATTTTAAAACAAAATAATTTCAATAACAGAGGTCACTTTGGCAACTTATTTATTTCAATCAAGTAATTTTAAAATATATATTAACATATCAATATTCAAAATTAAAATTTACCCAATAGTCAAAGGTCAAAATTATTTTTTTATTGCACTACAATTTCGAAATAAGTCAAAGTAAGGTTGTCTAACAATGCAATAAAAATCGAAAACCTTAATATTTGACTCTTTTTTTCAAAACCATATACGTTAAAACCAAACAAAAATAATATAGTGATTCAATGTCAAATAATTAACAAGTACATGTATTCATAATTTTGGCATAGACTAAACACCAAAGTAATTCACATATATATGTATATTCAAAATCAAATAGAAAAATTTACCCTACATATACCATGTAAATCCAAACTTGTATTTATGATTAAACAGAGATTCGCATAAATACTTGAAAAATATTTTCAAGCCAATAAATCTCAAAATCATAATAGTTACATATCCCACAATTCATACAATAAACCATATCATCACAATTTAACCAAATACTTAAAATCATAAGATGCCAAAACCTAACATTATAGAACCAAACTTAAAACCAAATTATTTAAGCATGTATATAGTTGGTATGAGTTTGCACCAAAGCACCCAATAAAATTGAATATATAATCATAACAAAAATTTAATAACTTCAACGATATCTATCAAAATTTAATTTTACTGATTAAACTATAAAAGATATATTATTGAATAATGGTTATAAACAACTATTCACAGATTATAATCATGCATTAATCTTCATAATTATTGATATGCATATAAAATATATACACACAATTATAATAATAGAAAAATAATATTGGCTTGCCTTATATATTTCATGTAAACTCAAATTTATATTCATGATTAAAAATATTATCATAAAATTTCTTTATACACATAAATATTTTAAGAAAATAATTAATCCATAACCACCAAATATAAAATGAATTTCAAAACTTTCGTATGCACAACTACTAATAAAAATTCATAGCCGCCATATTAACAAAATTTCTAAATTCAAAAAGTTATTTCTAAATACTAGACTAACCCAGTAGAAAAGCCAGACATAACGTGCGGTTTTATAGGGGAAGGAAAATCGTATACTTGCTCTTTGATGAATTTACGAGCATTGGACCAAAAATCTCAAGCGTATAATAAATCACAAAATCTTTGAATTTGATAAATAATCAAAATCCAAAAGTTTATGATAAATCTCAAAAGTTTTAACATATATTAATTAAAATATTAAATCGATCAAAATTAATAGAAAATTAATTTGTTCTCAATGATTCAACATGATGAGGTTCGGATGTCACTTGTTAAAACTGTAAATCAGGATCTATAATGTCAAATTATCGAGAACAAAATTAGATGTAAAAGCGTACTTAAATTTATGGTTTATTGAAATCTACGGATTTTGAAGTTTTGATCTTCCACATTAACTCACAAGGAATTAAAAAAAAAAAACAGCTTTTTCTAAAGATCGGATATTATGTGTAATTTGGGACACATTAAACTTAGTTTCTAATTAGCATCAATTACAAATTAGATACTATCTACACATATTTTGCCTTCTCATATTTTCCAACCTCTAATACTCATTATTCCTCATATTCCTTTGTGGAAACCATCAAATGAGCAGGGGTTTAATATATGCTCATGTTATCTGTAACTTCGTAAGGATGTTAACATTCTAAAATTGTGTTGTTGCAGCAAATGGGAATGACACTATCCGAACTGTAATCATTGTT
Source organism: Gossypium rotundifolium (assembly GCA_025506655.1). Taxonomy (NCBI): domain Eukaryota; kingdom Viridiplantae; phylum Streptophyta; class Magnoliopsida; order Malvales; family Malvaceae; genus Gossypium; species Gossypium rotundifolium. The sequence goes on from CP106730.1 coordinate 96,979,969, forward strand.
ATTGCTTCAGTTGTTGGCCTTCTCATACTAATTATCATCTCCCTCTGCATTTTCATGAGACGCAGAAGAAACAAACACATACCTATAAAAGTTGAAAGTAAGTAAATTTCTCACAAATATGGCATTGATTCACTAAAATATTCTGAAACAAAGACCAAACAATAACTATATTGCTTTTGTTTTCACTTTTGCAGCTGCGTCTGCCGATAATGAGATATCTGGGGTTGATTCCTTGCAATTAGACTTCGATTCTGTTTTGGTCGCCACCGATAACTTCTCCGATGTCAAGAAGCTTGGTCAAGGAGGATTTGGAGCTGTTTACAAGGTAAATATCAGCACTGACATTTAATAAAATAATGCAGTATAATTTATTTCAATGTATTTCTAAATCTATCGAAAGCCACTTATGGTTGAAAATATATTGCTATGTTTTCAGGGTCAGCTTCCAAATGGAGAAGAGATTGCTGTGAAAAGACTGTCTCAAGGATCTGGTCAAGGAGACTTAGAATTTAAGACCGAGGTCCAATTAGTTGCAAAGCTTCAACACCGCAATTTAGTTAGGCTCTTTGGTTTTTGCTTGCAAGGACAGGAAAGGCTTCTCATCTATGAGTTTGTGCCAAATGCAAGCCTTGATCATTTCATTTTCGGTAATGTTTCAGTTTAAATTTCATTTTCTGATTGCATTTCTATTACTACTTTGTATATTTTTCCTTTTAACTGTGTATGGCCATCAGCAAGGACATGCACCAAATTTAATCAATGAATTTGTTCCACTAATCTGCAAGTTTTGTGATGACATAGATCGGATCAGGCGTGCACAATTAGATTGGGAAGCACGATTCAAAATCATACAAGGCATTGTTCGTGGACTCCTTTACCTTCACGAAGACTCTAGGCTTCGAATTATTCACCGTGATCTCAAAGCAAGCAATGTCTTGTTAGATGCAGAGATGGTTCCTAAAATTGCAGATTTCGGGATGGCAAGATTGTTTGGACAGGATGAAACACAAAGAAGCACTAGCAGAATTGTAGGAACTTAGTAAGTATCATGACATCCTACGAGCTTTTCAAAATATTATATATATATATATATGACCAGTATTCAGGAAGGTTACCTTAATTTGCAGTGGATATATGGCTCCAGAATATGTTATCAATGGACAATTCTCAGTAAAATCAGATGTGTTCAGCTTCGGTGTATTACTTTTAGAAATTATCAGTGGTCAGAAGAACAACAGCTTCCATCATGGGGAGGATGAAGAATACATACTGAGCTTTGTAAGTGTATGATTTCTAAAGACCGAAAGCCATGTCAAAGAGTTACGCTACATTGGTTTAATTAGACATTGGTTGATTTGTTGTCAGGCATGGAAAAGTTGGAGAGAAGGGACGGTATTGAATATGGTTGATCCCACATTGGGTGATGTTTCGAGAAATGAGATAATGAGATGCATCCACATTGCATTGCTATGTGTTCAAAAAAATGTAGCGGCCAGACCAACCATGGCTTCGGTTGCTCTAATGCTGAATAGCTTCTCGACCACTCTTGCGGTACCGTCACAACCAGCGTTTCTTATGCTGAGCAACTTTGAATCTGAGGGATCATTGTCATTTCCCTCAACTTCCAACAAATCCGGTACTGAGTTACCACTGTTATCCCGCAACGAGGTTACAATTAGTGAGCTATCTCCTAGGTAGTGCTTTGGAAATTGTGTAAGTAAGTTCCTTAGTGCATGTTGAAGGTTTGTGACAATTTCTTCCAATAATGATATTTTTAAATATTTGATATATTTTCTCTTAAAGAATATAAAGCGGTTTATCATTACACGATATTTATTAAAAAAAATAAAAGTAAGTTAATGCTTCTTAAATGTAATATTTATATACTCAAAATCTAAAATCTATACCTATATATATTTTTAAGATACATGATGTACTATAGATGTTTGCTCTTACTTGACAGCTGACTTTTTTTTCTTTTATGAGTTTGAGCGTGGGGTAATTGACAAAAAATAATAATAAAGAAAAGAAAAAAGAGAAGAAATAGAAGGAAAGAAAGAAATGGAGACAGAAAAAAAAAAAATGTGTTTTTTATTTATATTTTCATATATTATTAACTAGTTTTTTACTGGACGGGTTTATTTGTATCTATCAATTAAAATATATTAAAATTATTTTATAATTTTATATAAATTTAATTTTTGGTTGATATTATAAATAAATTTAAATTATTTTAAAATTTCATTTATATATTTGTAATTAAATATTTCATTTGATAAAAATAATTTCTTAAATTATTATATGTAAATGATATAAACAATTTACTAGATTAAACATAGATCAACTAAAATGTTTTGAATCAATTAATTTGATATTTATAAAATCCTTTTATATAATGTTTTAACTTTTTAAAATGTTTTAAAATGTTTTAATATTTTTCTAAAATCTGATTCCTATAAATAATCCTTATTATAATAAAATCCAATTAGCATAGAAACCCTTATACTAAAAAAATATAATAAGCATAAATTGTAACATAATAAACATTGATTTTCTTAATATGTTTCGCAATATAACTTTTAAAAATATAAATATTTAATATAACTAATTAAGAATTTTTATATATAAAAATCATATAATGGATTACAATTAGAATAAAAATTCATTTAGGATGAATTATAATGAAATAAACTTTTATTTATTAGTAAAAATTTGTTATTTAGAAAAATTAAATTGTGAAATAAATTAAAAATTAAAACCGACCATAAAATTTATTAAAATAGAAACTTAATTTATAATATTTAACACAATAATATACAATTAATAAATTTAACTTCATTAAAATGAAAAACATGTAATATATTTTTATTCTTTTAAATTTTTACAACAAACATGTATGCTTGTTTGCATTTAATACTTCAAAATTTTAAAATACTTTTAACTCTAATCTAGTAAAAAAATTTGCCAAAATAAATTTAAAATTAAATTTGATTAATTTTTAACATCTTAAAATTTTAAATATGTTTTAAAACTGTTAAATATATTTTAATAGTATTTATACGTTTTAAAATTATTATTTAAATAATTTTAATTAACTCGTTAAATTTTTATTTTATTTTTAATATTCTAGTAGTTATATTCTTTAAAATATATTTTTAAGAAGTTAAAAATATCCTAATAATATTTTTTATTTTTAAAATCATTATTGAAAGAATAGTAACAACTTGTTTAATAATTATTAACAATATTTAAAAATTTATCTTAACAGTAATTTTAATTTTTAAAATAATTATTTTAAATTTAAAAGTTCTTTAATATTTATCCCTACTATCCCCTAAGATGCACGTGTTAGAATCTTTGAAGTAAATAAAATAGAAATTATTAGTGTTAGTAGAGAAAGTAATTGAATACCATAGAAAATTAAAAGACATTTGAATTGAGAGAAATTAATTTAAGGTATTAATTAAATTGAGCTAAAAACACTTCGGAAGCATTATTACTTTTTCATCCTCTATTTTTTTCCTCCCATTTTCATTCACTTTAAATTATAAATGCTAATGTAAGATTTTAATATCTATATTTGGTATATAAATATTATCCCTTTTAAACTTTAATCCAAATACATGTTAATTTTAATGTGTTAGGTTTATGTTTTCTATGTTATGTTAATATCTAATATTGGTTATATATTTAAATTACATTTTAAAATAAATATCATTAATTAAAAAAACATTTTTAAAAATAATACAAATGTGTTAATATCTAACTACAAGTATTTAATGGTTATATTTAAATATTTAAAATATAGTTTATATATTCTAATTAAATTTTGTAACTGAATAATATTAATTGCTTAAAAATATTTAAAATTTATATTTCATATATTAAAATTTTAACAAGAAGTTATAATAAATTATTTTTATATTCTTGCTAAAATATTATAATATTAACTAATTTAAACATTATTTAAATTCATATTTGTTACTTTATGATATCATGTCTAAAATAGACATTTTATTTCTCAAAAGCGCTTTTTCATAATACTTTTTAAAAACACTTTCAAAAGCAATGCTAAACTAGCCCAAATTAAATGATGTTTGTAACATCCCAAGAATCGGGTTAGAAGAATTTGAGTTAACGAAACCAAGAGTAGTTGTCTTGATTTTGAGTTAGGATTTTGAAAATTTTGCAAAGTAATTTGATTTGGTTTAGTGGTTAAATGCTCTGGATGTGTACCTGAAGTCTTGTGTTCAAATTTCTTCTTATGAATTTTTGTTAATTTTGTCTTAACCTCTATCCCTGATCATCTAGCATAAATAATATTTTCAAGCACCTAATGTTAATAATGAGCTTAGTGGTTTAGTAGTTAAGCTTTTGTGTACTTTTTGCTATTGTGTTCAAGTCCCGGCGAAAGCGATAAGAAAAATGATTTTAGGTTGCATTGTGAAATTGTTCTATTTTATTTTAGTTATTTTATTTTAAAATAACTAACTCCTTTTCAAAAAAAAAAAAACTCTTTTTTAAACGTCTCTTCTTCTTTTTCTTTTTCTTCTTTTTCTTTCTGATAACTCTACAACTGGCTTTGTTGAAGAGATTGCATATTTCGTTGTTCCGACAGAAAGGTTAACGACGTAAGTTTGTTGTCTAATTTCTGTTAATGTTCGCTCTCGTTCATTATTTGTTAAAATTTAAATTGTTTTGCTCGTTTTGTCCAATTTTGTTTTTGAGGGTTCATTTGCTTCTCTTTCTTAGGTGAAGAGATTTCATATCAAGATTCTCTATTGGTTTAAGTCTACATGCAAACGAGGGTAAGCGTTAAAGTCGATTTGGGCTTTGCGTTGAAAGTTTTTCGACGGAACTTTGGTAGTAAATATGTTAGTTAGTGAAACGGTTACGAAAATCGTTTGATTGAGGTTTGATTATTGTTAGGGTCGGGAATTCATCTTTACTGCTTTTGCATCGATTTCGTATCATGTGCATAACAAAAACCCAAAATTCTGTGAACATTGAAAGTCAGAATCCATGGTTGTCCAGGCATGTGAGCCACATGGTTGTGTGTTAGACCATGTAACTTGCTATTTTGGAATTAGAATCACACAGGCCAAAGACACGGGCATGTACCCAGGCCTTGTAACTCACTATTTTGGAATTAGAGTCACACGAGCTAGAGACATGGGCATGTGTCCAGGCCGTGTGACTCAATATTTTGGAATTAGAGTACATGGGCCAGCCACCCAGGCCATGTCAATCCACACGGACGTCTTGACCAAAAAATTAAGATTTGTTCCCTAGGTTCATAATCGTCATTTGAATTGAACGTAGGTCTACTGTAGGACCCGTATGATCTAAAACAAGCTATAAAAATTGATATTCGATGATCGGTTGACGTATAATCTGTTATCCGTACTTATGTCTAATATGATATAAGCTAAGTAAGTATGATCTGTTAACATATATTGTGTTTTTGTCTAATATGACACGAGCTGGAACACGGTTGTGTGTCCCTATTTCAAATGTCTACATGGCCTGAGACACGGACATGTGTCTCAGCCGTGTGACCCATACAGTTCAAGTTTTCCAACTTTTTCCTAAACTTTCTAATTGTTTTCGATTTAGTCCCAAATCATTTCTAAAGTGTTTCTAATGGCTCGAGGACTCGAATAAGGGACGATATGCATGTACTTGAATGCTTTATGATATGGTTTATCTAATGTTTGGAAATGAATGTTTAAAGTTACGATGGTACGGCAATGCTCCGTAACCTTATTCTGGCGACGGATACGGGTTAGGGGTGTTATATTTTTCAACCAAATAATATGAATTTGAATCGAAAATATTTTTAAAAAGAACTAAATTAAAATTTCAAAAATTAAAAAAATTGAATATCATGATCGTATGGCTTACTTCAAGCCATTCAAACTCGAAATTTACTTGATATTTGACAATATAAAAACATGAATTTAAACAATAAATTTAATACTAAAACTTAGAAATTTGTTTCATAAAATCGGTTATTAAAAACTTAAGTTTCAAAAACAAAACATAATAAATCATCACAAATTACTCAGAATTTTAGATTAAACAATTTTGAGTAGCCTACTTTGAGACCTCATATCTTTAACATATAAATCATACAATCAATATATCAAATGCCAAATGAAAGTATAAACATTCATAATACGAAAAAAAAATCACTACAAAGAAAGCAGACTTTTAGCGGCGTTTTTAGTGGCGTTTTAAATACAAACGCCGCAAATATTATACACTAGCGGCGTTTATTGAAAACGCTAAAAATGATAAAAATAGCGTTTTGAAATAAACGCCGCTAAAGATGATATATAGAGCGTTTATCAATAAAACGCCGCTAAAACTCTTACTTTTAGCGCTACACAAAAACGCCGCTAAAAGTCTGAGTTTTAGCGCGCTTCGAAAAACGCCGCTAAAGTCAAAGTTTTAGCGGCGCTCTGTAATGACGCTAAAAGTCGGAGATGTAATGGCGCTTCATCAAAACGCCGCTAAAAGTCCGAAGCGTTAGTGGTATTTGGCAAAAACGCTAGAAGTCGGACATTTAGCGGCTTCTTGAAAACGCCGCTAAAAGTCAGACATTTAGCGGCGCTTCTTGAAAAACGCCGCTAAAAGTCAGACATTTAGCGGCGCTTCTTGAAAAACGCCGCTAAAAGTCAGACATTTAGCGGCGCTTCTTGAAAACGCCGCTAAAAGTCCGACATTTAGTGGCGCTTGAAAAATGCCGCTAAATGTCAGACATTTAGCGGCGCTTGAAAACACCGCTAAAAGTCGGACATTTTAGCGCTAACTTTGAAAAATGCCGCTAAAAGTCGAGTTTTTCTTTAGCCATTTTTGGATTTTTAAATTTATATATTAAATAAGTTATTATATAATCGTAAAGATATATATTAATTTTAAAATATTAAATTAATTATCATCATAGTTTAGGGTTTATGGTTTAGCATATATATAGTTTAAGGTTTAGGGTTTAGGGTTTTAGGGTTTAAGGTTATAATATATGAATTAGGTTTTAGGGTTTTAAGGTTTTAAGGTTTAAGGTTATAATATATGAATTAGGGTTTAGGGTTTTAGGGTTTAAGGTTTAGGGTTTAGGGGTTTAGGGTTTTAAGGTTTCAAGTTCAGTATTTTAAGATTTATGAATTAGGGTTTAGGGTCTGTGGTTTAGAGTTTAGGGTTAGGGCTTGGGTTTATGGGTTTGTGGGTGTATGGTTTAAGGTTCACAGGTTTAGGGTTTATGGAATGAAGATAGAATATCAGATTTCATTTAATCATAAAGAAATTATAAAAATATATGCTACAAATTAAATCTGATTGTACATCTCTTTATCCTTAAACCCTAAATTATAAACCCTACACGGTCTAAACCCTAAACTCTAAATATCATATTTAAATTCTAAACCCTAAATCATAACTCTAAATACTCGACCATAAACTCCTAAACTGCAAACACTAAACTATTAACCAATTAAATTTCGGCATATTATTAAACCCTAAAAGTCTAAACCTTGATACTTTATTTGATCATAAGGATATATATCTTGGCGTGTATTCATGTAAATATTAATGTAAAATCTTATGTTTATAATATTTAGTGGAAGCACTTACTATTGATTAAAAAGTTTATTAAAATTTAGAAATTATAATAAATCATAAAATCTAGTTTTTTGATATAAATAAATTATAATAAATCAAAATTATAAAAATAATTACCTAACTATTCTCTCTTTTAATTTAGGAATCACAATAAATTTATTTTTTATTTTGATTTGAATTTTAATTTTAATTAAAAACACGATCGAAATTTAATTAAAGTTAATATTTATTAATTCTTAAAAACACAAAAATTTAAAAACATAATAAATTTTAAAAAATATATATATGTGAATGTTTAATTTCTATAAAAATATATACAAAACTAAATAATATTTATAAGTAAATAAATGTCTACTTTTCAATTTTTAAAATGAAATTTATTTATTAAAGAATAAATCTAAATAAATTAAAACAAGTTACCCATTAGTGGCGTTTCCTAGAAAAACGCCGTAATATATAATAAACGACGTCGTATTTTCTTTGAAAGTTTAGTGGCGTTTTAGTCAAAACGCATAAAAGGTGCGTTTTGGCGTTTTAGCGAAAATGCCACTAATATATCAAGAGTTTCCAAAGCTGCTAGTGTTGGTATATTTTATTAGTGGCGTTTGTTATAAAAAGCCAGAAAGTGGAGAAAAACGACAGCGTTTTTGTATTTTATTTGGTGGCGTTTATTTAAAAGCATAATAGGATTTCATAAGCGGTCGTTCTTTTTACACCAATTAAGGAAGCAAAAACCAAGTCATTTCGACGGTTCCCCATTCGTTCTAACTTTGAAATCCCTAATTTCTTCATCCCTTTACAATTCCTCCGATTCCCAAATTTTTGTTCAATTCGTGCAATTTCTTCCCTATTTGATTACTTTCCCACCGTAATGATTTTTGTTTTAGAATTACATTCGTCGTCTCCCAAATAATATTTTTTGATTCTCGGCATGGATTTTATGCTTAGCGAATATTTTTGGCGACTTCCTATGAAGCATTTGGTTCCATGTCTTTTGAGTCTGCGTTTGGTTCCTTTCTTGAGTTCCTTTTGAGTTTGTTTGAGGATTAATGTGAAATTTGTTTGTTGGGAACGTGGGATTTCTTGGGTTGAATTTTTGTTGAAAAATTTTGAATGCGAATGCACTTGGCATTTCTATTTTAGGGTTAATTGGTTGTTATCATGAAATTTTAATCTAGGGTTTTAGATTGGAAGTTTTATATGTCAGTAAATTTATTTGTGGGTTTCGTAGTGTTGACGTTTGACTGTTCGCTCTTATCTTGCCTCTTTTTCTTCTTTTGTTAATTGAACTTTTAGTTTGATTTCACATCAAGAAAAATCTATGGTTTGCTAATGCTTATTGGATCGATGATGCTAATAGTCTTTTTTAGATATAAATTTGGTTAAAGAGTAAAGGATTGCTTTAGTGTTATGAAATACAAGCATTAAAATGAGAGATTTAATTGCATTCATGTGTTTATTTTTCATTGGATTGGAGCAGCTTTTGATGTTTTATGTTTATTAAGCTATGTGATGATAAATTTGTAACTTTAATTGTTTCATTGGTGCACTTATATGTATTTGAGAGCTTTATTTGGTCATAGTCATAGAGAATTTCACTGACTTTATTATGTTGTTTCATTAAATTGGCCTAGGGATTGCCTTTTTTTGTAATTTCATTTCTCTCTAGCGTTGAACTCAGATGGTCGTTTTATATTGTTTTAAAGGGAATTATTTAGCATTTCGATGTATAAGGAGAAGTAAGTTAATATTTGCAATTAAGAAGATCAATGGGTTTCTCTTCTGCATTTAAGAATTGTTATTTGATTTACTTTGTTCTTGATGGTGCGAAGAATTGGATTCAATGTCGAAACAAGACAAAGACAATAACATCAAATTTCAAGTGTGGGATTTAGGTATGCGATCACTACTTCTTGATCCGGATCTTTAACATGTATAGTAGATTTTTATAGTGATGTCCGAAGGTTTGATAATATTTTCTTATCGATTTGATTGTTCTCATGAAGGAATTCAGTAAAGCGTTTCCAAAATTTTCGAGTGTCGAGCAAGAACATCTCCACCAATCGCCCAAGAAGTTCTGCACAAGCATAGTAAGTTCATCTTGGAATATTTTCCTCCTCAAAATCGCCCTTTTTCCCAAAGTCAGTAGCATTCATAATTTCTTTCATTTCAGGGACTCAATCAGTAGCATTCAATCTACATCATTGTTATTAGAAAATATAAGTTTGAATAAAATAAATATTAAATTAACATATAAGTTCAAAGGCTAAAAGACCGGATAGCTCGGATGCAAGCGAGCACGGTTGAGCAAATTTCTCAACTTAGAGTGAGGCAAGCAGCGAGGAGGCCGAGGCGTGAGGGAGGCGAGCAAATTTCTCTACTTAAAGCGGAAGCGAACGAGGGAGGCAGAGCGAGCAGAAGTATGAAGAACTTGATAAACGACAGCTATGATGAAGATGTTACAAAGATGCAGACGCCGCCATCTTAGACATTTATGTTCTTATTGTAAGATGATTTTAACATTGTTACATTTAACATTTTGTAAGAATATTTTATGCGATATCATATATCTTTTATTTATTTTAAAATATCATTTAGAATTAATGTAGTTGGTGCAATTTTTATGCTACATTTGTTATTTGGGTTGGAATTTTATACTATATTTGTTGTCATTGGTTGGTTTTAGTGCGGGAGGGTATGATATTGGATAAATAGAATATTTTAAATCATACAAGTTAGCGGCGTTTGTGGGTAAAAGCCGCTAAAAGTCAAACTCAGCGGCGTTTTTGCAAAAAGCCGCTAGAAAGTCATTGTTTGTAGCGGCGTTTCTAAAACCGCTAAAAGTCATGTTTTTAGCGGCGTTTGGATAAAAAGCCGCTAAAAGTCGCCACCTATAAGCGGCATCTGTGGGAAAAGCGCTAAAAGTCGCCACCTTTAGCGGCGTTTGTGTTAAGAGCGCTAAAGTCATATTTTAGCGGCGTTTTCAAAAAGCACCGCTAAAAGTCGTCACCTTTAGCGGCGTTTGTGTGAAGCCTTAGCTAAAAGTCATGTTTTTAGCGGCATTTTTGAAACCAGCGCCGCTAAAAGTCGCCACTTATAGCGGCGTCTGTGGGAAAAACGCCTCTAAAGTCGCCACCTTTAGCGGCGTTTGTGTGAAGAGCGCCGCTACAAGTCTTGTTTTTTAGCGCATTTTCAGAAAAAGCGCCGCGAAAAGTCGCCACCTTTAGCGGCGTTTGTGTGAAGAGCGCCGCTAAAAGTCATGTTTTTAGCGGTGTTTTTGGAAAAAGCGCCGCTAAAAGTCATGGTTTTTAGCGGCGTTTTTTTCACAAAAATGCCGCTAAATTTTGTGGCGCCTCATTTAGCGGCGTTTTTAGTGGCGTTTTTGAGCGCGCCAAGCTCTATTAGTGGCGCTTAAAAGCGCTAAAGGCCCAAAAAGGCCGCTAAAAGTCTGCATTTCTTGTAGTGAATCTAAATTTCAAAATAAATGAACAAATATAGATGGATTTCTAGTCACTTGAATCTGTCAAAACCCATATGACAGAAACTTCAAAAATTATTCCCCTAAGTACTCGATCGAAAAGAATGTCACACATTCTATTTGAAAGATATTGAAGAGATTACTTTCATTTGATATCAACTGTGTCGTCGGAATCTCACCGAAAAGTAAAATTTTAGAAACTTTTAAAACTAACCCAAACAAATATATGGGTGTTATGAAAAATAGATTAAAACACAGATTTAAAAAATTTTAATCAAAAACTCATCTTAGAATCCAAAAAACGATTTGCACTTGGCACTTGGGTTCTACCAAATAACCAAAACCATCTACTAAAAAAATATGGTAAAGTGAAATTTGTTTTTTTTCCATAAAATAGTAATAAAGTTGGGCTTGATAACAAAATGGACATGTAACTAACTGGACATTCAAAACAATACCCATATAAAATTTGTGGGTATTGCACCTCTCTGCTCCTACCCTATGGCAGGTTGATGCAATGGTGGGTTAGAAAATTTGTTTTGGAGGTTGAGATTAAATTATATATTTTTATGATAATAAAAATATAATTTTATAATTTTAATAGTATATATTTTTATAATTTTTAAAAGATTCAATCAAATTTTTATTATTTTTAGAGCTAAAGTATAATTTTACCATTATTAATTTAAAATTTAATAAATTATAAATGATCTAAATGAAAAATTTTCCATTTTAAGGCCAAGGCCCCTGCTAGTCCCTCTTGGCTCTGCCACTGACTTGATTTTCACTTTAAGCATAACTGGAATGAAATTAGAAGCGATTACACAAAAAAAAAAAACTCAAAATCGATAGGCTTTGATCTATCCTAATTTAATAAAGGCATTTTCTAAATTGTGTGTTGGGTTGGATGAGTTGGGTTCTCCATTAAGATTTTCGGACTCGAGTAGAGGTTGGGTTTAAGTGAAATTTGCCCTATTTACCTGATATATTTACTAAAAAACCATTATATTAATTTTTTATAACTATTTTTACATTATAATTTAATAATAAGTTACAACAAATATTTTTATATATTTCATTATAATTTCTTATTTTTATAAAATTTTATAATATATATTTAATTTAATTTTGTAGATTATAAAATATTATTTAAAATTTTAGGGTAGGACGAAATCAGGTAAATCTTTTTGGAATCATATCAGAGTGAAAAATGAAAATATTATATAAATTTCGAGATAAAAAAGTTGAGATATATAGAAATAAAAGTAAGGTTAGGGGCGAGGCAACCCCAATGGCATAATCCCTCTGTTCTCCACCCTTAAAGAATTCAAATACGACTTCTTCAATCAATCAGTTGGTAAAAGCCCCAAAAAGGTTAACTCAATCGCAATTTGCAAGGGTGACATGAACCAAGGTGATCGCAGCACTTGCCTCAACTACACTGCAATCGAGCTCATGCTATTTTGTCCCTCGAACAAGACCTCCATTGCTTGGTCTCAATTTGCTCGGTGCAGTACATCATGTTTAATATATAAGTAGTAGCACAGAACCGGACCACAAAAATGGTGTTAGAAACACTTTAAATCAAGCTTTGTGTTCTTTTTGGCAATATTTATTTTACCGTTTCATTTTCTTATAGAATTTATTTATTTTTTTGGTGAAAAATAACTTAGTTAGCTAAATACATAGGGATATTCTGAAAGAAAAAAAAAAAAAAAAACTTTTGACTTATCAGTTTCAAGGAGACCTAAAATTACTGTAAGAAAAAGATCAAAAGTCTATAACTCTTCTTTTTTAACCAAAATTAGTTTAGCTAAGCAATTTGCAACTTGATTTTGTTCTCTAGGAATGTAATGCAAGATTCACTATTCTTATTGAGACAAAATATTTTGGATTCGTCTAATCAAGGCCGAGTTCAAAGTGGTGAAGATGTTTTCTTGGATTGCTTTAACAACCTCCAAGTTGTCAGATTAGATTATAATATTATCATCTCTTGACGTTGATTTAATTGGATTTAAGCCTCTCCAAAATGCTCCAAAGTTCAGCATTAAAAATCGAGCACTTTCCAAAATAACGATTGTCTTCAGCGATCCAATTTCCATTTTCATCATGAAGTACACCTCCAGAAACTGCATTTTCGGAATTCAATTGCACTGCACCGTTCACTTTCCAATTAACCTTTCTTCAAAGAATAGGTTGTGACTATCAATCATATCCACATTAGAGACCGAAAAAAATTGTATTGCCCAACTATACACATTAGAGACATTAATACACGTACTTTCCCTTTTTTTAGATTAGTTGGATTTCACAAGGTTGATTGAATGGTTTCATCATTAACTCTTCAATCTTACTTACTCATAAACAAGCTTATTAGCAAATTTATTAATATCTTACTTGCCTTTAAGAGTAATAAAAATTATATTACTTTTGTTTTAATTAGTAAATTTTAAATATTTAAATAATAAGTTTATATTTCATGTATAATTTTTTTCTTTACTAATAAATAATTACCATTTAAGATTCTAAGTAATTTATACTTAAAAAAATTACCCACTAAGAATTTTTTTTTTGGCAAAAGTATAGAAATGGTATTGCTTGCATTCTATTTTGATCTCAAATTTTAATTTATTTTTTCTATTTTGGTTATTAAATTAATTTTTTGGGTTACGAATGTTAGCAACAGTTAAAATTTTGATGAAATGTTGACGTATTTTTTTATTGGTCTAATAATAAATTTAACATTTAATAACTATATATTTTAATAATTTGATTCTAAATATAAAAAAATTAACAAATTTAACCTTTAATATTTATAAAATTTATTATTTTAATTCTAATTCTAGAAAAATCAATAAATTTAACTCTCAATATTTATAAAATAAAAAATTTTGTAACTTTTACAAAATTTACAGCCATGGAACATCATCTACGAGCATCAGTCAGCATCCTTATAGGTTGACACATAATCAGAACGGTTGCTGTCATTCATGAAATTTGTCATTCTTTGAGATCCTTAATTACCTTTAAAACAGTCATGCGTATATGTCAAGTTTACTTGTTTCATATAAATAAATAAAACAGCACCATGAAGATATATCATTATGATATACATAAACAAATTATCTTCCTGCATTCTTCACAGTTTCTTTCAGCCTAAATCTGTGCTTGTCGTCAATAATTGGAAAAGATAACAGTAACCAGGAGGTTTTTCTTTTTAAATTTTGTAAAAATTTACAACATTTTTAAAAATAAAAATTTGTCCTTTTGCAAATGTTAAGTACTAAATTTATTGAATTTCTTAAAATTTAAATTAAAATGATAAATTTTATAAACATTGAGTGGCTAAATTTGTTGAACTGATTAAATCCATAGAATGTGTAAACACTTTGGATGAATGGTAATTGGTTTACATATTTAAGTTATAAATGTATTTATGGGCTGGGTTAGGTTAGGTTTGGGCATTTGGTATTAACATATTTTATTTGTTCAAGGTTCTTAGCTCTGCTTAACTCGAAATATCAACAAAAATTTTACCCAAATTTACTCGTATTTGTAAATAATTAACCTAAACTCATTTTAAACATATCCATATTATATTTCTTAATTTTTTTAAAAATATTTATATTATTTTTAATTTTAAATTTATATATAGGTAACATAGGGCAAATATCTCAAAAATACCAAAAAAAATAAAAAATTACCGGAAAGGACAGGTTTCAAAAATATTGACCGGAAAGGGCAATTTCCCCCAAAAACGCGTCCACGTCAGCGCGTTTTTTAGGGATAAGGGGCTAAAGCGCGCCACGTAGGACGCGCTTTTGCCACCTCAGCAAAAACGCGTCCATGTAGGCACGCTTTTGCTGAGGTGGCAAAAGAGCGTCCTACGTGGCGTGCTTTAGCCCGTGTTTTTAAAAAAAAACTATTCTCGAATATTTTAAAAATTTACGAGAATAAACCTTTATAAAGGCTCAAAGTGACAACACCATTTTTTTTAAGGTGTCATCAATTAATAAGGAAATATAACTTCTGATGAAATCTTTATAAATCTGGCATTTCATTTTTGTTTTCTTAAGTAAAGTGAGATATGAGATATGTGTATTTATAGACCCGAATAGTTTTACGACATTTTAAACAATGTAGGATTCTTTCCTCTTTTAACTAACAACATGAGATGACATGCTACACTATATTTGATTTTTTTTACAAAACTATTTCTCTTTTTATATTTTGTTAACATTTTTTATATTAGTGATGATTAGATTTGTAAAAAATATATTTGAGCTTTTTGTTTCTTGTTTTTATAATATAAGAAAATGTTAACAAAATATAAAAAAGAGAAATTGTTTTGTAAAAAAAAAATCGAATATAGTGTAGCATGTCATCTTATGTTGTTAATTAAAAGAGGAAGGAATCCCACATTGTTTAGAACAAGTCGCAAAACTATTCATGAGTCTATAAATACACATATCTCATATCCCACTTTACTCAAGAAAAACAAGGAAATAAGACATCGGCCTATATAAAGATTTCTTTATAAGTTATATTTCTTATTAATTGATAACACCTTAACAAAATGGTGTTGTCACTTGAGCCTTTATAAAGGTTTATTCTCGTAATTTTTAAAATATTCGAGAATAGTTTTTTTTAAAACATGGCTAAAGGGTTGCAGAGCGCTTTGTCCACCTCGCAAAAGCGCGCCACGTGACGCTTGCGTTTTTTGAGGTGGACAAAAGCGCTTTCCGGAAGCGCTTTAGTTCGCTTTTCCCAAAAACGCCACGACGTGGACGCGTTTTTGGGGAAATTGTCCTTCCGTCAATATTTTTAAACCCGTCCTTTCCGTAATTTTTATTTTTTTGGTATTTTGGGATATTTGCCCGGTAACATAACATTTTTAATATTTATATTATATATTAATATAGATATAAATTTTAATATTTATATTATATATTAGTATAGATATAAATTTTTATGTTATAAAATTATATAATACATAAAAATAACATAATTTAATATATTATAAAATTAGAAAAGGGGTATGATTGAGCTTCAACTTTGTATGTTCAAGGTCTTCTGTAGGGCCTTGTAATATTGACTTACTGATTGTTTGTTAGTGTCCGGCGTAGGCTGCTGCGCCAAACTTTTAAGTAAGAAGCGTGAGTCATGTTTTCGCAATTGATTGTTCCACTTGCAATGGGATCTTCAACATCTGTTCCACTGTTTTCTTATTCACTTGTTCTTTCCTTCCTCCCTACTCTTATCCTTGCACAGCTTAATCTTGTTTACTTTGAGCACGATTGTAATCAAGGCAGCGGCAATTACACCCCAAACAGCACTTACGAGGCCAACCTAAATAGCATCATCTTCCGATTCGCCACTCTTAGTTATTTTAATTACGGCTTTTTCAATCTATCTGCTGGAGAAAGCCCCAACAAGGTTTACTCAATCGCACTTTGCAGAGGTGACATGAACCAAGCCGATTGCAACACTTGCCTCAACTCTACGGCAACCGAACTCAAGCAGTTTTGTCCCCGGAACAAGGTCGCCACCGCTTGGTCCGAGCTCTGTTTGGTGCGGTACGCCAACCAAGACCTGTACGGGCTGCTGGAGAACGATCCTCGTACTTGTAAATACAACCCGATGAATGCATCGGACCCTGCTCAGTTCAATCGAGCATTAAGTGAACTATTGAATAATCTAAGCAGCGAAGCTGCAGCCAGTGGTCCACTCCGCAAGTACGCAGCTGGCAATGCACCTACTGGTAACTTAACGGTATATGCCACGGTACAGTGTACTCCAGATATGGACCAGCAAAATTGCACTGCTTGTCTAAATTACGGCAGGAGCGAGATTGGAGGGTGTTGCTATGGAAGGATGGGATGTAGGATTCTTAGACCAAACTGTGTGTTGAGGTTTGAGTCTAACCCTTTTTATAATGAGACCGCAGTTCCTTTACCGTCACCTCCAACAACTTCTTCTCCGCGGCCATCTCCAGGTAAAGAATCGATTTGTGTTATTTTCCTTTTCCTGAGCAAAGCAATTAAAAACAAAGAAAGAAAGAAATAAAAGACCAACAAATGAGCAGTGGTTTAATGTGCTTACTTATTTCTGTTTGGAGATTGCCTATTAGGTTTATCTGCGTATAAATTATATTTAAGTTCGTAAGAATGATAACATTCTAAATTTGTGTTTTGCAGGAAATGGGAATAACACAACTCGAGCTGTAATCATTGTTATTGCTTCAGTTGTTGGCCTCCTAATACTAATTATCTCCATCTGCATTTTTAAGAGACCCAAAAGAAACAAAGACATACCTATAAAAGTTGAAAGTAAGTAAATTCACTCACAACCATGACATGGATTCTCTAAAATATAATGAAACAAAGACCAAACAAACAACTAGTAAGTGCAGATCAGCTGCCGAAGAAATTGTACAATAATTATATTGCCTTTTTGCAGCTAAGGATGCGGATAATGAGATGTCTGGGGCTGATTCCTTGCAATTCGACTTCGATTCTGTTTTGGCTGCAACCGATAACTTCTCCGATGTCAAGAAGCTTGGTCAAGGAGGATTTGGAGCTGTTTACAAGGCAAAGAATAGTACTGCTATGTCAATGAATAGTATTTCTAAATCTATCAAAAGCCACTTATGGTTCATATGTATACTGTTATGTTTTCAGGGTCAGCTTCCAAATGGAGAAGAGATTGCTGTGAAAAGACTGTCTAAAGGATCGGGTCAAGGAGACTTGGAATTTAAGACCGAGGTGCAATTAGTTGCCAAGCTTCAACACCGCAATTTAGTTAGGCTCCTTGGTTGTTGCTTGCAAGGACAGGAAAGGCTTCTCATCTATGAGTTTGTGCCAAATGCAAGCCTTGATCATTTCATTTTTGGTAATGTTTCAGTTTAAATTTCATTTTCAGATTGCATTTCTATTACAACTTTGTATATTTTTCTTTTAACTGTGTATAGCCATCAACAAGGACATGCACCAAATTTAATCCTTGAATTTGTTCCACTAATCTGAAAGTTTTGCGATGACGTAGATCGGATCAGGCGTGCAGAACTAGATTGGGAAACACGGTTCAAAATCATACAGGGCATTGTTCGTGGACTCCTTTACCTTCACGAAGACTCTAGGCTTCGAATTATTCACCGTGATCTCAAAGCAAGTAATATCTTGTTAGATGCAGAGATGGTTCCTAAAATTGCAGATTTCGGGATGGCAAGATTGTTTGGACAGGATGAAACACAAGGCAGCACTAGCAGAATTGTGGGAACTCAGTAAGTACCGAGACATCCTAGGAGCCTTTTAGATATTAAATATATGTATATGAACTGTACTAATGAAGCTTCCCTTAATTGCAGTGGATATATGGCTCCCGAATATGTTTTCCATGGACAATTCTCAGTAAAATCAGATGTGTTCAGCTTCGGTGTATTACTCTTAGAAATTATAAGTGGTCAGAGAAACAATAACTTCCGTTACGATGAGCAGTACGAATACATACTAGGTTTTGTAAGTATATGTTTTTTAGTGACTGAAAGCCAATGTTAAAAGAGTTATATGTTTACATTGTTTAAATTGGACGTTGGCTGATTCCTTGGTAGGCATGGAGAAGCTGGAGAGAAGGGACGGCATTGAATCTGGTTGATCCCACATTGGGTGATGGTTCGAGGAATGAGATAATGAGATGCATTCACATTGCATTGCTATGTGTTCAGGAAAAAGTAGCAGCCAGACCAACCATGGCTTCGGTTGTTCTGATGCTGAATAGCTTCTCTACCACCCTCGCTGTGCCGGCACAACCAGCATTTGTCATGCAAAACAACTTCAAATTTGATATGTCAACTTCATCGGCAACAGCTTCAAACCAATCCAACACAGAGTTGCCACCATTGTCCCGCAACGAGGTCTCAATTAGTGAGCTATCTGCTAGGTAGTGTTTGCAAATGGTGTATTTTAAGTTTATTCTCATTTTATTTTTTGTATAAAAGATTGTAGCCTGAATTAATTGAGTGTTGACACCCTACTCAATTATTAGAGTCAAAAACTGAGTTAAGAAGGAAGTAAAACCAATTTTATTTTAATAATTTAGTTCTATTATAATCTTCCCAAGCTTCTCGGAAGAAAATATGCATTTAGTTCCTTCGAAGTCAAGAAAATATGCATTTAAGCTTCTTCGGAGTCAAGGTAACAATTCGGTTAAAATATAATTGATTTTATATATATAAATTATTGATTAACATAATAGGGGTGTTTATGGGATAAAATATCCAAATATACTAAAAAAATTAAAAATTTACGGAATTGGGCCTATTTCTAAAAAATTTACAGAAAATGGTTATTTCTCCTCAAAACGCGCCCACGTCGTAGCGTTTTGAGGAAAATATTGAAGAAGCACGCCACAGGGATGCACTTTGTGCCACCTCAAAGAAAAGCGTGCCTCACGTGGAAGCGCTTTTTGAGGTGGCACAAAGCGTGTCCTCGGTATGCGCTTTTCCTTTCCTCAAATATTAGATATTTATTTTTAAAATTAAATTTTAAAAAATTAAACAAATTCTATTTTATAAAAGATATTAAAATTAAATTACAAAAACATATAAGCAACTATTATTTTATTAAAAATTCTTATTTATTAAATATATTAAAACTAAATTACAAAAAATAAAAAACTTCTTATTTTATTAAATATATTAAAACTAAATTGCAAAAAATAAAAATAAAAAACAACTTCTTATTTTATTATATATATTAAAATTAAATTACAATAAAATAAAAATAAAGAAAACTTCTTATTTATTTAATATATTAAAACTAAATTACAAAAAAAAAAATAAAAAAACTTCTTATTTATTCAATATATTAAAACTAAATTATAATAAAATAAAAATAAAAACAACTTCTTATTTTTTTACATATATTAAAATTAAATTACAATAAAAATTAAACAATTTCTATTTTATTAAATATATTAAAATTAAATTACAATTAAAAATTAAACAACTATTATTTTATTAAATATATTAAAATTAAATTACAATTAAAAATTAAACAACTATTATTTTATTAAATATATTAAAACTAAATTACAAAAATAAAAATAACTTTTTATTTTATTAAAAGAATTCAAATTAAATTATATACAAAAAAATAAACAACTTCTATTTTAGTGAAGATATTAAAATTAAATTACAAACACAAATAAAAATAACTTTTTATTAAAAATAAAAAGATTTATTACAATTTAAAAATAAAAAGCCGATCTAAATCAATGTTGATGCTTATTAAATCGATTGCACACCAAGGCGATCGGCGGTTGTGCTGTTGGATTCCTCCTTCTTCTAGCTTCCATGGGTCGTGGAACTTGGTGGGATTTGGTTCCTCCTGCGGTGGAGTGCAGTTGTAGGTGTTGCTAGGATGACCCACCTTAATAAAATAACGACCCCGGAGGTGTTTGCATAAACCACGGCGAGGGTGTCTGAATCCCATATGGCGAAAGAGACTGGTAGAAAGATGTGCTCCGACGGTGCCTCCTGTGATCCTCACGACGACGGCCTCAAGATCGGTGGCCACCGGAGTAGTTTGAACGGACTCGAACCCGCCATGCATTTCAACTGGTGGGACCGGAAAAGGAAACATATATGGGTTAGGATACATATAAGGGGTAGGGTACGCACTTGGCATAAAGGGTAAAGGCTGTGATGTCGGTATCGTCGGCTGAACTGATGGGCCCGATGACTGTGTAGGCGCTGTTGATGGGCCCGTGATCGTGTATAAACATCGTTGATGGCCCCGCCTCATCACCCTTCTCCTTGGATTTAAAGGGCCCCGACGTTCCCTTTGTTGATGAAGATGCCGTCGCCTCTCTTCTTCCGACAACAAATACGGCTTACCATGGATCCTAAACCATGGCATGTATTTCGGCACGCATGCTAACTCAGGAACGATGATCGGTTCCCGATTAGGTAAATAGTCATACCGGTTCTCCCATGTCTCGATATATGCTGACCAAAATCTTGGCCAATCCATGTGCAACTACCTTAAGTCCACTTTGTACTCATCATCGAGCACCTCAGGTGGCACGGGAATCGGTTATCGGAATCCAAATTGACGTAGAACTCGATCTGACTAGTGCATCTCCACGGTCGCATAGGTGATCAATGGGACCTTCACGTGCCAACTGCTCGGATTTTGCAAGAACTCCTCCGAAATTACTGCCCGAATTTTTGAATCCTCGTACGGTGTCCATTGAAACTATATTAATATTACCAAAATATTAGTTATATACATAATACTAGACACTAAATACGAAATACTAAATTATAAATATGAAATTCGAAACTTACTTGTGATTCCGACCGTTGGTCCAATAGGAGCCGTATATCTTCAATCGATGTAGGTATTTCAGCATGACTCACCGAATGGTTCCACCTAATTAAATAAATTTTTAGCAAACAATTATACTATAAATCTACGTAATAATTGTAAAATATAACATTAAATTTACCTCGTTATCAGTGGGAATGAATATGGGTGGTCGAGTCGAGGACGTAAAAGTAGAAATCGAAACCATGCCCATGACTGCAGTAGTGATAGGCAACCTCCGATTTTCACTTTACTCGGCCGCGTCGCCCCACACATCTCCCGATACAACCTCGATAACACGACAAACCCTCAACTCAATTCATCGACTGCTCTAAAATCAACGAGTTTCAGCAGCCATCTCAAGTGTACGAGGTTTCTAGAAAGGTCCAGCATCAGATAGCCTCCAATTATCTGAAGAATGTATGCCCGAGCATGCCGTATTCACTCTATTTCAGTCGAACCCTCATTCGGCTTCGGGAATGTGTCTCATAACCAGGCCATCTCGATCCGACCTCCCTAAATTTTATCCGGAATGGCACCCAGAAGCTCGTAGCATACGGTCATCCAATCACCAGAAATTGCGGACCCGGTGACTACCGACCCGTCTACCTTCAATTCCAACTGCAACTGCACATCTTCCAGAGTGATGGTACACTCTCCTCATGTAAGATGGAAAGTGTGCGTCTAGGGTCTCCACCTCTCTATCAATGCATTGATCAAAGGTGGCTCCAACTTTAACCCCCGGCCTATCGTGGCCACGTGCCAAAAACCACTTTCCGCAGGTAATTCTCGATCAACGGCGATGGGGGACCATGCATATTGCGAATATAACATTGCAACACCCAATCTACAGACTATTTAAAAAATTATAAAATAAAAATTAATTAAAATTGCATAGACCTAAAAAATATTAAATAATATTAAAGAATTGCATTTGCTCGACGGAGATGTGCTTGTTGTCTAGACGAAGTAATTCCCCGGCCATTGTAATACAATTGAAAATTTTAAAATTTTCCAAAAAAATATATTAAAAAAATTAAAAAGAGCTTTTTTTGTAAATAGTAAAGGACTATTTTAAAATTTGAGAGTAAATTTCAAGGACTTTTAGAGAAAATTGAGAGAAGGATTAAAGTGTGAAAAAAATAAAAGGGTTGAGGGGTTTTTATAGGGAAAATTTTGACCGTTGGGCCTTTTGACCGTTGGAGGCAAAGCGCCCTGGGGCAGCTTTGTGCCACCTCAAAGAAAGCACGCCCACGAGGCGCTTTTTTGAGGTAGCATTTGGCATTTCCTCAAAACGCGTTGGGGTGGAAGCGTTTTGATGAGAAATGGCCATTTTCTGTAAATTTTCTAAAAATTAGCCCAATTTCGTAAATTTTTTATTTTTTTAGTATATTTGGGTAATTTACCGTGTTTATGTTTTTTAATCTCACATAATATTTTTATAAAAAGTTAAATACTTTTAAAAAGAATTATTTAAAAACTATTTTTAAAGAAAAAACATTTGTTTTATATAATTTTTAAATTATCAACATTTAAGATATGATATTTGAAAATTATCTAACTTAAAGTTGACTACAGATTAACGCAATTACTTTAACTAGAAATTAACTCAAGTAATCAAATTTTTTTTATTTTTGACAAGTAAGAAATTATTCAAAACTTATTAACAAATAATATAAATTGACGATAATCATATTTTTAGGGTTTTTTTTAAAATTTTAATATAATCTAATAATATATTATTTATTAAAATAAGTTTACGTAAAGGTTATACTTTTTAGAATCCAGTTTTTTACAACTAAGTGTCAAATTTTTATGTAAAATATGTGCTTGCAAATTTTTCTATCTCCCAATACATTATAAGTAATAATCATACAACAACACCTATAAATCTCAAGTTGGTGTGTTTAAATTTTCGGTCTGTTTTATTGTAATAGGCCAATTTTGGGCCTAATTATCAGCCACAAACAAACACTAAATAATCACAAAAATTAAAATCCAAAATGTCCATCAAGAGTCCAATTACAAAAAAATAAACCAACCCAAATTAAACCTTAGCCCAAATTTGTTAGCCCATTACAGAAAATGAAACAGCAGCTATCAGACCCTAGCTTGCCCTCAGCCAGGGGTGTTCATTCGGTTAACCGACCGGTTAACCGACCCGAAATGTTATTAACCGAATTAACCGACACTTTAAAATTTTTAACCGTTAACCGAACCGAAATTTTTTCAAAAAAATTAACCGAACCGAATTTTTTTCGGTTAATTCGGTCGGTTAACCGAATTAAACGAAAATTATATTTTTTTAATTTTTGGTTAAAAATTAACCGAATTAACCGAATTAACCGAATTTACCGAATTTACCGAATTAACTGATTTAACCGATTTAACCGATTTAACCGATTTAACCGATTTAACCAATTTAACTTGAACTTGGCAAGGAAAATGCTATCCAATCAAATCGAGTTCTCATGGCGATGGAGAGAACAGATCATAGTACCGACTCGTCTCTTCTATTTTGCAACATCTTTAAATGCACAATGATGTATATATTTTACATGGCTTTAGTCAGTGTAGATGAATCACACGGCGATGCACTCATTTATTTGCTTTTGATATGGATCGCCCAAAGATTTATCGTTCTTGTGACTTTTTTCCATCGTTTTCAAGATATCCAACTCGATATATATGTCTCCTTACCTATATAGATCAAATTCATACTCCAATAAGGAAAACAGGTGTTCTACAAACTTATATGACTACAAGGAGTCGATGCTCAACCAAAGGAAAAAGAAAAGGTGTTCCATCTGCTTTTGTCATCTTGTAATAATGGAACATTCAAAACTAGCAGCTTGTTTCATTTGGTTGAAACTATGATGAAGTACCTAAATATATCACGCATACGTATTTTGCATCGTGGTGATACTAGATGGTTTTTATTTTAGAACAAAGATGATGAATATAATATGCATCTAACAAGAATAAGTCATAATGCAGAGTCTCAAAAACATGGATAAAGATCGAACAAAAGGTAAGTTCAACTAGTTAAGGAGCAGGACAATGTAATGCAATATACCCAGATACTTACTTCTACTCTAGGATCTTTTCCACGTCGATGAGAATATGTCCGCAATAAAGAAACAATCAATATGGTTAGCAAATAGAAAATACCTAAGTACCATAATATATTTGGAATAGAATAACAATGAACATACATTTAATATAGTTTCATATTCATATTTATGGATGGGCACATCACTAGTGCAAGCTAACTGCCTTCTTGAATTAGTTCACATTATAACTAATATAAAGCGGGCCGATGTCATATATAGATCCTAAGGCACTAGACATTAGCGTAAAATACCGGTTCAGCCCTGAAAAGTTCCTTTATGATCCAAAAGTTGCCAAGGTCCTTTCTTCCTTTTAAGTACCCATATAATACTGATCTCGGGCACCAAGATGTAAATGGGTGCTATAATTCCTATTAATGAGGAAAATAAAGGAAAAGTTCATTGGTCCAATAATAGAATAGAAATCCTTAACTTCATTCGTAATTGAGTCTAAGCAAGAAAGATTTCTCCATTCACTACACTTTCTACAACGATTGATATTATGTCCTAAACAAATGTGTTCCATAATATGTTTGTTAATTCTAGCGAACACAAGGGAGGGAGGAGGATTATATTGACACAACAGTATCATTAAAGTACTAGAACGAACCAGGACTTGAGATGCAATAAGCTCCAAGTTGCTTAGAACCATATCCAAGGATCATATTGCTTAAATCTGTAAAATAATGCACCATTAATATCTCGTTGATAAATGTTAAATATCTAACCTTGTTTCCACCTTCAACAAGAGAGTGATTCTTTTCAACTGTGCCCCCTAGTGTAGAGGCGATTGTAGTGGACTATGTACTCAAAGATCAA
Organism: Gossypium rotundifolium; assembly: GCA_025506655.1. Lineage (NCBI taxonomy): Eukaryota > Viridiplantae > Streptophyta > Magnoliopsida > Malvales > Malvaceae > Gossypium > Gossypium rotundifolium. Next base: position 97,005,363 of record CP106730.1, read on the forward strand.
CAACCCCAATATTTTTAGTTCGATCACCCTATTAAAGAAAACAAGTTATGCAACATTCATTTCGACTTAACAAATACAAAGGAAACCCGTTTAAATGTAGCTTGCACATGCACAATAGCCAAGTTGCATATCTAAGCCCCATGCATGAATCAAGTCATTCGAAAACCAAATAAATAAAGGAAGGTAAATAACAAACCAAGGATGTGACTTTAAAAATAACGGATGTAGGAGACAATTTTAAAAACATTTAAATAACATGAGATTAAGGGACATTCACCATCTTGCAAAACCATAGATGTTTAGTTAATTTAGCTCCATAATAAAGATGTATCATCTTGTATTCGTGCTAAACAAGATGTTAGCGAATATATATATAGCAATTGACCTCCCTACCCGTCCCGAAAAAGGGAAAAATAAGGAAAAAGAGTAAGGAAGACAAACTCAATCATGTACCATACACAACGCCAAAGACTCTTGAGAAAACAGGGCCATCATTTCTATCCATCTCAGTAACATTCTCTTCTTAATTCATAAGTAGAACCAAGATTTGAGAAATACTTTCAAACTAAATAATTTTGTCAAATTGCAATTGTAATTGTGAAGATAAGCATAAATTCTTTTGGAAGTATCAATAGAAAAGATACCTTAACAACAATGTAAATAAGAGAGAAAATACTTAGTAATTTCACAACATAAAACTTTACCTTGTGTCACTACATATTTTGTTTAAAAACATTACATAAATCTTTAAATTAATACATAATTGAAATGTAAGTATTTAATATTGTTCATTTGTATCTATTTCTTCTCTCCAAAAATCTCCATTTGCATTAAACCTACAAAAAGGAAAAACAAGTGCAAAAGTTTAGCGATAATAGAAATATCTCGCATTTAAAAAATCAAATAATATAAACAAACGAATAGATTATAAGTTAACAAGAATAAGATAGTAAGTATACCCTTCAACTCACGTAAAGCTCATGAATTAAGGGTAGGCTCGATGCATTCCAAGAAAAGTCTAAACATTGAATCAATTAAATAAGTAGGAGTGATATGGTAAAAAAATTTAAAACTATTAAAATAAGAAAATAAATATACCATTTTCAATCTTGTCAAGCTCTTGGATTTGTTCTTCAATCTTGTTGATGTTTTCTTGTGATGATGATTTTCGAATCCAATCTTGAGTACACACAAGAGCTTGTACAATTTTAGGAGTTAAAGAACTCCTATATTGATCAAGCACGTCCCCCCTGCTAAATGCAGACTCAAGCAAACAGTAGAAACCGTATAGCTAACACATCTCTGGCCATTTTTGAAAGAGTGGGAAATCTAGGACTGTTCACTTTCCACCACAATAAAATATCAAAATCTTCAACAAATTCCTCATTAGCCTCAGTTAGATATTTATCCAACTCAGATGTTTTATCCTCACCACAAATTTCCAACTCACGCTTTTTATACAAAGCTTGCATTCGCTTTTCATTTTTTGTTGTGGTTCACTAAGAGAAGCATGTGTTGGCACACTCGATTGGCTACAAGTACCATGAAGTGGAGGCTTATACTCATCAAACATTTCATACAAAGATTCCTTCAATTTTTGCATCATTTCATAAGCTTTTTCAGAACTAGACATTTCACTAAGTGCAAATTCAAGATACTTTAGTTTTTGTCTAGGATCTAAAACACAAGCAACAAACATAAGCATATTCATCTTATCAATATCACCCCAATACTTATCATATTTCTCTTTCATCTTGATGGCCATAACATTGAAATCAACATTACTATTTAACTGATCATCTCGTAAAAGAATATCAATTTTAAAGCTCATCAAAAAATTATTGGACGTGACATATGAAGTGCGAGATATGCAAAGTGACTTCATAAAATGTTCCAAGAAATCCTCAAGTTTCTAACATTATCCCAATCATCCACACTAGGCCAACCATCACCCCTTTCAAGTTCAAACCCTAAAATTTGTATCTTGCTCCTCAAATCTCTCAAAAGCTCTCTCAAAGTTCGAAAGATCTAACATTAAGTAGGTTGAGTTCCACCTAGTACAAACATCAAGACACAACATCTTCTTACACTCTATCTTTTCCACCATAACACACTCCTTAAACTTTTGTAATCTAGATGGAGATTGTCTCACATATCTAATGACCCCCCTAACACGTTCAATGATTTATTCATTTCCTTTAAGCCTTCAACAACAATCAAATTCACAATGTGTGCCATACATCTCATATGAAGATATTTACCATTTTGAACTAAACCCCTCGAGGGTTAAATTTCTTTCTCAAATAACCAATAGCAACATCATTTAAACTTGCATTATCAACAAAGAATAATAAACAACTTATCAATCCCCAATTCAACAAGCATTTCTCAATCACCATCCCAATGGACTCACCCTTATGACTAGAAATTGGACAAAAGTTTAAAATCTTTTATTCAATTTCCAATCATTATCAATAAAGTGAGCGTTGATACACAAATAATTAACTCTTTGCAAAGAAGTCCATGTGCTCAGTAGTTAAACAAACTCTAGAACAAGAACTTCTCAAAAGTTGTTTTTATCTTGGCCCTTTCATCTAAATACAATTGATAAACATCCCTAGTCATAGTAGTTCGTGAAGGAATGTGAAACCTAGGACATGCCATAAACATAAATTTCTTAAAACCTTCACTTTCAACAAACTTGAAAGGTAATTCATCAATCACAATCATTTGTGCTAATCCTTTCCTACATGCTTCTTGATCAAATCTCCAAGTTGAAAGATTCCCTTCCCCTTCAACTCCCTTTCTAGGTAAAACTAGTTGTCCTTGACTATTTTCAACAACATTACTAGGATTTTTCTTACATGAACCAATATGATATTTTAATGACCCTGCACCATTTTTTTCATATCACAACAAAATTCCTTTTGACAATAATTACATTTAGCTTTACTTGCACCTCACTATTAATAATCTTAGTGAAGTGAGACCAAACTTCGACCTTGGAAGAGTGGCTTTTCTTTTCCGGTAATCCCTTTGCTTGGCTTGAAGCTCCAACTCCGAATTTTCAGAATCTATCGAAGTAGGAGGTGTAACACTAGCCTCAATAGATGTTGGTTCAGTTGACATTCTGCAAGAAAAACATATATAATAAATTAAAATCCCATTCCGATGTACAAAGATCATAACAAGACTAAAGCAAGACGGACGACTTGCCGGTGAGTAAACAAAAGGACCCGTTCAAAACCGACAACTACCTGACTACTTCCATATTATTGTTCAACAAATAAAAGTTCTTTACAAGGGTTATATGATTTAGTTATCAAAGTATATCAGACTTGAACACAAATCCCTTGTTCATAAAATTTCATTTTAATACAGTAACTAAGACACAATTAATGATTACAAGAAAAACCCAAAAGCTTTACTATGGGGATCTGGCACGAGTCGATTGCTCAGACATGAGGCCAAAAAGAAGTTATACTCAATTTCATCAGAAAGTTTAACCATAAATAGTCTAAGCTTCAATTGCAATATTCTCCACACATTATGAGTCCGAACTTCAAGTGCAAATTCTCTATACTGATTATGAAAGCATATCACCGGAAGTGACAACAAAAAGTAAAAAAGTTCAATGGAAATGTAAGGGGGCCAGAACCCGCAACTTCTCAAACTAATATAAATCGATGATGAATCTTAAGGTTTGTAAAATAGAGACTACTTAAGGGGCATGTACTAATCAAATTTCGGCAGAAGATTTTCGCATCTTAAATTATCATCCACAAAGGCAAACAAAAAGAAGCATTAATTGCCACTTGTAATCAACCTACCAAGATTACAAACTGCAGAGTGCACAAATTGTAATCATGGCTCATTAACATTGGCCTATTTAAAAGTAAAAAATAAAAAACCAAAGTCCTAAGAAGCAGCTATGAATAAATAGAACAAATCAGTTGAAACAAAGCGAATTCAGAAAAGTGCCATCTAAAATAAAACAAAACTGAAAATCTAAGCAAACATTATATATCAATTTGAAAGGAAAAAAATTATTGCTACACCACATATGCAGTTTATTACAATGAATTTTGTAGAAGGTAACACATATCAACCTGCACATACAGTTTCATGTTTAATAAATGCTTTTAAAGACTAAAGCAAGACGGACGACTTGTCGGTGAGTAAACAAAAGGACCCGTTCAAAACCGACAACTACCTGACTACTTCCATATTATTGTTCAACAAATAAAAGTTCTTTACAAGGGTTATATGGTTTAGTTATCAAAGTATATCAGACAGTTGAACACAAATCCCTTGTTCATAAAATTTCATTTTCAACAAGAAAACTAAATTTCAAGACTCCTAATGGAATTATCCATATCTGCAGAGATGCGAAAATTTTCAACAATGTCAACTTAAGGCAAGGTTTCCAAACCAAAATTCAGGCATAGTAATCTGGTTAGCCATCAATGGGGTCCATACAGATCATTCTTTTCACTTCAAGATCCGCTCAACAATCCTCCCTAGATATGGATAATCTGTTCTAATAAAGAGCCAATTTATTTGTCCTCATAAAAGTAAATTAACAGAGATTGATATTTTTAATTCTTTCTAGGTAGCAAAACAATGGTTCAATCATGATCCTTATTAGCAAAACAGAGATTGATATGAAGTCTTATAGACTGTCAGGATTAGAGATACTTACATGAATGATAAGAACCGGACAATTGACAAGTGGAATTTTATCAATATTCTGCAAACAAACAGCCCAAAAAGAACACATTATTTTTGCAATATTCAAATAAATAAATCCTTATTAGCGAATAACTGAGAAGCAAACTTATACAGCTTTCTGTTACCTTATAAATGTCAAACCAATATGACTATAAAAATCAAAGGACGGGAAGAACAAAAAAATTAAAAGAACCCCTAAATTGACACTGCATTTCCCGAAATAAAACTGGAAATTAATTTCTAACTCAGAAAATTAAACATCGAATTTTAAGAGGTTGGTAAACAACCTACCTAAACTCGCCGGTGATGGATGGTGACCTGGTAGACGCCGGAGTGACGGACGGAAGGTGGCTGGCCTGGTAGAGACTTTGGGACCGGAGTTATCAATTAGGGATTTGAACTTGAAGTTGAAACTTGAAAGGGGTATTTTTTTTCTATCGTGTTTACTGATTGAGTACTGTAGGGAGTTTAATTTACTTTTATTTATTAAATTATTAATAAAATGATATAATTTAGTTGGGTTGGGTAATTGGGGGTTGGGTATTTGGGCTTGGTTGGTAATTGGGTTTGGGTATTTGGTTGGGACTGGGTAAGTGGGCTTTTATATATTATAATATTATTTTTTAATTTTTTTCGGTTTAACCGAAAAACTTTGGTTAACCGACCGATTTCAAACCGAAATAACCGTTAACCGAAAAATCAAAAAATTATTAATCACCTCAATCAAAAAAATTTGTTAACTGATCGATTAACTGAATTGATCGGATTAATCAATTTTTCGATTTTACCCAAATTTTGCACACCTACTACTGCGCGCCGACCTTTGGCCTCCCCTTGACACCACGCGCCGCCAGCTCCTCCACGCAGCGCCATCACCACGCATCTGACACCTGCAGAGAGAAATCAATGCAAAAGAAACAAACAGAAATGGACAAAAAGATCAAGAATGAAACGATTTTGTATTTTGCTATAAAAGTCAAGTATTTTCTTTGTAAAGTTTTTTACGAACCTTCAAAGAATCAAAAACACAATATAGAAGTATTAAGGTTGATTCGATTTTATTTTCTTTTTATTATCGCATCGCTTTTTTATATATTTTCTTTATATTTTTTATATATAAACTTTTATAAACGGAATAAAAAGGAAGGTAAGAGCCTTAAGGAGTCCCCACGTCTCGGCGTCGAGTGCTTTCGTTCGTCGTCGGGCTTGGCCTTAGGAGGCGTCGAAGGCCTTCTTTCGTCCCCGAGACACTAAAATCGGGACTTCGGGTTCTTGAACGAAGCCTTAAAGGCCCCATCCTTGCGCAAGACTGTCGGCCGGACTTAGTGGCGCCGCCCGGACGGAGGAGCCCTAGCAGAGGAAGAAAGATGGGGGGTTTTTCTGTTTCTTTTTTTTTAAGAAAGGGAATTGAATGGCAAAAAAAAAAAATACAAGATGGCTTTTATAACACAAGCAAACGGCGCCGTTTTGGGGTTGGGAGCCTTGGCACTAAAACTATGCCGTATAGGGGCTCTCAACCCGGACCCGACCCGATCCTAAAGCTAGGATCCGCGCATTTTCCCTTAAGGGGAAATTTTCGTGATGGTCCTTCTCTCTTGCAGCGCTATTCGATCAGACCCCGTCTTGCATTTTTTTTCTTTTATTTTTTGAATTTTGCCTGTTATTTTATTTCGATTGCGATTCGGTCCTTGTTAAGGCTGCGTGTTTTGATGGACAGGGATAATTCCCAATTTAGTCCTCACGCCACTAGAGCCTTTTCATTTTGGTACTTATTCGTTTATTTATTTACAGATTTTACCTTAAATTGCATTTCTGTCCTGATTTAGTCTAGACTTGTTTGATTTTGATTCATTTTACAAATTTGTTGCTTCTTTATTTATTTTAAAACTTTTTATATTTAATTTTTAATGATTTTGTCATTATCAATTTATATATACTTGTTTGTCTTTTAAAACTTTTATATACATTATTCATTTCTAAATTTTTTAAATATACTATTTATTTTAAAATTCTTTCTACATGCATTATCTTTTTTTTTTATTAAAACCATTTTTTATATTTTATATATACTATAGTTTTAAACTACTTTTATTTATTACTTACTTTAGGCATTTTTTTATATGTTATTTTAAGTTGTTACGTATATATTATTTATTCTAAGTTGCTTTATGTTAACTTATATTGATTCGTATATTAATCATTTTAAATTTTATATATCACTTACTTTAAATTGTTTTTATAGTATCTATTTTAATTTGTTTTTTATATTTTATTTATTTTAAATTGTCTTATTATTCATTTTAAATTGTCTTATATTATTTATTTCATTGTTCTTCAATTACTAATGGTAGTATTTAAATGGTGCTATTGTGAGATTATTGCTATTGTGTGTGTTATGATTCATTTATTTGTATTTTCATGTCATTTTCATTCACATGTATAATATTGTGTTCGTGAATTATTGCTCCATGATCGTTACTATTTTATATCATGCCATCGCATTGTGAATTAAACCCCAACATGTTTATCCAACTTAGATCGTCGTATTTTAATCTAAACAAATAATGCATGTTATTTAAATATTATACCCACTATCATTTTAAAAGAAAAATCTTAAAAAAAAACAAAGGTAATATTTCGCGTTTCGGGAATTCGAGAAATCGTGCCCTAACTTACGGGGTTTCGGTTTTCTTGTTAAACCGAAATAGTTAAATATCCTTTAAAATTTCAAAATATTAAATTTCAAAAATTTAAAGGCGAACTTGTTCTCGAGGGTTTCAAAGGTCGTATCCTAACTTACAAGATGCGACATTTTGTTATCTCGAGACGAGTAAGCCTTTGAAGCTCGTTTTAATTCAAATCAAGTTTTTTTTTTCAAAAAAAATGAACATTGATAAAAAAGGGATCATATCTTAAAAATCATTTCGAATTTTCAATTTCCGACGCTTAGACACTAATTAATCAATTTGGTACCAATTTTGGGCATGACGAGGGTGCTAATCATTCCTTGCACGTAACCGACTCCCAAACCCGTTTTCTCGAGTTTCATAGACCAAAAACATTGTTTTAGTAAACCAAAACGTTTTATTAAAACAAAGGTGATTCGATCACACCTAATAAAGATTGATGGCGACTCCTATTTTATTTTCGTTTCCAAAACCCTAGTCGATTCTCGTTTTCAAAAAAATGGTTTTGACAGCTTGGCGACTTCGCTGGGGACGTCAATAAGAGAGTCAAGCCAAAAATCGATTAATTTCTATCTTTTCATCGAAATTTGAAAATCTAGTTTAAAATCGCGATTATTTCATTGCATGTTATTTTGCACTTGCATGGTTTCCTTTATAATATGCATGTTCTGTGGTTTAAATCTCTTGGTGTATCTTTGCATATCGCATCACATCAATTGGTCAACTTTACCCTCTTAAGTGGGAGTAAGAAACTATTCCTTCGTGAGGTCTTCACCTCCGTATAGGATAGTGGATTGCTTTCGGGATATATCCGTACCTGCGTATTCGTGAAATTTTCATCTCCGTATAGCCGTAGGGAAATGTATTCCCCTAAACTGAACTTGGTCCACATGAGCCTATAATAGGTGAGGATCGAGGAATCTGCAGGTTTAGGTACCCTTACTTTAGAACCGAACCACATATAATGAGCCCTAAGCGCCTATCCTAGGTAGAACCATGCCTAACTTTAGTGGTTACCCGAATAAGTGCTTGATTATTTCTTGATTTGTTTTGAGTTATTTTTACATAATACTGACTTATTGTGTTTTGCTGTTATTGCATGACATTTCATCATAAAAGGGCGTTGATTCGCGTTCGATTATTAGATAGAAAAGCTTAGCATGGAAAAGGGGTTTCTTGATAGAGTGAAGGATAATGCGACCGTCCGAATATGGTCCGAGAGTATACAGCGAGAGAAAGGAGATAGTCTGATTGGGGATATGAATCAGAGTTGTGGGACTTCACCCATATCAGTGTGACTCAGAATAACCTACAAGAATTAAAGGAGATATGGGACTCATGGGGTGATGAGATCAAGAAGTTGTTTTACTATAACTACGGTGACCTACCTTATATACTTGATATAAAGGTGGACAAACATTTATTCCGAGCCCTCACTCAGCTTTGGAATCCTAGCTACAGTTGATTCACTTTTGGGAGAGTTGACTTGGTGCCTATCGTGGAGGAGTACATGGCCTTACTTTGTTGCCCAAGAATTAAAGCCGACAAAGCCTATTCTAGAGCTGCTAATGTCCCGACCTTTGTAAAGAAATTGATGAATATCACGGGGATGAGTGAGGAGTGGGTTGCAGTTCGGATTAAGCAAAAGGGAGACAGTAAGTGTATTCCTTAGAAGAACTTGAGAGATCTAATTCTAGCACATCCGGACATGAAGAAGAGGGTTGACATTTTCACCTTAAGCATCTACGGTTTAGTCGTCTTTCCCAAGGCATTGGTACATGTAGAGGAAGCAGTCTCAGACTTGTTCGATAGACTTGATAAAAGAGTCACACCCGTCCCTGCGATTTTAGCTAAAACTTTCAGATCATTGAATGCTTTCCGAAGAGCGGGCAAAGGGAGGTTCATAGGATGTGTGCAGCTTTTGCTATCATGGTTCCATAGCCACTTTTGGAAGGTAAAAAAAGTCTCATATCGAGTTTTCTCCGAGAACTACTCTCCGTTGAAGGAATTAGTGGCTACACCAAGACAAGACGACCTTTCTAAAGAGAAATGGATAGCGATTCTCCAGAATTTACAAGTTGAAGACGTCGAATAGAGAGCCTCATGGATGATCCTCAACGAGATCTTGTATCGGTGTGGAGACTTTGATTGGGTCCCACTACTCGAAATATGGGAGCCGTTGGATACGCTCCACTACTTGTGATGAGGCAGTATCGCTCAAGGCAGTTCATACCTGCAACGTATGGGTTAGCTCAGTGCAAGTTTTCATACAAAGGCGATAATTATAAGAAGAGAGTCCGTGAGATATCGAACGCGTGGAACCAAACCCGTAGGATGAAGAAACTTACCGTAAGACCGATGACGACCCCCGAGTATGATTGGTGGTGGTGTAAAAGAATCAATGACAATATCCCAATGCCAAGTCAAGGAGATGCTCGGCCAATAGAAGAGCAATTACAAGTAATCCCGTCTAAATTAGAGATCATCAAGCAAGACTTTGAGAAAAGGAGTCGGGAATTAGAAAATAAGATAGAGCAGTTGGAGGAAGAAAAGATGCAGTTAGGATTAGACGTCGACGTCTACAAGCTCAAGGCCAAGAGATTGAGGAAAGGAAAAAATAAGGCCGAAGAGGATTTGGATAGTTTAAAGACGGACTACAAGAAGTTGCGCATGTCAATCAAAACTGTTGGTTTGGGCAAGACATCAGAGCAATGGCGGCAAAAATTAAGGAAGAAAAGACTAGAGTCGATCAATAGGAGAAGAAGTTCCAAGATGCTCGAGTACGGGAGAATGCTTTGAAGAGGAGCTTGTTGGAGAGCCAAAATGAAAAAGAGAGGTTACGAGCCGGGTAGCAGAATTGGAAAAGTCGCTATATTAGCATCGTAGCCGAAACTCCGTAATTGAGTTAAAGGCAATCAAAGTAAGATTGAGGAGCTGAAAGGAAGGATAAAGGAGCTTGAGACTACACTACGAGATAGTAAGATTCGAGTTGAACTTCTTGAAGTGACTAATGAACATTAGAAAGAGCAGCTCCACCATTCGCAAGATCAGATCAGAGATAGCGATTATATTATGGGTGAAACTATGGCTCAAGTTCGAGAAGTAGCCGATCATTTGCAAACTTTGGCAGTTGAGATTGATGTATTAAGTCTAAAATATGAGTCAGAATCATATCGAGGCCATAACTTAGCTTGGCTCCTTAGGAAAGTCAAGGCTTTAGGTATTAGGGTGAAGTCGTATATGTAATTATTCACTCTATGTAAAGAAATTTGTTTTCTAGTGAAGTTGATCTAATAGAATTGAATCAAAATCAACGCCTCTTTTTACATTTATCTCATTCATTTGCATTACATTACATCATTTGCATTAAATTACATAAAAAGACCCTAATTGATTAAAAATTATGACAGTTACCCTGGAAACCAACGAAAATCCACCAACTACATATCGCTACAATACCTACCGCAAAACGAAAGCAATGGATCAGAGATTAGAGATATTAGAACAAATGCAAAAAGATATGCAAGATCAGAAGTAAGAAAAATTAGCAAAATGCAGCAAGATATGAGGGATCAGATGCTCGAATCCCAAAGGAACATGATGAACCAGCTAGCTCAGCTATTGGCCGGAGGACCCGACAAAGGAAAAGCCCTATGACCAATCCTGGTGACGACAATGAAGAACCTCCCTATCCTCCGGGTTTTACCCCAACGCACACCCAAGCACAACCAGATGTATACCCACAAAATGTACCTGTCACCATAGATCCCAATACCAAGTCGGTGCATCGACACCAATAAATTTTCCAACGGGCTCGGGTTCCAATCCAGGAGAACATCCAACTAATCTTGTTGTCCCCGACCTTGATAATATAGCAAAAATAGAGAAGGCAAGAGTAGATGTGTCTAAACAACTCAAAGACCGGTGTAGATGGTTAGAAGAGAAGTTTAAGGCAATGGAGAACGCAGACTACCATGGTGGGGTTAATGCTAAAGACTTGAGCTTGGTCCCAGACCTAATACTCCCACCAAAGTTCAAGACTCCGGAATTTGAGAAATATAATGAGACTAGCTGCCCTGAAGCTCACATTATGATGTTTGTCGGAAGATGACAAGATACGTCAACAACGATCAATTGTTAATTCACTGCTTTCAAGACAGCTTGATCGGATCTGCGGCCAAGTGGTATAACCAGCTAAGCCGTGCTCAAATTAATTCATGGAAGGATTTGGCATAGGCTTTTATGAAACAATACTACCACGTGACGGATATAGCACCAGACAGAATAACATTGCAAAATATGGAAAAGAAGTTGAGTGAGAGCTTCAGACAGTATGCCCAGAGGTGGAGAGAGGTAGCTACACAAGTCTAACCCCTCTTCTAGAAAAGGAAACGACCATGCTTTTTATCAACACACTGAAAGCTCCATTCATCAACCACATGCTGGAAAGTGCTACTAAGAGCTTTTCAGATATAGTGATGTTCGGAAAGATGATAGAAAACATAATCTGGAGCGAAAAAATAGACGCGGGGGAAAGCGCCAAGAGATCGGCCCCAAGAAAGAAGGACAGAGAAGTGAACAATTTGAGCACATACAACAATGGTTATTTAAAACCCATCACTGTAAGCCAGCCAAGAACACTAACTACTAGCCATCAGAGCCCCCGAGGTAGGAATCTAATACAAGGCCAAACACGAAAAGACTACAGTTTACGCCCATCCCAATGACATATAGGGAGCTGTACTAGAGTCTGTTCAATGCACACGTAGTATCCCCATTCTACATAAAATCCATGCAACCCTCATTCCTAAAATGGTATGACGCAAACGCTCAGTATGAGTACCATGCAAGAATAACCGGGCACTCGATCGAGAACTATACGGCATTTAAAAAGGTGGTCGAGAGATTCATCAAAATAGGAATCGTAAATTTCGATGACCCATTAGGACCCAACGTAGTAGGCAACCCGTTACCCAATCATTCTGATAAAGGGATAAATGTGGTAATCGAGAGTAGAGGTAAAAAGATCAAGGTTGATCTGGCTGAAGTAAAAACCCTATTGAGATGGGTTTGGAAACAATGGTAAATGGAGGATTAATCACGCAAGAATCGGGAGAAAAACACAAAAGAGTGGGAAAATACTGCGAGTTCCAAGCCGAGGTGGGTCATGACATCCAAGAATGCATCGAGTTCAGGGCCACAGTGCAAAATCTCATGGACAATAGAGAGATGAAATTTTATGAAGAGATCAAAGGATCAGAAGAAGGAGAGGTTTACACGTCGGAAGAAGGGTCAACCAAGAAGGTCTATAAAGTCAATCACCCTATGGTAATTATCTTGCGACCAAGAGTTAGTGAAGCTCAAGTACCAATCGCACCAAAGGTCATAATTCAGAAGCCTGTAGCTTTCCCCTATAAAGACAATAAAAGGGTTCCGTGGAATTATGACTATAATGTGATGATCCCAGGAGAGAAGAAACCGTCTAACACTTCAGAGGAAGGTCAAGACGTGGGTTTCTTTACACGCAGCGGAAGGCGTTATACCCTGAACACAAAGGCAGAACTGGTTAAAAGAAAATCCGTGATGGTTGGGCAAAAGAAAAAAAAGACGATTGGACCTGAATCACCTGTCAATGAGTCGATGACATGAAAAAGAGGCTAAAGAGTTCTTAAAATTCCTAAAGCACAACGAGTACAGTGTTGTGGAGCAATTGCACAAACAGTCGGCTCGTATATTGGTACTGGCCTTGCTCATGAGCTCAGAAGCCCACCGTAGTTCATTAATGAAAGTGTTGAATGAAACAAACGTCGTGGATGATATCTCTGTCAGCAAGCTGGACCGTTTAATCAACAACATAAGTGCCAAAAATTTAATCTTCTTCAATGATGATGAGATACCTCTGGGGGTATGGGATCAATAAAGGCTCTACACATAACCACACGCTGCAAGGGATATATGCTGCCAGGGGTTTTAATTGATAACGGATCAGCCCTGAATGTCTTACCCTTATCCACACTAAATAGGTTGCCCGTGGATAGTTCTCACATGAAAACCTGCCAAAATATTGTGAGAGCTTTCGATGGTATTGAAAGAAAGGCCATGGGAAGGATCGAAATACCTCTTCAGATTGGTCCAAACACATATGAGGTGGACTTTTTGGTGATGGACATCAAACCTTCTTACAACTGCTTATTGGGAGACCTTGGATCCACCCAGAGGAAGCAGTGCTGTCATCACTACACCAAAAGTTAAAATTGGTAACTAAAGGTAGATTGGTCACAATAAATGCGGAGGAGGACATCATAGCATCTGTTACTAGTGACGCTCCATATATAGGGACAGACGACGAAGCGATAGAATGTTCTTTTCGATCGCTAGAATTTGTCAACGCAACCTTCATTGTCAAAGGAAACAAGATCCCTATGCTCAAAATATCCAAAACCACAAGAATGAGCCTACAAATGATAGTTGGGAAGGGAGTCTTACCAGGAAAAAGACTCGAAAAATGCCTTTAAGGAAAGACCGAGGTACCAATACAGAAGGAAAAATGAGACCGCTTTGGCTTAGGATTCAAACCAGATGTGAAGCAAAAGAAGAAAGAGGTAGAGAAAAAAAAGAAAGAAGAAGGGTGCGCGTAAGCGGAGAAGAGGTCAAATGGGAGCCGATGAACTTTCCTCATCTATCTAAAACATTTATTTCGGGAGGAACTATATATCCCGAACAAATGATGACCAGAAGAGAAATAACGGAGAAAATATTGGGAAGTTTAAGCATTAACGCCGTATCCGAGGAAGGAGCCGAAGAAAGAAATCTATTTGAATTGGCCCTTACCCTCTTGGAAGTGTTCTGAACAATTGGACCATGGAAGAGATTCCTCTAACCTTTAGAATTAATTTAGAGTAATGTTCAAAACACACTTGTTGCTCTGAGCCTATGAGTAATAAGAATCTTTTTGTTAAATAGGCATATGTCCAAATATCTTTATTTCAATAAAATGCACCTTTTTGTATCATTTTGAGCAAATGTTCTTTTATTCTTTTCATTCATAACCAAAATATTCTTTACATTTCATTCATAACCAATCATGCAAATAATCATTCTTAGATTCTTTTATTTTTGTACCTTTCTTCGCCCTTCTAACAAGTCCCTAGATATCAATGATATGAGCGACGCTGTTGCTGACTCAAAATCTCCTTTTGCGCAAGATACATGTATGGAGGATTCTCAAGATTTTGAAGATGACTAGGACCGTAACATATCTCTGGATTTGTTAAGGATGGTAGAGCTAGACGAGAAACAAATCTTACCTTACAAAGAGTCAATAGAAATTGTGAGCTTAGGAGAAGGAAAATAGTTGAAGATTGGAGCTAGCATTGCCGCAGAATCGAGGCGAGACCTCATTGAGTTACTCCAAGAATTTAAGGACGTCTTCGCATGGTCATACCAAGACATGCCCGGGTTAAATACGGATATCGTGGTACACCAACTCCCCATAAAGGAGGAGTGTAGACCAGTTCAACAGAAGCTCCGAAGGATGAGGCCCGATGTTTTGTTGAAGATAAAAGAAAAAGTCATGAAGTAGTTTAATGCCGGTTTCTTGCAAGTAGTCAAATACTCAGAATGGGTAGCCAATATAGTTTCCTAAGAAAGATGGGAAGGTACGGATGTGCGTGGATTATAGGGATTTGAATAATGCCAACCTAAAAGACAACTTCCTTTTGCCTCACATTGATACCTTAGTGGATAACACGGCTGGTTATTCACTTTTCTCTTTCATGGATGGCTTATCGGGGTACAACTAGATTAAGATGCACCCTGAAGATATGGAGAAGACCACATTCGTAACCATGTGGGGAACATTTTGTTATAAGGTAATGCCATTTGGATTGAAAAATGCGGGAGCAACGTACCAAAGAGCCATGGTAACCCTTTTCCATGATATGATGCACAAGGAGATCGAATTTTATGTGGACGATATGATTGCAAAATCCGGGACTGAGAAGAAGCATGTGCAGGTCTTAAGAAAACTGTTCCTAAGGTTGAGAAAATTTTAACTAAAGCTCAATCCAGCAAAATGTACCTTCGGGGCTAGGTCAGGAAAATTGCTAGGATTTGTAGTCAGTGAAAAAGGAATTGAGATTGACCCGGATAAAGTAAAGGCCATACAGAGATGTCTCCGTTGCGCACTCAAAAAGAAGTTTGAGGTTTCCTAAGAAAACTTAATTATATCGCCCGCTTCATTGCACAACTAACGGAGAAATGCGACCTCATATTCGTCTCCTTAGGAAACATAACCCATGTGTATGGGATGAGGAGTGCCAGAAAGCTTTTAATAAGGTCAAGCACTACTTGTCTAAAACCCAAGACTGATACCACCTTGCCCAGATAGGCTACTGATATTGTATCTGGCAGTATTCGAAAATTCCATGGGATGCGTGCTAGGCCAACATGATGAGTCGGGAAAAAAGAAAAAGTGATATATTATCTCAGCAAGAAGTTCACTGAATGTGAGACAAGATATTCGCCAATTGAGAAATTGTGTTGCGCTTTGATTTGGACAACCCGGAGACTGAGACAGTACATGCTATACCATACAACTTGGCTCATCTCGAAACTGGACCCTCTCAAGTACATGATGGAGTCGATTGCTCTGAATGGTAGAATTGCCCGGTGGCGATTCTACTTTCTGAGTTCGATATAGTCTATGTAAACCAAAAGGCTGTAAAAGGGAGTGCAATAGCAAAATTTCTAGCCAGCAGAGCTTTAGAAGATTACGAGCCATTGAACTTTGATTTCCGAATGAAGATTTAATGTATGTTGCAACCACCGAGAAAAACTCTCAAGAAGGCCATTCTTGGAAGCTAAACTTCGACAGAGCCTCAAATGTTGTGGGAAATAGAATTGGGGCAGTCTTGGTGTCCCCAAACGGAGATCATTATCCTTTTACTAGCAAATTATATTTTGACTACAAAAATAACATGGCGGAGTATGAAGCGTGTATCATGGGTATCCGTACAACAATTGAATGCAAAATCAAAGTTTTAGAAGTATATGGTGATTCTGCGTTAGTGATCTATCAGCTCAAGGGTGAATGGGAAACAAGAGATCCCAAATTGATCAATTATCGAAAACTAGTTTTGGAATTAATTAAGGAGTTTGACGACATCACCTTCCGCTACCTCCCGCGGGATGAAACCAAATGGCCGATGCCTTGGCTACTCTAGCTTTCATGATCAGAGTAAACAGACAAGAGGACGTGAAGCCTATCCAAATGAGTATTTATGAGGCTCCAGCTTATTGCTACAATATAGACGAAGAAGAAGAAAAAGATGATCACCCCTGGTATCACGATATATTGCAATATGTGAAGAATCGTGAATACCATGACCAAGCAACAGAGAATGATAAGAGGACGTTGAGAAGACTGGCCAGTGGTTATGTCTTAGATGGAGAAATCCTATATAAGAGAAGGAATGATCAGGTGCTTTTAAGATGCGTGGATGCTATGGAGGCTAAACAAATCTTGGAAGAAGTCCATGAGGGTGTCTGTGGAATGCATGCTAATGGTTTTACAATGGCCAGACAGATCATGAGATTCGGGTATTATTAGTCCACGATGGAAGGGGATTGCATCAACTATGCCAAGAAGTGCCACAAATGCCAAATTTATGGAGATAAAATTCATGTATCTCCTTCACCTCTTCATGTCATGACTTCTCCATGGCCTTTCTCTATGTGGGGCATGGACGTCATTGGGCCAATCTCACCAAAAGCTTCAAATGGGCATCGATTTATCTTTGTGGTCATCGACTACTTCACCAAGTGGGTAGAAGCCACTTCATATGCAAATGTCACTAAGTCAGCGGTCAGCAAATTCTTGAAAAAGGAGATCATATGTCGTTATAGAATGCCGGAGAGGATCATATCTGACAATGCACTAAACTTAAACAATAATACCATAGCATATGTCTGCAGTCAATTCAAGATCAAACACCACAACTCATCGCTATATCGCCCAAAGATGAATGGTGCAGTGGAAGCGGCCAATAAGAACATCAAGAAGATCGCGGGGAAAATGACTGAGACTTATAAATATTGGCATGAGAAATTACCATTTGCTCTCTATGCTTACCAAACGTCAGTTAGAACCTCTACCGGGGCAACACCTTTTCTTTGGTTTATGGGATGGAGGAAATTTTGCCCATTGAGGTGGAGATTCCTTCTCTTAGAGTTTTTCGAGTTAAAATTAGATGAAACAGAATGGATCTAGTCTCGATATGATCAATTGAACTTAATTGAAGAGAAAAGGCTGAGGGCTATTCGTCATGGTCAAATGTACCAAAAGCGAATGATGCGAGCTTATAATAAGAAGGTTCACCCTAGAGAATTCCATGAAGGAGACCTTGTTTTGAAAAAGATTCTTCCTATATAAAAGGACTTTAGAGGAAAATGGATGCCGAATTGGGAAGGATCTTATGTGGTAAAGAAGGCATTCTTTGGAGGAGCTCTGATTTTGACCGAGATGGATGGAAAAATCTTGCCTAATCCTGTGAACTCAGATTCAATCAAGAGATACTTCACCTAAAAAAAAAGAGGAGAGGTTAGGGCGAAAACCCGCAAAAGGCGCCTTGAGACCAAAGGGGTTTTGAATTGAAAACCCAAGAATGGGCAATTCAAATTAAATGGGAGGCAAGCAGTAGTCTTGCTATGCCCGAATTAATGAGAAGGTGAGACGTTACATCTTGGGGCATCAACGAAGTCTTCTAAGTCTGCCAAACACCTATCAAGTTCGAAAGGGGTCCTTGAGAAGTTTTGTGCAGAGAAGCTCATGCTACGATATCTAGGGCACCTCTTTTCATCTTATTCATTTTATATTTTAGCAAAATTTTCTATTCTTGATTAATTTATTCATTTTTTATTTTTAGCAAATTTTCTATCTTAATCAATCTATGCATTTTGAGCCATGCTCTCAATAAAATTCTATATTGTCCATTATGATAATCTTTTTCAAGCATTTTCATTGAAATAACAATTAATGGACTAATAACATTCAAATAAAAGGAGTTTCACATATTACTCTGAAAACTTCTAAATATTACAAGAATCTGAAGTGAGACCACTATTCAAAACTAACCAGGTTCAAGGGTTGGGAGCAATTGAGAAAGAATGATCCAAAATTGTAACCCTCAAGGATACCGACTGAATAAGAAGGCAGGGTAATACGTTAATAGCGAGTAATGACAACCTAAGCATTAAAAAGGAGGATCATTCTAAAATGACATTCTTTGCATTCATTCATACACATTTAGTTAGAAGCATTCGATCCATCTTGATCATGCCGTCCTAATTATTTTGACATAAGCATAGGCCCAAGAAATCGATTTTACAGCTCATGTCCCTCAGAGGATGGTGTAGCAAGATCGATTGAGGATACAAATTACAAATCTTGCCTCCCTAGAGTTGCAGTGGAGCAGATTGAAGACAGTTAATCCAATCTCTAAAGTTGCAGTGGAGCTGATTAAAATGATGAATCCTATACCTCTAAAGTTGCAGTAGGTCGAATCGAATTTACTATAAATAATTAGATCTTATCTCTCTGAAGTTGCAATAGAGCAGATCAAAACAAACCTTATTTCCCTAAAGTTGCGGTGGAGCAGGTTAAAGATACAAGTCTTATCTCCCTGAAGTTGCAGTGGAGTAGACTGGAGATAGCAAATCTTATTTTCCTGAAGTTGCAGTAGAACAGATCAAAGCTATAAATCACAGATCTTACCTCTCTCTAGAGGTGATATCAAAACAAACCTTATCTCCTTGAAGTTGCAGTGGAGCAGGTTGAAGATACAAGTCTTATCTCCCTGAAGTTGCGTGGAGCAGACTGAAGATAGCAAATCTTATTTCCCTGAAGTTGTAGTAGAACAGATTGAAGCTATAAATAAACAGATCTTATCTCTCTGAAGTTGCAGTAGAGCAGATAAAAACGAACCTTATCTCCCTGAAGTTGCAGTGGAGCAGGTTGAAGTTACAAGTCTTATCTCCCTAAAATTGCAGTGGAGCAAACTGAAGACAATTAATCCTATCTCCCTGAAGTTGCAGTGGAGCGGATTAAAATGGTGAATCCTATACCTCTGAATTTGTAGTAAATCGGATCAATTTTGTTTAGGTCACAGATCAAATTCCCCTGGAGTGGCAGTGGAGCAGATCGAAGCACTAATTTCTATACCCCTAAAGATGCAGAGGAATGGGATGAGGCTGTTCGAAGAACAAAAGCACCAAAGAAATCAAAATTTGGTGGAACTAGGAAAATTGGCCCTTTTAAAGTCTTTGCTCCATTCTCATTACACGACAACGAGCAAAGAGGGGTAGTTGTAATAGGCCAATTTTGGGTGTAATTATCAGCCACAAACAAACACTAAATAATCAAAAAAAATTAAAACCCAAAATGTCCATCAAGATTCCAATTACAAAAAAAATTAAACCAACCCAAATTAAACCTTAGCCCAAATTTGTCATCCCATTACAGAAAATGAAACAGCAACTATCAGACCCTAGCTTGCCCTCAGCACCGCCGACCTTTGGCCTTCCTCCTTGGACACCATGCGCGTCGCCAGCTCATCCACCCACGCCATCACCACGCCTCTGACACCTGTAGAGAGAAATAAATTCAAAAGAAACAAACAGAAATGGACAAAAAGAACAGGAATGAAACGATTTTGTATTTGGCTATAAAAGCCAAAGTATTTTATTTGTTAAGTTTTTTTAAGAACCTTCAGCAATCAAAAACACAATATAGAAGTATTAAGGTTGATTCCGATTTTATTTTCTTTTTATTATCGTTTACTATTTTTTTATATATTTTCTTTATATTTTTTATATATAAAATTTTATAAACGGAATTAAAAAGGAAGGTAAGAGCCTTACCGGAGTCCCCACGTCGGTCGTCGGGGCTTGGCCTTAGGAGGGGCGTCGAAGGCCTTCTCTTTTCGTCCCTAGAGACACTAAAATTGGGGTTTTCGGGGTTCTCCGAATGAAGCCTTAAAGGCCCCCTCCTTGCGCACTTCGTCGGCCACGGACTTAGTGGCACTGCCGAACGAAGGAGCCCTAACAGAGGAAGAAAGATGGGGGGTTTTTCTGTTTTTTTTTTTTAAGAAAGGGAATTGAATGGCAAAAAAAAAAATATGGCTTTTATAACAGAAGCAAACGGTGCCGTTTTGGGGTTGGAAGCCTTGGTGCTAAAACGACGCCGTATAGGGGCTCTCAACCCGAACCCGACTAGACCTTAAAGCCAGGATCCGCACATTTTCCCTTAAGGGGAAATTTGCGCGACAGGTCCTTCCATCTTGCAGCGCTATTCAATCAGACCCCGTCTTGCATTTTTTTTTTTTTTTTTGAATTTTGCCCTGTTATTTTATTTCAATTGTGATTCGGTCCTTGTTAAGGCTGCGTATTTTGATGGATAGGGATAATTTCCCATTTAGTCCTCACGCCACTAGTGCCTTTTCATTTTGGTCCTTATTCGTTTATTTATTTACCGATTTTGCCTTAAATTGCATTTCTGTCCTGATTTAGTCCAGACCTGTTTGATTTTGATTCATCTTTACAAATTTGTTGCTTCTTTATTTATTTTAAAACTTTTTATATTTAATTTTTGAATGGTTTTGTCATTATCAATTTATATATATACTGTTTGTCTTTTAAAACTTTTTATATACATTATTCATTTCCAATTTTTTTTAAATATACTGCTTATTTTAAATTTTTTCAACATGCATTATCTTTATTTTTTATCAAAACCATTTTTTTATATTTTATATATACTATAGTTTTAAATTACTTTTCTATATTACTTACTTTATGTGACACCCCTAACCCGTATCCGTTGCCGGATTAGGGTTATAGGCATCACTGACCAGACACCATGTCAATGCACTTCATTCGAACTATCATGTACTAATTCTCATATCATTTCATATTATCACAAGTGCGCATGAATATCTCATCTAGTTTCAAAACATCCACGAGCATATTATGCTTCACATGATCATTTTTAAACAATAGTTGCATAGGTATTTGCATGGTATTTAAACATTCATTATTTTTCTAATATCAATGTATCAACCAAGCATACATCTTATCAAACATATATTACACCTTTGAACATGTAAGCTTTCCATTTCAATATTTCAATAGAAAATAACATTTACTATCTATTATTCGCACATTAAAATATACCATAACTTCAATCTCAAAACAATACAATATCTAATAGTAAATATTGTAATCAAGAATGACCATCTCATATACATAAACTTATGATTAAACATATCTTAATTAGATATTACATTCGTAAATTAACCAATTATTCCCTCATGACCAAACACTCATGTGCACAACCAAGAATATTTTAAGTTCTCAACCAAACAAATGTAATAGTTGAAGGTATGCCCTAAATTATCAATGAACCGATTCCACACATAGTTTAATATAATATAAGAAAACTTACAAACTAAATCTATAAGTCATTCAACAATTATTTATTTGCATTAAATGAAACACATGCCATGCAAGATTTCACGTATATGCTTCTATCAAAATTAACTTATAACATAGTTGAATATACACACACATAAGCAGCATTTCAAGTATAGTTAAGTATCCCAAACTAGTAAAAAGAAAGCCATATTCGCACGGCCTTTTATATAATATATACAATTTATCAAAAAGAGTAGTTTAGCCTATACATGCCATAGAACTTAGATTCAAATACAAAAGATACCAAAATTTGATGATAATGTGATTGACTTCGAGATGGTCCCGAGCTCGAGCTTCCACCTTAAAAATCTAAAGAATAAAACAATAACACCCAAGTAAGCTAATATAGCTTAGTAAGTTTTAAACAATTTGTCATATAATATCAATATTAATCAATGTAAAATACTTCATAGATCACCTATTATTGCACGCATTTAACTTTGATATGTAATACATTTCTATCATCATTCAATGTCATCTACTAAAATACAAGCCATTAACACCAAATCATACTTTTCTATCCCACATAACCGAATCTTCCATATGAGTTCAGCAACATTTCATTACTCTAGTAAATATATTCCATACTAACTCAAACATTTAAAATTAAAATTAAAAACTAATATAACATTCCATTCAAGTTGCACTTTACATGTATATATATATATATTTATATATAAGATTTGAATAATGAAACTTCATAGAACCAACTTACAAATTTCGACCTTTCGATATTATAGTCAATCGCACACTTAGTGCTCCTCCGCCGGTTTCGCACACTTAGTGCCCAGACATCTTATTCGCACACTTAGTATATTTTTCCCGATATCGCACACTTAGTGCTCGGTACTTATTGAATCGCACACTCAATGCCATCTCCAGTAACGTATCTCACACTTAGTGCCGTTACTTTATATTTCCGCACACTTAGTGCCATGTGTTTGGTCTCGCACACATAGTGCCCGGTTATAAGCTCGTACACATAGTACCTTTCATCAACCTGTAAGTTGTTTTAAATGTATATATATATCTATATCTATATAAATAACCAAAATCCAATCCATCACCATGTGCATAACCGTATACATGTAAACACAATTCAATATCTCATACCCCAAATAGAATATCATATTTGGCCAAACTAAAAGCATGTAACCGAATTGCCATTAGATATATTCATGTCATAATTCAATGTTTCTCAATCCAATCGTAATATTTTTATTTAAAATTCATCTCATGAAATCATATCCAAATTCCAAGAATTATCATATCAAGCAATTGTACCCAAAAATTCACTATCACATTCGGCCATGTGCCATTTCTTATATTTAATTTCATTACATAATTACATATATAGAAGACATTAGGATTAGCTCAATTGTTTAAAAACTTACCCCAAAAGTTGACGAATTACGCTTCCCGGCTATTCGTTTAATTTTACTTTTTCCCGATCCAATCCGGTTTCCTTTTGTTCTTGATCTTAATCAAGCTCAATATGACCGAAATTTTCAAGCCAAAATTTTCTTTTCTCCTTTGGTAGTTTCGGCAAGAGGAAGAAGGTGATGATAATAACAAAGCCACTTACTCTTTTCTTTTATTATAATATGCTTTTAATATTTTATCTAATCTCCACTATCAATTTTAGCATAATAAAATAACATATAAATATAATAAGTAGCATGTTGCCGTCCACTATAATAGCAAAAAGGGATATTTGCAACATTAATCCTCCTCATTAACAAAACACCATAGTTTAGCCACTTAATTCTATAATGGCTATTTTTCCCACTTACTCAATCTAGTCCTTTCACTTAAATTGATCACCCAAACAAACAAATTAATCTACGATATTTTAGCACATGTTCAAACACATAACATAGATATCAAATAATTTATTAAAATATTTTTCTAACCCGGATTCGTGGTCCCGAAACCACCGTTCCGATTAGGGTTGTATTCGGGCTATTACAACTCTCCCCTTAAAGGATTTTCGTCTCCGAAAATCTTACCGATGAATAATTGTGAGTAGCGTTCTTTCATTGATTCTTCAGTTTCCCAAGTCGCTTCCTCAACCCCATGCTTATGCCACAATACCTTAACCAACGAAATTTTCTTATTTCATAACTCTTTCACTTCACGAGCTAAAATGCGAATCGGTTCTTCTTCATAGGTTAAGTCGGATTGAATTTCAATTTCTGATGGATTGATCACATGAGAAGGATCGGATCGGTATCGCCGAAGCATCGATACATGAAAGACATTGTGAATCTTGTCTAGCTCAGATGGCAACCTCAATCTGTACGCAACCGGCCCGATACGCTCGATAACCTCATACGGCCCAATAAATCTCGGACTCAACTTTCCCTTACGACCAAATCTAAGTATCTTTTTCCACGGCGATACTTTCAAGAACACTCATTCACCCACTTGAAACTCTATGTCCTTTCATTTCAAATCCGCGTACGACTTCTGACGATCTAATTCGGCTTTCAAACTTTCTCGAATTACTTTAACTTTTCTCCGTCTCTCTGATCAAATTAACCCGTGTATCTTGCCTTCACTTAACTCGGTCCAATATAAAGGTGTACGACATTTTCGACAGTACAATGCTTCGTAGGGTGCCATTTTAATACCTTATTGAAAGCTATTATTATACGCAAATTCAATCAAAGGCAAGTATCGTTCCCACGTACCCTCAAACTCAAGAACGCAACATCTCAACATATCCTCGAGTATTTGAATAACACGCTCGGATTGACCATCCGACTGATGGTGAAAAGCTGTACTGAAGTATAACTTAGTACCTAAAACATCCTATAGTTTCTTCCAAAACCTCGATGTACACCTCGGATCTCTATCCGAAACAATAGAAATAGGTACTCCGTATAACCGTATGATCTGTGACATGTACAACTTAGCTAACTTATCGAGTGAGAAATCCGTACGTACCGGAATAAAATGGGCTGATTTCGTCAATCTATCAACAATAACCCAGATTGAATCTTTCTTACTTGGTGTCAAAGGCAAACCCGAGACGAAGTCCATAGTGACTCGATCCTACTTCCAATCAGGTATCATAATCAGCTGAAGTAGCCCGATGGCACTTGATACTTAGCTTTCACTTGTTGGCATACTAAGCACTTCGACACATAGTCTGAGATGTCTTGTTTCATACCATGCAACCAGTAATGCAGTTTCAGGTTATTAAACATTTTCGTGCTACCTAGATGAACTAACAATCTACTACTATGAGCTTCATCACAAATCATTCGAATCAATTCAGGGTTCTTCGGTACACATATCCGATTCTTGAACCAGTAGAAATCCTTCAACATCTATCTGAAAATCTGAATTCGCACCCGAGCCATAATGACTCCTTTTTGTTTTTAAATCATCATCAACCTCTTGGGCTTCTCGAATCTATTGTACAAACAATGGTCTCGCTTTCAACTCTGCAATGATCACACCATCATCGGTCATAGCTATATCCGCATTCATTGCCCGTAGAGCAAATAATAATTTTCGGCTAAGTGCATCGGCAACCACGTTAGCTTTTTCCAGGTGATAATCAATCACGAGTTCGTAATCTTTCAACAGTTCTAACCATCGTCGCTGTCTCAAATTAATATCCTTCTGATTCATTAGATATTTTAGACTCTTATGATCCTAATAGACGTGGTATTTCTTATCGAATAGATAGTGACTCCATATTTCAAAGCAAAAACTATTGTGGCCAACTCAAAAGTGGTGCGTCGGATAATTTCTCTCGTGTGGTTTCAACTGTCTCGAAGCGTAGGCTACGACTTTACCCTCCTGCATCAATAACAACCCAGCCTAATTAAAGACGCATCACTAAAAATAACGAACTCTTTACCCAACTCTGGCTGAACAAGCACTGGAGCTTCTGTTAACAAGGTCTTCAATTGATCAAAACTCTTCTGACACCTTTCTGATCACTCGAATTTTACGTCCTTCTGTAATAACTTTGCCATATGGGTTGCTATCATTGAAAATCCTTTCACGAAGCGTCTATAATATCCTGCAAGCCCTAGAAAGCTATGTACCTCAGAAACATTCCTCGGAGGTTTCCACTTCAATATAGCCGAGATTTTACTCGGGTCAACCCGAATACCCGATGCTGAAATAACATGCCCTAAAAAGCTGACTTATTTCAACCAAAATTCACATTTACTAAATTTTGCGTACAATTGCTTATCACACAAAATCTGTAACACTAGCCTCAAATGCTCAGCATGCTCGGTTTTGTCTCGTGAATAGATTAGTATGTCATCTATGAATACAACTACAAACCGCTCTAGATACGGTCTGAATACCCGATTTATTAGATCCATAAAAATAGCAGGGGCATTAGTGAGCCTAAACGGCATCACCAAGAATTCGTAATGATCGTATCTCGTCCAAAAATAGTCTTCGGTATGTCTGATTCCCTAACTCGTAGCTGATAATATCTTGACCTCAGATTAATTTTTGAGAACACCGAGGCTCCCTTAAGCTGATCAAATAAATCGTCGATACGTGGTAACAGATATTTGTTCTTAACTATCGCCTTATTGAGCTATCGATAATCAATACACATTCTCAAAGTTCTGTCCGTCTTTTTCACAAATAGAACAGACACACCCTAGGGAGAGAAACTCGGTCGGGCGAAACCTCTATCTGTCAATTCTTACAACTGAGCCTTCAATTCTTTTAATTCAGTCGGTGCCATTCTATACGGAGCTATCGAAATAGGAGTAGTCTATGGCATTAGCTCAATACCAAACTCTACCTCGTGAACGAGTGGCAATCTCGGTAATTCCTCCGGAAACACATCTGGATACTCACTAACAACCGATATAGATTCAATCTTCTTTTCGGTTACCTTGTTATCAATCACATATGCAAGATAAGCTTTGCAACCCTTTCTCAAGTACTGTCGAGCCAACATCGAAGATATCACAGTCGGTAGTCCATTCAAATTCGCAGACTCAATTCGGATTATCTCGTTATTCTGGCATCTTAAATCAATAGTTTTTCGTCTGCAATTCACTACCGCATCATGGACTGTTAACCAATCCATACCGAGGATAATATTGAACTCATCGAAAGGTAATAGTATCAGATCGACCAAAAAACATAAGTCTCGAACTATCAAAAGGCAGTTCTTGCACACTTTATCAACCAGTACACATCGACCCAGGGGGTTTGAAACCCGAATCACAAATTCAGTAGACTCAACAGGTAGAGTCTTACTAGATACTAATGTTTCACACACATACGAATGAGTTGAGCTGGGATCAATCAAAGCAGTTACACTAGTATCAAAGAGAGTGAAAATACTGGTAATGACGTTTAGAGATGAGGCCTCCTCTCTAGCACGGATGGCGTAAGCTCTAGCTGGTACACGGGCCTCTGATCGAATAAACGCATCTGTAGTTCCCCTCTGTGCACCACTCCTACCTCCCCTAATACGAGGTGGTCTACCTCTAGCTGTAGTGCTGCTCGATCTCACACTCTGAGCAGTACCTTTTTCAACGATCTTTGGGCAGTCCCGAATAAAGTGATCCTGCGAACCACACCTATAACAAGTGCGATTAATAGATTTACCCCAACACTCTCGAAATGCCATCTGTCGCACTGTTGACACCCAGGTTTGCTCGATCGAGCATTACCAACACTAGCAACTGATGTAGCCCGAGAACTCACTTGTGGTCGTTCTTGTATAGAAATCCCGGTGTTAGGTTTGGATCGGCTACCATCATTGTTGAACTTCTTCATTGCCATCCGAAAATTTACTCGCAGATCTCTTTAAAAAATCATTAGATTCAAACTCAACTTTTCATTTTTCTTTCCCTAACTCTTCAGCTTTACAAGCTCGTTCAACCAACACAATGAACTCGTTAATTTTAAGAATGCCAACCAGAAGCTTTATATCTTCATTCAGACCATCTTCGAATCTCCGGCACATAGCAGCCTTAGATAAAACACATTCACGAGCGTAGCGACTAAGTCGCACAAACTTGCGCTCGTATTCAGACACAGTCATACGACTCTATTTGAGCTCGAGAAATTCTTTATGCTTAGAGTCTATGAAGCGCTGACTTAGGTATTTCTTACGAAATTTTGTCTGAAAGAAGTCCCAGGTAACTCTCTCATTCGGAATAACTGACACGAGATTATTCCACCAATAGTAGGCAGAATCCCGTAATAAGGATACAGCACACTTCAGACACTCATCGGGTGTGCAAAACAGCTCATCGAAAACTCGAATAGTATTATTGAGCCAAAATTTAGCTCGCTCTGCGTCATCATCATCTTTGGCTCTAAATTTTTGAGCACCGTGTTTTCTAATACGATCAACCGGAGGCTTGCTTATTCTCTCAGGGTTTACAATCGGGGGTACCACCGGTACTACAGGGGGAATATTCAGATTCAGGGGTGGTTGAACAGCCGGATTGGTTCTTATATATTGACTGAACCAATCATTCATCATGCTATAGAAAGCTTGTTTAGCCCCCTTCAGGGTTACTCGCAGCTGGTCGAGATTCCTCTGGCACGGTCCCTTGCGTGGGAATAGGTGCCATGCTCTCGACATCATCTGCTATCGCTCGCTCAAGATCAGGATCCATTACTATATAAAAGAAAAAATACATTTCTCTGTCAGAAGCAATCACATTATCATATCACAAAATATGGCATGTATAGCTAGACTTTCACGCGCTACGTCAGTCCGAGAACCGACTAAACCGTAGCTCTGATACCAATCAAATGTGACACCCTTAACCCGTATCCGTTGCCGGATTAGGGTTACAGGCATCACTGACTAGACACCAAGTCAATGCACTTCATTCGAACTATCATGTGCTAATTCTCATATCATTTCATATTATCACAAGTACGCATGAATATCTCGTCTAGTTTCAAAACATCCACGAGCATATTACGCTTCACATGATCATTTTTAAACGATAATCGCATAGGTATTTGCATGGTATTTAAACATTCATTGTTTTTCTAATATCAACGTATCAACCAAGCATACATCTTATCAAACATATATTACACCTTTGAACATGTAAGCTTTCCATTTCAATATTTCAATAGAAAATAACATTTACTATCTATTATTCGCACATTAAAATATACCATAACTTTAATCTCAAAACAATACAATATCTAATAGTAAATCATGAATCAAGAATGATCATCTCATATACATAAACCTATGATTAAACATTTCTTAATTAGATATTACATTCGTAAAGTAACCAATTATTCCCTCATGACCGAACACTCATGTGCACAACCAAGAATATTTTAAGTTCTCAACCAAACAAATGTAATAGTTGAAGGTATGCCCTAAATTATCAATGAACCGATTCCACACATAGTTTAATATAATATAAGAAAACTTCCAAACTAAATCTATAAGTCATTCAACAATTATTCATTTGCATTAAATGAAACACATGCCATGCAAGATTTCACGTATATGCTTTTATCAAAATTAACTTATAACATAGTTGAATATACACACACATAAACATCATTTCAAGTATAGTTAAGTATCCCAAACTAGTAAAAAGAAAGCCATATTCGTACGACCTTTTATATGATATATACAATTTATCAAAAAGAGTATCCTATACAAGCCATAGAACTTAGATTCAAATACAAAAGATACCAAAATTTGATGATAATGTGATTGACTTCGAGATAATCCCCGAGCTCGAGCTTCCACCTTAAAAATCTAAAGAATAAAACAATAACACCCAAGTAAGCTAATATAGCTTAGTAAGTTTTAAACAATTT
This sequence comes from Gossypium rotundifolium, assembly GCA_025506655.1. Lineage (NCBI taxonomy): Eukaryota > Viridiplantae > Streptophyta > Magnoliopsida > Malvales > Malvaceae > Gossypium > Gossypium rotundifolium. Next base: position 97,035,122 of record CP106730.1, read on the forward strand.
GTCATATAATATCAATATTCATCAATGTAAAATACTTCATAGATCACCTATTATTGCACGCATTTAACTTTGATATGTAATACATTTCTATCATCATTCAATGTCATCTACTAAAATACAAGCCATTAACACCAAATCATACTTTTCTATCCCACATAACCGAATCTTCCATATGAGCTAAGCAACATTTCATTACTCTAGTAAATATATTCCATACTAACTCAAACATTTAAAATTAAAATTAAAAACGAATATAACATTCCATTCAAGTTGCACTTTACATATATATATATAAGATTTGAATAATGAAACTTCATAGAACCAACTTACAAATTTCGACCTTTCGATATTATAGTCAATCGCACACTTAGTGCTCCTCCGCCGGTTTCGCACACTTAGTGCCCGAACATCTTATTCGCACACTTAGTGCATCTTGCCCGATATCGCACACTTAGTGCTCGGTACTTATTGAATCACACACTCAGTGCCATCTCCAGTAACGTATCGCACACTTAGTGCCGTTACTTTATATTTCTGCACACTTAGTGCCATGTGTTCGGTCTCGCATACATAGTGCCCGGTTATAAGCTCGTACACATAATACCTTTCATCAACCTGTAAGTCGTTTTAAATGTATATATATCTATATAAATAACCAAAATCCAATCCATCACCATGTGCATAACCGTATACATGTAAACACAATTGAATATCTCATACCCCAAATAGAATATCATATTCGGCCAAACTAAAAGCATGTAACCGAATTACCATTAGTTATATTCATGTCATAATTCAATGTTTCTCAATCCAATTGTAATATTTATATTTAAAATTCATTTCATGAAATCATATCCAAATTCCAAGAATTATCATATCAAGCAATTGTACCAAAAAATTCACTATCACATTCGGCCATGTGCCATTTCTTATATTTAATTTCATTACATAATTACATATATAGAAGACATTCGGATTAGCTCAATTGTTTAAAAACTTACCTCGAAAGTTGACGAATTACGCTTCCCGGCTATTCATTTAATTTTACTTTTCCCGATCCAATCCGATTACCTTTTGTTCTTGATCTTAATCAAGCTCAATATGACCGAAATTTTCAAGCCAAAATTTTCTTTTCTCCTTTGGTAGTTTCAACAAGAGAAAGAAGGTGATGATAATAACAAAGCCACTTACTCTTTTCTTTTATTATAATATGCTTTTAATATTTTATCTAATCTCCACTATCAATTTTAGCATAATAAAATAACATATAAATATAATAAGTAGCATGTTGCCGTCCACTATAATAGCAAAAAGGGATATTTGCAACATTAATCCTCCTCATTAACAAAACACCATAGTTTAGCCACTTAATTCTATAATGACTATTTTTCCCACTTACTCAATCTAGTCCTTTCACTTAAATTAATCACCCAAACAAACAAATTAATCTACGATATTTTAGCACATGCTCAAACGCATAACATAGATATCAAATAATTTATTAAAATATTTTTCTAACCCGGATTCGTGGCCCCGAAACCACCGTTCCGATTAGGGTTGTATTCAGGCTATTACACTTTTGGCATTTTTTTATATGTTATTTTAAGTTGCTACGTATATATTATTTATTCTAAGTTGCTTTACTTTATTTTAAATTGGTTCGTATATTAATCATTTTAAATTTTATATACCACTTACTTTAAATTGTTTTTATAGTATCTATTTTAAATTGGTATTTTTATGTTTTATTTATTTTAAATTGTCTTATTATTCATTTTAAATTGTCTTATATTATTTATTTCATTGTTCTTTAATTATTAATACTAGTATTTAAATGGTGCTTATTGTGAGATTATTGCCATTGTGTGTATTATGATTTATTTATTCGTATTTTTAGGTCATTGTCATTCACATTATAATATTGTGTTCATGAATTATTGCTCCATGATCGTTACTATTTTATATCATGCCATCGTATTGTGAATTAAACCTCAACATGTTTATCCAACTTAGATCGTCGTATTTTAATCTAAACAAATAATGCATGTTATTTAAATATTATACCCACTATCATTTTAAAAGAAAAATCTTCAAAAAAAAAAAAAAAAACAAAGGCAATATTTCGCGTTTCGAGAATTTGAGAAATCGTGCCCTAACTTACTAGATTTCGGTTTTTCTTGTTAAACCGAAATAGTTAAATATCCTTTAAAATTTCAAAATATTAAAATTCAAAAATTTAAAGGCGAACTTGTTCTCGAGAGTTTCAAAGGTCGTATCCTAACTTACGAGACGCGGCATTTCGTTATCTTGAGATGAGTAAGCCTTTGAAGCTCGTTTTAATTCAAATCAAGTTTTTTTTTTAAAAAAAAATAAACATTGATAAAAAGGGATCGTATTTTAAAAATCATTTCGAATTTTTAATTTTTGACGCTTAGACACTAATTAATCAATTTGGTACTAATTTTGGGCGTAACGAGGGTGCTAATCCTTCCTCCCATGTAACCGACTCCCGAACCCGTTTTCTCGAGTTTCGTAGACCAAAAATACTATTTTAGTAAACCAAAACGTTTTATTAAAACAAAGGTGATTCGATCACACCTAATAAAGATCGATGGCAACTCCTGTTTTATTTTCATTTTCAAAACCCTAGTCTATTCCCGTTTTCAAAAAAAATAGTTTCGACAATTATGAACCTGATCCTAATCAATACATTATATAGAGCTCATCACCAAAAGTGTTGAGTTTAATTATGTTTAAGTTTTAACCATTTAAACCTAAACTTAATAAATGTATTGTAATAATCTCGACACCCACGTACGTTAAGTTTCAATATATTTAAGTTTTTACTATTTATCGTAAGCTTAACTTTAATAAATACATTTTATGAAATTCGACATCCGTAAGTATCAAGTTTAGGTTAAAATAAAATTTCAACGGTTTAACTTAACCTAACCCTCATAAATTAGTGTTAATGTAATGGAATGTTTTCGAGAAAATCGAACAAGAAGATTTTGGGAGAGTTTGAATTTTGAATAATTTTTATCTTTTATTTTATAGAAGCAAAAGATTTAGGTCAGGTTAAGTGTACTTAAAGTCAACACCTATAGTTGTCAATTTTTTCATTAAAAACCATCCATGAGTTTGACTTATTCAAGAGGCAAGTTTCTGCCTATCACATCAATTCTTTTTCATAATTCCAAAGTACAAAATTTTTAAGGAAAGTTTTAAGAAGTAATCATCATTAGCTCGACATTCATTAGTACCAAGTTCAAGCTAACGTCTTTTCATCATCAGATAGTAAATGGACAATAAATTCTACCTATACTAGTCAATAAAAATAAAAAAACTCACACATCCATGCGTAGTAATAAAAACATTTTTTTTAAGAATTTGAAAAGTAAATTTTGGATATATCTAAAATGGGAAATAATATTTAAGTAAAAAATAAACCCTATATATATTTTTATATTTTAGAAAAAAAGGAAGAAGCTAGAAATGAAATCATATAGCTATGGTTATGAAAAACGCCAGGTCCAAAGTTTAGAATTGGACCAAGTTGTAACAATGATATAATAGTCGGCCCCAAAATGATTACATTCAATGTATATTGTTGAAGGCAGTAAAGCCCAACATACATTTGTGTTGTGAACTCGCAATTGAATTGCTCAACCCCTGATTTGATGCTAAAAGAAAGCTGAAGAAACAAAGATTGGAAAACCCAGAAACAGAGAGATACAGAATCATTAACCATTTTTTGTTTGTATAGTAGAGGGAAAGAAAAAAGAAAAAAAGGAAAAAAAAGAGGGCCTGAGATTGCAAGTAAGAGGCAACCCCCGCCCTCCACTATTTTAGAGCTTCTCCATTCTTCTTTTGCATCGGGGGTTCCTCTATTTTTATTTTTGAATTGTTTATTTTTTATTTTCTATTTGCATACACAAATTCTTTGATTTATATAATTGAGAGAGAAAGTAAGAGAATTTGAGATAAATAAACGAAGGGGAAAACCATGTCGAAGAAGAAGGCTTTCAGTGGCAACACTATGACTTTAAAAGATTTTCATGGTGGTTCAATCCCAACTGATCTCCCTCTCCCTTCTGCCCCGGGCGTGTAAGTACCCTAGTTTTAATTTCCACTTATTTTGATTAATCTTTTATCTTTTTTATCTTTTTTTTTTCCTTTACTATTTGATGTATGTTTTTCTGGGTATAATTCAAAATGTTGAATTTGGGTCGTTTTATATGAGATCTGACAGCCACTGGATCTGCAACTGAAACCCTATTTGTTAATATTTCTCTTTATTCTTATTGAATTTGATGGGAACAGGATTGTTAGGCCTTCCGATCGTTCAGGTTATGATAGGGGAACATCGTGGGGAAACCCCATGGGCCGGCCAGATCACCGTGCTCGGCCTAATTCGTCTCCTGCAACTAGACATTTTGATAATAAAACCCCATTTCTTACCAATTCAGTGCATATTGGTCGAAATTTCGATGAGGATGAAAGAACGCCGTTAGATGGGGTTTCTGCACCACGTAGAACCATTAGTGATGAGAGTTTTCGGGCTCCAGCTAGACATCTGGAGCTGAAGCCGGAGTCTGCTTATGCGGGTAGGGTTTCAGGCCGACACGGATCAGCTCCTGTATCTCCATTGTCAAGTGGAGGGGGACATTCACACCCTGCTAGAGTGTCTGAAGCTGCTCGTGGTGGTTTGAGTTCTCAGACTTTGGGGTGGAACCACGGGCAGGCTGCTTCGGGACCATACCCTAACGCATGGACATCCAGGAAGGAGATGTCATTTAGTGTTGCAGAGCCCGTACAATCCGCATGGTCTGAACAAAGTGCTGTCTCGAAGTTGGCTCATGCTAGTGCTCTTGAAAAGGTTTCTTCGGGTCGATGGCAGTCAAAGCAGTCCCTTCAATATCAGAAAGATATTGATGTTAGTAAACATTCAGAAGTAGAAAATGGCTTGCACTCCCAGGGTTATGATGATAAGATGTACAGCAGAATGAGTCTTGCGGGTGGAAGGGAGTATTCTGAAGTGTCATTGGCAAGGCATGTGGAGAAGGGGTTGAATATTGAAGATGGAATTTATGGTGGGAGAAAGGAGTTACCGGACTATGAAAGGAACCGTAATCGTAATTATTTGGAAGTTAAAGAAAATAAATCAATGTTACATGGTGAAGCAGTTCGCTCAACTCATTCTGATGGCAAATTTGGTGGTTATGAATTGCAGCCGTCACCATCAGCGCTGGCAGAAGCATCTGAGCGACCCAAGTTGAAGTTATTTCCTCGGAGCAAGCCATTAGATGGCCCCAAATCACCTGTTGTTGATCCTAAGCAGGTATTCTTCTGATGCCATACAATTGAAGTTTGAATTCATATGGTTCACCCCTAATTGTTATAAATGCTTGAAATAGGGGCACCAGCAGCCAAGTGAATTAATGCTTACTCATACTGAAATTGGTACTTCAAAACCTGGTTTAGCTGGTAGTGAGAGTCGGAATCAGACTGTGGATCGTCCTAAGCTCAATTTAAAGCCACGTTCACAGCCCATCGAACAGTTGGAAGGGAACATTGAGAAGGAAAGGTAGTATGTTTCTAGACTCTGAGTTAATGTTACTCTGTTTGTATGTGTAGCGTTCTTGTGAAACAACTAAAGCACAATGGAACAATGAATGCAATTTTAGAGTCCTTAAATTTGTTTGTCACTTGTTTGCCAGAGTAGTCCTTAAATTCGAATGTTAGACCTTATACTTCTTAGTTTAGTGAATGAGTGGTTACATATAACGGATCAATATTTTGTTTGCATGTCCTTAATGACTTCTACGGTAGTGTTGGAATGAAATTGATCCTCACTTTAGGTTGAATGAATAACTACTTAGCTAAGTGTCATTGATGCAGAAATTCCTTGTTTGGTGGTGCTCGCCCACGAGAACTGGTGAGTGAATCTCTCATGTCTTCTTATTGGAATGTTTAATCATTTTTATCCATTATTATAGCTTCACGCTTGGTATTTTTTGTGATTGTCATATTAATACCTGATAGAATTGCCGGTCTGCTTCTCAGGTTCTAAAGGAAAGAGGGATAGATGATAGAAATCATGAGCCAGTTCAACATGTTGATAGGTAGAGATTTCTTGCATTGAATGTGATTCTAGGACATTTTGCATTACTTTTTTCGGGTTTGTTCGCCAATTGGCCAAAACCTAATAATAGCATGTCATTATTGCTACGTGAAGGGTCAAACATAATGTTACGAGGACTGAAAAAGCTGCTGACCAAGCATCTCCTCGCCATGGTGAAAGAGTCGAGAATCCTCCTGTTGATCAGAGAGGTGGAAGAAAATCCGAGAGGAACCATCGTGTTGACAATGGAAGAGTTGACATGCAGAGGAGGAATTGGCGAAATGAAAATAGGCGGAATGGCCGGGAAACTGAAAGACCGCAGCAAGCACCGCCAGTGAAGGAGAGGCAGCCTTCACCTGAGACTTGGCGTAAGCCTGTGGAAAAGACTAATCCAGTATCTGCTCAGGTGGCTGGTGTACGTTATGGAAAAGTAACATCAGCTCTGGAGCTTGCCCAAGCCTTTTCGAAATCATTCTCCGATCAGAAAAAAGATGACCAATATGGTGGGCAAAGGGGTACACCGGGCCGGACCCAGATGCCATTTTCTCGGTTGATGGGTCCAACTCCAAGGCCTCAGATAAATGGCTACTAATTTTGAGAGCAGATGGTGTTACTGGTAAATGGTTTTATGCAGTCATTGATTATAACGAGTCATGAGTGCAGGCAACTGGTTTTGTTTTTTGTTTTCTTTATTTTATTGTCTTTTTTTTTAAAAGAAAAGAAAAAGAAAATTTTCAGGAGAACACTGGGCATACAAAAATCAATAGTTATTCTTGTTTCTTTATGAATTTTAAAATTTTTTAACCAGTTTTTATTCGAACATTCAGTTGCCTAAAAAAAGCTGAAACAGCTTTCACTCCTGAAGAATAATGTTATTATTTTCTTCAATAGTATTTCCGAATATTTTTCTTCAATTTCCTTTTAAGTAACAATAAAATGAGTTTATTTAGATCGAAATTCAATAAAATAAGTTGACTTAGCTAACTTAATTTAATACTAATTTAAAACACAATCAACTAAAAATTATTTGAGGCTAATCGAAGTTAATCTTTACAAGTGATATCTTTAAATCTTTTTTTGTATGTATTTTTGAACTATCTAATCAGAATATAAAGTTTTATGATAATAAAAATACATGCACTTTCTTGAAGATGAATGCATTTTTTTCTAAATCAAATCGATATATTTTGTTAAACTTTTAATGTTTCACTAACCTGAAGCAATTCTTAATATAAGGCCTTTTAGGAACTCATGGTAGATTTAATAAAATTAATCTTACAAAATTAATATATATAATCTAATTGACTCTTTTTTATACCATTACAAACTTCTAGATTTTGGGAGGAGTTAGGACTCCAACCATTAGTGCATCATTGTTTAAACTTTTTTTACTTCCAAAACATTGCCACACGAGTAATCAAGAACACAAATATGAGAAGAAAAAACAGATAACAAATTTATAGATCTACACTAATTATATTCAATACTTTATGCTGACCAATAACATCTAAAAGAACAAGAAAATAGAATATGTTTTCGACAACCAAACATTAGAAACAAGAAAAATGAACCCTCCGCCCCCCTCCCCAAAGAATTATATCCAAATTTACCTTGTTGAGGCTTACAAACAGGAGGATCTTCAAATAGAGAAATAGACAATTGCTTATTAGCAACACCAATATCAAACAAGATTAACCCAGAAGAAGGGTCATTCAGTATGATACCTCTAATAGGCAACCACAAAAACAACTCTTCTTGAGACAGCCCTCCAACTCCCACAAGCCCATCATAACTAAGGTTAGCTATCACCATACCATCAAATGCACTCTCCCATCAAACTTGGCCATGCATGGGCTTTTCAGGTGCACTTCCAAGTGACCATTAGGGTCGAGTTTATAAGATTTGACATTGTTTGGGAAAAGACAAATAGGCAAGCCTTAAGAAGATGTTGCATTGAGGATGAGTGTATGAAAGGGAGGAGAAGAAAGAAAGTAGTTAATGAGATAAGTGGGTCAGTATCTTTAGAGATGGAGACATTGTTAGTAGGATCTTGCTGAAACAGATATGGGAACTTTGGATGTTGAGTTTTCAAGGGTTTTAAAACTTTTTGTTGATCGTGGTTTTTGAGGGGAAGTATAGTACTAGGTCAATCTTATTATGGGATTTCCAAGTGGGGGCAGGAAGGAATGCCTATTTCTAGGCTGTAAAATTTTCTTTAGTTAAAATATGTTTTTAGGTCCCTGTACTTTTCATATATTTGAATTTTAGTCTCTCTATTTTTAGATTTAAAAATACAAGTCCAATTGTTAACATATTGTAGAGGGTTTTTTTTTTTTTTTGTGTAGAGGGAGGAAGTGTCGCAAACAAGTGAACGAGATGTTCGGAGGAAGGCAGAGAGGAAAATTGGAGTAGATCTGATAACACTGAGTGTAGCAGTAAATGATGATTAGTAAGGTAGGGAAAAAGGAAATGTGGCTAATGATAAAGGTTAATCAAAGAAACAAGTTATGAGAATTTTAGAGAGAGTGCTCTATTAAAAGTCCAAAATGCCAAAAATGCCCAAAAGTCCCTTCATTAGTTGTGAATGACTCCTAAGTATAGTGTCTTAGGAATGAGAGTTACAAAGCTAAATAATTAATACGAGTAATGAAATGAATTTTCAGCTATAATGAAATTAATGGTTAAGAGGAGATGGTGAAGGGTTTTGTTGGTGATGGAGATGGTGAATAGTGAAGAATAGCTCACTATGTTTCTAAAAGAAGTAAGAAGCATTCAGTGTTATAAGAAAATGTCAATAGAACTTTTTTAACTATCTCCACATTTGGTCCACCAAGCCAAACTCTTCGAAACATTCCAAAAGTGAAGATAATCCAAAAACCATGTCATATTTCGAGATTACTTTCATTTCTTCTACTTCGATAAAGTAACAACACGTGAAACATCTTTTGCGGAACATCTCTTGAAATGCAAGAGGAGGGTTATTCCAGAAAAAGAATTGTTTTGCCTTATTCCAAATTTGAATTGTTCTCAACGTAGAAGTTGTTTCAAACAAGAGTTGTTCTATAGTGATGTTCTTTTTGAAAGTATTTATCCTGAATATTGACTTTTCTTAAAAACACAATTGTTTTAAATAGAAGTTGTTCCAAACAAATATAGTTATTCATGGAATGTAATTATTCTAAACAAAAGTTGTTCTCAACAGGAATTGTTTTTAAATGATCTGAACAATATTATTGTAAACAATAGTTGTTTTTCAGAAGAGATATCAAGTGAAATGATGATGTTGCCTGTTCCATGCTTGGTAGTACAATTTTTTGAAACATAATATTATTTATCTTAAGCAAGAATTTCTTAATAGAAAAGGTTTTCAAGCATGAAGGGTGAAGTAAAAGAAAAAAAAAAAGAAAAAAATATTCATAAAAAAATCATAGGTTGTGTTCGTTTCATTGAAAATAATTTTCGGAAAATAATTTCTAAAAAATGAATTGATTTTTCGGAGAAGTTGATATTTTTGGTGTTTGGATGATTCTGCGTAAAAAATATTGTTCATTGTTTAACAATTTCCTAAAATCATTTTCTAAAATTTGTTCTTAATGAAACAAACATAACATAAATATATTTGTTACAAATATTATAGTAACATTTTTGTTGATAATCAAAATTTATTTTATAATAAGATAATATTTGATATTAACTAATATATTATATAAACTTAATTTAAATTACATATACTACATATATGAGAATTGAAGGTCACACATTAAAGTTAGAAGGGATAAATCAAACTAAGTATGATTTTTTTTTCTAACAATTTCATTATAGGTTTTAATTATATCTGCTCTCTTTTTTTTTTTTTTTTACATAATGCTTAGAACTACTCATAACCCCTCTCCAACTCATAAATAGGAGGATAATGCGCTTCAGCATACTCGAACTCACGTCCTCTTGCATTGACAACAATGCCTATGCTAATCGAACTAAGACTTAATCAACTAAGTACGATCTAAACAAATACTTATTTATAAAATTAAAATATTGTTAAAATATGCTCATAGTCCTTGCACTTTTAAAAAATTAGGAATTTAGTCCCTCTACTTATATTTCTAAGAATTTAGCCTCTCTACTTTTTAGATTTCAAAATTCAAGTGCAAATGTAACACCTCGAATTTTAGGATTAAAAGTTTTTGGGTTTTGTGGTTAGGGTCTGAGAGAAGGGTGTGCTTTTGTGTTTAGTTATGCGCTTAAGTGTCAGAATAGGCCTGCTGGTCTGGTGGTGGAGTGAGTGTTAGCGAACCTCTGGGTTCCGAGTTTGATTCCTTGTGTGAACTTTTTGGAGGAATATTTTTGTTCTATTTTGTTTGTTTTGTTTTAATTTAATATATAATTATTAAATTATTTATTTTATTTTTATTTTGTTTTGCTCTGGAACGTTCTTTCTTCTTCTCTGTTATTTTATTTTCTCTTTATTTTGGTCTTTGCTTTCTCTTTTATTTTCTTTCTTTCCCTTGGGAAATGGTTTCGCTGCGCATATATCGAAGAATTTCGCTTCTCCGTCGTTGAATCTGTTGTGGGATTCGAATCTTGTCTATTCTTATTTTTGTGATTTATTGTTTCGACAATTCTTGAGTGTACTCTTAAACTGTCGATTTTAGGTGTTAGTTGTTGAAGAAGGTATGGGGAATACTGCATATCCCGATATACTCCTGTCATTGCGAAGGTTGGGCTGTTTCGATGGCTGAAACGACGTTTTTAGCTTGTTCTAAAGTGGTTTCGTGACCACATGGGCTGCCACACGGGCGTGTGCCAGTTCACACGGTGGTGTGGCCAATTTGGGGAAAATTAGTCGATTTTCACACGGCCGTGTCCTCTGGGCACATGGACATGTGTGATGAAGAATTAGGGTTTGAGTGTAACAGTCTAGTTTAGACCTTGGTCGGAACAGTGGTTTCGGGACCACAAATTCGAGTCAGTAAAATATTTTAATATTATTTTATGTGTTTGTAGTATATGATTAAGCATGTGTTAAAGTTCCGTGAATTAATTCGCCTGTTTGTGTGTTTAATTTGAGTAAAGGACTAAATCGTATAAAGTGTAAAAGTGGCCCATCATTTGATTAATGGCTAAATTGATGTGGCTTTTTAAGGTGGAGACCTTAAATTGTAAACTGGCCTTTTAGAAATGTAGTGGACGGCACATTAATGTGATAAATGGCTTATTTTATTTGGTAATGGTTTATTTAATAATAAATATTATAACATAAGTTATATTATATAAAACAAAAACATGAAAAAGAATGCCATAATGCTTATCTTTGGCCGAGTATCAAAAAGAAAAAGAAAAGAAGAAGAAGGTTAAGTTTCGGTTATGTTCAGGCAAAATTGATGTATGTATTAGTCTCGGTTTTTGATAATTTCTACGTTTTCGTAATCGTTGCTTTGTATACTTCAAAACCCATGTCTCAATTTTATGAATTGATGTTGTTTGTGAGATATGCCATTGATGAAATGGTAAGCTTTGTGATGAGTTTTGGTGTTAAATGAAATATATGTGTTTAATGAACAAGTGTTGTTCTTGAATTTTTGATGAATTTAGCTAAATAGGGCTAAATTGTAAAAATAGTATTTTGAAGGACTAATTTGTGAAATAAATGAAATGTGAGAACTTATATGAGCATGGGTGACATTCGACTAAGCATGAGTAAAATGAAATTTGGTATATTTTGTGATTTTGTGTAATAAGGACTAAATTGTCTAAATATGAAAATGTAAGGGATAAAGTGTAAATTGCCCTAAATATGTGTATTTGGATTGAATTGAATGTTTTGGTAAATAAAAAGGTTAAATTTGAATATGTATAGATCAAGAACAGAAGAAAACGGGCTTAGATCGCGGGAAAGTGAAAGTAACCGAGTAGCCGTATCTGTTTCCATAAAAATCGAAATCGGGGTAAGTCATATTGCAAATAAATGTAATTGTATTGAATTGAGTTTGTTTACATGACTATCAATAATAATGACTGCTTATGAGATGCCATGTATATGAATTTTGGGATAAGGTCGATATAGTGATAAGTTTGAGAAGTCCCGTATGAACTTAGGAATACAAAGGTATCTGTTCTGTTTTATCATGTAAGACCACATCCGGGACGTTGGCATCGATATCGATTACGTGTAAGACCACATGCAGGACGGTGGCATCGATATCGATTACGTGTAAGACCACATGCGGGATAGTGGCATCGATATCGATTACGTGTAAGACCACATGCGGGGACGATGGTATTGATATCGATTACGTGTAAGACCACTGCGGGACAATGGCATCGATATTTGATTATGTGTAAGACCACATGCGGATAGTGGCATCGATATCTAATTACGTGTAAGACCCATGCGGGACGGTGGCATCGATATCGATTACGTAACGAACTCATGCGGGACGGTGGCATCGATATCGATTACGTGTAAGACCTATCGAGACAATGGCATCGATATCGACACGTGTAAGACCATGTGCGGGACAATGGTATTGATATCTGATTTCATATAAGACCACGTCTGGGAAGTTGGCATTATATGACTATCCTGAGCACTCTGAGTATTCGATTTAGTTCTGAACGGTTTGATGGGCAAGCCCAAGAAATGAATAACTATGTGAGTTATATACCCATTTCAGGTACGTTTGCTTTGTACACCAAGTGTGTATAAAAGGTAAGTACCTATATGACTTTGATTTGAAGAAAAGTATGTTTGAATATGAGAATTTGAATGAGATGTAAGAATGGTTATGAATGTGGCAAAAATGGCCAAGAATATGGATCAAAGCATATATGTGAGAAATTTGCTATGAATATGAATTGTACCAATGTTTCTACATGCTTATATGCTCTATATATTAAGTTTTTTGAAAGCTTACTATGTGTGTAACACCCCCTACCCGTATCCGTTGCCAGAATAAAGTATGAGGCATTACCGAGGAGTACGAAATACTCACAGACAATTCAAACCATTTATCGCTCAAATACCGAAATTGATTATAAAAGTTTCTTTACACATATAGTGCACTTGAGGTGCACCATTCCATAATTATGAATGAACACATTTATCAAACATATGTCATGTTTTTATATATATCATAGTCTCATATTTCCATGTATCAATTATCATCATTTCCTCGTTTTTCGACAAATACATGTAACAATTCATAAACATGTAATTCACAAACTCTTCCTACCAATCACAATTTAAATTGACAAATCACTTATTAAGCCCAATTTCAATGTTCACTACAATCTATCATATAAATTTGGATGTACGTATCCACCAATAAATTCCACGTACAGGTATCATCATCTCATATTTCCACATACATTACTTTGCACATTATGAACTCAAATAACATATACAAGACATACCAATGTATTTCAAATAGTTTTCATAATATTTCATTTAGAATTAAGATTATTTCATATTAGAACTCTTCTCATTAACTCATTTGGAATACCAATTCATACAGATAATACGCTCAAGGATGTACAAATATATAATCACAAATGAACTCATTCGTCAACCAAGTTCTACGTTCATGTCTCATCAACTCGTATTTCCTTATATCACATAATATATACCATGATTTCCATTCCCTTGATATTTTTCCATATTTATCCCGTTGAATTTCTTAGAATTTTGATGGATTTTAGGGTACACTTTAGTGTACAAATCCGTCCGTCAATTCATATTCATGTGCGCACATTTTCATTTCGAGAGCACACTCATGAACCTCATCCTTACAGAAGATTACCGGTCCAGGCTAAATCCCAGAAGAGAGCACACTCATGAACTTTATCCTTACGGTGGGATTACCGGTCAAAGCTAAATCCTCAGAATATAAACTCATAGAGTATTGTCGGGATTACGGTCAAAGCTAAATCCGCAACGACAATTACTCTAATGAGCTTGGATCCAATTACATCCAAGCTAAATTGAGACCTAATTGGATTACCGTCAGGCTAAATCCATTTTCCACATATTGTTCGGGAGGGTTTATATCAGGATCACCCGTCCAGGATAGATCCTTTGCACACATATTCTTCGGGAGGGCTATATCGAGATAGGATCACCCGTCTGGGCTAGATCCTTTTTACCGTCAATTCCTTTTCAGAGATCCATCAAATTTTCCTTTCATTCAACCGGGATTTATTTTCCATTTTCATCAAATATATCAATGTTTCATCAATCTTCATACAATGAACATTCAAATTATATTCACATCAATAACATATATTTCAAGCATTTAAGAATATAATTCAAGTTACACGAACTTACAATTCGATCTTTATACCATAACAATAATCTTAGTTTCATAATAAATATTTGAAATAAAACATTATATCATTTCTACTTCAACATTTATCAATTATAATCGGCATGTGATCACTTTATGCATAAGTCATTCATATATTTTCCTCCTCCTCTCCATTCACATCCTTAGTATAAATAACACATTTGTAAGTAACATTATCTATAATTTTTCACTATTTATTCATGTGAATATTCAAGCTATTCATCCGTGTCATAGTCACTAAATTATTTTTATCTTGAGCTAAAGAACTTCAAATTAAGATCCACTAATTTTCCCTGAAACTAGACTCACATATCTTCTTACCATAAAATTTTAAAAATTTTTGTTTAGCCAATAAGTACATTTTATTCTTTAAAGTCACCCTTATTCTACTGTTTGACAGTTTTGACCCTTCTTCACTAAAAATTGATTATCTCCTCATACGGGATTCAGATGATGTTCACGTTTGTTTCTATTGAAAATAGACTTATTCAGGATTCTAAGAATATAAATTTAAGTCCCTAATTATTTTTCTAAAATGTTTTATTATTTTCAAAATTCAAAACAGGGGAACCCCAATTCACTCGACCTTGTCTCACAAAATATATTATATCTCATGATTTACAATTCTATTGCTTACATCATTTCTTTTATAAGAAATTAGACTAAATAAGCTTTAATTCTATATTTTATTAATCCTATAATTCAATTTATACAATTTTTGGTGATTTTTTAAAGTTAGACTACTGCTACTGTCCAAAACTATTTTAGTGCAAAGTGTTGATTTCTATTTTGCCCCAAATTTCACAGTTCATACAATTCAGTCCTTATCCAATTAACCCCTCAATTGGGTTAATTTTTCTCAATTAATACTTTATTATATCATTTTAAACTACTTAATAACCCTTTAAAATCAGAAATTTAGCATGAGACCATAATTCCAAACTCTTACACAATTAGGTCCTAAAACCAATTTCCATCAATTTTACTTGATAAAATCATCATATATCAAAATTAAAGCTTCAATTCTATGTTTTTTCATCATATGTTTCCAACACTCATCCATAGAAACTTTAAAAATTAGCCATAGAATCAAAAACTAATAACATAGTATGTTGGACCTTATTGTAAAAGTCCAAAAACATAGAAATTTCAAGAAGAAAGCAATAATTAGACTTACATGAAGCTAGAGTATGATGACCAGCTTGAACCCTCTTCCATGGCTATTTTTTAGCTGATGAAAATGAAGAGAAATGAGGAGAAATCTAGATATTCCAATTTGGTCCCATTTTTATTTAGCTAATTTTGGCAATTTTCTAATTTTGCCCTCATTTCACCCATTTCCTGATTTTTCTCAGCTATTGCCACCCAAAATATCTCCTTTGGGCTTATTTTCACTTTAGGTCCTTCCTCATTTGACAATTAAGCTATTTAATCTTTCTAGCAACTTTTACATCTTTTTCAATTTAGTCCTTTTTATTTAATTAACCACCCAAATGTCAATATTTTCTAACTAGATTTTAATATTACCTTATTGGAATTCTGTAAATATTTATAAAAATATTTATGACTCGGTTTATAACATCGATATCTCGATACCTCTTTTCCTCAATTTCTTAACCAAATAAATCTTTATAAAACACAATTTACTATTTCAAAAATATTTTAAAAGCTACATTTGGCTCATAAATATTAAATAATATAATCTACGAGTTCATTTTTTGGATTTAGTGGTCTCGAACCACTATTTTGACATCGCTAAAATTTGGGCTATTTATAGGTCGTCTGATGAAGGTGTGTGTTTTTTTTGAAAGTTTTATAGGTCATGTCAAATGTTTATGAAGTAAAGGCCGGGTTTTGTCAAGGATTGCCATCACACTACTAAACTTATTTTGGTATGGTTTGATTTTGAAAGTGTATATACCTAAATGATCTATTCTTGTAATGATATAAGTTTTAGTTTGTAATTTGGCATGAATGAGATTGGCATTGAATGTATAGATTGAATGGTCAATTTGGTATGTTTTTGGTTGCTATATATGCATGATAGGTGATGGAAAATGTTGCTTGTAGGTATGACCCATTTGGGTGGCATTTTGGTCTTGCAAATGACCTATAATGTCACACGGCCATGGCACACGGACGTGCCTAGTGACCTAGGGTAAAGTCTGTATATAGTCTAGTGGGACACGGCGAAGGCACACGGACGTGCTTGGTAGCCGTGTGGTATTTGGCAGGATCGACCATGGCTAGGGTACACGGGCGTGCCTGGTGGCCGTGGTACATAAGTCAATTTCGACCACGGAAAGACACACGGGTGTGTCTTGTAGCCGTGGGTGGGGCACGGCCTATCCCCCAGGCGTGTGTCCCCCGTATTATAGAAAAGTTTTTAATTTTCCATGAAATTTTGTATGTGTTTCGTTTTAGTCTCGATTCGGTTTATAAGCATGATTAGGGTCTCGATGACTCACTTAAGGGACATTATGTGTATGATAGATGAATGAAATGCATGAAATGTTATAAATGTTTCGATCTATCGGTAACACCTTTGACCCTATTTCGATGACGGTTTTGGGTTAGAGGTGTTACATTTGATTGGTATCAGAGCTACGATTTAGTCAATTCTTGGACTAACATAGAGTGTCATAGTCTAGCTATACATGCCATTTATCTGAATTATGATAGTGTGATGAATCCTGACGTATAAAATGTGATTTTGTATAGCAATAGATCCCAAAAGAGCCGTAGCTAACGACATAGAAAGTAATGCACCTGCTCTCACGCAAGGGACAGTGCCCTCTAATTCGAGACCGACTACAAGCAGTCAAGAGGGAGAAGCTAAACAAGCTTTCTTCCAAATGATGAGTGAATGGTTCACTCAATTTGTAAGGAATAACCCGACTATTTTACGACCCTCGCCCCCGATTAATCCCCCTCAGACATCAGTTGTGCCTTTGGTGATGGGTATAAATCTATTGAGTAAGCCTCCGGTTGACAAAATCCGTAAGTATGGAGCTGAAGAGTTCTGGGAAACTAATGATGATGATGTTGAGAAAGCTGAGTTTTGGTTAGAAAACACTATCCGAGTATTTGATGAGATGTCACTGACTCCTGAAGAATGTATAAAGTGTGTTGTTTCTTTGTTACGAGATACAGCCTATCGGTGGTGGAAAACTTTGATTTCGGTTGTTCCTAAAGAACGGATTACATGGGATTTCTTTCAGTTTGATTTTAGAAAGAAATACATTATTCAGAGATTCATTAATCAGAAACGAAAAGAATTTTTGGAATTGAAACAAGGTCACATGTCTGTCACTGAATACAAATGAGAGTTTGTAAGATTAAGTCAGTATGCTCGGGAATACGTTTCGACTGAAGCGATAATGGGTAAAAGATTCGAAGATGGCCTAAATGAAGATATCAAATTGCTAGTTGGTACTCTGGAGATACAAGAGTTCATAGTACTAGTTGTCCGAGCATGCAAAGCTGAGTTTGAAGCCAGAGATATGGAAAAGAGATTTATGAGAAAATCATTTCAGTATGCCTCGAAGAAATTTTGAGATGAACATAACCGTTCAAAGGCTAATGTGAGGCATTCGAATAGAGATCGAGCTAGATCACAGTTAAGCTCCAAAGCTCTAGCAACTTCAATGATTGGTATTGGAAATGTTAAATTCAAGCGACCTGAATGTAAACATTGTGGAAAAAGGCATCCGGGAATTTGCAGATTAAATGACCAAGCTTGTTTCAGATGTGGATCATTAGACCATTTCATCCGAGACTACCCAGAGTCTGTTGAACAAGAGATTGTTCAGAACCCGAGATCTGAGAATGTTTCAGCAAGAGGTATATCTCCTCAAAATGCAAGAAACGTCAGTGGTAGTCAGAGAACTACTAGAGATACTGTTGCGAGATCCGAAGCTAGAGCGCCTGCCAGAGCGTATGCTATCCAAGCTTGGGAGGAAGCTTCATCTCCAGATGTTATAACGGGTACTTTTACACTTTATGATACTTCTGTGATTGCTTTGATAGGCCCTGGTTCTACTTATTTCTATATATACATGAACTTAGTATTCAGTAAGACTTTGCCTGTAAAGTCTACCGAGTTTGTTATAAAAGTATCAAACCCCTTAGGTAAAAATATTCTGGTTGACAAAGTAGGTATGAACTGCCCATTAATGTTTTGAGATATCTATTTCCCTGCTGATATGATATTATTACAGTTTGATGAGTTTGATATAATTCTGGGAATAGAATGGTTGACATTGCATGATGCTGTTGTGAATTGTAAAAGAAATACTGTTGATTTGAGTCGTCGGAATGGTGAAATAGTTCGTATTGAGTCAAATGATTTAAATAGATTAGCTACTGTGATATTTGTGTTGAAAGCTTAGAATTAAATTAAAAAGGGTTACAAGACATATTTTGCTTATGTGATTGATTTGAAAGTATCTGAAAAGAAAGTTGAATCGGTGCTAGTAGTCTGAGAGTTCTCTAATGTTTTCCCTGAAGAATTGTCGGGATTGCCTTTGATTTGCGAAGTTGAATTTGGTATAGCTCTGTTGCCTGGTACGACCCCTATTTCGATAACTCCGTATAGAATGGCACCAATGGAATTGAAAGAGTTAAAGTCACAGTTGCAAGAATTAACCGACAGAGGGTTCGCAAGATCGAGTTTTTCACCTTGGGGTGCTCCTGTTCTATTTGTGAAAAAGAAAGATTTGAATCTACGATAAAGAAGATGGTTAGAGTTATTGAAAGACTACGAGCTTGTAATATATTATCACCCGGGTAAAGTTCTTGTAGTTGCCGATGCATTGAGTTGAAAGTCATTGTGTGTATTATGTGCTATGAATGCTCAATTAGATTTGTTTGATGATAGTTTAGTGTTAGCTGAATTGAAAGCAAAACCGTTGTTTTTATAGCAGATATGTGATGCTCAGAAAGTCGATAATGAAATGTTAGCGAAACAAGCTCAGTGTGATTCAAATTCTAATTTCGAGTTTCGAGTTGTTGATGATTGCAAGAAGCTTTAGGCACGAAATTACATTTCAGTACAGCTTTTCATCCAAAAAGGGATGGTCAATCCAAGCGAATCATTTGGATTCTTGAGTATATGTTGAGATGCTGCATTCTTGAGTTTAATAGTACGTGGGAACCATTTTATCACTGATTAAATTTTCTTATAATAATAGTTTCTAGTTAAGTATCAAAATGGCACCATATGAAGCTTTATACGGACGTAAATGTCGTACACCTCTGTATTGGACTGAACTAGTGAAAATAAGTTACACGGGGTTGACTTCATAAAAGATACTGAACAAAAGTAAAAATAATCCGTGATAGTTTGAAATCAGCATCTGATCTTCAGAATTCTTATGCGGACTTAAAACGAAAAGATATAGAATTTGAGATCGGCGACAAAGTATTTTTGAAAGTGTCTCCGTGAAAAAAGGTACTCCGATTCAGACGTAAAGGTAAATTAAGTCCAAGGTTCATCGGACCGTATGAGATCATTGAACGTGTCGGGCCTGTTGCATATAGATTAAAGTTGCCCTCTAAATTAGAAAAGATCCACAATGTGTTCCATGTCTCGATGCTCCGAAGATATCGACCCGATCCGTCACATGTGATTGCCCCATCTAAAATTGAAATCGATCTGATATGTCATATGGAGAATAATCAATTCATATCTTAGCTCGTGAAGTGAAGAGTTGAGAAACAAGAAAATTCCGTTAGTGAAAGTATTTTGGAATCAACACGAAATAGATGAGGCTATGTGGGAGCTTGAAGATTCAATTAGACAGCAATATTCGAATTTGTTTAACGGTAAGATTTTTGGGGATGAAAATCCCTAAGGGGGGAGAATTGTAACAGTCCGGTTTAGACCCTGGTTGGAATAGTGGTTTTAGGACCACAAATCCGAGTCAATAAAATCTTTTAATATTATTTTATGTGTCTGCAGTATATGATTAAGCATGTGTTAAAGTTCCGTGAATTAATTCGTCTGTTTGTGTGTTTAATTTGAGTAAATGACTAAATTGCATAAAGCGTAAAAGTGGCCCATCATTTGATTAATGGCTAAATTGATGTGGCTTTTTAAGGTGGAAGCCTTAAATTGTAAATTGGCCTTTTAGAAATGTAGTGGACGTCACATTAATGTGATAAATGGCTTATTTTATTTGGTAATGGTTTATTTAATAATAAATATTATAACATAAGTTATATTATATAAAACAAAAACATGAAAAAGAAAGCCATAATGCTTATCTTTGGCCGAATATCAAAAAGAAAAAGAAAAGAAGAAAAAGGTTAAGTTTCGGTTATGTTCAAGCAAAATTGAGGTATGTATTAGTCTCGGTTTTTGATAATTTCTACGTTTTAGTAATCGTTGCTTTGTATACTTCAAAACCCATGTCTCAATTTTATGAATTGATGTTGTTTTTGAGATGTGTGATTGTGTCAAACAGTCGACTTTTCATATTTATAAAGAATGATCGAACCTGTAGACTAACTATGACAACGATTGAGGCAAGTGCACCTATCGAACAATAGTATAGTTTAGGCTAGATTATTTTATCGAACCCATAGGAACCTAAAAGTACTACTACTCACTTTCTTATTATTTAGCCTAAAATATGGAATGATTGATTTGATCTAAAACTAATGAAAAACTAAACTAGATGCAAAGACAAAAGAATGAAACTTTTGGGAAAAGACTGTGGAAACACTTAGTTGATTTTAGACGATACCCTTAGGAAGAATCCACCTATGACTTCCCTTGTTATCTAACTTTTAATTCATATGACTTCTTTACTTAGCTAGATCCGTGAGACTCCCTAACCTATATTAAACCCTCTCTTGAGGTGAATAACGTCTAACTTTAGGTTAATTAGTGGAACTCTCGTTCTCTTATAATAACCCCTAAGGAAGCGATAAATTGATCAATGGACTCCCATATTAGGTTTCACCCTAATCGGCAAAATCTCGTAACCCTATCTCTAGGCGCCGATCAACTCCGCTTAATTATGCTAGATCTACTCTTAGGCAAAGTCTATTCCTCCTCCACCTAAGCACATCAGATTAAATTAAGCAACATAATTAAGAACAAACTAAGTACTTATCATATAATTTAGAAATCAAATAACAAAATTCATCATAGGTTTTATCCCTTGTGTATCTCAAGGGTTTAGTTCATAACAAAATAAGAAAACATCTCAAGAGAAAAGATAAAACAAAACATAAGAAATCCCTAAAACCCCCTGAAAGAATTGAAGAGGAGATCTTCTATCTTGAGTAAAACTCCGGCTTCTTGAGATGGATCAACTGAGTATCTTCGAGTAAATCCTTGAATAAAAGCTCTGGCAGAAAACTCTGCCCAAAACTCTCTCTTTTGGCTTTTGCCAAACTCCCTTTTTAGTTGCTACCTTTGGTGTTTATATAGGCTTTGAGATACTTTACTTGGCTCCTAAGTATCCTAGTTCAAGTAGAATTCCTCCTAGGATGTTTAAGTAGACTTAAGAATGTGTTTCTTTGCCTCTAAGCATCCAAATCAGAGTGAAATTACTCTTTTCCGTGGCAGGGGCACGGCCATGGTACACGCCCGTGTAAATTGTCTTCAGGCCGTGTCTCGATTCTGTCAATTGGGAAATGGCTGTGTAAATCGTGGCATGGCCGTGTGAAGTAATTTGACGAGGCACGGCCATGTGGCTTGAAGTCCAAGCCGTGTCGATTTCTTGGGTTGGCCTAAATTGGCCCGTTTTAAGCCCGTTTTACGTTCTTTTTATCCTTAGGTGCTTTCCTGAGTATAAGACATGAAAAGAAAGGATTAAGAGCACCTTTTTACATAAATCAGGGATAAATCATCCAAAAGCATACTAAATGTAGGGTTAAAATATGTTACTTTTACGGTTTATCAAATACCCCCACATTTAAGCTTTTGCTTGTCCTCAAGCAAAATTCTCAACTTACAATTAAAACGAACTTTCCATCATTCATAATTCCTATTGACAATGTCTCATCATAATTCATAGATAATTTATACATGGATAATTTAACTCAAAGAGTACTAAAGATTCAATCACGATAAGTCATACCTTTGTAGTACAAAAACATAGGTGTCTCCCCTTATCTGAATAATTACCTTTAATTCAAAACTGACAACGATTGACATCCTCACTGATGGTTCACTCAAATCACTCAAAGTGTTTAAGGTTTAATAATAAGCACTCATAAGTCGAACCTGAAAAGTTAATCCCATAGGCTTACCTGAAAATCAAATCTCCACCATCTTGATATGAGATGATACATGATCAAAAGGTCTTTATCGAGTTATAACGGGCTAAGATTAAGGGTGTGGATACGAGTTGATTAGAGGTTAGAATCGAGACCGACTTGACAAATTACCTAACTAGAAACAATGAACTAAATATGAATATTTACTTGAATGAAAACTAATAATACCACTATTGATAATTACTCTATAATAAAGAGTATTTTCATCACTTAAAATTTGATAATACTTTAATGAGCTTTTTCTTCAACAATTGGAATTTAAATGCTCTAGGCTCTTTTATACTACTAATATTGAATATACTTGGATTTTTTTTAACAACAAACTAAAATATTACATCATAAATTATAAATGTAACTACTGAACTAATATAATTCAGTAACTTAATCAAATCAAACCTCGATTAAAGGGTAGTCAAAAGAATGGTGATAACAAATTCAAAGTGATTTTGGGTTAATATTAGTGGGTGAGTCAATAAAAAGGTTGTTAGGATTCAACGGGGTTCACTAGGGCTTAATTTGTGAATGTAGGCTTTTTATGGAGTAAGTGGGTTAAATCCTAGGTGCCATTATCATCTCTGTATATCAAATCAAAAGTGTGGTCTCGACATGTATAAACGAGGCAAATTCTAGAATAACAATTCAAAGTTGACACACTCATAATCAATAAAATGTTATGGGTATTTTTAACATCAATCCTTATAAATTTTGAACTTCAAGATGATATTCAAATTTAGTTCAACGACCTATTAATTTTAATTTTTAGAAAGTAGACTTATCGTGCTCGATTCTCTAGTATCCTTCAAATTTAATCATCAATGCACAATTAACTATGACTTACTCTAAAACATATCAATACAAATCATAAATCAATGAAATTTCATCCTAATTAGTAATATGAGAAAAAACTTGAAAACAAGACTAAATTGAGATTTGAGAATAATGCAAAAAGTCACGTACTTTTACCCCCACATTTAAGATGTACATTGCCCTCAATGTACAAAATAGATAAACAATTATGTAATAATAAAATCAAAGAGAAGGGAGAAGTAACACTTCCGAATTTTTGGATGAAGTCTATGAAAAAAAGCTGGATAAGATTGGAGGTGAATGTGGGAAGCGTCTCGAACCGTTTGAAATTAAATCCTTGAAGTAGCTGGCTTGGTTTTATTGTATCCTAAGCTAAATCTAAATGCCATTGAGAAAAAGGAGAAAATAATAAAGGAAGTAAAAATAAAAATAAAAATAAAAATATGAATAAAAGTAAATAATTAAATAGAGATAAGGTCCACGCTCATGTGCCTAGTCGTGGTGTCCACATGCCACGGCCACGGCCACGACCATGTGCAAGGCCGTGTGCAAGGCCGTGTGGGTATGGAAACCTATGCCTAAATACAAAAAGAAATAAAACCAAACTAATTAGTATGGTTAGTACTCGAGTTGCCTCCCGAGAAGTGCTCGTTTAAAGTCTTGAGCTAGACTTACTTGTTGTATGCACAATCAAGGTGGTTTGAGGAGGTGAAAATCCTTTCTCATGCGATCAACTCGGTTATGGATATAAAATTTAATTCGAGTAATGTTTACCTCAAAAGTGTTGTATTTAGGATTGTTTACCTCGACTGTGCCGTATAGGAAGACATTAAGTACCTCAAAAGTGATTTATTCGTTTGCCTTGAGTTCTGAATTGGTGATTAGAGGGTCTTCCTTATTCAACAATACCTGATCCTCTATTTTGATGTGATTTGTTGTTCCTATCAGCTCGTCTGGAGTTTCTTTCGATTTCACTTCGTGTGGTTCTGGTTCCTCATGTAATTCTTCTTTATTAGCACGTGGTCTATGATCCGCTCAGGTTTGTAGCTTTGTGGTGTTTCTTGCAATGAAGGTTGAACAAGTTGGTTATCAACTGAATTTACTTTCTCACCTTTATCATTTGATGTTCGCCGAGTCAAGAGCTTGAAGAGTGACTATCTAAATCGCCTACGAAGTATGAGTTCTCTGCATAGATATCAAATTTAGCTCTGGCGGTTGCTAAATAGGGTCTTCCTAAAATTAAGGGATCGTGTTGTCCTCATCCATGTTTAAAACGACAAAGTCTCATTGGGAATATGAATTTATCAATTTTGATTAGAACATTTTCTATTTACCCTAGGAATTTTTAGTTTTATCAATTGAATGCTCATCCTAGTTTGTCCGGGTTTCCTAAACCTAGTTGTTTAAACATTTTGTAAGGCATAACATTGATGCTTGCCCTAAATCGCTAACGCATTATCAATAGATAAACTACCAATTAAACTTGGAATTGTAAAACTCCCTGGTTCTTTTAATTTTCGTGGCAGTTCATTTTGTAGAATTGCTGAGCACATTGCGTTTAGCTCTACGTGGTGCTCTTCATCTAATTTGTGTTTGTTGGTCAAGAGCTATCTTAAAAATTTCCTCGAGTCTGGTATCTAAAAAAGAGCTTCAAGGAGAGGAAAGTTAATATGTAATTTCTTTAAGAGTTTAAGAAACTTACCGAACTGTTCCTCTGAATCGTCTTTTTTCATTGCTTCGGGATAAGGTATGCGAGGTTGGTACTCCTTGATTACCGATTTTGGCTTTTCTTGTGTTACCTCAACCTTACCTTCGTCTACCTTGTTTTCTTGTATTGAGTTTGGTTCATCTAACCCCTTACTGTCTTGAGTTGAGATGGCTTGAATTTGGTCCTTTGGGTTAACCTCGGTGTTACTTGGTAGACGTCCTAGCGGTCATTCTGACATTAGCTTTGCGAGATGTCCGTCTGACCTAGTAAGTTCTCCAACTTGATTCTCGATCCCTTTGATCGATTTTTGTTGTTCATAAAGTGTTGTTTCAGTCTTTTGAAAATGAGAATCAGGTCGCCATGAATTTAGTCGACATCTCTTGAGGTTTGATTTCTTCTCTTGTGGATATGGTTGATTTTGATAATTTGGAGGAGGTTGCTGCCTTTGATTTCCTTGATTTCCTTGTCCTCCCCACAAAAAAATTTGGGTGGTTCCTCCAACCTGCATTACAAGTGTTACTATAAGGATTATTAGATCGAAAATTGTTACCTATATAGTTTGTCTGCTCATGTTTAGCTCCTGGTTTGTAGGTTGGGTCCTCAAAATTCACCACATTCCCACTCACTTCGCATTTATTACTGGGTGTACCTGCGAAGAACATAAACTATCAAGCTTTTTATTCATCATCTCCACCTGTGTTGATAGCATTGTTACTGCGTCTATGTTAAAAACTCCGGCTGATTTTGTCGGTTTGGCCCTTGTAATTTGCCATTGATAGGTATTCAACGACATCTCTTCAATAAAGTCGTAAGCCGCTTTAGGAGTTTTGTTATTCAAAGTTTCACCGGTTGATGAGTCAATCATTTGTCTCGTTGAAGAATTCACACCGTTGTAAAAAGTTTGGACTTGAAGCCACAAAGGTAATCCATGGTGTGGACATCTTCTTAGTTAAGAAGATCCTTATATTTTTCCCATGCATCATATAGTGTTTCTGCGTCATTCTACACAAAAGAAGATATGTCATTCCTAAATTTGGCCGTTTTGGCTGGTGAAAAATATTTTAAAAGAAATTTTTCGGTCATTTGATCCCATCTGGTGATTGACCCTCGTGGTAACAAGTTCAACCATTGCTTTATTTTATTCCTTAATGAAAAGGGAAATAACCGAAGACAAATGGCATCATCAGAAACGCCATTTATTTTGAAGGTATCACAGAACTCTAAGAAATTAGCTATATGAGTATTTGGATCTTCGTCCTGCAAACCATCAAATTAAACAAACTATTGAATCATTTGTATTGTATTAGGCTTTAATTCAAAATTATTAGCAGCTATAGCGGGCCTAACAATACTAGATTCTACTCTTGTCAAATTAGGTTTAGCATAATCATACATAGTACGCGGAGCATTCTGTTCTTGCACATTTGGCGGTGGATTGTTTTCGTCCATCCCTTCAGTAGGATTGAATCTATCTTGTTGTTCTTCTCTTTGGTAGTCTAGAGCTCATCTAGTTTCTTTACGATTCCTACGAGCGGTAGCTTCAATGTCACTTTCATACGCTAAAGGTCCTCTCGGGTTCCTTCTAGTCATAAACTAGAGGTACCTGCTAGGAGAAGAAGAAAGAAATTTAGTGTAAATAAAAATTTAACCTAAACTAAAAATAAAAGTAAATTGCAAAAAATAAAATAATGGCTAAAGTAATAGAAATAAAGCTTTCTTCATATTTTAGTGTTCCCCGGCAACGGCGCCAAAAACTTGATAATGTCAAATAGTCGAGTTTTAATATTTATAAAAAATGACCAAACTTGTAGACTAACTATGACAACGATTGATGCAAGTGCACCTATCGAACAATAGTATAGTTTAGACAAGATTATTTTATCGAACCCAAAGGAACCTAAAAGTACTACTACTCACTTTCTTTCTATTATTTAGCCTAAAATATGGAGTGATTGGTTTGATCTAAAGCTAATGAAAAACTAAACTAGATGCAACGACAAAAGAATGAAACTTTTTGGGAAAAGACTGTGGAAAAACTCAGTTGATTTTAGACTATACGCTTAGGAAGAATCCACCTATGACTTCTCTTGTTATCTAACTTTTAATTCCTATGACTTGTTTACTTAGCTTGATCCGTGAGACTCCCTAACCTATATTAAACCCTCTATCGAGACGAATAACGTCTAACCTTAGGTTAATTAGTGGAACTCTCGTTCTCTTATAATAACCCCCTAAGGAAGCAGTAAATCGATCAATGGACTTCCATATTAGGTTTTACCCTAATCCGACAAAATCTAGTAACCCTATCTCTAGGTGCCCGATCAACTTCACTTAATTATGCTAGATCTACTCTTAGGCAGGGTCTATTCCTCCTCCACCTAAGCACATCGATTAAATTAAGTAACATAATTAAGAACAAACTAAGTACTTATCATATAATTTAGAAATCACATAACAAAATTAAATCATAGGTTTCATCCCTTGAGATATAAAGGGTTTAGTTCATAACAAAATAAGAAAACATCTCAAGAGAAAAGATAAAACAAAACATAAGAAATCCCTAAAACCCCTAAAGGAATTGAAGAGGAGATCCTCTGTCTTGAGTAGAACTCAAGCTTCTTGAGATGGATCAATGAGTATCTTGAGTAAATCTACGAATAAAAGCTCGTGAAAAACTCGCCCAAAACTCCCCTTTGGCTTCGCCAAACTCCCTTTTTAGTTGCTACCTTTGGTGTTTATATAGGCTTTGAGATGTTTTACTTGGGTCCTAAGTATCCTAGTTCAAGTAGAATTCCTCCTAGGATGTTTAAGTAGACTTAAGAATGTGTTTCTTTGCCTCCAAGCATCCAAATCCGAGGGAAATTACTCCTTCCCGTGGCAGGGGCACGGCTATGGTACGCGCCCGTGTAAATCCTCTTCAGGTTGTGTCTCGATTCTGTCTATTGGGGCATGGCCGTGTAAATCGTGGTATGGCCGTGTAAAGTAATTTGATGAGGCACAGCCGTGTGGCTTAAAGTCCAGGCCATGTCGATTTCTTGGGTTGGCCCAAATTTGCCCGTTTTACGCTCTTTTTATCCTTAAGTGCTTTCTTGAGTATAAGATATGGAAAGAAAGGATTAAGAGCACCTTTTTTACATAAATCAGGGATAAATCATCCAAAAGCATACTAAATGTGTGGTTAAAATATGTTACTTTTACAGTTTATCAATGTGCCATTGATGAAATGGTAAGTTTTGTGATGAGTTTTGTGTGAAATGAAATATATGTGTTTAATGAACAAATGTTGTTCTTGAATTTTTGATGAATTTAGCTAAATATGGCTAAATTGTAAAAATAGTATTTTGAAGGACTAATTTGTAAAATAAATGAAATGTGAGAACTTATATGAGCATGGGTGACATTCGGCTAAGCATGAGTAAAATGAAATTTGGTATATTTTGTGATTTTGTGTAATAAGGACTAAATTGTCTAAATATGAAAATGTAAGGGCTAAAGTGTAAATTTCCCTAAATATGTGTATTTGGATTGGATTGAATGTTTTGGTAAATAAAAGGGTTAAATTTGAATATGTATAGATCATGAACAGAAGAAAACAGGCTTAGATCATGGAAAGCAAAAAGTACCGAGTGGCAGTATCTCATTTAGTAAAAATCGAACTCAAGGTAAGTCATATTGAAAATAAATGTAATTGTATTGAATTGAGTTTATTTACATGACTATCGATGATAATGACTGCTTATGATATGCTATGTATATGAATTTTAGGATTAGGTTGATATAGTGATAAGTCCGAGAAGTACCGTATGAACTTAGGAATACAAAGGTATCATTACATTTTATCATGTAAGGCCACGTCCGGGACGTTGACATTGATTTGATTACGTGTAAGACCCTATCTGGGATAGTGGCATCGATATCTGATTACGTGTAAGACCCTGTATGGGACGATGGTATCGATATCGATTACGTGTTGGGACGGTGGCATCGATATCGATTACGTAAGTACATGCGGGACGGTGGCATCGATATCCGATACGGGACAATGGCATCGATATCGATTACGTGTAAGACCCTATCGAGACGGTGGCATCGATATAGTGTAAGCATTGATAGTGGCATCGATATCTAATTTCATATAAGACCACGTCTGGGAAGTTGGCGTTATATGACTATCCTGAGCACTCTGAGTATTCAATTTAATTCTGAATGGTTTGATGGGCAAGCCCAAGAAATGAATAACTATGTGAGTTATATACCCATTTCAGGTATGTTTGGTATGTACACCAAGTGTGTATAAAAGGTAAATACCTATGTGACTTTGATTTGAAGAAAAGTATGTTTGAATATGAGAATTTGAATGAGATGTAAGAATGGTTATGAATGTGGCAAAAATGGCCAAAAATATGGATCAAAGCATATATGTGAGAAATTTGCTATGAATATGAATTGTACCAATGTTTCTACATGCTTATATGCTCTATATATTAAGTTTATTATATTATGACTTACTAAGCTTTTGGAAAGCTTACTCTGTGTGTGTGTTTTCTCTTTGCCTCCAGATCCTTATATTTTTCCTATGCATCATATAATGTTTCTGCGTCATTCTACACAAAAGAAGATATGTCATTCCTAAATTTAGCCGTTTTGGCTTGTGGAAAATATTTTAAAAGAAATTTTTCAGTCATTTGATCCCATGTGGTGATTGACCCTCGTGGTAACGAAGTTCAACCAACGCTTTGCTTTGTTCCTTAATGAAAAGGAAATAACAGGGGCGTATGACATCATCGAAATGCCATTTATTTTGAAGGTATCACAGAATTCTAAAAAATTAGATATATGTGAGTTTGGATCTTCATCCCGCAAACCATCAAATTGAACAAACTGTTGAATCATTTGTTTTTTTGTTAGGCTTTAATTCAAAATTATTAGTGGCTATAGCGGGCCTAACAATACATAGTACACGGAGCATTCTATTCTTGCACATTTGGTGGATTGTTCACATCCATCCCTTCAGTAGGATTGGATCTTTGCTGTTCTTCTCTTTGATAGTCTAGGGCTCGTCTAATTTCTCTGCGATTTCTACGAGTGGTAGCTTCAATGTCACTTTCGTATTCTAATGGTCCTCTCAGATTTCTTCTAGTCATAAACTAGAGGTACCTGCTATGAAAAGAAAGAAAGAAATTTAGAAAAACAAAAATACAAATATATGTATAAAAGAGAAATTTAAAAATAAAAATAATGTCTAAAGTAATTGAAATAGAGCTTTCTTAATATTTTAGATGTTCCCCAGCAACGGTGCCAAAAACTTGATCGTGTCAAATAGTCGAGTTTTAATATTTATAAAAGAGTGATCGAACCTGTAGATTGACCGCGACAATGATAGAGGCAAGTGCACCTATCGAACAGTAGTATAGCTCAGGCAAGAATATCTTATCGAACCCAAGGGAACCTAAAAGTACTACTACTCACTTTCTTTCTATTATTTAGCGTAAAATATGGAGTGATTGGATTATTAAACTAATGAGATACTTAGATTAAATGCAAAGACAAAAGAACGAATGGGAGAAAGACTTTAGAAAAACTCATTGATAAAGGCGATACCTCGGGAAGAATCCACCTATGACTTCACTTATTATTCATTCCCCAAACCATATGATTTCTTTACTTAGCTTGATCCGTGAGACTCCTATCCTATATTAAACCCTCTCTCGAGGTGAATAACGTCTAACCTTAGGTTAATTAGTGGAACTCTCGTTCTCTTATAATAACCCCTAAGGAAGCGATAAATCGATCAATGGATTCCCATATTAGGTTTCACCTAATCAGGCAAAATCTCGTAACCCTATCTCTAGGCGCCTGATCAACTCCGCTTAATTATGCTAGATCTACTCTTGGGTGGGGTCTATTCCTCCTCCACCTAAGCACATCGATTAAATTAAGCAACATAATTAAGAACAAACTAAGTACTTATCATATAGTTTAGAAATCAAATAACAAAATCCATCATAGGCTTCATCCCCTTCAGGTATCTGAGGGGTTTAGTTCATAACTAAATATGAAAACATCTCAAGAGTAAAGAATAAACAAAATATAAGAAATCCCTAAAACCCCCTAAAGGAATTGAAGGAGAGATCTTCCGTCTTGGATGGAATTTTGGCTTCTTGAGATGGATCAACTGGCTATCTTCAAGTGACTCCCTAAAAGATGAAAGCTTCAGCCAAAGCCTCTGCAAAAAGCCCCCCTTTTATGTCTGCCTTGGGTTGATTATATAGGCTTTGGAATGCTATACTTGGCTCCTAAGTATCTCTTTCAAGTAGAATTACTATTAGGGTGTTGGAGTAGACTTAGGAGTTTGTTTATTTGGCTTCAAGCATCCAAATCTAAGTGAAATTGCTCTTTCCCGTGGCAGGGGCACGGCCATGGCACACGTCCGTGTAACTCGTGGTTGGGCCGTGTCTCAATTCTATTGTTTTGGGCACGGCCGTGTAAATCGTGATTCGTGCCGTGCTTGTGTCTGTCGATTTGGGCACGGCCATGTAGATCACCAGCACGTCCGTGTGATAATTGGATCTTTGCATGGTAGTGTGTCACGGAGTTGGTAGTGCTTTCAGGTAGTTGGCGAGGCACGATCGTGTGGGATTTGGGCTAGTCGTGTTGATTTCCGCTAAGGCCCAATTACTCAGTATTTAAGCCCGTTTTGTGTTCTTTTTATCCTCGGTGCTTTCATGAGTATAAATATGAAAAAAAAGGATTAAAAGTACCTTTTTACAGAAATTACAGGCTAAATCATCTAAAAGCCTATTAAATATGGGGTTAAAATATGTTACTTTTACGGTTTATCACAATACAAGACCATATATACACATCACATACACCATTTTCACATAGCAAAACATATACCAAAATCAATCCAAAGTCTCATCCATTATCAAGCCATATCATGTAACAGTCTAATTTTGACCTACTCGAAAAAGTGGTTTTGAGACCACAAATCTAAGTTAAAATAATATTTTAATATTATTTTCTGTGTCTATGATATGTGATTAAGCATGTGCTAAAGTTTCGTAAGTTAATTTGTCCGTCTGTATGCTTGATTTGATAAAAGGATTAAATTACATTAAATGCAAAACTAGCATACTATTTGTTAAAGTACCTATGTGTTGTTGATAAACCGTAAAAGTAACATATTTTAATCCCACATTTAGTATGCTTTTGGATGAATTTATCCTTGATTTATGTAAAAAGGTGCTCTTAATCCTTTCTTTTCATGTCTTATACTCAGGAGAACACCTAAGGATAAAAAGAACGTAAAACGGGCTTAAAACGGACCAAATTGGGCCAATCCAAGAAGTCAACATGGCCTGGGCTTTATTCCACACGACTGTGCCTTGCTATCCACCTAGAACACGGCCTATCACTAATTTACACGGCCATGTCTCGTCAACAAAAAGCCCAACATGGCCTATCCCCGATTTGCATGGCTGTGCCCCAATCGACAGACCCGAAGCACGACCTGACCATTGACTTGTACGGGCGTGCCACGACCGTGCCTAAATCAATAGAATAGAGACACGGGCTGAGCCTCAATTTACACGGGCGTGCCTTAGCCGTGCCCCTGTCGCGGGAAAGAGCAATTTCACTCGGTATAGGGTGCTTGGAGCCCAAGAAATGCAATCCTAAGTCTACTCAAACACCTAGGATTATACCTGAATTATGAGTACTTAGGAGACAAGAAAAGCATCCCAAAAGTCTATAAAAACACCCCAAGGCGGCTATTCAAGGGGTCGATCATTGAGCAGAATTTTTTGCCAAGCTTTTCTCGTTTAGGGATTGTCTCGAAGATAGCCAATTGATCCATCTCGAAGAGTTAGAGTTCTACTCAAGACGGAGGATGTCTTCTTCAATTCCTTCAGGGGGTTTTAGGGATTTCTTATGTTTTGTTTTATCTTTTCTCTTGAGATGTTTTCTTGTTTAGTTATGAACTAAACCCTTCAGATACCTGAAGGGGATGAAACCTATGACGGATTTTGTTATTTAATTCTTTCGGTTTATATGATAAATACTTAGTTTGTTCTTAATTATGTTGCTTAAATTTATCTGATGTGCTTAGGTGGAGGAGGAATATACCCTGCCTAAGAGTAGATCTAGCATAATTAAGTGGAGTTGATCAGGCGCCTAGAGATAGGGTTACGAGATTTTGCTAGATTAGGGTGAAACCTAATATGGGAGTCTATTTATCGATTTACTGCTTCCTTAAGGGGTTATTATAAGAGAACGAGAGTTCCACTAATTAACCTAAGGTTAGACGTTATTCACTTCGAGAGAAGGTTTAATATAAGTTAGGGAGTCTCACGGATCAAGCTAAAGATATCATATGAATTGAAAAGGTAGATAATAAGTGAAGTCATAGGTGGATTCTTCCCGAAGGTATCGTCTTTATCAATTGAGTTTTCTTCAAAGTCTTTTCCCAAAGTTTTGTTCTTTTGTCTTTGCATTTAAGTTTAAGTATTTCATTAGTTTTAGATTAATAAACCAATCACTCCATATTTTAGGCTAAATAATAGAAAGAAAGTGAGTACTAGTACTTGTAGGTTCCTTGGGTTCGATAAGATATTCTTGCCTGAGCTATACTACTGTTTGATAGGTGCGCTTGCCTCTATCGTTATAGCAGTCAGTCTACAGGTTCGATCACTCTTTTATAAATATTAAAACTAGACTGTTTTGCAGTGATCAGTTGTGGCTTTTAAAAGAGGTGGCTTTATAAGGCAATTCAACCACTATTTAGTTAATGGATGAACAAAGACAAATATGCCCTTAATGTATGTTTGTTTCAATTATTAGTTGAAGGGATAATATTGTAAATAGGTAAATAATATGATAATAAATAAAACAAACATATGAAAGATGATGGTTATCATCTTTTAGTACCGAAATCTAGCAAAGAAAGAGAAGAAAATATACAAGTTATAGGTTCGGCCATTTGAGGGCTTAAATTTAAGGTATGTTTTCGATCGTTTTTTTTTATAATTTCTATGTTTTCTTAATCGTTACTTCGAATGCTTCAAAACCAATGTATTAATTTTGAGAATTGATGATGTTTATGAGATGTGCCATTGATGAAATGGTGAGCTTTGTGATGAGTTTAGGTGTTAAATGAAAGATATGTGTTAAATGAACATGTTTTGTTCTTGAATTTTTGATGAATTTAGCTTATTAGGGCTAAATTGTGAAAATAATATTTTGAGGGATTAAATGGTGAATTTGATGAAATGTTTGGACTTGTATGAGATACATAAACATTTGGCTAAGCATGGGTATATGGTGATTTTGTATATTTGATATTTTGAGAAAAATGGACTAAATTGATAAAATATGCAAATGTAAGGGTCAAGTTGCAAAAAGCCCTAAATGTATGTTTTTGGATTGAACTGAATAAGTTGATGAATGAAAGGATTAAATTTGAATATGTATAGATCAAGAACCGAAGAAAATGGACTTAGATCATGGGAAAGCGAATGTAGTAGAATAACCGAGTCCGAACGAATATCCAAATCGAGGTAAGCCAATATACAAATAAATGTATTTGTATTGAATTATGTATGTTCTTATAACTATTGATAATGATGAATGTATATGAGATGAAGAATACATGAGTTCCGAGATAGAATCGACATAGTGACAATGTCCGAGAAGTCCCGTTTGAACCTAGGAATAGATAGGGTAGTTTATGTCATGACATAGGTATTTGTTATGTGATTACATGTAAGACCACGTCTGGGACATTGGCAACGATATGAGAATTACATGTAAGACCATGTCTGGGACATTGGTATCGTAATGATTCGTGTAAGACCCTATCTGAGACAGTGGCATTGATATCTGATTACATGTAAGACCACGTCTGGGACGTTGGCATCGATATGAGAATTACGTGTAAGACCATGTCTGGGACATTGGCATCGTAATAATTCGGGTAAGATCCTGTGGGACAGTGGCATCGATATCTAATTACATGTAAGACCACATCTGGGACATTGGCATCGATATGAGAATTACGTGTAAGACCCTGTCTCGGACATTGGTATCGTAATGATTCGTGTGAGACCAATTCTGGGATAGTGGCATCGATATCTGATTACATGTAAGACCACATCTGGGACGTTGGCATCGGTATAAAAATTACGTGTAAGACGCTGTCTGGGACATTGGCATCGTAATGACTGTAAGACCCTGTCTGGGACAGTGGCATCGATAACTGATTACATGTAAGACCACGTCTGGGATGTTGGCATTGTACGACTAATCCAAGCACTCTGAGTATCCTAATAGATTTCGAACGGTTTAATGGGCAAATCCGAGATATGAATGACGATGTGATTGGTATTTCCGTTTCAGGTACGCTTGTTTTGTACACTAAGTGTGTATGAAAGGTAAGTATCTATGTGAACTTACTAAGATGGATATGTGATATGAAATGATATAATGATATGTGAAAAAGAGCTATGTGTATATGTGACATTTGAGTTGAAGAATGTGGTAAGATATGGCTAAGCAAATGAGCCAAAGAAATATAGGTGATGAATTTATTATGAGAACCATTAATGTTATTGTATCAATATGGTTAAGTGCATTTTATGCTAAGTTTATTTGTATATGGCTTACTAAGCTTTTGAAAGCTTACCCTCTGTGTGTTTGCTTTGTTTTATAGATCGTCAAAGCTACGGAAGGCTTGGTCATCACACTACACAAACTCTTTTTGGCACCTTTGAAATATGTATATAGCTAAATTTGGCATGTATAGGATAGTTATTTTGTATAATTTGAGATATGAAAATAGCCATATGATGTGGCTAGTTTAATGTTGATATTATGCGTTTGTAAATGTGGTTTATGATGTTGATTTTGGTATTATCCCATGGCTATTAAATGGACAAGTTTATGGTAAGCATATGAATGCATTATGAGTTAGTATATTTGATCAAAGGAATGGTTATATGAAAGATAAATGTGAATGAATCATGTTGAATGTATATGTGTTTTAGTTGTGCAAATTGGCATGTTTGAAAATGAGATTGGATACAAAGCTTTGTTGATTAGTTTGATATGTTTTTGGATATCAAATGTGCATAAAATGAATTGGTGTGTAGCTTTGAGAGATGACCCTAGTGTGGATGGCATTTTGACCTTGCAAGTGGTCTATTTTGCCTACACGGCCGTGGCACACGGGCGTGCCTGGTGACCGTGGGTATAAGTCATTAGCTAGCCTAAGTATACACGACCATGGCATACGGGCATGCCTGGTAGCCGTATGAGTAAGTCAGTATCTAGCCTAAGTGTACACGGCCATGGCATACGGGCGTGTCAGGTGGTTGTGTCGATAAGTCAGTATACATGCTCTGATTTGGCACGGCGAGGAGTGTCTAGTAGCCGTGGGAGGCCCACAGCCTGGCCACATGGGCTTGTGGCCTCTATAACTTGGAAAAGTTTTAAATTTCTGATAATTTTAGTATGTGTTCGGTTTAGTCCCGGCCCTATTTTAAAGTATGACTAAGGTCTCGTTGACCTATAAAAGGGACACTTTAATTGCGATTGATAAATGGTTGTATGAAATGTCTGTAAAAGTTTTCGATCTGTCCGGTAATACCTTTAACCCTCATCTGGTGACGGATATAGGTTAAAGGTGTTACATTTGGTTGGTATCAGAGCTACGGTTTAGCCAATTCTCAGACTAACATAGCATGTAAGAGTCTAGCTATACATGCCATATATCTGAACTGTGATAGTGTGATGAATCTTGACGTATAAAATGTTATTTTTCGTATTGTAATAGATCCTAAAAGAGCAGTAGCTGACGACGTAGAAAGTAATGCGCCTGCTCCCGCTCAAGGGAGAGCGCCACCTGAATCGAGATCGGTTACGAGCGGTCAAGAGGGAGAAGCTAAACAAGCTTTCTTCCAGATGATGAGTGAATGGTTCACTCAATTTATGGGAAATAATCCGGCAGTTTCAAAACCTCTGCCCTCGGTTAATACCCTTCAGACATCTACTATGCCTTCGACTATGAATCTGAATTTATTGAACAAGCCTCCGGTTGACAAAATTTGTAAGTTTAGGGTTGAAGAGTTCAGGACTACTAATGATGATAATGCCAAAATAGCTGATTTTGAAGCTCGTAATGAAAAAAAAGACCAATGAGTAAGTTTTCTCAACCTTCGACAAAGAGATAAAGAGATGCAAGCAATCGATCAAATGCATCATTTGGACATACGAGTAGAGATCGTGTGAGACCAAGTGTTGGTCTGAGAACTCAAGCTCCAATTGAATCAAGTGATGGAAGTACTAAAAGCAACAAACCTGAGTGTAGACAGTGTGGAAGATGACATGTGGGAAAATGTTGGGGCAAGTATAACAATAGAGTTTGTTACAAATGTGGATCACGAAATCACTTCATTCGAGGCTACCCAAAGATGGCGAGTGTTGGAAATGTTAGATCCGAGTGACTCGAGTGTAAGCGTTATGGTAAAAGACATCCGGGGAATTGTAGATTGAATGATCAAGCTTGCTTCAGATGTGGATCGTTAGATCATTTTATTTGAGACTGCCCAGAGTCTGTTGAACAAAAGATTACTCAGAATTCGAGATCCGATAACGTCCCAGCGAGAGGTAGATCTTCCCGAAATACAAGAAATGTCAGTGGTAGTCATAGGTCTACGAGGGATACTGTTGCAAAATCTGAACCTAGAGCGCCAACTAGAGCGTATGCCATTCGAGATCGTGAGGAAACTTCATCTCTAGATATTATTACGGGTACATTTGCTCTTTATGACACTTTGGTGATTGCATTGATAGACCCTGGCTCTACTCATTCATATATATGCATGAACCTAGTAATCAGTAAGACTTTGCCTGTAGAGTCTACTGAGTTTGTTGTAAAAGTATCGAACCCCTAGGTAAAAGTGTTCTAGTTGACAAAGTATGCAAGAACTGTCCGCTAATGTTTCGAGATATCTGTTTTCCTGCTGATCTGATGCTATTGCCATTTGATGAGTTTGACATAA
Source organism: Gossypium rotundifolium (assembly GCA_025506655.1). Taxonomy (NCBI): domain Eukaryota; kingdom Viridiplantae; phylum Streptophyta; class Magnoliopsida; order Malvales; family Malvaceae; genus Gossypium; species Gossypium rotundifolium. Next base: position 97,073,453 of record CP106730.1, read on the forward strand.
TTTTAAGTATGGACTGGTTGACACTACATGCTGCTGTTGTAAATTGTAAAAGAAAGACTATTGATTTGAGATGTCAGAATGATGAAATAGTCCGAATTGAGTTAAATGATTTGAATGGGTTATATGTGTCTGAATCTATCCTTCTGACTGGAAATGAACTTTGAATGTACATGTGTGAATTGAGGGATAGTCTGGAAGAAGAATTCGTATTCTTGAAGACTTGATACTGAATTATATCTATAGGAACGATTCTATCTGGAGAATATTGTGATAAATTAAAGTTAGTTTGATTGTTGAAGTTTTCTTCTATACGAAAATAATTTCGACCGAAATATCAATTTTGGTCTAGTCTGAGTTCAATAAAGAAATTATGATCTTCGTCCTTGTGCTAATGAATGAAAGATCTGAACTTGGCACAGCAATGTTAGCTCTAATCGTCGAAAAACTTTTGAGTCTGTAAGTGATTCTTGTCTGAGGAAAATAATTATGGTTTCGAATATTTTGATTTGGAAATGAATACGTGATTGATTTCATTAGGTAATGAACAGTTATTAGTTGAATTAGAAGTTAAATAAATGTTTATTTAGTCAACTCGTGAAATTCAGAAGTGTATTAGCAAACTATAAGTTAAAAGGAATTTAACATAAATTGATTTCTGATTCAGAATCTCAGATGTGGTATCGATGATTATTTGTTATTTTAAGATAGAGTATGTATGCTGAAAAGTTCTATGAATGTATACAACAACTGCTACAAGAAATTCTCAGTGATAATTCATTTGTTCATATGGGAATAACAAGATGCACAACGGTTCGATGAGTGTGAAATGTGATATATTCAGACTTTATTGATTGTAGAAATGGAAGGTGATGAACTCTGTATCAAGATTTTATTTATCATTGAAAAAGATAGAGTTATCTGAAATGTGATTAACCGTCTGAAGAAATCTCTCTATACTTATAAATTTTCTCTTGTGATAAAACGGTTGGGTTATCCATTTTGTGTTGGTAAGTCTCTATATTGTTAGTTATCATTGGTTTGAATTGAGATTTGAAGCTTATATGGTAATTCTGAAAGAGATTATAGTAATTTGTGAGTACGAAATTGTATTGAAATCAGTAAAGCAAATGTCGTAGCTGATGCATTGAGTCAAAAATTACTGTTTGCACTACGTGCTTTGAATGCTCAATTAGATCTGTCTGATGATAGTTTAGTGATAGCTAAATTGAAAGCGAAACTATTGTTTTTACAGTAGATATGTGATGCTCAGAAAGTTGATAATGAAATGTTAGCGAAACGAGCTCAGTGTGATTCAAACTCTGATTTTGAATTTCGAGTGGATGATGATAATTGCTTGAGATTTCGAGATCGATTATGTGTTCCGAGAAACCCAGAGTTGATTCAGTTAATTTTGAATGAAGCACATAGCAGTCTACTATCTGTTCATCTGGGTAATATGAAGATGTATCATGATCTGAAGCAACACTATTGGTGGTTTGATATGAAACGGGATATATCTGACTTTGTGTCAAAATGTCTAGTCTGTCAGCAAGTAAAGCTAAACATCAGGTACCATCTGATTTATTACAATGGATTTTGTTTCAGAATTACCTCTGACTCTGAGAAAGAAAGATGCTATTTGTCGTAGTTGATCGATTGAAGAAATCCGCCCATTTTATTCTAGTGAGATCTGATTATTCACTTAGCTGAGCTTTATATTTCAGATATTGTGAGATTACATGGGGTGCCACTATCCATTGTGTCTGACAGAGATCCGAGGTTTACTTCACGGTTCTAGAAGAAATTGCAAGAGGCTTTGGGTACTAAATTACATTTCAGTACAGCTTTTCATCTGCAAATGGATAGTCAATCCGAGCGGATCATTTAGATTCTCGAGGATATGTTGAGATGTTGCATCCTTGAATTATAACAACGGTTTTCATTCGAGCATTAAAATGACACCTTATGAAGCTTTGTACGGATGTAAATGTCGAACACCTCTGTACTGGGACAGTGGCATCGATATCTGATTCCATGTAAGACCATGTCTGGGATGTTGGCATCGATATGAGAATTACGTGTAAGACACTGTCTGGGACATTGGAATTGTAATGACTCACGTAAGAACCTGTCTGGGACAGTGGCATCGATAACTGATTACATGTAAGACTACGTCTGGGACGTTGGCATTGTACGACTAATCCGAGCACTCTAAGTATCCTAATAGATTCTGAACGGTTTAATGGGCAAATCTGAGATACGAATGATGATGTAATTGGTATTTTCGTTTCAGGTACGCTTGTTTTGTACACTAAGTGTGTATGAAAGATAAGTATCTACATGAACTTACTAAGATGGGTATGTGATATGAAATGATATAATGATATGTGAAGAAATGCTTAAAAGAGCTATGTGTATATGTGACATTTGAGTTGAAGAATGTGGTGCAGTAACTCTTGAGCAAACGGCTGATTTGGTGTATGTGAGGCGTCGTGAAGAGGCGATGCAGACGTCATAATCGTGCGTTCTTAATCTTTGGTGCACCATTCTGCTTTGATAGATGGGGTTCGGCGTTAGTATGTTGCTAGTAACATAGTAGAGACCATGAACTTAAACTACGAGACTACTTCTAGGGAGATGGCGATGAGTAGCCCTCTAGGTCACTCTGTGAAGTAAATAAGGCTGTATAAGAAGTACCCTAGAACTCAAGGGGTAGTGTTTATAGCGATCGATCGAGTTCGATCGATTCTTGGATGGGCGGTTGGTTAAGTACCGGGCAAGTTTGGATGCGCTACTAAGCGCATGGTTTTTAATCTGGTGAGGTGAAGAGGTGGTTCACGATAGGTAATAGAAGAGATTATCTATCCAGCGTGGTATCTGCGTTGAAAGTAGTGAAGTTAGTCGGGAAGAGTCGTGAGGCATTTGTGGTTCATGTGTGTGCTTTGGAAGCTAAAGTCTATGGAAATGTTGAACGGTGAAGGAATATCTTGATGTATTAAGATATGGCAGTTTTCTAAACTAAGATGGGTATGTGATATGAAATGATATAATGATATGTGAAGAAATGCTTACTATGTGTATATGTGACATTTGAGTTGAAGAATGTAGTAAGATATGGAAAATGAGCCAAAGAAATATAGGTGATGAATTTATTATGAGAACCATTAATGTTATTGTATCAATATGGTTAAGTGCATTTTATGCTAAGTTTATTTGTATATGGCTTACTAAGCTTTTGAAAGCTTACCCTATGTGTGTTTGCTCTGTTTTATAGATCGTCAAAGCTATTGAAGGCTCGGGGATCGTCGAGGATCGTCATCACACTACACATACTCTTTTTGGTACCTTTAAAATATGTATATAGCTAAATATGGCATGTATAGGCTAGTTATTTGGTATAATTTGAGATATGAAAATAGCCATATGATATGGCTAGTTTAATGTTGATATTATGCATTTGTAAATGTGGTTTATGATGTTGATTTTGGTATAATACCATGGCTATTAAATGGACAAGTTTATGGTAAGCATATGAATGCATTATGAGTTAGTATATTTGATCAAAGGAATGGTTATATGAAAGATAAATGTGAGTGAATCATGCTTGAATGTATATGTGTTTTAGTTTTACAAATTGGCATGTTTGAAAATGAGATTGGATACAAATCTTTGTTGATTAGTTTGATATGTTTTTAGATATCAAATGTGCATGAAATGAATTGGTGTGTAGCTTTGAGAGATGACCATAGTGTGGGTGGCATTTTGACGTTAAAAGTGGTCTATTTTGCCTACATGGCCGTGGCACACGGGCGTGCCTAGTGACCGTGGGTATAAGTTAGTAGCTAGCCTAAGTATACATGGCCATGGCATACGGGCATGCCCGTAGCCGTGTAAGTAAGTCAGTAGCTAGCCTAAGTGTACACGGCCATGACACACTGGAGTGTCTGGTGGCCATGTGGATAGGTCAGTATATATGCTCTGATTTGGCACGGCTAGGACACATGTGTGTGTCTAGTAGCCGTGGAGGCACACGGCCTGCCCACACGGGCGTGTGGCCTCTATAACTTAGAAAAGTTTTAAATTTTTGATAATTTTAGTATGTGTTCGATTTAGTCCTGAACCTATTCTAAAGTATGATTAAGGTCTCGTTGACCTATAAAAGGGACACTTTGATTGCGATTGATAAATGGTTGTATGAAATGTCTGTAAAAGTTTTTGATCTATTCGGTAATGCCTTTAACCCTAATCCGGCGATGGATGTAGGTTAGGGTGTTACATATCACATGGCAAGATTTATACATCTCAAAACATTCCACAACCTCACTAGCCTATACATGCCATATACTATAAATACCACTTTCAAAAGGTACCAAAATAGATGTCCGATAGTGTTGTAACACCCAAACCCGGCCTAGACGTTTCGGTCGAATCTGATGTGTCACATCGAAGCATCTTTCAAAATCAAGGTTTGTTGATAGAAATTCGTTTTTAAGTAAAAACCCATTTAGGTTTTATTGCTTGAGAAAATTTTTTGCAAATTAAGTTAAGTTTGAAAAGTCGCTTATTAAAATGATTGCCATGTTTGTTACCGTTTGTTTCTTAGTTAATTAAAATTCGCGAAAGCTACTCTAATTAAAATCTTCTTGCAATTTGAAAATGCGTGTTTGTCTTCAAAACAATTATTATTATTATTTTTAAAACTTGTTCGTATCAGGTTGGCAGCTCAAAATAAGAAATTAAAAACCCGATCAAAAGAAAATTAAATCCCCCAAAGGCCTTACTACCAAAATCAATAGCCCAATATAAAAGAAATATATAAGTCTAAAACAACCATCAGTGAACGTGTGGCCACCTCTGAGTCTCTCGAGGTTCCCAATCGTCTAAGGTTGGGGATTACTTGTACAGTTAAAAGAAAGGGTGAGTTTATGAAAACTCAGTGTGTAATCCCCTATCATTCAGTCAGTAATATATGCAGTAACAATTTGGGCCTGAGCCCTCTTCAGTAACAGAACACTCTAGGCTTTAACCCAAAATAGTAACAGTGTAGTGTGGGCCTTAGCCTATTACAATATCAGAATCAGAAACAGAATACATGTGGGCTTAAGCCTAATACAATGTGATGTCGATGTGAAATGCAACAATGCAATCATGCAACCCAACCCAATCCAGCCAACACACCACCCATACCAACCAACACACCATGTGGGGATAAAATCAACCCACCCAGCCAACACACCAATATCAGCACTGGTTGGCACACTAATTAGTATCGTAGCAAAGCTGCCAGTAATCAGAATAGCTAAGAGCCGTAAATAGGATAGCTATAACGCCATGAGTACAGTAATATGATTGGCACAAAGCCATCGGTAGTAGTAATATAATCGACACACATCCATCACGGTCATTTTACCCTAGGGGAGCATTATGGTCAATTTACCCTACGGGGCATTACGGTTAATTTACCTTACGGGGGCATTACAGTCAATTTACCCTACGGGGCATTATAGTCAATTTACCCTAGGGGGCATTACGATCATTTTACTTATTTTGAGGTCTCAATATAGTTAACGACCTATAGTCACCTCGAGTGACTCAGATAATCCATTTGGTCAAAATAGAGTAAACGGGCTCAAAGCCCAATGTTCAACCCAAATGGGCACACACGCTCGTGTGGCCCATTTGGCCCAAATTCAATCACGGCTATGTGAACTACATAGCCCAATCTAGTTTCTGTCACTTTTCGTAAATTTTATATGTATGTGGCCCACGAACCCGTTGGGCCTATTTCGGCTCAACGAGGTCCATAACGACCCAAGTGCACGAGAACACTCGTGGTGGCCTCTTCAGTCTACCGCCCACGGTTGTGGGCTTGGTTTTACCACACCAGCATCGCACGCTCGTGAGGCCTCAAATGCCAAAGTTTCGGCTTTTCAGATTTTTACAGAGTGTGATTACACAGAGTGATAGTGTGATTACACAACTTTTTACGGAGTCATTCCAAGATCTATGAGCACCCAACCTAGAATCATCGAGATCCGATGTTAGTACTTAATTGTTAGGGTAACATCCTCTTAATAGCACTTAATCTGAAATATCTTTCTTACCTTGTTTGAATGAGGGTGATCTTAATCCCTCAATGCTCGTGGTTCAGAAACGATCACATGCCTTCGCTGCTTTCCTAAAGGACAATCAAGAACCAATTAGAAAATGGTAGGGCATATTCGGCCATCCCCAAAACAAGAGGTAAACTTATTACTTTACTGGACGTTTGAGAACGAGAGTGTGACTCCTTCAAACCGTTCACACTTCACCACTCCTTGAGGAAGACCTAGAATTGCAAAGGGTGCATTACAAGAAGAATGAAATAACAATTGGTTAATGGGGTTATTCGGTTTTGGAAAAGAAAAGAAGAACACGGTGCATTCGATTTTAAAAGAAAAGTAGAGAATAGCCTTTGATCACTTACCGATTATTAGAGCCGTTGCAGAATCAAAACAGAGAGGGGAGAACTTTCGGTCACAAGCGAAAAGAGAGTCACAAGGGCTAGAGTGCAAGGTTCGTCCGAAAGAATCAATAGGCAAGAAGAGATGAAACAGGCAGTTGGCCGAGACTTGAAAAGAATAAAGAAGAAAGGAAGGTTTCGGTAGATGTTGGTGCAAAATAGGGGAGATGAATGGACTTGAAAACAAAATGCTTTATATTTCCAGAATGGTCGAAGTCGAATATCCAAAATGCACAAATGACCACTTGCAAATTTGGCACAAGAGAGTAGAGAAAGAAAAACCTTAACAGTTTCAAGAAACTGGTGACAAACTGATCAAAAACTGAGAGAAAACCCTATTAGCCGAATTTTCCTATCCCCCAATTCGGCACCCACACTCCTACACACTTCCACCCTATTGATTTTCTCCACAATACTCTCCCTTAATCCTCTCCATGATTTGCTCCTACAATCTCTCCATGACCAATTCAAACACCTCATCAGCAGTGTTTCAGTCTAACTCTTCTACCTTCCCAACTCAAGCAGCAAAATAAACACTCCATTGCTTATCCCAAGATTTGAACCTCAGACCTCATAGTTACACAACCCACCACTTGCCACTAGGCCACAAGCTCCTCTTGTGTCATAAATTCACCATAATTATTCTTAAGGCCTCCAGGCCAGAATCAAGGTTCACTTAAGAGAAAAACTAAAATTTTGCTAGAGCCTAGGCTTGATCCCAAGACTTCTCAGACATTCCTAAACACACCCAAATCACTTATCCACTAAAGTAGAAAAGTATTTTTGTCATTTCCTTGCACACAAAAATATTTATGTGCAGTCTCCTAGCTGATCCCACACTCAAGGCCTATTCCTTCTAGGCCCGAATTCGGGGCGTTACAAGTGTGATTGAGTCACTGACGATCCTTGAATCCGAGCTAGCTTTAAATACCATTGTAAAACAGAGAAAGACTTCAAGCTTTAAAGCTTAGTAAGTTCGTAATAGAACATAATTAACTCAATAATTCAAATTCAATATTCAAAATTAACTAACACTTAGTTCAATTCACATCACTAATCAATCTCATCTATGGCTATTACTCACTTTCATACCATATCTATAGTTTCATATACAAGCATTTATAATGCTAATCAATCCAACTCTTTTCATCATTCATTCACATAATCTTCCATCTATCTCATACACAATATCATCAACCACATAAGTTCTGTATATACCTCTACCATCACGTATTTATCTATCACATTTACCACTTCAATTCTCAATGCCATAATTCATTAGATCCTCTTTAAACGTTCGATGAACTCGCACACTTAGTGCCAATTAATTAGCCGAAGCTATAATAATATCGCACACTTAATGCCATCACATTAAACTGAATTTGTCTAAATTATCGCATACGTAGTGCCAAATAATATAGCCGAAGCTTTATTTATCTCGCACACTTAGTGCCATTCATTCTTTAACTTGATTCTATTTACGCATACTTAGTGCCACATATCTTCGAACTCACATTTCACATTACTAAACTCCACAATCACATTTCCATTCATTTCATCACATATGAACATTATTTAAACAATACATATTGTACACGAACTTACCTCGGACGTAGAAACAACGATACTAGTCGATCAATCGAGCACTTTGTTCTTGCCTCGATCTAGGTCCGAATTTATCTTTTCTTGATCTATATAATATCAAATTCAACTCATTCAATCTCATCTTTACTCAATTAAATTCACAAACACATAATTAAGGCATTTTGCACTTTAACCCTTATAATTTCACACTTTAGCATTTTAGTCCTTATTTCACAAATACATCAAATTCAAAAATCCAATTTAATCCATGCTTAGCCAAATTACCATGGAGTCCATTTAAGCCCATATATTTCATTTAAGCCCATATATTTCTCAATTAAATCCCAAAAATGCATTTTTACTCAAAATCACTTTAGAAAATATGTATATCAATTATCAAACACTTAGTTTTCAACATCAAACATCACAAAGCTCACAAAATCAACAATGGTATAACTCAAAATCATCATTAATTTCATAAATTTAACCATGGGCTTTATAGAACACAAAGCAACGATCACAAAAACGTAAAAATCATCAAAAACCGAACAAATTTCATAACTCAATCAAAATGAACAAGGGCTGAATGGATGAAAACTCAAAACCCTATTTTTTTGCTGATTTTCGGCTATGAATGATGATAATATGGCTTATTTTCACTTTGTTTTATTTAATATTAACTTAATAACCTAATTACCATTTTAACCTTAATATAAAACATTTAATAATCCACTAACTAATGTCCAATCATGTCATTTCATGAATTCAATGGACCAGGTTATTTAAAGAGACACATCAAATAAGCACTTTTAACTAATAGCACATAGCTTTTTCATTTTTGCGATTAGGTCCTTTTTCACAAATCAGCACACAAACGATAAAATTTTCACACAGAACTTTCACACATACTTTATCTCATACCATAAATGTCAAAAATAATATTAAATTATTTCTCTAACGCCGACTTTGTGGTTTCGAAACCACTATTCTGACTAAGGTCTAAATCGGGCTGTTACAGGCCACACGCTTGACTGCCAGGCCGTGTGGGCTCGAAATGAGCCTTATACAACAAGTTTACCAACCTTGCAAACCTTGAACGACAAGCAACTCAAAATCCAATCTTTCAAACAGTCCAAAACATGATTAAACACATCTAAAACATGTCGGAACTATCAATATAAAGATCTAACTCATGTATGTTCAAAGATATCTAACATAAATTATCTAATCAATTCATTTAAATACCATTCAACCAATTCAAACTAAAATAATATAAATGACTATATTATAAGACATATGTTTATATATATAGATAAACCAATGTCAACTTATACACCATTAATATTCACATATCTAAATGACATCAAAAGATAACCTAGGTACATGCCATTTTCAAAAGTCAATATACCTACAAGTTTGGCACAGCTTAGCACACGGCTTAACACACGGGCGTGTATGGCCATTTTTAGGGAACACGGGCTAGCCACACGGGCATGTGTGTTGGCCGTGTGACCCAAGTCAGAGACTTACACTGTGTCAGACATGGGCTGGGACACGGCCATGTGATCCCATATCGATTGTCCACGCGGCCTGTGACACGGACGTGTCTTTGGCCGTGTGAGACACACGGTTAGGCCACACGGGCTTGTGTCTCCTAAAATTTGAAAAATTTTCTAAGTATCATAAAAATCTCTTGAGTTAAAAGTTTAGTCTCGAACCACCCCGAATGCATATTTTAGGCCTCGTAGGCTTATACTAAAGACGATATGCATGTTGTTGAATGATGATTATATGGAAATTGAAAATGTATGTGAAATGGGTGTTTAATTGTATAGAATAGTCTGGTAATGCTCTGTAACCTTATTCCGGCATTGAATACGGGTGAGGGGTGTTACATTTTCATACGAGCTTACAAAGCTTTATAGCTTACATCGTTTATTTTTAGTGTTTTATAGTGAAATCAAGCTAGCTCGAATTTGGGGGTTGTCGGAGACTTCATCACACTATCCAACTATCACTTTGGTACTTTTGAATTTAAGTATTTTGAGTATATGGCATGTATATTTTGGGTCATTTTTAAAAAATTTAGCCATTTAAATTTGTAACACCCCTTACTCGTAATTCCCACCGGAACAGGGCCCGAGGCATTACTGGATAAAAACCACATGATTGCCACTTAAGCTTATTGTGACTTCTCTCTTAAGTCACCTCATCAACCTCATTCTCGACTTACGAGACCTCACTCATACACATGAGGCTCTCGAGACTATATCAAAACTTTTTCAAATCTTAAAATTTTCTCCATCTAAATAGGGACTACACGCCCGTGCTAGATGACACATGCCTATGGGTAGTCACAGATGCTCATGTTCACAAACTGTGCATGAAAACTCAAGCATTCTGCCTATGCCCCAAGGTTAGGGCACACGCCCGTGTGGCTAGCCCGTGGCCTACACTACTCAATTCTGCCAAAGTGACACGGCCAATGCACATGCCCGTGGGCTGGCCGTGTGTCACATATGGCCTAGACACATGCTCGTGTGTGCTGTCCACATGGACAAGAACAAAGTTATTTGCCAATTTCTTTTCATTCCTCACTCAAACACAACATGCACTCATCTAATCAATCTATAATCAACTCATATTGAAGCACAAACTCACATGGATAACTACATCTTTTCATATAATAAAATAGCCAACAACTATGGCATTATACAAAATAGATCATCCATTTAAAGGCCAACACATCTTAGCCATTTACAACAAAATTTACTAACTTGTCTAGCCTCTATACATGCCATATACAAAACATCAAGTCTACTGTACCAGAGTAAGCTGATAGTGTGGGCGATCTTCCGATTGATCCACGTATCTCGATTCAACCCTCTTTCTCTATAAGACAAGGGAAAAGAAAAAGAGTAAGCCTTGAGCTTAGTAAGTTTATACATAAACAATTTAAGCATTCTAGTATAAACTAAACAACAATTAGCATTATACTACCAAATAAATTCACATCCACAATTATGCTTACTCTTTCTATCCCTTACCACATTTCCAACACATCATGAGTCACATACTCATAATCATTGACATGCACCCCTGCACTCAATATCACATTTACTCAATATACAACACATCATTATTCTTAATAATACATCCACATAGCTAATTTCTCGGTGATTTCTCACTTAGCCCACCACAATCAATTTATAGGGTGTATCGTACTTAGCCTACCAACAAAGGTATTCATAGTGGTTTCGCAGATAGCCACTAAATAATATACTTAACTATGGTATCGCACACAGCCCATCGTTGTTTAGTATTAAGGTGGTATCGCACTTAGCCCACCATCAAGCATTATCACTACACATTCACAAATCTACTTGTAATTCATTCATCCATTCACAATTACTATCTCATTCATTCCTCTAGAACCGCATATGTCCTCAATCATGCTACACACTAGCTAGCATTAAGAATGTAAATGCATATATGCATCGTTTATACGTAAACTTACTTCGGTACTCAAAAGTATTGAAACCTGCAATTTAGTCCACCACCTTACTCTTGCCTCGATTTCGATTCGGACTTCATCTTTCTTGATCTATAATGATAAATCAACTCATTCAATACACATTGACTAAATTGACCATTATCTCATACTTTAGCAAAATTACCATTTTCCCCTAAACTTTCTCATATTTACTCATTTGCCCCAAGGCTCGTAAAGTGATTTTCATTCAACTTTCTAGTCTTTCATGCTTAGCCGAACCATTTAATCAACTAAAGCAATCATGAATTCTCACTAAATCACACATGTATGACCAAACTCAAGACTTTTACAAACAAGTCCCTACATGCATTTTTCATGGAAATCACTTAGCAAAAGATGTTTCTACTACATCAAGTTTTCATATTCTTCCATAAAACATCAAAATGCATGCATGTCATACATGGGTATATTTTTTGAACATCCATCCTAGCTCAACATATAGCTAAAAATAGCTTTCTCATGTTACTAGGACTTCAAAAATACGAAAAATATCAAAAACAGGGCTTGGATGCACTTACTAGCAAGCTTAAAAAGTTGAAGAGCCCTAAGAATGGCTTCTTAGAAACTTCGACAGACTTGGAGAAGAAGATGAATGAAATTCTATCATCTTTTCCCATTTTAATCATTTAATTGACAAATGACCAAAATGCCCTTTTTGATAAACTTTATATTTTAACCCATCCATGCCCAATTTTGTCCAAAATTATAAATTGGGAAAATTTCTCATTAAGGACCTCTAATTGATATTCTAAAGCTATTTCATACAAATAACTTCTAGAACCTCACATTTTGCAACTTTTGCTATTTAGTCCTTTTGGACAATTCAACCACAAATTTCGTAAAATTTCTTCATGAAACTTTCACACTAACATGCAAACATGACATAAACCTCAAAAAGTCATACATATACATCAGATTTGTGGTCTCGCACTACTATTTTGACTAGGCCTTAAATCGGGATGTTACAACTCTCCCCTTTAGAGATTTTTGCCCCTAAAAATCTTACCAGTAAAGAGGTTTTGATGTTGCTCTCTCATAGCTTCTTCCATCTCCCACGTAGCCTTTTCCACACCGTGCTTTTTCCACAACACTTTCACTAGGGCTATGTTCTTATTCCTCAACTGTTTTACTTCTCGAGCCAAAATCTTAGTCGGCTCCTCTTCATAAGACATATCCTGTCTTATCTCAATTTCCGTTGAAGGAATCACATGAGAAGGATTGGAGTGATATCGTCGCAACATCGACACATGGAACACATTATGAATCTTTTAATTCCATTGGCAAGGCCAAACGGTAAGCCACTGGTCCAATTCTGTAACACCCCTAACCCGAATCCGTCGCCAGATTAGGGTTACAAGGCACTACCGGTCATAACACAGTTCACACAAATATTCATTATTAATTCCACAACTCAAAATTTAATCACATCAATGTTTGAAACTTAATCAAATATCAAGTCTTAAAATCATAACATACATAACATTTCATAATTAAAAACATAATCCAGCATCTATCAAACCATATTATTATATAGCTTCTGCACAGGTACAAATTTAAACATCAAACAAACCATTATACCATGCTCATATTTCCTAATGTGAAAAAAAAACATATCCAAACATAATTACCAAATCAATATCAACTTATTGCATTAATCAATTCATGACTTTACCATTTCAAATATTATGCACCCTAATCTAAGATAAATTAATCACATGGCATGGTAACTATACATACACATATACTCATTTAAACATGCATCATTTCAAGACTAAATATACCTCTTCTCTTAACACAAGTATATGCACATATGACCATATTGATTTGAACCATTTTGAGCACAAATAATACTAAAGGTACACCTGATTCACATCTTTAAAATACATACACATAACTATCACTTAACTACAAATTCGGTTATCCAGGATAACTTTAATACCTAACACATATACCATATCACTTACTCATTAATATAAGTCTAATACTTTGATCGAAAATACATATATACATTATTCACTATTTCTAGACCAACTCACCAATGCTAGCATACCATTTCAAATTAACAAATATCCATAGTATAGCATAGTCTACACGTATGAATACAACCAATTCCATTATTAACATTTAACAAAATATTTAACTACATGATTAAATCACCATTGCGAACCACAAATTAGATTAAAGCCATTATCTATATTTACAATTTAAGTTAATACATGACTGAAAAATTACTATCATTAGCATCATAAACGATCCAAAACCAAAACATATCTATCATCCATATATCAAGTTTACCACACACATATATCCTAACCAAAATTATTTAAACATCTAAACATTAAATTTAAGAACAACCCATTTTCATGGCTATATATATATATATATATACAAATTTCAAAACCAAACATCATATTACTAGCCTATACATGCCATAGTTCAGAAAATTTAACTTATAAAACACCAACGTTAGTCAATAGTGTGATAGACTTTGACAATGATCCCCGAGCTCGTAACTAGACTTCAAAATCTATAAAACAAATCAAATACACATACACGGAGTAAGCTATCATAGCTTAGTAAGTTATAAGCAAATTAAACAATTCAACTGAATAATCAAACATTTCTATCAAATGAAGTTGTATCATTAATATTAAACTAGAATTCAATAATTCACTTTGGTCGAATACTTATATTTCTCATTAAGCATAATATTATACAACTTTAGATTCCAAAATTACACTATCTCAATTTAATTCACAATCATACCTAGTTGACCGAATAATCAAATTCCCAAATATCTTATCATAATTGCTTACTTATACGACCAAATACACATAATTCATTATATTATCACATATGGCCGAATATACACTAGTGCATTATATTTTCACACATGACCGAACATACAAAATTAATTAAGTCATCACATGTAATCATATATTCAAATTTAATATAACATCACATATGCACATACCTATGTGGCCGATCATATAAGATTAGTTGGATCAACTTACTTGCTCAAATTTTTTCCACATCAATATGAAATCTTATAGACATAGGCTTGAAAATAAATCACCGGTATTAAACCTGCTAGGCGTAAGCCTGAATCACACACCGGCACTAGGCTTGCTAGACCTAAGGTCTGATATTTATTCACCGGCAATAAGCTTGCTAGGCACGAATCCTGATTAATTTCACCAGATCAAAGCTTACTAGGCCCAAAGCCGAATAACAATACTTAAAAGCTATCTCACACACATATCATATATCGAAACTTTCATGTACTTCATAATCTTCATACGAACTTTCAATTATTATAACTCAACCGAATTAAACTTAATCATATTAATTCTTGATTTAGTCATATTCGGCTATCTCAATACAATCTCCACAAATTCCAAATCAGCATATTATTAAATAACATACACAATTTACAATGTTTAATTGCTTATAAACTTACCTCGAATATTGTCGAACGACAAAAATCGGCTATTCAACTATTTTCGCTTTTCCCTGATCCAAGTCTGATTTTTTTTGGTTCTTGATCTAAACATATTCAAATTAAACTCATTAAAAAATATTTTTATTCAATTTAGTCCAAAAAAATAAATGGAAAGATTACCATTTTGCCCCTAACATTTCACACTTTTACAATTTAGTCCTATTTGCACAAAACACAAAATACACAAAATTTGACTATACACCTTAAGGGCTGAATATTCCTAGTTCTCATACAAGTCTATACATTTCATTTATTTTACATTTTAGTCCCTCAAAAATTTATTTTTGCAATTTAGTCCAACATACTCAATTTCATCAAAAATTCAAAGACAAAACTTGTTAATCTATCACATATATATCATATTTCATCATATCTTCAATGGCTCAACTTAAAAAATTCATCAAAATAAAAAATTAAAGCATGGTTCTTGAAGATTTCTAAGCAACGATCTCAAAAACGTAGAAATTATCAAAAACCGAACAAAAATGAACCTTGATTGAGCTTGAATAAATGCCAAAACCTAGCTTGGTTTTCTTTCTTTTTCTTTTCTTTGTTTCGGTGATGGATGAATTAAAATGATGAAAACCATGTTTCTTTTTACTATAATAAATAACTTATAATATAATATAAATTTTTAACTTATAAAATATATAAATAAAAAGCATATATATACATATTCATCACCTAATGCGTCCACTATCTAAAATAGTGGCTAAATTGCCACATAAGGTCTTCCCATTAAGAAGCCATCTCAACTTAGCCATTAATAAAATAGAAAGCCACTTTTACGATTTACACGATTTAGTCCTTTGCTCAAATTAAGCATACTAAAAGACAAATTAATTCACAGAAATTTCACACATGCTTAATCACACATCATGGAAATAGAAAATAATATTAAAATATTTTATTGACTCAAATTTGTGGTCTCGAAACCACTATTTTGATTAGAGTCAAAATCGGGCTGTTACAAATTCTGTCGGTAATTTCATATGGCCCTATGAATCTTGGACTCAATTTCCCTTTTCTTCCAAATCTCATGATCTTCTTCCATAGGGATACTTTCCAAAACACTTTGTCACCCACATCAAACTCAATTTCTTTTCTTTTCAAATCCGCAAATGACTTCTGTCGGTCCGAAGTAGCTTTCGGACCATCACGGATCACTTTCACTTCTCTTCAGTTTCTTTCACTAGATCGACCCCATGGATTCGCTTCTCACCAAGCTCGGTCCAATACAAAGGAGTCCGACACTTACGACCATACAAGGTCTCATACGGAGCCATCCATATACTCGACTGATAACTGTTGCTGTAAGCAAATTCAACCAAAGGTAGATATCTCTCCCAACTACCTTCGAATTCTAACACACAGCATCGAAGCATATCTTCAAGGACTTGAATCACTCTTTCAGACTGACCATCAGTTTGCGGATGGAACGCAATACTAAAATTTAACCTCGTACACATGGCTTCTTGCAACTTCTTCTAGAACCTCAAAGTAAACCTCGGATCTCTATCCGTTATAGAAATAGGCACACCATGTAATCTCACTATTTCTGCCACATACAATTTGGCTAACTTATCCAGTGAGTAATCAACATTTACTAGAATAAAATGAGCCGACTTCGTCAATCTTTCCACAACAACCCACACAACATCTTTCTTTTTCGAAGTCAAGGGTAACCTCGTCACAAAATTCATGGTAACCCGATCCCATTTCCATTTGGGTACCATCGCAGGATGAAGTAATCTCGAAGGCACTTAATGCTTAGCTTTCACCTGTTGACAAATCAGACATTTTGCCACAAACTCAGAAATGTCTCTTTTCATACCTGGCCACAAATAAAACTTTCTCAAATAGTTGTAAATTTTTGAACTGCCCGGGTGTACAGACAAATAACCACTATGTGCCTCATGCAAAACTTTTCGGATCAACTTATCATCTTTAGGTACACAAATTCTATCATGATACATCAAACAATCATCCGAACTCACTCAGAAATCAGAACCACTTCCCGATCTACACTTAGCTCTCTTAGCTTACATTTCACTGTCATTTCTCTGAGCCTCAATTATCTGATGAACAAATAGTGGCCTAGCTCTCAACTCGGCCAATATAGTTTCATTATCAGACAATGCCAAATTAGTGCTCATAGCTTTCAAAGCATACAGGGATTTCCTACTCTGGGTATCCACAACCACATTCGCTTTTCCCGGATGGTAATCAATTATCAACTCATAGTCCTTCAATAACTCAAGCCATTGCCGTTGTCGCAAATTCAAATCCTTTTGACCCATCAAATACTTCAAACTCTTGTGATCCATAAAGATTCGAAACTTGTCACCATATAAGTAATGTCTCCAAATCTTTAATGTGAAAGCAGTCGCAGCCAACTCTAAATCATGAGTCGGATAATTCTTTTCGTGCGGTTTTAGCTGCCTCGAGGCTTAAGTGACTACCTTACCCTCTTGCATCAACACACAATCGAGACCATTTAACGACGCGTCACTATAAAGCACGAACTCTTTCTTTAATTCTTATTGAACCAAAATTGGCGCCTCAGTCAACAATGTTTTCAAACTCTCAAAACTCTATTGACATGTCTCAGTCCAATCAAACTTGACATCCTTATGCAACAGTTTCTTCATCGGGGTAGCAATGGAAAACCCCCTTACGAAACATCTGTAGTACCCTACTAGTCCCAAAAAGCTTCTGACTTTTGACATGTTCCTCGGTGGTTTCCAATCCACAATAGCTGAAATCTTACTCGTGTCAACTCTAATACCATCTCCGACACAATGTGTCCTAAGAATCCAACCTCTCGGAGCCAAAACTCACTTTTACTAAATTTAGCATACAACTGTTTTTCTCTTAAGGTCTGTAAGACGATTCTAAAATGTTCCGCATGATCATTCTCATTCCAAGAATAGATCAATATATCGTCAATGAATACAACCACAAACTTATCCAAATGCAGTCGGAATACTCGATTCATAAGATCCATAAAAATTACAGGAGCATTTGTTAAATCGAACGGCATGACCAGGAACTCATAATGGCCATACCTCGTCCAAAACGCAGTTTTCAACACATCCTGCTCCTTCACTCTCAACTGGTAATAACCAGACCTCAAATCTATCTTGAAGAATACTGTACCTCACTTCAGTTGGTCAAATAGGTCATCTATCCTTGGTAAAGGATACCTATTTTTCACCGTCACCTTGTTGAGTTGTCTATAGTCTATGCGTAATCTCATCGACCCATCTTTCTTCTTCACCAATAATACTGGAGCACCCTACGGTGAGTAGCTCGATCTCACAAAACCTTTGTCTATCAATTCTTGCAACTAAACCTTTAGTTCTTTCAACTCTAAAGGTGCCATCCTATACAGAGCAATCGAAATAGGTGTTATTTTGGAACTAACTCAATCCCAAACTCGACCTCTCTCACAGGAGGTAATCTGGGTAACTTCTTCGGGAATACATCCGGATACTCACATACCACCGACACTGATTCAATCTTCACCTCAGACTCTTGAGTATTCAATACAAACACGAGATAGGACTCACATCCCTTTCTCAAGCATTTTTCACCACTAAGGAAGAAATCATCACCGGTAGACTATTTCGATCCACCTGATTCAACTCGAATAATATCTCCATTCTCACATTTCAGTTCGATAAACTTACTACCACAGTTCACTAAGAAACTATATGTAGTTAACCAATCCATGCCAAGGATTAAATCAAACTCATCAAACGACAACAACATTAGGTTTGCTGGAAAACAATGACTCTCAATCATCAAAGGACAATTCTTACACACCTTATCTACTAACACATGTTACCTAACAGGTTTGACACCTTAACCATAATGTCCGTAGACTCAATGGTCATACTTAAACAAGATGCTAATCTCATACAAATATAAGAGTGAGTAGACCCTAGATCAATCAAAGCAATAACAAAGGTATAATAGAGAGAAAAAGTACCCGTTATCATATCTAGGGAGGATGCCTCTTCGCGAGCGTGAATGGCATACGTCCTTGCAGGCGCTCAACCCTCCGATCTCACAATAGAATCTCGTAACGCACCTCTATCACTAGTTCCCCCTCTCGAGTTCTTTGGTGGCCTACCCCTTGTAGGCACATTGCTAGATCTTATCTTTTATTTCTCTTCCTTGTCATCTCTCTCGGGGTAACTTTGGATAAAATGGTCGGGGAACCACACTTATAATAGTTTTAACTATTACTCCAACACTCTCCAGTGTGATATCTACCATAACTTGGACACTCCGGTTTATTCTTCAGATTGCCTACACTTTCCATCGAGGTGGCTTAGACTCTTGAACCCGAACGAGTGTTGCCTTGATCTCATAGTGAATATCCAACTAATGTAGTGGTCCGAGGATTCATCTCCTTGGATTTTTTCGATTGAGCTTGGTGTGATTTTCCCATCGACTGTTTTCTCGCGTCTCGGACCTCACTCACCGCCCTCCTCTTTTCTTACTCAGTTCTTCGACCTTACTTGCCTTATCAACTAACACTACGAACTCTTTCAATTCCAAAATACCAACCAGGACTTTGATATCCTCATTCAGTCCACCTTCGAACCTTTTAAATAAAATGGTCTCCGTTGACACTCATTCTTGAGCGTATTTGCTAAGCCTAACAAACTCGCGCTCATATTCTGCTACTGACATTCTTCCTTGCTTCAACTCAAGGAATTCTTTCCTTTTTTGATCGGTGAATCGTTGGCTTATATACTTTTTTCGAAACTCTTCCAAAAAGAAGTCCCACGTCACGCACTCTTTCGGGACCACTGGCGTCAACATTTTCCACCAATGGTATGCCTAGTCCCTCAGCAACGATACAGCACACTTCAAGCTTTCTTCGGGTGCACATGAGAGTTCATCGAATACCCTAATTGAGTTCTCTAGCTAGAACTCTGCCCTCTCAGGGTCATCATCTACCTTAGCTCTAAACTTCTCAGCCCCGTGTTTCCTAATCTTATCTACTAGGGGCTTCGTTACTCTCACTACTTCTATACCTTGAGGAGCCACTAGGACTGGTTGAGGTATAAGAGGAGGTGGAGGAGGTTGAGCATTAGGGTTTGCTCAAACATACTATGAGTACCAGTTACTCATCATCTGGAGAAAGACTTTTCGAGCCTCATCTCTTTGACCCCAGTCCGGGTTCACTCTGCACAGGCGCAATACCTTGTGCGGGAACCGACGCATTACTACCTACATCATCAGCAGCCGATTGATCGGGATCCATACACTATATAAAAACAAGTTTAAAATCATCAGAAGCCACCACACTATTATTATACACTTATGGCATGTATAGCTAGACTCTTACACCTGCTATGGTAGTCTTAGAACCGACTAAACCATAGATCTGATACCACAAAATGTAACACCGCTTACTTGTAATTCCCATCAGAACTGGGCCTAAGGCATTATTGGATAAAAACCACATGATCGCCACTTAGGCTCATTGTGACTACTCTCTTAAGTCACCTCATCAACCTCATTTTTGACTTACGAGACCTCACTCATACACACAAGGCTCTTGAGACTATATTAGAACTTTTTTAAATCTTAAAGTTTTCTCCATCTAAACAGGGACTACACACCCGTGCTAGATGACACACGCCCGTGGGTAGTCATACACGCCCACGTTTACAAACCGTGCATGAAAACTCAAGCTTTTTACCTATGCCCTACGGTTAGGGTACACGCCCGTGCTCACCACCCATGGTGCACACTGATCACCTCACACGGCCTTGAGTCTAGGCACACGCCCTTGTGGCTAGCCCGTGGCCTACACTACTCAATTCTGCCAAAGTGACACGGCTAATGCACACGTCTGTGGGCTGACCGTATGTCACATATGGCCTAGACACATGTCCGTGTGCCAGTCCACATGGACAAGAACAAAGCTATTTGCCAAGTTCTTTCACTCCTCTCTCAAACACAACATGCACTCATCCAATCCATCTATAATCAACTCATATTAAAGCACAAACTCACATGGATAACTATAACTTTTCATATAATAAAATAGCCAACAACTATGGCATTATACAAAATAGATTATCCATCTAAAGGCCAACACATCTTAGCCACTTACAATAAAATTTACTAACTTGTCTAGCCTCTATACATGCCATGTAATATCCTAGATTTAGGGGTTATGCGTTTTAACTCCAATGTATGTAGTAGTGTGCTTGTGTGCTATTTGTATGTGTTTGGGGGCTTTGGAAACCTTGGGGTGTAGGTAGAAGCCTCGGGAAAATATTTGACTTTGGAGCCATTAGAGGGAAGCTAAGGGAAGGTAGGCCTTAAGAGTTCTTGTGAGGAGGGTATGACACAAGAGTCCAGTTGGTAAAGTGGCTAAGGGGCGCCACTTAGAGCACTTGTGGTTGGCGCATCAGGGAGTGAGAAGGGCCTTGGTTGACGATAAGGGAAGCATTTTGGGGTTTCTTTTTGGCGTCAAAGAGGAAAGAGTTGGAGTTGTCATGGACACTTCATGGATGAAGTGTAGATTGGGTCAAACAACTCAAATATTGGCTAAGTAGGAGGAAAAGAGGGGATTTGGATGAGAGAAGAAGAGTTGGCCGAATGGAGGGGTCTTGGGATAGTAGTTTCGGTCATGTAGGGGAGAATGGGTGCCGAAATTCATTTGGCATTTTCAAGTTTTTCCCTTCCTTTCTTCTCTTTTGCCTCTCCACCAAAAATGAAGGTGACCATTTGGTGCATTTAGACTACTTTCTTCCCTTTTAATTCTTCTCTGAAGCCGAACCATACCTCTCTCTCCTCTTCTCTTTTCTTTTCATAGTGGTAGCCTTAAACTTTCACTTTATTTTCAAAGCCGAATAGCCCTTCTAGCCTTTGACACCTTGGCCGAATCTTTTATCTCCATCTTTTAAGGGTTCCTTCGATTTCTAAGCAGTGGTGGTAAAGTTCTTTTCTCTATAAACTCTTCTTACTTTTTTCTTGTTGGTTTACCGAAACCAAAAGACTAATCCTGTTTCTTTGGTGTTGTGGCCGAATCTCTCTGTGTTTCCAGCAAAGGTATTCGATTGATATCAACATTATGGTAAGGGTTAATTGTCATTCGGTCTCTCTTTCTTTTCTCTTTAGTTAGCCAAAATCAAGGACACTAATCCCTTTTATTCTTTTGGCTGAAACCATGAAGGTGGGTTTTGAGATCTTTGTAGCCGGCGATTAGAAGGAGCTCTTTCGGGATTTGGATATTCAGGGTAAGCAAAGCATGACCTTAGGCCGAAGGCCACTTACTTTTGTCTATTAATGCTAGAATCGAATCTAACATGGTTCAAATAGGGATTCCGATCACTTTCAAGGACAGGTGATAATTTTTGGGATTTGATCGGTTAAGGTAAGGGAAATAATGCCATTCAGCCAAAGGCCATATTTTTTAATGTTAGCTGATTCTAACTGTGGTGTTATAGGAAGGGTTCGACAAAGGTAAAGGAGGGGTCCTTGGGATTCAGATCTATTTTGGTAAGAGTATTTAGATAAGTTATAGATGTGTTTTCATTTAGATGTTTACGTATCGATTAATCGGGTTTCTGATTAAGTGATATTCGATGGATGCGAGTACTAGTGGAGAGAGAAAGGGGTAGTTCCTACCCCTAGATTCAAGAAACGTTTGATTTCTGCGGTACATGATTGGCCACCGGGTTGTGGGCCAGCATCGGAAAGGGATAAGCAAATCGCGGTGATCCTTGTAAGCGAAAGTGTTAGTATCAAAAGCATGGTTCTCAGTATTATTAGGTGTGTAACCCCACACTTTTTTCCCGATAGATTAATAATATTAAATATGTATTAACAAGATTATGATTAATCATGGCTAAGGGTACCATTCATTGGTACAGTTCGTTCAGGTACTTTATATCTAACCCTTTTTTACAGTGGTTACCATCAATGATATGAAAGTATGTGTGTGATTTCGGTATGGGTTTAGGATAAGCATATAGCATGATACCTGTGATACTATGTATGTTGCATAGGCACGAGGGTTATGATGAAAAGGGGAAGTGTTCTGGTGGTTTTACCACATTATCCGGTGACTTATGAATATTATGTATCCGGTGACCTTGTCACATTATCCGGAGGCTATGCCACGTATTAATAATGGAACTCTTTTCGTTTTTCTTTAGTATGTTTTCTTTCGGGATTTATTTTGGTTTTTAAGATGTAATAAGGCCATTACTTAACTGCTTAATTTTGCGTATTAAATTTTATTTCCATACGATAAACAACAAACAAGTAATTAAATATTTTCTTAAAGTAACTTCAAATGTTTTACCACCTACTTAACTTACGTTTTCAACCTAATGAGCTCTTGAATCGGAAAATCTTTTAATTTTGAGATATAAAGTAAGTGTTTTAATGATATACAAACTTGAGCGGTATCACGGTTTTCAACTCGATAAAGATACAAACCTGATTTTATCGTCATATTTTATAAGAAGGTGAAATGAGATAAAGCTAAGTTTCTTATGGAACATGTCAGATCCGGTCGGTGCTTGTGGGCCGGGTTTAAGGTGTTTCAATTTTGGTATTAGAGCCAAGTTTAAAACTCGGCTTGAAGGGCTTTTAGGCCCAAAATGTTTTACGAAAGTGAGTTTACTAAAAGATGAGCAGGTTTTTCTGGCATGGCACCTGGGTCTCCGGCCCGAAGTCCACGAGGTAAGTACCCCTAAACATTGTGTGATTTATAAGGAAGAAATGGGTATTTCAGGATCATAGATTAGTAGATTAGGAGCTATTGAACCCTAGGATTAGCTTACTCCAACACAAAATTACATAAAATTTAAAAACCAATCAAACAAACCAGTGAGTAAGTCGCCGAGTTAAGGGTGTGGCAACAGTTGTGCGCATGTCTAGGATTGGATTCAGGGGGAGCTTGGTATTTAAGCAGTCCTAGTGACTTACCTCCTCTTCGCTTAAATCCTACCTGGTGCGTAGTAACGGTTCACCCTAACCAAGAGGACTTACCCACAGGCTAAATTCAATAATTAAAACTCGAAAGGGACTAGCTACACTGTTTTATAAAAACCCTAGTTTTAAAATCACCAAATTACCCCCTGATTTGCAAAAACTACCTTAGATCTGAAAAAATTACCGAAGTATCCCAATTTGTAGAAATTACTAAAATACCCTTGATTTATAAAATTACCATACTACCCTCAATTTTTACAAAAATATTCCTATTTTGCAAAAATACCAAAAACCCCTATTTTGTAAAATTACAAGATACCCTGATTTGGAAAAATTACCAAAATACCCTTATAGGATAAATTACGAAAATACCCCTAGGTTGGAACGGACGAAAATGCTCAAAGTGGTGAACGTGTGTAGTAGATACTATTGAATGAATGTGATTCTCTGAATTAGGGTAGAAGACTTGAAATGAAAACTTTGAATGACCGAAAGAACTACTGTCAAATGCCTTTACATAAAATTACTTGTGGGTAATCAGTGGAACAAAAGTAATGCATAAAATTTCTAAAACAGATAAGACGCGACGGTAGATATGAGTACTAGGGGACGTGGTCATAATGTGCGTGGGCATGGTAGAGGCAGAATGACCGTATCGAAACCGGTTAGGTCTGGTCAAGGGTCCGAGAATGAGATACCACCACCAGCAGCTGCTGGTGTTGAGTATCAGGATCAGACAGGGGATGATGCAGTATCGCAGGCGATACTTGGAGTTCTTGAGAGGGTGGCTGGAGCAGGTAGAGGTACGGGAGCTCGAAAATCTGTATCTGAGCAACTTCGAGCCAATGAAGCTGAAGTATTCCGAGGTGTTTCTGGTGTGGCGCCCAATACAGCTGAGTATTGGTTGGAGGCGATGGAGCAAATCATGGACGATTTGGATCTGACAGCTGAGAAAAAACTAAAAGGGGCAGTATCATTACTACGGAATGAGGCGTACCAGTGGTGGCTCACTATTAGAGAGGGCACCCAGGTGGACCAGATTGATTGGGAGTATTTCAAGACGATGTTCCAAGGGAAGTACGTAGGAGCAAGTTATGTGGATGCTCAGAGGAAGGCGTTCTTGAATCTGGTACAAGGGGGCAAATCCGTAGCGAGTATGAAGCGAAATTCCTTCGTTTGAGCTGATATGCTCAGGGAATCGTGTCAACCGATTATGAGCACTGCGTACGATTCAAAGATAGGCTTTGAGATGGGTTAAGGGTGTTAATAGCTCTACAGCGGGAGAGGGACTTCGCGGTAGTGGTTAAAAAAGTAAAAATAGCCGAGGAGGTGAAGCGTACCGAGAGGCAGAATCGGGACAGAGGTCAAGGTAAAAACAAGAGGGGTTATGGATCATCGGGGTCATCCGGGAGTTTCCAGAAAAGACCTAGAGTTGATGGGCCACGAGATCGGCAGGTTGCTGTGGGAGGTCAGTATTGTACATATGCTCAATGCGGAAAGATGCACCCGGGGGAGTGTTGGAAGAAGACCGGGAGATGTTTTAAGTGTGGGTCCAAAGATCACATGATTAAGGGCATCTGTGGAAATAGGCAGGCCGACCAAGAAGTCGTGGTTTTAATCGGTGAAAGAGGTGGGCGGCTGACCACCGAGGGTCGTGGTCTAGCAGGCAGAGGTAATAGTTCTGGTAAAGGTCGCGGGACACCGGGCAGAGGTATTGGTAACACGGAGGCGAGACAATGTGCGGTATATGCAGTTCGTCGGAGGGAAGATGGTGATGCACTGGACGTCATAACCGTACGTTCCTTATAGCCGACAAGCCTTTCTTTGCTTTAATTGATGTTGGCTCGACCCACTCATATGTTGTATATAGAGTAGCCAAACACTAGGTGTAGCATCTGAAGCTGCCTCATTAGGGAGATGGTGTAGTGAGCCGTTAGGTCAAATGGTAGTGGTGAATAGGATATTTGGTGTGCCTCTAGAGATTGAGGGAGTGGTATTTCTGACTTGATGGAACTACCTTTCGGGAATTTGATCTCATTCTAGGCATGGATTGGCTAGTGGAACATCGTGCTAAATTGGATTGCGTGACTAGCGAATGGAGTTTAGGACTCGGAGGATGAGGAGATAATTATGATAGGAGAAAGAAGAAATTATTTGTCTAACGTAGTCTCGCGTTAAAGGTCGATAAGATGGTGCGAAAAGGGTGTAAGGCATTTCGGCCTTTGTTAGTGCTTTGGATGCAAAGAAGAGGGGTTAGTGGAGTTAGAGCGAAGAAGAGAATTCGTGGATGTCTTTTGAGGATTGCTGCTGGGTTACCCCGGATAGGGAGGTGGAGTTTGAAATTGATTTACTGCAGGTACAGCTCTTGTGTCAATTGCTCCGTATAGGATGGCGCCAAAGAAGTTGGTAGAGCTCAAGGCCCAGATCCAAGAGTTACTCGATCGTGGGTTTATCCGACCTAGTGTGTCTCCATGGGGAGCACCGGTCCTATTCGTGAAGAAAAAGGACGGGACTATGCGCATGTGCATAGATTACCGGCGATTAAATAAGTAACGATCAAAAACAAGTACCGTTCTTTGAGGATAGGCGACTGTTCGATCGACTTAAGGGGCTGCAGTATTTTAAAAATAGATCTAAGGTCGGGATATCATCAGCTTAAGGTGAAGGAAGCAGATATCCATAAGACAGCTTTCCAGACTAGATACAGATATTATGAGTTCTTAGCAATGCCGTTCGGATTGACGAACGCCCCAGCTGCGTTCATGGATATGATGAATCAGGTTTTCCAACCCTACTTGGATCAGTTTGTCGTTGTGTTTATAGACGACATCCTGGTATATTCCAAGTCCGAGGAAGAGCATGATGCGCATCTCCGGGTAGTATTGCAAGTGTTAAGGGAGAAGAAGTTATATGCCAAGTTTAGCAAGTGCGAATTTTGGTTGAAGGAAGTTGCGTTTTTGGGTCATGTGGTGTCTGCGGAAGGTATAAGGGTGGATCCTCAGAAGATTGAGGCAGTGCTAGATTGGAAACCACCTAAGTCTGTGGCAGAGGTTCGTAGTTTCTTAGGGTTAGCAGGCTACTACAGGAGATTTGTCGAAGGGTTCTCATCAATAGCAGCACCTCTGACAAAGTTGTTGAGAAAGGAGGTACCTTTCGTGTGGCAGATAAGCAGCAGGAGAGTTTTGAGAAGCTTAAGAGAGTATTGACAGAGGCTCCAATTTTGATTCAGCCTGAAGTAGGAAAAGACTTTGTGGTGTATTATGATGCTTCTCACACAGGATTGGGATGTGTTCTAATGCAAGACGTGAAGGTGGTCGCTTATGCGTCTCGACAATTAAGGCCGCATGAGGTTAACTACCCGACGCATGACCTGGAGTTGGCTGCGATAGTATTCGCTCTAAAAGTGTGGAGGCACTATTTGTATGGAGAAAGGTCGGTGATCTACACGGACACAAGAGTCTGAAATATTTGTTAACTCAGAAGAAGCTGAATTTGAGACAGCGAAGGTGGGTGGAGTTGTTGAAAGACTACGACTGTTCAATAGAATATCACCCGAGTAAAGCGAATGTGGTGGCAGATGCCCTAAGTCAGAAAGTAGTGTCTGATCTGAGGGCAATGTTTGCACACCTTAGTCTTTATGACGATGGAAGTTTGCCAGCAGAGTTGCAAGTGAAGCCGACGTGGTTAAGTCAGGTAAAGGAAAAACAGTTGGTAGATGACGATCTGAGTGCTAAGCTACTGCAAGTGCAGAATGGGGAATTGGAGGACTATGGTGTAAACAGTGACAGAGTGCTATGTTTTTGGGGCAAGGTCTATATGCCAAAGGATGAGGAATTAAGGAAGAGAATTCTGCGGGAATCGCATAGTAGCCCTTACGCTATGCATCCTGGAGGAAGTAAGTTATACAGGGATCTACGGGATCAGTTTTGGTGGCCCGGTCTAAAATAGGAAGTTATAAAATTTGTGGGGAAGTGCTTAACGTGTCAGCAGGTCAGAGCTGAACACCAAGTACCTTTGGGATTGCTTCAACCAATAAAGATTCCGCAGTGGAAGTGGGAGAGAATCACTATGGACTTCATTAGTGGGCTTCCCCTTACGCCTACTAAGAAGGATTCGGTATGGGTAATGAGATTTGGTCACAAGGGGAAGCTAAGTCCCAGGTTTATAGGACCTTATCAGATTTTGAAGCGGGTTGGACCAGTGGCGTACCAGTTGGAATTGCCTTTAGAACTAAAGCAGATACATGATGTGTTTCACATTTCGATGTTACGTCGTTACCGATTAGATCCATCGCATGTGGTACCAGTGGAAGAAGTGGAGTTGAGACCAGATTTGTCCTACGAGGAAGAATCGATTCAGATCTTGGAACGAGATGTGAAGGTGTTACGGAGGAAATCAGTTCCTCTAGTCAAAGTGCTATGGCAGAACCATGGATCGGAAGAAGCTTCGTGGGAGCCGGAGGAAGCAATGCGACAGCAATACCCTCACCTATTTTAGCCAGGTAATTTTGAGGCTGAAATTATTTTTAAGGGGTGTAGAACTATAATATCTGGGAATTAGGGGTTATGCGTTTTAACTCCAATGTATGTAGTAGTGTGCTTGTGTGTTGTTTGTATGTGTTTGGGGGCTTTGGAAACCTTGGGGTGTAGGTAGAAGCCTCAGGAAAATATTTGACTTTGGAGCCTTTAGGGGGAAGCTAGGGGAAGGTAGGCCTTAAGAGTTCTTGTGAGGAGGGTATGACACAAGAGTCCAGTTGGTAAAGTGGCTAAGGGGCGCCACTTAGAGCACTTGTGGTTGGCGCATCAGGGAGTGAGAAGGGCCTTGGTTTGAGCAGCAAGGGAAGCATTTTGTGGGTTTCTTTTGGCGTCAAAGAGGGGAAGAGTTGGAGTTGCCGTGAACACTTCTTGGATGAAGTGTAGATTGGGTCAAACAGCTCAAATATTCGGCTAAGTAGGAAGAAAAGAGGGGATTTGGATGAGAGAAGAAGAGTTGGTCGAATGGAGGGGTCTTGGGATGGTAGTTTCGGTCATGTAGGGGAGAGTGGGTGCCGAAATTCATTTGGCATTTTCAAGTTTTTCCCTTCCTTTCTTCTCTTTTGTCTCTCCACCGAAAGTGAAGGTGACCATTTGGTGCATTTAGACTACTTTCTTCCCTTTTAATTCTTTTCTGAAGCAGAACCATACCTCTCTCTCCTCTTCTCTTTTCTTTTCATAGTGGTAGCCTTAAACTTTCACTTTATTTTCAAAGCCGAATAGCCCTTCTAGCCTTTGACACCTTGGCCGAATCTTCCATCTCCATCTTTTAAGGGTTCTTTCGATTTCTAAGCAGTGGTGGTAAAGTTCTTTTCTCTAAAAACTCTTCTTGCTCTTTTTCTTGTTGGTTTCCCGAACCAAAAGACTAATCCTGTTTCTTTGGTGTTGTGGCCGAATCTCTCTGTGTTTCCAGCAAAGGTGTTCGATTGATATCAATATTACGGTAAGGGTTAATTGTCATTCGGTCTCTCTTTCTTTTCTCTTTGGTTAGCCGAAATCAAGGACACTAATCCCTTTTATTCTTTTGGTCAAAACCATGAAGGTGGGTTTCGGGATCTTTGTAGCCGACGCTTAGAAGGAGATCTTTCGAGATTTGGATATTCAGGGTAAGCAAAGCATGACCTTATTAATGTTAGAATCGAATCTAACATGGTTCAAATAGGGATTCCGATCACTTTCAAGGACAGGTGACGATTTTCGGGATTTGATCGATTAAGGTAAGGGAAATAATGCCATTCGGCCAAAGGCCATATTTTCTAATGTTAGCCGATTCTAACTGTGGTGTTATAGGAAGGGTTCGACAAAGGCAAAGGAGGGGTCCTCGGGATTCAGATCTATTTTGGTAAGAGTATTTAGATAAGTTATAGATGTGTTTTCATTTAGATGTTTACGTATCGATTAACCGGGTTTCTGATTAAGTGATATTGGATGGATGCGAGTACTAATGGAGGAGAGAAAGGGGTAGTTCCTACCCCTAGATTCAAGAAACGTTCAGTTTCTGCGGTACGTGATTGGCAACCGGGTTGTGGGCCAGCATCGGAAAGGGATAAGCAAATCGTTGTGATCCCTGCAAGCGAAAGTGTTAGTATCGAAAGCGTGGTTCCCAGTATTATCAGGTGTGTAACCCCACACTTTTTTCCCGATAGATTAATAATATTAAATATGTATTAACAAGATTATGATTAATCATGGCTAAGGGTACCATTCATTGTGCAGATTCGTTCGATGCGTTATATCTAACCCTTGTCTCGATGGTTACCATCAATGATATGAAAGTATGTGTGTGATTTGGTATGGGTTTAGGATAAGCATATAGCATGATACCTGTGATACTATGTATGTTGCATGGGCACGAGGGTTATGATGAAAAGGGGAAGTGTTCTGGTGGTTTTACCACATTATCCGGTGACTTATGTCACAATATTATGTATCCGGTGACCTTGTCACATTATCCGATGGCTATGCCACGTATTAAGGGCGATGAGCAGTTGACTGCAGCGACTGCCTTCGAGGGTGTGTAGCGGATGGAGGGTCGATTTAGTAATCCCCACAGTGTGATTGGCAGGTACAGGTGGTGTGTAGAGGTTGGATCTCTAGGTGGGTTCGGGTTGCATCATTGTTTTATATACATGTGATTTAATAGCCTATAATCGATTGGGTCTTGGTGGTTGGCTGTTACACATTGAGTCTGTTGACTCACCCTTCGTGGGCTAACATTTTGCAGGTGATACATAGAGAAATGGACTGGGTCGGCAGGGACTATGTGGTGGCCATGCTCAGCAAAAATTTTAGATTTTCGAATAATGGAACTCTTTTCGTTTTTCTTTAGTATGTTTTCTTTCGGGATTTATTTTGGTTTTTAAGATGTAATAAGGCCATTACTTAACTGCTTAATTTTGCGTATTAAATTTTATTTCCATACGATAAACAACAAACAAGTAATTAAATATTTTCTTAAAGTAACTTCAAATGTTTTACCACCTACTTAACTTACGTTTTCAACCTAATGAGCTCTAGAATCAGGAAAATCTTTTAATTTTTGAGATATAAAGTAAGTGTTTTAATGATATACAAACTTGAATGGTATCTTGGTTTTCAACTCGATAAAGATACAAACCTAATTTTATCGTCATATTTTATAAGAAGGTGAAATGAGATAAAGCTAAGTTTCTTATGGAACATGTCAGATCCGGTCGGGGCTTGTGGGCCGGGTTTGGGGTGTTTCATGCCATATACAAAACATCAAGTCTACTGTACCAGAGTAAGCTGATAGTGTGGGTGATCTTTCGATTAATCCACGTATCTCGATTCAACCCTCTTTCTCTATAAGACAAGGGAAAAGAAAAGGAGTAAGCTTTGAGCATAGTAAGTTTACACATAAACAATTTAAGCATTCTAGTATAAACTAAACAACAATTAGCATTATACTACCAAATAAATTCACATCCACAATTATGCTTACTCTTTCTATCCTTTACCAAATTTCCAACACATCATGAATCACATACTCATAATTATTGACATGCACCCCTACACTCAATATCACATTTACTCAATAGAAAACACATCATTATTCTTAATAATACATCCACAAAGCTAATTTCTCGATGATTTCGCACTTAGCCTACCACAATCAATTTATATGGTAGTATCGCACTTAGCCTACCAACAAAGGTATTCATAGTGGTTTCACACATAGCCCACTAAATAATATACTTAACTATGGTATCGCACACAGCCCATCGTTGTTTAGTATTAAGGTGGTATCGTACTTAGCCCACCATCAAGCATTATCGCTACACATTCACATATCTACTTCTAATTCATTCATCCATTCACAATTACTATCTCATTCATTCCTCTAGAACCTCATAGGTCCTCAATAATGCTACACACTAGCTAGCATTAAGAATGTAAACGAATATATGCATCGTTTATACGTAAACTTACCTCGGTACTCAAAAGTATTAAAACGTGCAATTTAGTCCACCACCTTACTCTTGCCTTGGTCTTGATCCGGGCTTCATCTTTCTTGATCTATAATGATAAATCAACTCATTCAGTACACAGATTGACTAAATTGACCATTATCTCATACTTTAGCAAAATAACTATTTTGCCCCTAAACTTTCTCATATTTATTCATTTGCCCCAATGCTTGTAAAGTGATTTCCATTCAACTTTCTAGTCTTTCATGCTTAGCCAAACCATTTAATCAACTAAAGAAATCATGAATTCTCACTAAATCACACATGTATGACCAAACTCAAGACTTTTACAAACAAGTCCCTACATGCATTTTTCATGGAAATCACTTAGCAAAAGATGTTTCTACTACATCAAGCTTTCATATTCTTCCATAAAACATCAAAATACATGCATGTCATTCATGGGTACATTTTTAAACATCCATCCTAGCTCAACATATAGCTAAAAATAGCTTTCTTATGTTACTAGGACTTCAAAAATACGAAAAAATAAAAAATGGGGCTTGGATGCACTTACTAGCAAGCTTAAAAAGTTAAAGAGCCCCAACAATGTCTTCTTGAAAATTTTGGCAGCCTTGGAGAAGAAGATGAATGAAATTCTATCATCTTTTCCTATTTTAATCATTTAATTGACAAATGACCAAAATGCCCTTTTTGACAAACTTTATATTTTAACCCATCCATGCCCAATTTTGTCCACAAATTAAAAATTGGGAAAATTTCTCATTAAGGACCTCTAATTGATATTCTGAAGCTATTTCATACAAATAACTTCTATAATCTCACATTTTGCAACTTTTGCAATTTAGTCCTTTTGGACAATTCAATCGCAAATTTCACAAAATTGCTTCATGAAACTTTCACACTAACATGAAAACATGAAATAAACCTCAACAACTCATACATATACCTCAAATTTGTGGTCTCACACTACTATTCCGACTAGGCCCTAAATTGGGATGTTACATAATTGGCTTGTAAATGTCTAAAGTTTGGCTTGTATATAGCCATAGAGTTGAGTTATTTTGATATAATTGATCATGTATATATATATGTGCATAAGGCTTGTTTGATGTGTTGGATGTTGGTTATATGATGCTTATTGATAATAGATGATATGGATAGCAAATGGTTGAGTTATAAAAAAATTGGTATGATAGTGAATCTAGGCAAATAATGCATATTTGGAATTATTTAGTTTGTTGTATTGTAAAAGTGAGTTTTGGTATGAAATTGATTGGTGTGATATGGTAATTGTGTGACTTGAAATGGTGGGTATTGAAATGGTATGAATTGGTATGAATTGAGTTTGATTGGAGATGATTTAAATGCCTAGTTATGCCATGTTTTGTGCCATTTGGGTTGATAAAGGTATATGTAAATTTGGGTGGCAAATTGGCTTGGTAAATAGCCTATTTTTATCTACACGGGCAGAGACATGGTCGTGTGTCTCAGTCGTGTGTGACACACGGTCAGATTACACGGCCGTGTGTCCCTTGGTGTTGAATTAAAAATCAAGTCAGTATGCTCCAGACGACCTAGCCAATGGGCGTGTGACTTGATCGTGTGGCATAAGTCAGTATACCTTACAGGTTTGTCAAGGCCTAGCACACGGCCTGGCACATGGATGTGTATGGCAATTTTAGGGCACTCGGGCGTGTGTGTTGGCCGTGTGACCCAAGTCAGAGAGTTAAAAAGGTCTGGCATGGGTTGGGACATGACCATGTGATCCCATTTCAAATGTCCATACGGCCTGTGACAAGGCGTGTGTCCCCTGAAATTTGAAAAATTTTCTAAGTCTCGTAAAATTCTCTTGAGTTAATGGTTTAGTCTCGAACGACTCTAAATGCTTGTTTTAGGCCTTGTAGGATTATACTAAGGACTATATGCATGTTGTTGAATGATGATTATATGAAAATTGAAAATGTATGTGAAATGTGTGTTTAATTGTATAGAAAAGTCTGGTAATGCTCAGTAACCCTATTCTAGCACGCTGAATACGGGTGAAGGGTGTTACAGTATATATTTGTGATAAATGAGGATACATTAGTTAGGCATTTAGGATGTTGATTTGACATGTTTTTGGCTTGTTTAAAGTCACTTTGAATAGGTGTTTTGGCTATTAAATGGTTTGCTTAGGACCCAAGTAAGCTTGAAATGGTAAACTTGTTGTAATTTTGGGTCCACACGGCCTGAGACACGGGCGTGTGACTTAGCTGTGTATGACACACGGCTTGGCGACACGACCGTATGTCCCCTGTAGGTTCTATTGGATGCAAGTCAAGTAGCACACGTCTTGGCATATAGGCGTGTGAATCTATTTTGAGAGTTACATGACCTAGCGCAAGGCCTGACACACGGGCATCGACATGGCGTGTAACCCTACTTAGAGAGTTACACGGGTGAGGTCACAGGGTGGAACACGGCTGTGTGTCCCTATTTCAATTGTTACATAGCCTAAGACATGGGCGTGTGCCTCATCCATGTGAGTCACATGGCTGAGACACACGCCCAAGCCACACGATGGTGTGATCCCTACAATCCAAATTTTTTAAATTTTTCTTAAACTTTCCAAATGTTCCCAATTTAGTCCCAAATTGTTTCTAAAGTATTTTTAGGGCCTTGAGGGCTCAATTAAGGGACGCTATGTATATGATTGAATGTAATTAAATTATGTTTGCCTTGATGTATGAATGAATGAATTAATGTTTCGTTTGTACGGTAATGCTTTGTAACCCTATTCTGGCGAAGAATATGGGTTAGGGGTGTTACAAGGCAACCAAGAAGCATCCCAAATTGAAATTCGGAATCTACTCACCAGTCCCAACATACCAAGTACATCCCTGCATCAAAAGACCCTTAGAAACCCAGAGACTCCTCCAAATAGCTGAAGGTTGACTCTTTAAATCAACTCTCATAAAATCACTATTCGCATAATATTTAGATTGCAAAACTAGGAAGTGCAAGTTGGACCTTTTAGATAAGTGATTTTGGAAGGTTAGGGGGCTTCTATGAAGTCCCGGGATCAAATATTGGCTTTGGGGAAATTTTGGTTTTAGGTGAAAAAAACACTGGAAGTTGGCAGGTAGGCCTTAAGAATAAAATGTGGAGAAAAATGACACAAGTGGAGTGTGTGGTGTAGTGGCAAAGTGACGCCACTTAAGGACAAGGGAATGACGCCACAAGGAAGGAAGGAGGTCCAAGGTTCTAGTTGTAGCGTTTGCATTCCTTTTAGATTATTTTTATTAAATGAATTTAGACCTTGGCCATAGGGTTATATTTAGTTGCGCATGGTTTAAGACACAAGGAGCTAGTTGGTAAAGTGGCTAGCGGCGTGGATTATGCTACAGAGAGTCAGGTTCGAATCTCATGAGAAGTAAGGAGTATTTATTTTATCGATTTGAAGGGTAAGAGTTTCATTGAATTTAAACTCTCTCGTGAAGGATCCCACATCGGAAAGATACAAGGAATGAAGGTGAAGAGCTAGCTATATAAAGAGCATGTCAAGAGGAGAGTTAACATACCTTGGTAGGCGTTGGGCACAGGAGTGGTCGCAGCACATTTAGCACCGAGTCCTATCGGTGTGTAACTCCTCTACTCTAGTTGTAGAGTGGCAATGCAAGTGCCAGTCCGGCAATAGTAGCCTACACGCGTGCGGCGAAGCGACGTGGGGCTTCAACAGCGATACTTGAGGCCATCAAGAGCATTCTTGTGGGTTGAAATTTGCTTGGTGCGATAAGTGAAGTGGGCCTAATGGGCCCTTAGGCCCAATTGGAATAAATTGTATGATGATATAGTATATAGTGAACTAGACTAGGTGGAACCTATATACGTGGCTAGATTTGTGTTAGGTGGGCCACACGAGCGTGTGGGCCCGAATGGGCCGGAATCGGGCTTTAGGCCCAATAGTTTGGTGACGATCGAAAATGGTAGCCGAGTCACTCAGGGTAACATTAGACCTCCGGGAGGGCCATTGCAGGTCCAAAATTATGAAAATACCCTTGGTAGGTAAATTACGAAAATACCTTTGGTGGGTAAATTACGAAAATACCCTTGGTAGGTAAATTACGAAAATACCCTTAGTGGGTAAATTACAAAAATACCCTTGGTAGGTAAAATTATGTTATACCTTAGAGGTTGGTTAGCTTGATTATGTTGTATATTATTATTCGATTATGATGGTAATTGTTTCATACATTATTTGATATATGTTCAGCATACATGACATAACGCATACACTAATTATTATGTCATATTGCATTGGTATGATGAGAGGAGGGGGAAGATTGATATCTGTGACTTTGGGTCACCAGTAGTTTGGTACTACAAAGTGGGTTGGCGCCACATATGTTATTTGTGACTTTGGGTCACCAGTGGTTTGGCACCACCAGTGGTTTGGTACCACATATGTTATTTGTGACTTTGGATCACCAGTGGTTTGCACCACCAGTGGTTTGGTACCACACGGGGTAGAATCGGGAGTTTCGGATGGTTAGGTTTTGGGTTGCATGACATACATATTTTCATATGAAATTGTGTAAGGGTTTAACACCCGTTGGATGGGGATTTACACACTAAGTCTCGATGACTCACCCCTTAGTTAAATTTTGCAGGTAATCATTAGATCGCATATTTGGGAGCTGAGGTGGACTCGTGGAGGCCATACATATGTTTACTCGTAAATTCGTTTCTTTTATTTGGACTTATTTTATTTGGGTTTTGTTATGTAATAAGGCCTTGGGTATTTTACTTGGTTTCAAATTTTCAATTTGGTTTCGCTTATTATTAAATGATCAATATGGGATTTTCCTAAATGATAATAAATCATTTCTTATTTAAAATTACTTAAACTCGATTTTTCACAACAACTATAAAGAATACGAGTTTTTTTTAACGAATGCATAGTTTTTAGACATTCCTTTCATGTGACATGCCAAATCCGATCGTAACATTTAATTTGGGTTTGGGTGTTACAATTTTGGTATCGAGCCCGATTCAAAACTTCGGTTGTGGGTTTGGGTTCAAAATGTTTTCAAAGGATGGTTTAGAAAATATATATATCTTTTACGTAAGTATGGCTTTTGAGTCTCGGCACCAAATCCAGTAAGTTTTTTACTATATTTCGTATATGGAATGATTGTATTTATTCGCGATGTGTGAATGTGATGCTTGAATATAGGAATTGTATGTATGTGTGAAAATATCATTGCTTTTTGGTAGATAGTTGGTTATGTGAAGGGTTTCAAGATTTAGTTAGAAAGTATATTAGTTTTATTAAGATCGAGTCTTGCAGAAGAAGAGCGTAGTGTGGTGGGTTAGGATATGATGTTAGTAGTTGGAAATTTCGAGGACGAAATTTCTTTAAGGAGGGTAGATTTGTAATATCCTAAAATTGGGCCTAGGAGAATTGAGCCCAATGGGCCTTAGGCGTAGTAGAGTTTAAAATTTTTAGAGAACAGGAGATCGGCTTAAGTGCAAGTTGGACCTTTTAGATAAGTGATTTTGGAAGGTTAGGGGCTTCTATGAAGTCCCGGATCAAATATTGGCTTTGGGGAAATTTTGGTTTTAGGTGAAAAAACATGGAAGTTGGCGGTGTAGGCCTTAAGAATAAAATGTGGAGAAAATGACACAAGTGGAGTGTGTGGTGTAGTGGCAAAGTGACGCCACTTAAGGACAAGGAATGGCGCCACAAGGAAGGAAGGAGGTCCAAGGTTCTAGTTGTAGCGTTTGTATTCCTTTTAGATTATTTTTATTAAATGAATTTAGACCTTGGCCATAGGGTTATATTTAGTTGCATGGTTTAAGACACAAGGAGCTAGTTGGTAAAGTGGCTAGCGGCGTGGATTATGCTCTGAGAGTGCAGGTTTGAATCTCATGAGAAGCAAGGAGTATTTATTTTACTTGATTGACGGTAAGAGTTTCATTGAATTTAAACTCTCGACGAAGGGATCCCACATCGGAAAGATACAAGGAATGAAGGTGAAGAGCTAGCTATATAAAGAGCATGTCAAGAGGAGAGTTAACATACCTTGGTAGGCGTTGGAGCATGAGGAGTGGTCGCAGCTGATTTAGCACTAGAGTCCTATCGTGTGTAACTCTCTTTACTCTAGTTGTAGCGGCAAATGCCAAGTACCAGTCACGGCAATAGTAGTTACACGAGCGCCTTGCGCCATGTGGGGCTTCGACGCGATAGTTGAGGCCATCAAGAGTATTCTTGTAGGTTGAAATGCTTGGGTTACGATAGTTGAAGTGGGCCTAATGGGCCCTTAGCCCAATTGGAATAAATTGTATGATGATATAGTATATAGTGAACTAGACTAGGTGGAACCTATATACGTGGCTAGATTTGTGTTAGGTGGGCCACACGAGCGCAGGGGCCGAATGGCCGGAATCCGGGCTTTAGGCCCAATAGTCTGGTGACGATCGAAAATGGTAGCCGAGTCACTCAGGGTAACATTAGACCTCCGAAAGGGCCATTGCAGGTGCAAAATTACGAAAATACCCTTGGTAGGTAAGTTACGAAAATACCTTTGGTGGGTAAATTACGAAAATACCCTTGGTAGGTAAATTACGAAAATACCCTTAGTGGGTAAATTACAAAAATACCCTTGGTAGGTAAAATTACTGTTATACCCTTAGAGGTTGGTTAGCTTGATTATGTTGTATATTATTATTCTGATTATGATGGTAATTCGTTTCATACGTTATTTAATATATGTCTAGCATACATGACATACTGCATACACGAATTATTATGTCATATTGCATGGGTATGATGAGAGGAGGGGGAAGATTGATATCTGTGACTTTGGGTCACCAGTAGTTTGGTACTACAAAGTGGGTTGGCGCCACATATGTTATTTGTGACTTTGGGTCACCAGTGGTTTGGCACCACCAGTGGTTTGGTACCACATATGTTATTTGTGACTTTGGGTCACCAATGGTTTGGCACCACCAGTGGTTTGGTACTCTTATTTAAAATTACTTAAACGTGCTATTAAAGATGTCGAATGAGTTTTAGACACATAAGCCTCCAACGCTACTTAGCAAGAAGCGCAATGTTAAATTTTTCTATCTATCGGAACCCCAAACCACCCTATTCCTTTAGGTCGCATAAATCCTCCCATTTACACCAATGAATGCCACGATTTGATTGAGATTTTTGCCACCAATATCAACTAAAAGTTGCTTCAATATCCTCACAGAAAGTCTTTGGCAGAAGAAAACAAGACATAACATAGCTAGGTATAGACTGTAAGACTAATTTAATAAATATCATCTTTCTTCCTTGTGACAACCAACGATTGCACCATCTGCCGATTTTGCCTCTGATAGGATCCAAAATTTAAAATTTAAAATTAAAAATATTATTAATATAATAATATTAGACTTGATTCAAGATATATATATATATATATATATATATATATATATATATACATATACATATACATATACATATATATATTACTTACAAAGAAGCTATTTTTCAGAAAATGACTTACGCTTTTCAAAAGGGTAAGTAATTTTTTAGGAAAAAAGCTTACATTCCATTGACCTATAAATTATTTTCCATTGACCAAGCCATTTCCTATGAAATAAACATAGGAAAATGCAGAAAATATTTTTCACGAGTCATTTTATGTGAAACAAACACACCCATAATATTTATTTTTGTATCCGAACTTGGAAAAATATCTAAAAGATTAATGAAGTGGCACATTAATATTATACCACATAATTGTCAAATTCAATTACCAAAATAGAATAAAAATATATAAATACCCAAGTGAACCTAATTACTAAATTTAAGGAACAAAATTACACTAACCCTTAAATTAATCTTAAATACATTTTGCTTTAATAATTTGTTGTAAAGTGTAAACATTACTAAATAAGAATAACTTTCCTTCTCCTTTATGACGTTTGTTGCAATGTAAATGTATTGCCTACTAAATATTTTTACGAGTGTTTAAATAATTTTTATATTTTTAAAATATTTGATAAATTTTTTTCAAAATTATAGTTCAAAATTGTAAAAAGATCAAACTGGATATTTTAGTTATAGTTCGAGGCCAAATTAAATATGAACTCTGGAGTTAATTTGTCATGTCACTCTTCCATTAAGGTTGTAATGATTATTAATGACAAGTGACTAAAATATTATAATTTGATAACGTTAGTAAACAAAATGTAACTTTCCATGGCATTATCTTTAATTAAAGTCATGTTAGTAACCTTCTTTTTATACAATTGTAGAGAATTTTGATGTTAGATCCATGTTTCCTTGATTATATAAATTTCTTTTTATAGAATTAGTTTTTGGGGTTAAATTTAGAACTTTGATTAAATTGTATTACAAAACAATAAGAAACCCACTTTATCCAGCACTCTTACTTGCCTCTCTTTGGATTTGACTCTACTTAGATTTTAAAAATTTTTAATTTAGTTTTAGCCTCTAAAATAAATTCTTGGCTTTTGAATGCTCATAAAAGTTACTCTGTTGGTGGAATTGTTAGGAAAATGTTTAGAATATGATTTCATTAGTAGGTTATGAGGTTGATAACTCCAGAAGGAAAATAATCGTTTTAATTTAAGCTGTTGTATTGTATGGATAATTTTGCCTTATAGTTATGATGAGAATTTCATAACTATGAACACGATATGATACCAAAAATATAAATATTGATATATTTGAAATTGTTATCAACAGTAGGATATGATGTTGATAACTTTAGAATCATTGTCTAAGAAAATAATTGTTCTAATTTAAGCTATTGTATTGTATGGACAATTTTGCTATTTGGTTATGATGAGAATTTCACAACTAGGATATGATTATATGTTATATAAAAAAAAAGTTAAGACATTTTGAAGTTGTAATGTGTTAAGGAAAGTGTTCATTTCGCTACAGCCACAAAACAACGACTTGTTATATTTGGCAATTTATTAAGTCAAATATTTGCATAAAAATAAATTTAAATTAAAAAAAAACCAACACAATTAAATTTTTCAATTTCAATTTAGTCGGTTGGGTGGTTTTGTCAGTTTCACCGTTGGTTTAGATAGTTTTGTTGGTTGGTTCTCAATTTTTAAATCTTGAAATCGAACCGATTAAAAACTCGACTTTATATTATATTATTTTTAATAATTTAAAATATATTTATTTTTATAATATAATATAAATATATTTATTTTGTAATTATTTAAAACTTGATTCAATTAATTAAAAAAATCGACCGCATCAATGTTGGTTCAATTTGTTCAGTTTTATCAAGGAGAGTCAATCAATTCGGTTTTGATGTTATCAAGTCAGTTAAGTCGGTTAAAAACAAAACCAATTGAACCAACCGACTAAACCAATTGCTCACCCCTAGGTTGTGCTAATATCATAGAATGGTTCAAGCTCATAAATGAAAATCAATTCACTTGGAAATTCATATCCTAAGAATCAGATTGGTTTGAGTACATCAAATCCATTTGATCAAAATAGTTAGATTGAATCTAAACTTGAAGACTTATTTGCCAATAGTCGAACTTTTGATCATTAATATTATATTGTGTTTAGTTACTTTAGATGTTGTTTAGAAGGGATCATGATTGAGCTTTATTATATTAACAAGTCTCAAAAACTTCTATAATCGAGAGATTTGTATAGGTTGTGTATTGATTTTTTAGAGCGCTTATTTGTTTTGTAAGGAACAATTATTTGTGAAAGTGCATCTAATTTGTATAACCTATTTGTGATTTGTTTTATAAGCTAAGTTCTCATGGAGGAGATTTTTTTTTTTTTGGGGTGAAAAAAGGAAAATTATTAAGCTAAAATTACATCAAAACTAGACACCCTCAAACAAAGGATATGAAGCGCAATGTTTATCATTGTTTAATAAACTCCTCACACTCGCTTGTGGTTCCTCATGAATAATTAATTGCTCCATGTCATCTCTGGCTTCTTTTGCGAGACAATCTACCACTCTATTACTCTCTCTCATTGTCTGTCGAAACTTCACTTCCCAACTCTTATGGCACCAGTCTTGAATGAGTTTAACTTCATTGTAGTTATTATTTGTTGCTAGACCATTCAGAATAATGGTTACCAACATTGAATTATCACCCTCAATCTCTACTCTACAGTACCCCTTTACCCAAGCAAACTTTAAGCCTTCAAGTAGTGCTTAGGCTTCAATATGAAAAGTATTCAATAAACCCACCGCCATTTCAAAACCCCCTGTCCAGCTACCATCCAACCCTCTCACCACTCCACCAATGGCTGCTGTACGAGCCCAATTTAGCCCGGGCCTGCTACACCCAAATCCCAAACTAAAACCAAACAAAACAAATAAAAGTCCAATAAATACTAATCAGCCCAATTACAATATCAGAAAGCCTAAGCCTAAATCGATAGGCCCAACAAGCCCAAGAGCTAAACCGACTCAGAAACCCTAAGGTTTCTGA
The DNA here is from genome assembly GCA_025506655.1 of Gossypium rotundifolium. Taxonomy (NCBI): domain Eukaryota; kingdom Viridiplantae; phylum Streptophyta; class Magnoliopsida; order Malvales; family Malvaceae; genus Gossypium; species Gossypium rotundifolium. The sequence continues at coordinate 97,116,045 of CP106730.1, forward strand.
GTCCCTAGGCGTCGTACCCCCTCCCATGTGCTGCCTTTGGCATGCACGTCGCTCGAGGACCGCCATTGCCTTTGAAATGGCGCCTACGCCTGCTGACTTCGCCTCAAGACACGCAAAGCAACAAAACAAGACAAAAATGGCAAGAAACAGAAGAAAACGAGAAGAAAACCCACAAAGCAAGCAAGATAGCAAATCACTTGTAAATCGACTATAAAAGCCTTGAATCAATGTTGTTTTATTTTTTTGACGGAGAAAATATACAAGAAATCTCAAAATACAAACAAGAACTGGGACCAGTTTCAAATTTTAAAGGTGCTTTTTTATTTATTTTTGTTATTTCGAAATAAAAAATAAACAAAAAAAAAAGACTTATCTTGTTTGGCTTTCCGGTCACCGCCAAAGGCCTTCGTTGGCTCCTGGATACCTCGAAACCCACTGGGGTTTCCGATGAGGGTCCGTCAAGGGAAGAGCAAGGCCGAAATCATTTTATTTATTTTATTTATTTTCTCTATTTTCCTTTTTTTGTTTGTTTCAGGGTTTCAAAAATAAAAAACCCAAATCGAGTTTAAAAGGGCTAAAAAACCCATTTTCTGGTGCTTATGAATGCCGTACACGGCGGATGCCACAGCGGAGTCATGGTGGAAGACCACCAGACCCTGGCCGGCCCTAGATCCCCTTTTCAGAGAGAAGCCTAAGACCCTTCTCCCTTTTTTTAGACAAACGCAGAAATGAAACATTTTGGAAAAAATTTGTTTTTATAAATAGTCAAAACGGCGCCGTTTTAGACCTCATGTCCGCATGCCGAAACGACGTCGTATGGCTTTGACCCGCGCGCAACTCGACCCGCTCTTGGGGATCCGCGCATTTTGGTTTAAAGGGCTATTTGCGCGAGCAACCGTTCTGTTTTTGCGATGTATTTAAATCAAGTCCCTATTTCATTTTTTTTACTTCTTTAAAATTTTCCCCTTTAATTTTGTTTTATTTTTTTATTTAATCCTTTACCTAGCTAACTGAAACGCATCTTATTAGGGCCCAGGCTATTTTCCCTATAAATCCTCTGCAGTTTCAGACCGTGGCAATTCGGCTTTTGTTCCTTTTTATTATTTTTGATTTGTGCCTTTTAATTTTATTTTAATAATGATTAAGTCCCTTTTGTTTTTTATCTTTATTTTTTATTCATCTTTATTTATTTATTCATCTGTTTATTTATTAAATTGTTTGGTTCCTTGTTATTTTTTACTTTTTTCGTTTACTTACTTATTTTTCTATCTAAATTGTTTACTTATTTATTTGTTTTTCTTTATTCTCATATATTATGTTTTATTTTCCATACTTAGTTTAATTATGCTTTTATTATTATGATTATTATTATTTATCTATTTTATTTTTTTACCTTTATTTTGTTTTAGTTCACTTTATTTTTATTTTCACTATTATTTATTTGTTTGTTATTATTTATTATTATTGTATTACTATTAGTACCGATGTTTCTATTATTATTAGTACTTTATTATTATTATCATTATTACTATTATTACCCAATACATTTTGAGATTTAATTTCCTAATTGCTTATTTAAGAATTTCTCAAAACAAGTCAATATTTCGTTTTTTTGGAAATTTGAGGAATCGTGCCCAATCGTGTTGGGTCTCGGTTTTCCGTTTGACCAAATAACCAAATATCCTTTTAATATTTTATCCATGCTTTTTAAAAATAAGGCAATATTTCGTGTTTGGGAATTCGAGGAATCATGCCCAATCGTGCTGGGTTTCGGTTTTTCGCTTGACCAAATAGCCAAATATCCTTTAAAAATCTTTAACGTATGAGTTTTGGAAACTACGAGATGATTTTGATATCGAGGATTTAAATTGCCGTATCCTATCGTGTTGGATGTGATATTTTATTCCTTCGGAACAAAAGAATCTCAATATCCAATTCGAGTTATTTAAATTTAAAAAAAACAAAATTGTATTTTAAAAAATCGTTTCAAATTTTTGACATTAGGACATCAATTAATCAATTAGGTACCAATTTTGGGCGTGATGAGGGTGCTAATCCTTCATCGCACGTAATCGACTCCCGAACCCGTTTTTCTCAAATTTTGTAGACCAAAAATGCCGTTTTAATAAATCAAAATGTTTTATTAAAACAAAGGTGACTCGATCACACCTCATCAAAAAAGATTGGTGGCAACTCCCGTTTTTATTTTCGTTTTCAAAACTAAAGTCGATCCCTGTTTTCCAAAAAAATGGTTATGACAACTTGGCAACTCCGCTGGGGACTTAAAGAGTCAAGCCAGTAAAATTGATTATTTTCTGTCCTTTGTCGAAAATTTAAAAACTCAATTTGAAATTTTAATTTGGAAATTCGATGTTTTGTTGCATTTGTTTGTACCACTACGTATGATTGTTATTTCCATACACACATTCCATTGCATGACTGTTGTGGTCGCACCTTTAGGTGGGAGTGAGAAACTATGCTTTCGTGAGGATTTCACCTCCGCATGGGCTAGTGGACTGCTTCCGCGATACATCCGTACCTTTGTCTTCGTGAGGTTTTCACCTCCGCACGGGCATAGGGAAATGTATCCCCCTGAACCGAACTTGATCCATATGAGCCTATAATGGGTGAGGATTGAGGAATCTGCTGGTTTGGGTCCCCTTTTCCCTAGAACTTTACCTCATATAGTGGACCCTGGGAATCCACCAGATGTAGTAGTGCTAAATGCTAGTGTTTATCCATCTAGGTGTTTGACTATTTTTCATTTGTCTTAAATTTTTTTATCTGACATTGACTTGTGTATTTTGTTTGTGATTTGCTTGACATTGCATATTTAAGGAGCAGTCGATTAGTGTTCGGTTGCTAAGTTAGAAAGTTTAACATGGAGAATGAATTCCTTGATAGAGTCGAGGATAATGCGACCGTCCGGACATGGTTGGAGAAGTTACAATTAGAGAAAGGGGACAGTTTGGCTGAAGGATACACGTTAGAGCTGTGGGACTTTACTCACATCAGTGTGGTACAAAATGAGCTACAGGAGTTAAGAGATATATGGGCTCACTGGGATGAGGGAACAAAGCAATTGATCTACAAGAATTATGGTGATATACCCTATTTGCTAGATGTTAAGGTAGACAAACATTTATTTTGGGCCATAACTTAGTTTTGGAATCCTGCGTATAATTGTTTCACTTTCGGGAAGGTAGACTTGGTGCCCACTGTAGAGGAATACACGACTTTGCTTTGTTGTCCAAGGATCCTAGTTGACAAAGCTTACTCCAAGGCCGCTAATGCCCCAACTTTCGCGAAGAAGTTAATAAAAATTACCGGGATGAGCGAGCCTTGGGTCATGGCTCAAATTTAGCAGAAAGGGGATGGTAAATGTATTCCTTGGGTAATTTTGAGAGACTTGATCTTAGCACACCCGGTTGCTCAAAAGAAAGTGGATATCTTTGCCTTAAGCATTTATGGATTGGTGATTTTTCCTAAAGTTCTAAGGCACATAGACGAAGCAGTCACTGACTTATTCGATCGTCTAGACAAAAGAACTACACCGGTACCTACAATTCTAGCCGAAACGTTTAGATCCCTGAGCTTGTGTAGGAGAGCAGGCGAAGGTAGATTTATTGGATGTGCACAGATGTTATTGGTATGGTTTCACGGGCATTTCTGGAAGGTGGACAAGGTCTCTTATCGGGCCTTCTCCGGAGGTTATTCCCCATTAAAGGAAGAAGTGGCTACGCAAAGGAGGAGCGATATCTCAGAGGATAGGTGGATGGTAATTCTTCAAAATCTCAAAGAAGAAGATATTGAATGGAGAGCCTTCTGGATGGTCTTTGATGAGATCCTTTATTGATGTGGTAGCCTTGATTACATGCCTCTGCCCAAAATTTAGGGAGCCACGGGATACACTCTATTACTTGCATTAAGGCAATACAATTCGAGGCAATTTATACTGGCGACTTATAGACTTGCTCAATCTAAGTTCTCATATAAAGGGGACAATTATAAGAAAAAGGGTTCAGAAGATTTCGGTTGCTTGAAAATAGACTCGATGGATAAAGAGGTTAGCTGTTGGTTCTACGACGACACCTGAATATAATGATTGGCTTAGCCGAAGAATTAATGATAACATTTTGGGCCAAATTTGGAAGGTGCTCGATCAATAGAGGAATACTTGCAAGTCGTCCCATCCGAATTAGAGATTTTAAGATAAGACTTTGAAAATAAGAGTCTCGAGTTCGAAAAAAGAATTGAGTAGCTAGAGGAAGAGAAAATGTACTTAAAATTAGACGTGGAAATGCAGAAGTCAGAGGCCGAGAAATTAAGAAAGGGGAAGAACAGAGTTGAAGAAGACCTAAATAGTCTGAAGACCGACTATAAAAAAATACGCCTATCAATAAGAACTGCTGGTTTAGGAAAGACTTCAGAGCAGTGGCGTCGAGAGATTCAAGATGAAAAGACTAAAGCTGGTCAATGGGAGGAGAAGTTTTGGAGTTTGAGAAATATAATGGGACAAGTTGTCCTGAAGCTCACATTACCATGTTTTGTCGAAGAATGACAGGATATGTTAATAATGATCAGCTATTGATCCATTGCTTCCAAGATAGACTAATTGGGTCAGCAGCCAAATGGTACAATTAGTTGAGTCGTGATCAAGTCAACTCCTGGAAAGACTTAGCACAGGCTTTTATGAAGCAGTACAGTCATGTGACAGATATAACACCCTATAGGCTTACGCTGCAAAATATGGAGAAAAAGCAAAATGAAAGCTTTAGGCAATATGCTCAAAGATGGAGAGAGGTGGCAACACAGGTTTAGCCACCTCTTCTGAAGAAAGAAACCATGATACTTTTCATTAACACCTTGAAAGCTCCATTTATCAACCACATGTTGGGGAGCACCACAAAGAGCTTATCGGACATAGTAATGTCCGGAGAAATGATTGAAAATGCAGTAAAAAGTCACAAAATTGATGCGGGGGAAGGCTTCAAGAGATTAGCCCCGAGAAAAAAAGAAAGTGAAGTAAACAATGTAGGCGTACAACAAAGGTTATTCAAAGCCAATTACTGTTAGCCCACCAAAGACAGTAACCACCGGTTTCCAAGCCCCTCAGAGATAGGAATCCAATCAGAGGTCGAATAAAGAGAAACTTCAGTTTACACCCATCCCGATGACGTACAAGGAGTTGTATCAAACTTTATTTGAGGCACATGTTATATCCCCCTTCCACTTAAAGCCAATGCAACCCCCATACCCTAAATGGTACGACGCAAATGCCCAATGCGAATACCATGCGGGGATTACGGGGCATTCAATTGAAAATTGCACGGCTTTTAAGAAAATAGTCGAAAGGTTAATCAAAATGGGCGTTGTAGAAGTGGATGGTCAATCTAGTGTAGAAAATTCGTTACCCAACCATTCCGTTAAGGGGGTAAACGCAATCATCAAAAATACGAGGAGGAAAGTTAAGATGAATACTGCAGAAATAAAAACCCCGATGAGAGAAGTCTGGAAAAAGATGGTAGAAAGAGGGTTGATCAGGAAAGACTCGAGGAATAGGTCCGAAAAGTAAAGAATTATTGCAAATTTTATGATGAGGAGAGTCATGAGATTCAAGAATGTAATGATTTCGGGGCTTTAGTATAGGGTCTAATGGAGAACAAAGAGCTCGAATTCTTTGAGTATGTTGAAGAAGCAGAGGTGTGCGCTTCTAAAGGAGGATCAACAAAAGACGGTCTGTGAGGCCAATCGTCCGGCGACAATCATCTCAAGACCAAGAGGCAATGAAACTGGAGTGCGAGTGGACACCGAGGGTCATAATTTGAAAACCTGTGGCTTTTCCTCACAAGGATAGTAATTGTAATGTGAAAATTCCAAGAGAAGGAAACCCGACCAGCACTTCGGAAGAAGGTCGAGAGGTTGTCGATGGAAATGCTATGCTGGTGAGCTGTTAAAGGGAAGACCTCTGTGGTAATCATCTCACAACCAAGAAGCAGTGAAGCTGGAGTGCAAGTGGCACCAAGGGTCATAATTCGAAAACCTGTGGCTTTTCCTTACAAGGATAGTAAGAAAGTTCCATGGAATTATGATTATAATGTGACAAGTCTGAAAGAAAGCCCGATCAACACTTTAGAAGAAAGTCGAGAGGTTGGTTTTTATACACGCAGTGGGAAACGCTATCAGGAGATAAGCCTATTAAAGAGAAGGCTCCCATGGCTGAACAAAAAAGAGAAAAGACAGTCAGGTCCAAATCACCAGTCAAGGAACCAGTAATGGAGAATGAAGCTAGAGAATTTCTAAAATTCTTAAAGCACAGCGAGTACAATGTTGTAGAACAGTTGCATAAGTTATCGACTCGTATTTTGGTAAAGCTTTACTTTTGAGTTCGAAAGCGCATCGTGAGGCATTAATGAAAGTGTTGAATGAAACCTATGTCGCCAATGATATCTCCGTAAACAAGCTAGACCGTCTGGTCAACAACATAAGCGCTGACAACTTCATTTTCTTTAGTGATGATGAGATACCTCCTAGCGGCATAAGATCTACAAAGGCCCTACATATCACTACCCGCTGCAAAGGGTATACGCTGCCAGGAGTACTGATTGATAACAGATCTGCATTAAATGTCTTGCCTCTATCTACACTAAATAGGTTGCATGTAGATAGCTCTCACATGAAAGCTTGTCAAAACATAGTGAAAGCATTCGACGAGACTGAAAGAAGGGTGATGGGGAGAATTGAGATACCCCTTTTGATCGGCCTAAATATATCGAAGTAGACTTCCTGGTGATGGATATTAAGCCCTCATATAATTGCTTGTTGGGGAGGCCCTGGATTCACACTGATGGGGTAGTGCCATCATCGCTACACCAGAAGTTGAAGTTGGTAGCTGAAGGTCAACTGGTAACAATAAACGCAGAGAAGGATTTTATTGCATCCGTAACCAGCGACGCACCATATGTAGGGATGGACAATGAAGAGCTAGAATGTTCATTTCAATCGTTAGAATTTGTGAATGCAACCTTTATCGTCGAAAGGAATAAGATCTCGGTGCCCAGAATATCTAAAACCACAAAGATGAGTCTACAACTCACAGTGGGTAAAGGAGCCTTGCTAGGAAAAGGACTTGAAAGATGTCTACAAGGGAAGGCCGAGGCACCAATGTTGAAAGGCAAACAAGATCGCTATGGTCTAGGGTTTAAACCGGATGCCAGACAAAGAAAGAAAGAGATAGAAAAGAAACAAGCAAGGAGAAAGGCGAGATTGAGTGAAGAAGAGGTCAAATGGGAATTGATAGCCTTTACCCACATATCCAAGACCTTCGTGTCAGGAGGAACCATTCATCTCGAAAGGAAAGTGTCAGAAAAGGAGACTGCGGAAGAAATATTGGAAAACTTGAGCATTAATGCCATATCAGAAGGAAGAATTGGGGGAGAAAACATATCAGGCATCCGCCCCTATGCACTTGGAAGTATTTTGAACAACTGGACTACAGAGGAGATTCTTGTAGTTTTTAGAGCCTATACAGAGTAATGTTCAAAATACACTTATTGCTCTAAGCCTAGGGGCAATAAGAGTCTTTTTATGAAATATGCTTATGTTCTAAATCTTTACTTCAATAAAAAATACATTTTTTTTACATGTCATTTCAAGCCTATATTCTTTTATTTTTTTCATTCATAATCATATCATACCAACAACCATTCTTAGATTCTGTATTCTGTGGATTTTTTCTTCATCCTTATAACAGGTCTCCGGATATCAATGATATGAGCAACGTCCCTACTAACTCAGAATTTCCTTTTGAACAAGATTTATGCATGGAAAATTCCCAAGATCTTGAAGATAATCAAGACTGTAATCTATCTCCTGATTTGTTAAGGATGGTAGAACAAGATGAGAAACAAATCTTACCCTATAAAGAGTCAGTGGAAATTGTAAGCTCAGAGATGAAAGGGAGGTGAAGATAGGGGCCGACATTGCTGCAGAGACGAAGCAAGACCTCATTGAATTACTCCAAAAATTTAAGAAAGTCTTTACTTGGTTGTACCAAGACATGCTCGAGTTAAATACTAATATCGTGGTACATCGACTCCCTATAAAAGGAGAATGCAAACCAGTTCAGTAGAAGCTCCGAAGGATGAGGCCTGATGTTTTGTTAAAAATAAAAGAAGAAGTTAAGAAGCAATTTGATGCCGGGTTCTTACAAGTGGTTAAATACTCGAAATGGGTAGCCAATATTGTCCCTGTTCCTAAGAAAGACTGAAAAGTACGAATGTGTGTGGACTACAGAGATCTAAACAAGTCCAGCACAAAGGACAACTTCTCATTGCCTCACATTAACACATTGGTGGATAATACGGTTGGTTTCTTGTTGTTCTCCTTCATGGATGGTTTCTCTGGATACAATCAGGTAAAGATGCATCCTGAAGATATGGAAAAGACCACATTCGTGACCTTATGGGGAACCTTTTGCTATAAGGTAATGCCATTTGGGTTAAAAAATACAGGAGCGACGTACCAAAGAGCCATGGTAACCCTGTTTCATGACATGATGCACCAAGAAATCGAGGTTTATGTAGACGATATGATTGCGAAATCTCGATAAAAAAAAGAACATATACAAGTTTTAAGGAAATTGTTCTTGAGGTTGAAAAAATTTCAGCTGAAGCTCAATCCAACAAAGTGCACTTTTGGGGCTAGATCAGGAAAACTGCTAGGCTTTGTAGTCAGTGAGAAGGGAATTGAGATAGACCCAGACAAAGTCAAGGCTATATAAAAATTACCTCCGCCGCAAATTCAAAAGGAAGTTCGAGGTTTTCTGGGAAGACTAAATTACATCGCCCGATTTATTTCACAGCTAACTAAAAAATGTGACCCCATATTCCTTCTCCTTAAGAAACACACTCCAGGCGTTTGGGACGAGGAATGGCAAAAGACTTTTGATAAGGTCAAACATTACCTATCCAATGCTCCAATACTGGTGCCACCTAACCCGGACAGACAGCTGATACTATACTTGGCAGTATTCGAGAATTCTATGGGATGCGTGCTGGGTCAACATGACAAATCAAGAAGAAAAGAAAGGGCAATATACTATCTCAGTAATAAGTTCACTGAATGTGAGGCGACGTATTCACCGATTGAGAAATTATGTTACGCTTTGATTTGGACAACCCGAAGACTGAGACAATACATGCTATACCACACGACTTGGCTCACCTCGAAGCTGGACCCTCTAAAATACATGATGGAGTCGACTGCTTTAAATGGAAGAATGGCCCGATGGCAAATTTTGCTTTCTGAATTTGACATCCTCTATGTGAACCAGAAAGCAGTTAAAGGAAGCGTAATAGTCGACTTTTTGGCTAGCAGAGCTCTAGAGGATTATGAGTCTTTGGACTTTGATTTCCCAAATGAAGATCTAATGTATGTTGCAACCATGAAAGAAAATTCGTAAGAAAGTCATTCTTGGAAGCTAAACTTTGATGGTGACTCAAACGCTGTGGGTAATAGAATCGGAGCAGTCTTGTTATCCCCGAATGGAGATCATTATCCCTTCACTAGAAAATTAGATTTCGATTGCACAAACAATATGACAGAATACGAAGCTTGCATCATGGGTATCCGTGCAGCCATAGAACGTAAGATCAAAGTGCTAGAGGTTTATAGGGATTCTACTTTGGTGATTTATCAACTTAAGGGAGAATGGGAGGCAAGAGATCCAAAGTTAATCAAGTATCAAAAATTGGTTCTTAAGTTAATTGAGGATTTCGAGGACATCACCTTCTACTATCTCCCACGAGATGAAAATCAGATGGCCGATGCCTTAGCTACCTTGGCTTCGATGGTCAGAGTGAACAAGCAAGAGGATGTGCAGCCTATCTAGATGAGTATTTACAAAACGTCGGCTCATTGTTGCAACATTGAAGCAGAAGAAGAGGAAAAATGACGATAATCCTTGGTACAACAATATATTACGATACGTGAAAGATCGTGAATACCCTGACCAAGCAACTGAGAATGATAAAGGACGTTGAAAAGGCCAATGACTATGTCCTAGATGGGGAGATCCTGTATAAAAGAAGAAAGGATCGGGTGCTACTAAGGTGTGTAGACACTGTTGAGGCTAAGCAAATCCTTGAAGAAGTTCATGAGGGTGTCTGCACAACATATGCAAATGGTTTTATAATGACCAGGTAGATCATGAGATTCGGATATTATTAGTCTACCATGGAAGGAGATTGCATCAACTACACCAAGAAGTGCCACAAGTGTCAAATTTACGGAGATAAAATCCATGTACCTCCTTCACCTCTTCACGTTATGACTTCTCCTTGGCCTTTTTCTATGTGGGGCATGGATGTCATTAGGCCAATCTCGCCTAAGGCTTCTAACGGGCATCGATTCATCTTCATGGTCATTGATTACTTCACCAAGTGGGTAGAAGCTACTTCATATGCCAATGTCACCAAATCGGCAGTCAGTAAATTCTTAAAGAAGGAGATCATATGTCATTATGGAATGCCGAAAAGGATCATATCTGACAATGCATTGAACTTGAACAATAGTACCATAGCAGAGGTCTGCAGTCAATTTAAGATCAAGCATCATAACTCATCACCATATCACCCAAAAATGAATGGTGCAGTGGAGGCGGCCACTAAGAATATCAAGAGGATCGTGGAGAAAATGACTGAGACTTATAAAGACTGGCATGAGAAGTTACCATTCTCCTCTATGCCTATCGAACATCCGTCAGAACTCAACTAGGGCAACGTCTTTCTCTTTGGTTTTTGGAATGGAGGCAGTTTTACCTATTGAAGTGGAAATTCCTTCTCTTCGAGTTTTGGTGGAAGCAAAGTTGGATGAAGCGGAATGGATTCAATCCTGTTATGATCAGCTAAATCTGGTTGAAAAAAAAAAGGTTGAAAGCTATCCGTCATGGATAGATGTACCAAAAGCGAATGATGCGAGCTTACAACAAAAAGGTTCATCCTAGAGAATTCCATGAAAGGGACCTTGTGTTGAAAAAGATTTTTCCCATGCAGAAGGATTTTAGGGGGAAATGGATGCCAAATTGGGAATGACCATATGTGGTGAAAAAGGCCTTTTCTGGAGGAGCGTTGATCTTGACAGAGATGGATGGTAAAAGCTTACCCAATCCGGTGAATTCAGACTCAGTCAAGAAATATTTCACCTAAGAAAAAAAAGAGAGGCCAAGGTGAGAACTCGTAAAGAGCGCCTTGAGACCAAAGGGGTTTTGAATTGAAAACCTACAAAAGAGCAATTCAAATCTTGATCAAGAATGGGGCATACGATAGTTTTGCTATTCTTGAACAAACAAGGAAAAGAGATGCTACGTCTTGAAGTATCAACAAAGGGCTTTAGATCTCCAAAGCACACATCGAGTCCAAAAGGTCTTCGGGAAGTTAGTATAGAGAAGCTCATGCTATGATATCTGGGGCACCTACTTTCACATTATTCACTTTGTATTTAAGCAAATTTGTTATGTTGATAACTCTATTCATTTCGAGCTTTGCTCCTAATAAAATTCGATCTTATCCACTTCTACAATCTCTTTTCCAAGCATTTTATATTGAAATAATGATTAATGGACTAACATTCAAGTAAAGGAAGTTTTGCATATTACTCTGAAAGGGTCTAAAAAGATACAAGGATCTAATAACAAAGTCACTATTCAGGAACTAACCAAACTTAGGGTTTGGAAAAATTTGAGAACAGATAATTGGAATGATGACTATTTCTTTGGATTTTCTGTTAAAGATACCAGATGAACAAGAAGGCATGGTAACACATCAGTAATAGAACTTGGACAGACATCGGGCAATGATAACCCAAACATTAAAAAGGGGACATTCTCATGCATTCATGTAAATATCATCCATACACATCCAGTTAGGAGTATCTGATTCATCCTAATCATGACATCCTAATCATGGGGCATAAACATAAGCATACGTAATCGATTTTATGCATCATATCCCCCCACAAGACAGTGCAACAAGGTTGATTAAAACCACAAACCTTATCTCCCTGAAGTTGCAGTGGGGCAGATTGAAGCTACAAGTCTTATCTCCCTGAAGTTGCAGTGGGCAGACTGAAGATAGCGAATCTCATTTCCCTAAAGTTGCAGTGGAATAGATTGAAGCTATAAGTTACAGATCTTATCTCTCTGAAGTTGCAGTACAGCAGATCAAAATAAACCTTATCTCCCTGAAGTTGCAGTGGAGCAAGTTGAAGTTCTCTTATCTCCCTGAAGTTGAAGTGGAATAGACTGAAGATAGCAGATCTTATTTCCCTAAAGTTGTAGCGGAACAGATTAAAGCTAAATTACAAATCTTATCTCTCTAAAGTTGCAGTAGAGCAAATCATGGTAAACCTTATCTCTATGAAGTTGCAGTGGGGCAAGTTGAAGCTACAAGTCTTATCTCCCTGAAGTTGCAGTGAGCAGACTGAAGATATCGAATCTCATTTCCCTGAAGTTGCAGTGGAATAGATTGAAGCTATAAGTCACAGATCTTATCTCTCTGAAGTTGTAGTAGAGCAGATCAAAATAAACCCTATCTCCTTAAAGTTGCAGTGGGGCAGGTTGAAATTACAAGTCTTATCTCCCTGAAGTTGCAGTGGAGCAGATTGAAGACAGCAAATCTTATTTTCCTGAAGATGCAATGGAACGGATTGAAGCTACAAATTAAGACAGATCTTATCTTCCTGAAGTGAAGTAGATTGAAGCCACCAATCTTATCTCCCTGAAGTTGCAGCAGAGTAGGTTGAAATTACCAGTTCTTATCTCCTTTAAGTTGCAGTAGGGTAGACTAAAGACAAGATCTTATACCCCTGAAGGCGTAGTGGAGTGGAATGAAGCTACTTGAAGAAAAACGCCAAAAAGAGTCAAGACTCGGTAGGTCCAGGAAAAATTGGTCCTTTTAAAGTCTTTGCTCCATTCTCGTTACACGACAATGAGCAAAGAGGGGCAGCTGTACGGGCCCAATTTAGCCCGGGCCTGCTACACCCAAATCCCAAACAAAAACCAAACAAAACAAAAAAAAGTCCAATAAATACTAATCAGCCCAATTACAATATCAGAAACCCTAATCCTAAATCGATAGGCCCAACAAGCCCAAGAGCTAAACCGACTCAGAAATCCTAAGGTTTTTGAGTCCCTAGGCGCCGTATCCCCTCCCATGTGTTGCCTTCGGTATGCACGTTGCCCGAGGACCGCCATTGCACTGAAATGGCAACCTCTGCCCTATTGACTTCTGTCTCAAGACCTGTAAAGCAACAAAACAAGACAAAAATGGCAAGAAACAGAAGAAAACGAGAAAAAAACCCACAAATCAAGTAAGATGGCAAATCACTTGTAAATCGTCTATAAAAGCCTTGAATCAACGTTGTTTTGTTTTTTGACAGAGAAAATATACAAGAAATCTCAAAATACAAACAAGAACTGGGATCAGTTTCAAATTTTAAAGGTGCTTTTTTATTTATTTTTTATTTCGGAATAAAAAATAAACAAAAATAAAAAAGACTTACCTTGTTTGGCTTTTCGGTCACCACCAAAGGCCTTCGTTGGCTCCTAGATACCTCGAAATCCACTGGGGTTTTCGATGAGGGTCCGTCAAGGGAAGAGCAAGGTCGTAATCATTTTATTTATTTTCTCTATTTTCTTTTTTTTGTTTGTTTTAGGGTTTCAAAAAAACCAAATCGGGTTTAAAAGGGCTAAAAAACCCGTTTTTCGGTGCTTATGAATGCCGTACACGGCGGATGCCACGGCGGAGTCACGGTGGAAGACCACTGGACCCTGGCCGCCCTAGATCCCCTTTTCAGAGAGAAGCTTAAGACCCTTCCCCCTTTTTTAGACAAATACAGAAATGAAACATTTTTAGAAAAAAAAATTATTTTTATAAACAGTCAAAACAAATACTGCTTTTGGACCTTATGTCCGCATAGAAACGACGTCAGATGGCTTTGACCCACAAGAACTCGACCCGCTCTTGGGGGATCCACGCGTTTTGGTTTAAAGGGCTATTTGCGCGAGCAGCCGTTCCATTTTTGCGATGTATTTAAATCAAGTCCCTATTTCGTTTTTTTACATCTTTAAAATTTTCCCTTTAATTTTGTTTTATTTCTTATTTAATCCTTTACCTAGCTAACTGAAACGCAGCGTATTAGGGCCCGGGCTATTTTCCCTATAAATCCTCTGCAGTTTCAAACCGTGGCAATTCGGCTCTTATTCCTTTTTATTATTTTTGATTTGTGCCTTTTAATTTTATTTTAATAATGATTAAGTCTCTTTTGTTTTTCACATTTATTTTTTATTCATCTTTATTTATTTATTCATCTGTTTATTTATTAAATTGTTTGGTTCCTTGTTATTTTTACTTTTTTCGTTTTGTTCATTTACTTATTTTGCTATCTAAATTGTTTACTTATTTATTTGTTTTTTCGTATTCTCATATATTGTGTTTTATTTTCCATACTTAGTTTAATTACGCTTTATTATTATGATTATTATTATTATTTATCTATTTTATTTTTTACCTTTATTTTGTTTTAGTTCACTTTATTTTTATTTTCACTATTATTTATTTGTTTGTTATTATTTATTATTATTGTATTATTATTAGTACCTAATGTTTCTATTATTATTAGTACTTTCTTATTATTATCATTATTACTATTATTACCCAATACAATTTCAGATTTAATTTCCTAATTGCTTATTTAAGAATTTCTCAAAACAAGGCAATATTTCGTTTTTTTGGAAATTTGAGGAATCGTGCCCAGTCGCGCTTGGCCTCGGTTTTCCATTTGACCAAATAACCAAATATCCTTTTAATATTTTATCCATGTTTTCTAAAAATAAGGCAATATTTCATGCTTGGGAATTCGAGGAATCGTGCACAATCGTGCTAGGTTTCGGTTTTTCGCTTGACCAAATAGCCAAATATCCTTTCAAAAATCTTTAACGTATGAGTTTTAGAAACTACAAGATGATTTTGGTATCGAGGATTTAAATTGTCGTATCCTATCGTGCTGGATGTGATATTTTATTCATTCGGAACAAAAGAATCTCAATATCCAATTCGAGTTATTTAAATTTAAAAAAAAAAACAAAATTGTATTTTAAAAAATCGTTTCAAACTTTTGACGTTAGGACATCAATTAATCAATAAGGTACCAATTTTGGGCGTGATAAGGGTGCTAATCCTTCCTCGCACGTAACCAACTCTCGAATCTGTTTTTCTCAAATTTCGTAGACCAAAAATGCCGTTTTAGTAAATCAAAATGTTTTATTAAAACAAAGGTGACCCGATCACACCTCATCAAAAAAAATTGGTGGCGACTCCCGTTTTTATTTTCGTTTTCAAAACCAAAGTCGATCCCCATTTTTTCAAAAAAAAAGGTTACGACAACTGCTCTTGGTCTAAAAGTTGACACTGAACCATCAACGTTTACTTTCACCCATCCCTGAGACGGGAATTGCCAATGATCCTTTGTTATGGAATTACATGCTTGATTTCCAACCACATTTTTAATAAAAATAGACCTCATCCACACTCAAGTAGAAGATACGATTGAATGGCTATTATGACTCATTTGATTGAAAATAGAATTATTTCGACTCTTCAATAAAAACCAAGTCGTGATAGAGAAGAAAGTGGGCCATTCACGATATTAGGAACCAATATTATACAAAAGTGATGATTCTTTATTGGGATGTGTTAGAACTAGAACCACTGGTTGTATTTGTTTCCAGATAAAGGATTTATCTCATTGAGCTAAACTCCGCAAACTTAAGGAAACCAAACTACGTAAACAATTTTGTTGTCCTCCATTTTTATTGTGGTTGTCATAATTATTACAGAAATGTTCATTTTTGCAATCACTTTTGTTCCTGCTCAATTTCTTGTAAACTTAACAATTATTTCATGTCAATAATAAATAAAAATATTACATAATATGAAGGAAATAACATGTGAAAAATGAAAAAGATACATGATTATGACATAAAATTCTTACTGCTGACAGTAAAAATCCACATGAACAATTATTCCTATGTTGTATTAGGTAATTAATTCTATTCACTATTATCAAATTGGAAATCAAATATCAGTTAATGGCCGCAAAGATAAGGCAAGGCCCATATTTTCTTTCAAAAGGTTTTTTGGTGGACCCTCTTCCAAGGCCCATCTTTGTACTCCTTAAAAACTTGCCCAAATTTCATAATTTTTTTTTAAAAAAAAAATAATTGATCAAGTGATTCAACTAGAAGTTTATATCAACTAAATATTTAATTACAAATATTTTAATTATAAATATTTTATCATTTCATCTGTGATTTAGTTGACCAAATATTGAGAATTTTTAAAAGGAAATTAATAAGTATAAAGTATGAAGGAATTAACCAACTTCTATTTGTAAGTTTTGTTAAAGGGATTAAGATATAGCTATTTAAAATTCATTCTTTAATTTCTCCTGAATTTAAGTTTTGGGATTGATTCGTATATGTAACGAGAAAATAAAAGTAAAAGTAAAAATAGAGAAAATCAAACACACAAATATTTACATGGAATAAATCCTTCACAGAATAGAACAAAAAACCACCAACAAATGAGACTTCACTAAATAAGAAAAAACCAAAAGAGTACAAAATGGAGATAATCTCAACAAATAACCCTAAATCCATAAAAAAAACAAAGCACTTTGGCTAAAACCCAAAATTCCCTAAAACTCACAAAACTCTATCAATCTTAAAGATGATGAAGACGATTATTCTAGGTTACAACAACATCTTTTATAAGCTAAATTCGTAGATTAAATATGACTAAAATAATCTAGATTAATCAGAGTTTAACTATGAGAAGAAAATCCAGTTGAATTGGGGAACACATCACAACGTCACGTGCTCCTCATCGGGATGCCATTCTTTGCGTCATTTGAACATGGCCAATCTTCTCGTCGGGACGTCGTGGTCGTCTCGCCACAACGTCAGCTCTTTCTCATTGCGACGTCAACTCATAAACACAAGGCACACTCCACGTCATAGAATTTTAATCGACTTTTGTTTCTGTTAAATCATGATTATGGGATTTCTAATCTTCGTCCATATTCTTAATTGTCTCTAATCTCACATTGTATCAGCAAATATTTTATATTCTTCTTTACCATCATGTAAAATTTTTATCATCGTATAATGCAAACAAATCCTTAATATGGCATAGATTTAATGATTTTCAGAATAATATAATTTTTATAGTTACAGATAAGTACTTGATGTGGAATTGAACTCAGTAATTTAGTTTGACGAAGAAGAATACCATGGTAAATTGATTTTTCTTTCTTGACATTTTCCCTTAATTACACAAATTCTAAGTAATGGAAGCTATAACTTTTGTATGTTTTGTCTGTGTCTAACCCTAATAGATTAAGGAATAGTCAATTTATAATGATCAACTTTTAATGCAATACATCTATCAAGTAATTGAATGAACAAATATGATTTAACTTCTTAAAGCAAAACATTTAATCCTTATTTTAGATTTAATTGGATCCACATTGGACTAAAAATATTAAGTTTCATTTTCATATA
The DNA here is from genome assembly GCA_025506655.1 of Gossypium rotundifolium. NCBI lineage: Eukaryota > Viridiplantae > Streptophyta > Magnoliopsida > Malvales > Malvaceae > Gossypium > Gossypium rotundifolium. Next base: position 97,133,665 of record CP106730.1, read on the forward strand.
TGATAAGTTGCTTAACCATCTCAACATCTCTAATGGATTTAGCTTCATACCTTCACATACAAAGACAAAACCAACCAGAATTGAGTGATTAAAATATCTATTTTTGGTCAGAACCATCGTTTTGGTTTAAGATTGAGAGTGTACTGATTATGAAATTCAATACACAAATGATTTTGACATTGGGATTTTGAAGTTAAAAGGAATGGAGTCATCTTTCAGTTGTATTTTATGGCAATCGTAGCCGAATGTACATATTGAATTTTATCATGATAAATTATAATAAATTAGTATGGTTTTTATCTATGCTTTGGGCTGGGTTAGTTATCTATTTCTTGACTAAATTATAGTTAAAATATTTAAAGGTTAGTATATTTGACATTTAATTTTCATACTTTTATTTTTAAAATTTAATCTCTTTACTTTTTCAATTTAAAATTTTAGGTTCATTTATTAACACTGTTAAAAATCTTTTGTATTTGTTTGACATTTTGAAAAATAAAATAAAATAAACTTGCTATCCATTTAACGAAAAATAACATTGTATGAGACTTGAATTTAATAAAGAATTTTTATGGTACTAACAATTCTTAAAAATTCACATAATCATTTTAATTAGAATAAAGTATTTAGACTAACTAATGACATTTTAATAATCAATGGATCTAGTTTAAAAAATATGGAATTATGTCATAAATTATATATATATATATATATATATAAAATTAAATTTCAAATCAAATTAAAATTTAACGTAAAAGGGTTGGAATTGAATTTATCCATAACGTTTTCACGCCAGAAAAAAAAGGGGGGAATGAAGAGGAGGCCTTCCTTTGTATAGATATCAATAGTAAACATCGATGAAAAACTATCATTAATAACTTATTACAACCGTTATTTAAGTCCTAAATGGACAATGAAACAAAGAAGAGTGCGGACAAAAACAAAATGAAACAAGGGTCGGAAAACTTTTGCCTAGCAATTATGAAAAGAAGAATAAGAAGAAAAGTAGGTCCAAATTGTACATTTTTCTCCACTTTACCATCATGGGGACCTAAAAACAAACATTGCCTTGTATAAGTCCTCAAACCTCATTGGTCCAATACTTTTCCAAGTCCTTTGATCAATTAGATTCAAATTGACCCATCTTCCATTTCTTTTTCTCCCAAGCGTAATGATGTCAACCTCTGTGGCATTTTTCTTACCACTTTCAATAGCTTAAAGACAATTAAAAAAGAGATTTGCTCATTTCAAAATAATAATAATTAAAAAAATCAATAAATTCAAAATTTTGTAATCTTATTGAGGGGTCAAACTTTTTTAGGAGAAGACTTTAAAGTGTTGTCTGTCAGTCAAGAATTGATCCCTTAACAATTAAAATATTGCCTCTCAATAGGGGTTTTCGAACCACCAACCTCTCGTTTGAGTCTTGCAAGTCCACCAGGTTGGTAGCTCAAGTCTTCGCACGCCCAGGTGTGCTTTGTAATTGTTCTAACATCTTATGTCATAGTTGTTTGAATTAGATTAGATGGAATATCAAAAATCGATCGGAATACCGATTCAGAGAAAGGCATTAGATTGGTTGACTTGAGAATCGATACGAATCAGCTGAACTGGGCAAAAAATCGATTAATAAAAAATTGAACCAATTTCTTTATTTAGATATTTTTTAATTTTTAATAATTTATTTAATCGAAACTAGTTGGACTGATGAACTAGTGCCTTGGTTGGTTCAACCATCAGCCCAGTTCTGAAAACATTGCCCTATACACCTCTTCCTTGAGTCTTGCAATTCCACCAACCAACGTGCTCCCGACTTTGTGTACTAGGCCTATGGAGGATGTTCTCCCGGCATGCTAACTCTCGACAAAGTATGAGAGACAAAACCCCCATCAAGAGACTATGCCTTCAATTAGTAGGAGACTTCTCTCAAAAAAATTTATCTCGCAATATGTAAATCAAATCTTGAATTAATAATATATTATACCCAAAATTAAACAGCCTAATATCACTGACTCCTGGTGGAGAGACATCTCGTCGATTTGGTGAGGATAAGTCGACAAAACGACTCAAGACCCGATCTCCAGATTATACATTATAACCAACCTCGATAGCATAAAAATAAGTGGAAAAGGAGAAGAATTGAAATCAAAAGAACACCATGCAAATTTTAATGAACATAAAAAATCTAAAAATGTGAAAAAAAAAAAAAGAAAGAAAGAAAGAAAGAAAGAGGAGAAAGGACTTTCAGGTGAAGTGATAAAAGACAATAAAAATAAAATATTAAAGTACTTCTACTAATTATAGACCAAACAAAGTGAAAACATTGATGGAGAACATGTTTTGAGCATAAGCTGACAAGGAATGATCGTTATTTCAATCAATGTCCTAAAACAAATCTTGTAAGGATATTAAAAGGTGGGGGATCTGTGGACCAAATGACTGAAGAAAGATTCAAATTACATGGGTCAATCATCCATGTCAACCTCACCAAATCGCAGTCATAATGGCCAAGAGGGATATGGACCTAAGTTGAATTGAAGGGTTTACGTATTAAAATTGTAGAATTGCTTAAATCTTTTAGTTCCATCTTTAATCATTTTCTCATTGAGCATGCCATACGGACATATGCACCACACGTTTTGAAAGATATCATGCTTGTCATCCTTAGGCAAAAAAAAAAAAAAAAACAGAAGGATAATCAAAATCGTTGTAATTGTATTTCCTTTCCTAAATTGTTATAATTGTATTTCCTTTCCTTAATTGATGAATATGGTTAAAGTGCTAATTGTATGTGATCTATAGAAGTATTTAAATATAGGGTTGGATCACACTAAAAGAAAATTATAATTCTCACTTGAAAATATGTTAGGGCACTATAAATCGAATTTATCAAGAGATGATGAATTGATATTTTTAAAAAAATAGGATAAACTATAAAAATAGTCATTTTTGTTTGCCTCAAATTATATTTTAGTCACTTATGTTTGAAATTTTATATTTTAGTCACGTTATCTTTTTGTTACGAATTGGTCTCTCGTCGTTAAACTCCGTTACCTCCCTAATGGAAATCCTATGTGGCAGTCTAAATAGGTTTTAAATGCCAACTTGGATGTCCAACTAGGACGAGAATAGGTTTTTAATTAAACAAATTTAACTATTAAAAAATTTAAATTAATTACATCTTGAACTGGAAAAGAAAAATTGTTCGTCTTCTTTTTCTTTTAGTTTTCTTTTCTATTTTGACTGAAAAAACTATTTTCATCCCAGTTGGACATCCAAGTTGACATTTAAAACCTATTGGGGTTGCTACGTAGTATTGTCGTTAGGGAGGTAATGGAGATTAACGACAGAATAACTACTTTGTAACAAAACGATAACGTAAGTGACTAAAATCTAACATTTCAAACATAAGTGACTAAAATATAATTTGAGGCGAACAAAAGTGACTATTTTTGTAGTTTACCCTAAAAAAAATTTCTAAGATGAGTGAAAGGACAGACAATTTATACAATTGATTTATAGAGTTTTGACCTTACTTGTTTATTATCTACCTTAGCTCTATTTATCAAGAATTTCTCAATTCATTAATGTTTGAATTATTATATAGTTGCATAAGCTTGGACGCCACGCTTAAATCTGCACACAAGATCCTTCCATCTCACCCACTTCCCTACTCTCAATTATCTTTCTCTGTTAGTAAGTATAGACTAATGAAATACAGAGAAAGAAATGCAAACAGTAATGAATATTCTGATGAAAGCTTTGTTAATTTGATTAGTACACTAGTAGGTCTTATATACACAAATGAGTGACTAACTACTGTTAACAAACTCTATTAACAAAATAACAAAACACTAACAACCTAACTTATCCTATACTTAACATTCATCCAACTTTTCAATCGGCAAGACCCGAAGCAAATGACGAAACTGAGTGAACAACGAGACAGACAAGGGATTCGTGAAAATATCAACAACCTGATCACAAGCCGGCACCTCGCCAACAACGAGTGACCCCTCAGCTACCTTTTTACAGACAAAGAACAAGTCAAGCTCAACATGTTTGAACTTGGAATGTAAAATCGGGTTAGCAGCAATAGCTATTGTCACACCAAATACTAGGTGAATCAGCAAAATGAACTTTTAATTTTGTCAGCAGAGAGACTAACCATGTAACATCACTGATAGCTGCAACCAAACTCTGATACTCAGCCTCAGCTGTTGACCAGAAACGACTTGTTGCTTTATCGAACACCACGAAACATGTGTATTTCTAAAATATACACAATATCCTATCGTGGTGTGACGATAATCAAAATCCAATCCCCAGTTGGCATCAGCATAGCCAACGAGAGATAGTTTGTCAGATGGACGAAAAATTAACCCATGATTAATAGTCCCATGTAAATACCGTAAGATCCATTTTAAAGCCACCAAATGTGTTGTAATGGGTGCATGCATAAACTAACACACACGATTCACATCATAAGCAATATCTGGTCGAGTCAGGACCACATATTGAAGAGAACCAGCTAGACTTTGATATTCCGTAGGATCAGCAAGCCGAGTACCCTCATCTTTGGACAACGTCGACGAACTAACCATTGGTATGTGAACACTTCTTGCATTGGTCAAAGAACTTCTCTCAAGAAGATCCCTAATGTACTTGAGTTGGCATAAATGAAGACTTCTAGTGGATGATCGAGCTATTTCAATACCTAAGAAGTAGTGAAGGTCTCCCATATTCTTTAGAGAAAACTCTTTATCTAAAAGCTAAATAAAGCTACTTATACTGTCAGCCACACTTTCCGTTACAATAATATCATCCACATAAACAGGAACATAATGATAGACTCAGTCGTTACGCGAACAAACAGAGATGCATCAGGTTTGGACGGGAGAAAACTAGTAGAAATAAGATACCATTTCAATTTATCAAACCAGGCACAGGGAGCTTGCCTTAACCCGTATAATGCCTTCGTCAAACGACACACAAAATTCTCACCATTCGGACCAAACTTAACATAGCCCGGAGGTTGTTGCATGAAAACTTCGACAAAGAGATCACTATTCAAAAAATCATTATTAACATCGACCTGAAGAATTGCCAACCACAAGAGACAGCAACTGATAGTATGGTTCAAATAGTAGCAGGTTTGACCACAAGACTCAATGTTTACTTGAAATTACAACCGGGAACTTGTAAACACCTATTCACTACCAACCTAGCCTTACGTTGAGCAATAATTCCATCAGGATTTTTTTTTACTCTGAATAGCCACTTACACCAAATTATTTTTCGTCATTGAGGAAGTGCAACAAGTTCCCAAGTGGAGTTAGCCATAAGAGCATCAAACTCAGCTTGTACTACTGGTCGCCACTATGGATCTACAAGAGCTTCCTCAACCGTGCGAGGCTCATAGTCAATAGTTTCAACAGATAGAGCCTTGGGCTTAAAAATCCCAGCCTTAAACCTGGTAACCATTTTATGAGTATTTTCCAATGGAACTGTTGTCGAAACGGAAGGAGCTATGTCCGGAGCAGACGAACTATCCGCAGCTAACGGTGTTGAGAAGTGAAAATCTTCAGGAGGAGACCTCAACTCAACCATTGAACCACCTGTTGGAGATGGCAGAGGAATGTAAGAAGAAGAAGATGAAGAGTTAGTGGACCTCATGATAGTTGGAGTAAGAAAAGGTAAATCAGACTGAACAATAGGAACATACGTAGAAACACGCGACTAGTTCGACTACTTTCTAGGATAAGTGACGAGAACAAGAACTGTCTTTCATAAAAAACAACATTACGAGAAGTAATGATCTTTCTATCTGGTGTGAGATAGTGATATCCTTTATGTTGGGAACTATACCCCAAAAATGTACATGGCTGAGAATGAAAATCCAATTTGTGATGTGTAAACGGTTGTAGATAGGGAAAACAACAACACTCAAATACCCTTAAGTGATCATATGTAGGCTCACGACCATGAAAAAATTGATACGGAGACTTCCCTTTTAGAACTATAGTAGGGACGTGATTTATGATATGAACAACACTACTAAAAGCATAACCCTTGTAATTCATGGGCAGATTGACTTGAGCTAAAAGAGTAAGACCAATCTCAACAATATACCTATGCTTACGTTCAACAACTCCGTTCTGTTCAGCTGTATACAGGCAGGATAGATGATGAAGAATCCCAAGATTAGCTAACACCAACGTGAAAGCACGATATTCTCATTCCCAATCACTTTGAAAACTCTTAATATCTCTCATAAATTGTGTTTTGACCACTTTCTAAAACTGAAGAAAACACTCAACTGCCTGAGATTTACGTTGAACAAGTGATCGCTGCAAAACGATCTAGTTTTAATATTTATAAAAGAGTGATCGAACCTGTAGACTGACTGGGACAAAGATAGAGGAAGCGCACCTATCGAACAGTAGTATAGCTCAGGAAAGAATATCTTATCGAACCCAAGGAACCTAAAATACTACTACTCACTTTCTTTCTATTATTTAGCCTAAAATATGGAGTGATTAGTTTATTAATCTAAAACAAATGAAATATTTAAGCTAAAAGACAAAAGAAACGAAACTTTGGGAAAAGACTTTGAAGAAAACTCAATTGATAAAGATGATACCTTCGGGAAGAATCCACCTATGACTTCACTTATTATCTACCTTTTCAATTCATATGATTTCTTTTACTTAGCTTGATCCGTGAGACTCCCTAACCTATATTAAACCTTCTCTCAAAGTGAATAACGTCTAACCTTAGGTTAATTAGTGAAACTCTCTTTCTCATATAATAACCCCCTAAGGAAGCAGTAAATCGATCAATGGACTCCCATATTAGGTTTCACCCTAATCCGACAAAATCTCGTAACCCTATCTCTAGGCACCCGATTAACTCCGCTTAATTATGCTAAATCTACTCTTAAGCAGGGTCTATTCCTCCTCCACTTAAGCACATCAGATTAAATTAAGCCACATAATTAAGAACAAACTAAGTATTTATCATATAAACCAATAAATCAAATAACAAAATTCATCATAGGTTTCATCCCTTACGGTATCCAAGGATCTAGTTCATAATAAAATAAGAAAACATCTCAAGAGAAAAGATAAAACAAAACATAAAAAATCCCTAAAACCCCCTGAAAGAATTGAAGGAGAGATCCTCCGTCTTGAGTAGAATTCTGACTCTTCGAGATGGATCAACTGGCTATCTTCGAGTAATTTCCTAAACGAGTAAAGTTCTGGCAGAAAACTCTGCTAAAACCCGATAGACCTATTTACTTTCTCATGAACTCCTTTTAGTTGCTACCTTGGGTGTTTATATAGGCTTTGAGATGCTTTACTTGGCTCCAAAGTATCATAATTCAAGTAGAATTCCTCCTAAGATGTTTAAGTAGACTTAGAAATGTGTTTCTTTACCTCTAAGCATCAAAACCGAAAGTGAAATTACTCTTTCCTTGGCAGGGCATGGCTAAGGCACGCCCGTGTAAATCGTGGTCCAGCCCGTATCTTCATTCTGTTGATTTAGGCACGACTATGACACGCCCGTGCAATATCTGGGTAGAGGCCATGCTTCGGGTCTGCCAATTAGGGCACGACTGTGTACATCGGGGCCAGGCCGTGTTGGGCTTTTTGTCGACGAGACACGACCATGTGAATTGGTGACAGGCCGTGTTAAAGGTGGATAACAAGGCACGGCCGTGTGGAATAAAGCCCAGGCCGTGTCGACTTCTTGAGTTGGCCCAATTTGGTCCAGATAAGCCGTTTACGTTCTTTTTATCCTTAGGTGTTCTCCTGAGTATAAGACATGAAAAGAAAGGATTAAGAGCACCTTTTTACATAAATTGAGGGCTAAATCATCCAAAAGCATACTAAATATGGGGTTAAAATATGTTACTTTTACGGTTTATCAAATACCCCCACACTTAAGCTTTTGCTTGTCCTCAAGCAAAATTCTCAACTTACAATTAAAACAAACTTTCCCTGATTCATAATTCCTATCGACAATGTCTCACCATAATTCATAGATAATTTATACATGGATGATTTAACTCGAAGTGCCCTAAAGATTCAATTACGATAAGTCATACCTTTATAGCATGAAACCGTAGGTGTTTCCCCTTATCTAAGTAATTACCTTTGATTCAAAACAGACAAGGATCGACATCCTCACTAAAGATTCACTCAAATCACTCAAAAGTGTTTAAGGTTCAAGAATAAGCACTCTAAGTCGAACTTGAAAAGTTAATCCCATAAGCTTGCCTGAAAATCAAATCTCCACCACTGTATATGAGATGATACATAGATCAAAAGGTCTTTAATCAGGGTTGTAACGGGGCTAGGGTTAAAAGGTGTGGATAAAGGCTAAATTAGAGAGTTAAAATCGAGATTGAATTGACTAATTACCTAATCAAAAAAATGAACTAAATATGAATATTTACATCGAATGAATAGTAATAATACCACTATTGATAATTACTCTATAATAGTATTTTTTCACTTTAAAATTTGATAATACTTTAATACGAGCTTTTCTTCAACAATTGGAGTTTAATTGCTCTAAGCTCTTTTATTGAATAAACTTGGATTTTTTTTTTTTTTAAGAACAAACTAAAAAAACTTAATAGAAGGAACTTTGATAATTGAAATAACCTAATTTGACAATTGATCAAGTCAATTCTCGATAGAGGGGTAGTCAAAAGAATATTGATAACAAATACAAAGGGATTTTGGGTTAATATTAGTGGGTGAGTCAATAAAAAGGTTGTTAGGATTCAACGGGTTTACTAGGTGTTAATTTGTGTAGGTAGGCTTTTTAGTGGAGTGAATGGGTTAAAACCTAGGTGCCTTTATCATCTCAGTATATCAAATCATTATTGTGGTCTCGACATGCATAAACGAGGCAAGTTCTAGAATAATAGTTCAAAGTTGACACACTCATAATTAATAAAGTGAGCACGAAAAAGAATATATGCTCTATAAGGCTCAAAATCTCACAAATATTATGGGTATTTTTGACCTCAATCCCTATAAATTTCCAACTTCAAAGTAATAGTCAAATCAGGTTCAACGACCTATTAATTTTAATTTTAGAAAGTAGACTTATCATGCTCGATTCTCTAGTATCCTTTAGATTTAATCATCAATGCACAATTAACTATGACTTACTCTAAAACATATCAATAAAAATCATAAATCATTAGAAATTTCATCCTAATTGGTAATATGAGAAAAATACTTTCGAATAAGACTGAATTCAAGATTTTGAGAATAATGCAAAAAGTCAGGTACTTTTACCCCCCACACTTAAGATGTACATTGCCCTCAATGTACAAAGATAGATAAACTATTATGTAATAATAAAATCAAAAGAGAAGGGGAGAAGTAACACTTCCTAAATTTTTGGATGAAGTCTATGAAAAGAAACTAGATAAGATTGGAGGTGAACGTGGGGAAGCATCTCGAACCATTTGAAATTGAATCTCGAAGTAGCCGGCTTGGTTTTATTGTATCCTAAGCTAAATCTAAATATCATAAAGAATAAGAAGAAGAAAATAAAATAAAATAAAATAAAGTAAAAAAATGATGATGAAATAAAAACAAAAATAAATAATGAAAAATGAAAGACAACTAGAAAAATGGGGAATGAGGTTTAAATAGAGATGTAGCCCATGTTTTGGGATTTTGAATTTTGAACGCATTCAGGGTGTTTGGGCATGGCCATGGGTGTCGTGGCATGCCGTGTCTTTCTTCACACGGTCATTCAATACAGGCGTGCTCCTCGTGTTTGATAAGTTAGAATGTTGGCACGGTTGGGAGGCACTACCATGTTTAGCCGTGCTTGGCAAGTCGGTGACCTCAAGACGGGCCGGCAGACGGCGTGGACTATTATCGCCACCGTGTTGGGAAAAAATTTCTATGTCGTGCCACACTCATGGCACGCCCATGGTTCATTCCTTGGCTTTCACACGGCCACGGCACGCCTGTGTGTGGTATGTGGCCTAGAAATCTGCTCTTTGGTTAGTTTATGGTTAGGTGCTAAAAAAAATAGAAAAGAAAAAATAAAAAATAATAAAAAAATGTAAAAATGGAGTTAATGCTCGGGTTGCCTCCCGAGAAGCGCTCGTTTATAGTCTTAGCTAGACTTTACCTCTCATTCGTATGGTTATGGTAGTTTAAAGAGGTGAAAATCCTTTCTCATACGATCACTTTGATTTTGGATATATAGTTTAAGTCGAGTAATGTTTACCTCAAAAGTGTCAAATTTAGGATGCTTGACCTCGACTGTGTCCGTATAGGAAGACATTTAGTACCTCAAAAGTGATTTCCTCATTTGTCTTGAGGTCTGAATTGGTGATTCGAGGTCTTCCTTATTCAACAATACCTGATCTCCTAATTTGAAGTGATTCCTTGTTCCTATCAGCTCGTCTGGGGGCTCCTTCGGTTTCACTTTGTGCGGTTCCTGTTCCTCTTTGATTTGTGTTTCCTGCTCTTTTAGTTTGTCAACCCCAAGGCTTTGTTCCTTATGTATTTCTTCTTTGTTGGCACGAGGTCTAGGATCTAGCTTATCTAAGTGATTTCGTGATGCTTCGTGTAAAGAAGGTTGAACCAAATGATTATCAATAGAATTAATGTTCGTACCTTTATTACTCGATGTCCTAGCTGAGTTAAGAGCTTGAAGTGTGATTGTTTCGTCGTCTACACGAAGTATGAGTTCACCAAATTCTTCCTCTGTGTGGTCTTTCTTTATTGCATCGGGATATGGCACACGAGGTTGGTACTCTGTAATTGCCGATTTTGGTAAATCATGGTACACCTCAACCTTACCTTTTCTTACTACAGGTTCTTCCCTTGGGTTTGGATCCACTAACAATTCACTGTTATGAGCTTGTACGGCTTGGGGCCCATGATTCGGCTCAACTTTGTAGCCTTGTGGTGTTTCCTGTGGTGAAAGTTGAACAATTTGATTATCAACTGAATTTACTTTCTCACCTTCATCACTTGATGTCCTGGCCGAGTCAAAAGCTTGTAGACTGATTGATTCGTCACCTACACGAAGAATGAGTTCTCCTGTACCAACATCAATTTTAGTCCTGGCAGATGCTAGAAAGGGTTTTCCTAAAATTAAAGGAATCAAATTGTCCTCATTCATGTCTAAGACAACAAAATCTACTGGGAATATGAATTTATCAATTTTGATTAGAACATTTTCTATTATACCCCTAGGAATTCTGATAGTTTTATCAGTTAACTGAATGCTCATCCTAGTTTGTCAGGTTTCCTAGACCTAGTTATTTAAACATTTTATAAGGCAAAACATTGATGTTTGACCCTAAATCGCCTAACGCATTATCAATAGATAAACTACCAATAAAACATGGAATTGTAAAACTCTCTGTGTCTTTTTGCTTCTGTGGTAGTCTGTTCTATAACATTGCTGAGCATGCTGCGTTTAATTCCACGTGGTGCTTCTCGTCTAATTTGCATTTGTTTGTCAAGAGCTGTCTTAAAGATTTCCTCGAGTCTGGCGTCTGAAAAAGAGCTTTAAGAAGAGGTAAGTTAATATGTAATTTCTTTAAGAGCTTAAAAAACTTACCGAACTGTTCCTCTGAATCGTCTCTTTTCATTGATTCGGGATAAGGTATGCGAGGTTGGTACTCCTTGATTACCAGTTTCGACTTTTCTTGTGTTACCTCTACCTTACCTTCGTCTACTTTGGCTTTTTTTTTTTTGGATTGGGTTCATCTAACCCCTTACTGGCATGAGCTTTGATAGCTTGATTTTGCTCCTTTGGATTGATCTCAGTGTTACTAGGTAGATGTCCTTGCGGTCATTCCGACATCAACTTTGCGAGTTGTTTGATCGCATCAGTGGCTGCCTTGACTGACTTATTAAGTTTCCCGAATCGGTTCTCGTTGCTTTTACTTGTTTTGTTAGTTTCTTGGAGAAGGTTTTCTGTGTTTGCCATGAATTTTTTCAGCATCTCTTCAAGATTCAGCTCCTCTTCTTGTTGGTGAGGTGGTTGTTGAAAATCTGGAGGAAATTCTGATCTTTGGCTATTTTGATCATCCCACGAGAAATTAGGATGGCACTTCTAACCTGCATTATAAGTGTCACTATAAAAATTATTTTGATATCTAGAATAGTTACCTGTATAGTGAGCTTGCTCGTTTTCCATGCCATATTCGTAGGGTGGGTACTCAGGATTCGCCACGCCTCCTAGATTTAAATCATATTGTATTTCTGGATGTACCTATGAGGGACTATACCAATCATCAATATTTGTATTCATTATCTCTAACTGATTAGATAACTTTGGTGACCACGTTGAGGTTGAAAACATTGGTTGCTTTAATAGAATTGTCCTCATGCCTTGCCATCGATAATTATTCAAAGGCCATCTTTTCCATAGACTAAAATTTTTACGCCAAAAGCAAAATAGAGAAAAAAATTAGCAAAGTAAAAGAAATAATAATAAAGAATAATATAATAATAAATTGCAAATAAAAATTTTGGCTAAAGTAATAGAAATAGAGTTTTCTTAATATTTTAGTGTTCCCTAAGAACAGCACCAAAAACTTGATCACGCAAAAGCAGTCTAGTTTTAATATTTATAAAAGAGTGATCAAACTCAGAGATCGATGCGACAACGATAGAGGCAAGCGCAACTATCTAACAGTAGTATAGCTCAGGCAAGAATATCTTATCGAACCGAAGGAACCTAAAAGTACTACTACTCACTTTCTTTCTATTATTTAGCCTAAAATATGGAGTGATTGGTTTATTAATCTAAAACAAATAAAATATTTAATCTAAAAGACAAAAGAAACGAAACTTTGGGAAAAGACTTTGAAGAAAACTCAATTGATAAAGATGATACCTTTGGGAAGAATCCACCTATGACTTCACTTATTATCTACCTTTTCAATTCATATGATTTCTTTTACTTAGCTTGATCCGTGAGACTCCTTAACCTATATTAAACCTTCTCTCGAAGTGAATAACGTCTAACCTTAGGTTAATTAGTAGAACACTCGTTCTCATATAATAACCCCCTAAAGAAGCAGTAAATCGATCAATGGACTCCCATATTAGGTTTCACCCTAATCCGGTAAAATCTCGTAACCCTATCTCTAGGCGCCCGATTAGTTCCACTTAATTATGCTAGATCTACTCTTAGGCGGGGTCTATTCCTCCTCCACCTAAGCACATCAGATTAAATTAAGCCACATAATTAAGAACAAACTAAGTATTTATCATATAAACCAATAAATCAAATAACAAAATCCATCATAGGTTTCATCCCCTTCAGGTATCTGAAGGATCTAGTTCATAATAAAATAAGAAAACATCTCAAGAAAAGATAAAACAAAACATAAGAAATCCCTAAAACCCCCTGAAGGAATTGAAGGAGAGATCCTCCATCTTGAGTAGAATTTCGACTCTTCGAGATGGATCAACTGACTATCTTCGAGTAATTCCCTAAATGAGTAAAGCTCTGGCAGAAAACTCTGCTAAAACCTGATCGACCTGTTTCGGCTTCTACCGAACTCCCTTTTTAGTTGCTACATTGGGTGTTTATATAGGCTTTGAGATGCTTTACTTGGCTCCTAAGTATCCCAATTCAAGTAGAATTCCTCCTAGGATGTTTAAGTAGACTTAGAAATGTGTTTCTTTGCCTCCAAGCATCCAAATCTGAGTGAAATTACTCTTTCCTGCGGTAGGGGCACGGCTAAGACACGCCCGTGTAAATCGTGGTCCAGCCCGTGTCTCCATTCTGTTGATTTAGGCACAACTATGACACGCCCGTGCAATATCTAGGTAGAGGCCATGCTTCGGGTCTGCCAATTGGGGCACGGTCGTGTACATCGGGGTCAGGCCGTGTTGGGCTTTTTGTCGATGAGACACGGCCGTGTGAATTGGTGACAGGTCGTGTTAAAGGTGGATAACAAGGCACAACCGTGTGGAATAAAGCCCAGGCCGTGTCGACTTCTTGGGTTGGCCCAATTTGGTCCATATTAAGCCTGTTTTACATTCTTTTTATCCTTAGGTGTTCTCCTGAGTATAAGACATGAAAAGAAAGGATTAAGAGCACCTTTTTACATAAATTGAGGGCTAAATCATCCAAAAGCATACTAAATATGGGGTTAAAATATGTTACTTTTATGGTTTATCAACAAGGTAAATCCACGTAAATCGACTACACATGTCAATGAACAATACATAATACAAGTTAGAACCACAGACAACCAACGCTGCTCCCCATAAGTTAGAGACAACCAATTCAAACAAATCTTTATACTCAGTAATAGAATTTTAAAAAAGGTAATTTAAGAGATTTCCCCTTTTGGCATGCAATACAAACATTATCAAGTCATTTTTTATTTGAAACAATTCTACACTTATCAAGAATAAGTTTAACAGTGGAAGCGGATGGGTGACCAAGTCGTTGGTGCCACAAGGCAAAAGCATCATCACCACCATTACGAGCTTGTAATCTTGTGTTGAGAACAGATGGAGCGTAACATGAGAATCAGGCGAGACCGGGGAAAAATAATAGAGCCCATCACGAATGTGGCCCCGCAGTAAAATTTCCCGAGTAATGATGTCCTTAACAACACAATAGGATGGATGAAATTCAAAAAATATGTTATTGTCACTTGCAAATTGAGAAACAGATAACAAATTCTTCCGTACGTTTGGAACGCATAGAACATTAGACAGATGAAGTATCTTACTCTTCGTATGTAAAATAGAATTTCCAACACACGATATTTTTGTAGGGTTTCCATCGCCCATGAGAAGAGAAGATGTACCTGAGTATGGCGTGGATTCATGCAAAACAGTGGCCTCCCGACATACATAATGTGTAGCCCATGAATTAGGACACCAAGAAGAGGTCCCTACAGGCATAGGAATATAAAAGTTTTCATTATCAAAATTAGAACCATATTGAGTTGAATTAACATTGGACTCGGAGGTGGTCAAAAAATCTAAGGCATGAAAATTTGATATGCGAGGTAACTCGACTCATGGCGAGGCATTAACATCATGAACACGGGCCCTCGGTTTAGTCCGCCTTAGCACACCTGTCCCAAGATGTTGAAAAGAAAAATTTCTATCGGACTCAAGCCCAACAAGGTCAGTAGTGGGCCCAACATTTTAGCCCATATTAGGGACTGAAGGGGCCGGCCTATTATTTAGCCCATACCACAGCCTGGGGTAAATAACCTAATAGATGGCACATTGTGACCAACATTCGACTCATATTGAGCACCAAATCACGCGGCAATTGAAGGCCCAAATCACGCGACACAACATGTTGAAATTGGGTGCATAAATCACGTTGCAAATAAGCATTAAATTAGGGAAGAACTTGACTAGATTGTGGGCCCACATCATCACCAAACATCCCATCCACTGGACCGACTACACATTGAGAAGGATGAAAAACATATTTCATAACCTTAGTAGCTGAGGGATTTGAGAGATAAACATTAGGAGGCTACCCTCCCCACACAGTACCATAAAGAGAGTCTATCGGAGCCGCCACCATTGATCCAAGATACGCCCAAATTGTGCGAAACCAATAGGACCACCAGCACCACATCGTGTGACCCTTGACCCGTGCGACCAGATAATGCGGGGCTATTGTCGGAGAAGGAGCAGAAAGGCTGCCATAGTCACGATCAAATCGATAGTAGCATCTTTACGCCAAATGTCCATAGCGATTGCATATTTGGCACTGCATCCGAGGGCAAAATCCACATCCACGAGCCGAAAAGGAGGGACGTCCACCGCGTACGGAGTTCATCGCCGGTGTCGTTGGAGCAACCGCCACCAGATTCGCATGAAATGGCTTTTCATGAACCGCACTGACTTGTCTATTCGATGATCTTCTAAAGAGGAAGCGGTTCAGGGGAGAACGAGGCTAGCATGAGAACAGCATCGTAGTCTGACGAGAGGCAGGTAATAATGATTTCCACCTTTTTGCCTCTGGAATCGTAGATCCAGATGCCTTAACTATGGCACATGTGTTTTGTATTTTTGCAACATACTCATTCACAGACATTGTCCTTTTCTTGATCGAGTGAATGTCGAGTTTTATGCGGGATAGCTTTGCTCCAGTGGGCGCAGCGAATAGGCAATTCGCAGTACTCCACACCTTACACGCCGATTTGCATCTGTAAAAAAGGACAACAGAAAAGAACTAATAGTTGACAATAACCAAGAGGCAAGAAGCTTATCTTGCTAAACATACAAGGAGGCATCAGGATTTGGAGTCAAAACTCCATCCCGAGAGGAGACAAACCGAGGCGACATAGGTAATGTCCCTTCGAGAAATCCGAGCAACCCATAACCTTCTATTATGAGTCATATATGCTGTTGCCATTGCACAAAAGTGCTATCTTCTAACTGTATTGTGTCATGACGAGGGAACGTTTGAATCAAGCGCGATCCGGAGAAGGAAGGACTGCCACGCTCAAAACGGTAGAATCATCGAAATGAACCATAAGTTAGCAGCGTGAAGAAGCACCAGGACCTCGGGTGACTGATACGATGTTAGTAAGTATAAACTAATGAAATACAGAGAAAGAAATGCAAACACAAATAATGAATATTCTGATGAAAGCTTTGTTAATTTGATCACTACACTAGTAGGTCTTATATACACAAATGAGTGACTAACTGCTATTAACAAACTCTATTAACAAAATAACAAAACGCTAACAACCTAACTTATCCTATACTTAACATTCTCAATTATTGAATGATAAGTACTACCAAATCAACAATTCAACATTGCATACAGTACCTATACCGACAATTGTTACTTTAGTGACACTCAAACTGCAGTATAGACCTTTAAACCTATTCCGATAGTCACGTATTTCGACGATAAAAGGGTATACCAATGTTACATGTGCCAACATTAAGTTTTCATCCGAATAGCCCTTTTAACCGTCTATATAGGGGTTTTAGACTTGTACCGATGGATATTTTGATTTTAACGATAGTTTTTTAGTCGTCACTAAATGGTAGTTTTTTTGTCATGGAGCTGCAAAAGAGATTGTGAGGAAGCAATTTTCTTGAACGGAGTCTGATCAAACTGTAGGTGTTAGAGATCAAAGAAGGAGAAGCTAAAAGTTTTAGGCTAATTTTTGGGGTATTCTTGAAGTTTTTTTGGAAAATCTAAGCCCATATTTGTGTTCAAAACATTAAGATGGTAAGTGGATTGATGCCATTTTTTGGGTCGGAGGTTGCGCCGGTAGTGGCTACGTGAGAGGAAGGAAAATTTTTTAGGCTTTAATTTTTAGATGAAAAAAGAAAAGAAAAAAAGTTAAATTTTAAGTAAAGAAAAAAAAGAGAGAGAAAGAATGGCTTAGAGACCCTTTTGACCTGGAAAATGAGAAGATAATTAGGTGGAAATTAATCACTAATGTGGAATGCACAGTTAGTATTTCATTAGGGAGAAAATGAAAAAGTAATTAATTTGTGTAATTTAACTCACAGTGACTATTTTAGACGCTTCTTTCAAATATATAAATAACATTAACCCTCAAGGAGAAAGAGCTCTCAGGCACGACAAGAAAAAAAATACAAAAAAAAAAAAATCAAGTTTTACTATGGCAGAAGAATGGCATGCCGGAATTTGTGAAGGGACATGGAAGTCGTCGAAAACCATGCTTTCAGGGTTTCCTTCGTCGTCTCCTACTGAGATCGCAGGCGTGGGAATTAGCTTCGGATGGGCTACGAATATGGCGGACGATATCGAGGCAAGGTCTTCTAATAACAAGGAAAAGCATCAGCAAGCTGCATATTCTCATAATAGTGGCAGCAGTGTTTTCATTGATTCTTCCATAAAAATGATGGATTTTGGCCTTTCATCAACACCCGATTGTAACCAATCTTTTCAGTAAGTTGGATGTATTATAATGACAAATTAATTGCCATATGATTATGAACAATCCATTATTAAATGCTTGGTTGATTTATCATTTCAAGGTTGAGTTGCAGGCAAGAACCTGTAGCCATGGATTCAGCACTGCTACAAGGTTTATTATTTGAACCTGATGCTCAAGCTCAACAACACTCATTTAATTTCAACAACCAGTCCATCAACCATATGCCTGCCGGTGCCAGTTATGGGGCAAACGCTATTGGAATATTATCACCTCCATGGCCAAAACTAGCTCCTTTCGTAAGGCCATCATTGCCCAAGCAGCTTCCCAGTAGCTTACCCTTACCGCAATCACAAGTTCTTTTACAAACATTTGAAAATAAACTCAATTGCCCCCGCCCCACGATAGAGGTAACTAAAGTTTGAGCTCTAATTATGTTTTTAGTCCCTAACTATGCTCAAATCTGATATTTAATCCTTCTACTTGAACGTAATTTGGTCTCTATATTTTTATAATATTATTAGCAGACTCAAATCAATAACAAAGTTAGTTACTGGCTTACTGCAGTTAAATTAAATTAAATTTGGGTCTGCTAATAATATTATAATAGTAGCTGATCAAATTAAATTTCAAATTCTTTCATAGTACAAGGACTAGAACTAGAATTAGACCTAAGATTTGATAAGATGCAGGAAATTAGTACTTCATGTTCTTGCCTTGGTTCCAGGGCTAGGGTTTGTTGACCATATTTTGATATATTTATTCTATGTTATGGATTCGTATTATAGACTAATACCAAACAAGTACGAAACTTAGCGTCAGTGATGAAGAAAGGAAGTGGTGAATCTCCATTAAAGAGGCCAAGAATTGAAACGCCATTGCCATTACCGACTTTTAAGGTACTATCTTCAAGCTTTTCTTTCCCTCCAAGCTAATGATAGTTTATTTAAAGAATATTATACTCTTAAACATACTTTAACTCACTACTTTCGTGCTGCTACAACAGTAACAATGTCAATTCAACTAATATTTAATCGGTAATTTATTTACAGAATTAGATGATAAATTAGTAGCAATTTTTATCAGGTCCGGAAAGAGAAGCTAGGGGACCGAATCACTGCACTCCAGCAATTGGTTTCACCTTTTGGAAAGGTGAAATTTTGTATTTTTCTTTTGATATTTCAAAGAACACATAATCGAAAGCTTTACTTTTTTTATGTTGGTATTTGGTTTAATGTGCGCCTTTCCTTTTTCCCAGACTGATACAGCATCTGTTCTCCATGAAACTATTGAATACATCAAGTTCCTCCATGATCAAGTCAATGTATGTTCCTCTATCTTCGTTTTATCCCCTTGCAAGATACAATAAAAAACTATGATTTAAATTTTAATTTGGCTTAAAACTTAAACAGCCTTCTAGTTTATTTATCAAAATATCAGAATCATATTTTTTTAGGCATAATTTTTTAGCCCTTACTGTTTATATTTTTTATCAATTTAGTTCTTATTCTTTTGTTAGTTAAATTTGACCCTCAAACTTAAAAAAAAAAAAAGTCAAATTCGATCATCAATCTTTTGAAAATAATCAAATTGATTTTTAACAAATATATTGACTAAAATGTAAAAATTCTAAGCATGATAACCCACATAACATTTCATGTGTAATTCATGTTTTTTTTTAATTTTGAACTTTTTTATAAATTTTAAATTATTTATTAATATGACATAGACGACAAATAGTGTCATGTTAGTATGAATTGCATGTGAATTGCTACACAAGTTGTCACACCAACATCATTAAAAAATTAATATTTTAGTCAACATTCATATTAAAGAAAAACAATCTGACTCTTTTTGAAATGTTAATGGTAAAATTTAACTAAAAAAAAATAAGGGATAGATTGATAAAAAATGTAAGCGTTAAGGACTATATTTATCGCTATAACTACTTTTATTTCTGTTTATCTATTAGAGTTAAATGTTAGCTCAAACTCAACATAAAACATTTTTAAAACACCTTGATCAAATTTTAAATACATATGCATCTCATATGATAAAAACAATGAAATAATCTTCTTAAATTTTATTAACGTGGTCTATTTTATAAACAAATTATGCCCATATGATAGGAACACATATTTATAATTTGATATTCATGTTTTAAATGTGTTACAAGTCAGATTTGAGCTAACAACTTAACATCTAAATTTAATTTAGCTAAGGAAAGAACATGACTGATAGAAATAGAATATACCTTTAAAGATTCAGAATTTGAAGAAAGTTGATAAGATAAAATATATCCGAATAAATCTCCATACGAATTGAAAAAAGTTATGTTAATTTTTATGTAATTTCAGGTTTTAAGTACTCCATATGTGAAACAAGCAGCTGTTTCCATACAACAGGTACGTATATAAAACATAATGACTTCGATCAATGCTGATAACTGGTAAACTTTTTCAGTGTGCGAATAATTACTATGAATTTCTTTTTTTTTTTTTTTTTGTTGTTGCAGGGCATTAATCATAGGTTGAAAGACACAGAAGGGTCAAAACAAGACCTACGAAGCCGAGGGTTATGTTTGGTGCCAATCTCCACCACATTCACAGTTGCTAATGAGATCACTGCTGATTTTTGGACGCCAGCATTTGTTGGAACTTTGACGTAGGAAAAAGAAAAGACAATTAGAAAAGCTAAAAGGGTCTTACAATAAACACTGTCGTAATAGAATAAGAACAGCAAAATATAATGGAAAACTTAGAAAAAAAATCCTAAAGAAAACAGAAAAAAGAGGGAAAAAAAAAATGCTGGAGTCCTCCTGGGCCAGCATAACAAGCAGAATTGATGTAGGTCTAGCAAAATTATGATTGGTTAACGTTTCTATTTGCATTGAAGTATCAAATGAAATGTAAAGAGAGGAAATTAATACACAAAAGGATTATTATTTATTGCATTGGAGTTTTCTACTGTTTGTATGAATCGGATTGGATTGGTAAGATTAATAATCGGTCAAGATACTAATTGAATCAGCAATTGAATTATATTTTATAATATTTTAAATTTTTAATAATTTATTTACTTTGAACTAGACGAATCGATTGAACTAAAATTATTAATTTAATTAGTTTGATGATCGATTTTAAAACATTACCTTTGAACAAGCTCTCTTTTTCTTTTTCTTTTTTTTGTCAAAATATGCCATAATATTTGAATAAAATTTAATACTTAGTCTTCGCATTTAAAAAGAAATTAAAATTAACCTTTTACTTTCTTGATTTGAAATTTATAGTCAAATTTTAACATATTAATATTTTTCACTGAAAATTGTCATCAATATACTTATACAATTATACCAACATCAAGAGCAGATCATTATGGACACAATAAACAAACAAACATGACAATAAGTGAATTTTGATAAAAGAATTTCATATAAAATAATTAACTATATTTTAAATACTAATTTAAATGTAAAAATTAACTCTCAAATTTCATTAAGGTATAGATAAAAGATTTTGACTTTTTGTTTTATAATTAACTTTTAATGTGGTAGTGGAAGTCAGGGTGCGTCCCACTGTTGTATCTTTTAGGGTTTCTCCATTATTTCGATTGTAAAAAGAAAGAAAAGTGTCTTAGATTCTTAACTTGGTGCTGGAGGTGGGGGGGCCTAGTCTACTGCCCACAATGCGGTAATATATATCCATACATTTTTATTATTGAAGTTCAAAAAAAATTAAGCCAAACCCCTTTTTTCTCATTTTAAAACAGACCTCTATTTCACAAACTTGGGGTTTATATCTATTTTTAAGAATAAATGTTTGAAATTTTGATTATTTAAAAGAGTAAGCCAATTTCTCACCAATACCACAAAAACATGCTTTGAGAAAAGACCTTTTTATTTTCTATGGTAACTCTTCTAATTATATGGTTATGTAACACCCTAAATCCGGCCTAAATGTTATGATCGAATCTGGTGATGTTACATGGAATGGGTTTTGAAAACAAAGTTGTCTCGCCAAAACATTAACATTCTATGATTTCCAAGTTTTATCAAAACATCGTTTAATTAGCTCATTTATCATTACTTATTACAGCGAAAGTCTTATAAACCAATATATTTTAGAAATCCAATTTGTGATTTTAAGAAAAGCCTCGTTTGGAGTAAAATCCGTTCCCTTAAAGCATTCTAACACGCATGCAAATCATCGGGCAATTAAATCCGCAATCAAGTTAAAAACCAGCAGTTCAGAGAGTCCTCAAAATTACAACTCTAATGGAAACCAAATTAGCAAATAAACCATATAATAATTTTAAGCAGTTTAATAGAAGAGTGGTCACCGCTGAGTCTCTACTGCACCTGTAATACCCCAAACCGGCCTAGACGTTATGGTCGAATCTGACGATGTCACATGGTAGTGTTTTGCAAAAAGTAAGTTGTCGTCAAAAGAGAAATCATTTTCTTTATCGCTTCTTTCACACTCTCTTATGTAAATTTTAAGGCGTGTCGATAAATTTTAAAAAGTAATTCATTGTCAAAAAGTTATTCTCTTTCTAAACGTTATTAATTTACAAAACTTCACTTATTGCGGAAGCTTTTAAAACAATTTGCGTATTTTTTTTAAACGTTGGATTCTACTTGAAAACTCGATCATTCCTACTTCTAGCAGTTGTAAATCGAAACAATAGAAATCCCAAATTAACCATGAAAATTCAAAGAGGCCATTATTACAGTAAATTACCCCAAAATAAAATCAAAATTATAATTAAGTACTAAAATAGAACAAAATGGGTCGTGTGGTGGCCACACCGATCCGCTTATGTTTGGAGTCCTCCGCCGCACCGATCCGCCTATGTTTGCAGAGATTTCTGGGTATAGTTAAATGATGGTAAGCTTTTCTCAAGATAAAAAAACTTTGTGTGCAATCCCTATAGAGCAAAATAGCAGATATACAAGAAAGAAGGCAATCACACTCCATGGGCCTAAGCCCTTTTCAAAAAAATCATGCGACACTAGATAGTAGTTTAGTTTGGGCTTTAGCCCATCTCAAGATAAAACGCATCCCCATGCATGCATTTGGGCCTTGGCCCATTCAATGACAGGTTTAACGACAGATGCTCAAAATACAAATGTACATAACGGCTTACGCGCTCGTGTGGCTTCGACTTTCATATTTTTTGGCTTTTCGCCGATTCTCATTTCTAGAGCCGTGTTTACACACCTGGTTACAAAAGATGCTCACACAGTCCTCGATTTCACCAGAACTTATATTCACCTATAAACACTTGATTAATTACATATCAATCGAATTTAAAACGAACCCTATTCAATGCACTTATCCACTTGATCGACAGCCACTTACCTTGTTTGAACAACCGAATCCCTACGCACTTAACCCGTTGGAAAAAAGATGATCACTAGCTCCTG
Source organism: Gossypium rotundifolium (assembly GCA_025506655.1). NCBI lineage: Eukaryota > Viridiplantae > Streptophyta > Magnoliopsida > Malvales > Malvaceae > Gossypium > Gossypium rotundifolium. The sequence goes on from CP106730.1 coordinate 97,157,013, forward strand.
GGTTATTACCTGCAATCCAGTCAAAACCCCTATTAACAATTATCTACAAGAACAGTTTAAGCCAAATAAAATACCAACTTGCCGAAAAGCGCAAACCCGTAGAATAAAAATGGAACACTAAATCGGCAGAGAGTAATAAACAAAAGAGTCGACACAGTGAGGGTAGAAAAAATAGAGACAATCGGCAAGAAAGGAGGAGGGAATGTTTGCCTTAAGAAGAGACAAAATTGAAAGGAAAAAAATTAACAGAAAATCGAATAGCAATAATCAGCACCAAAGAATGATGAACAATTGAAAGAAGGTTGAGATAATCAAAAGCCAAAGCCGAAATTGGGAAGAAAGCAAATATGATTCGGCTAGGGGACAAAAGCAAATCCAATCACAAATTCGGCAGACAAAAGAAGGGTTTGAGGAAGAGAACGGCAGCAATATGGAGAGGGAAAAGAAGAAAATTCGACAGAGAACTTTCAAAAACCAAAAATGAAAAATTCGGTAATGGAAAATCAAACATCAAAGGGCAAATTGTCAGAAATGAAAGAGTGAGGGGAAATTTGAACTTGCAACCACAGTTTGAATGCTCTCAAACTCTTCACTCCTTAATTTTCTCACCATATCCCTTAATCCTCTCCCCAAAATCGTCTACCCCTCCCTCAACCACCTAATTCAAATTCCACTCAAACTTTTCAGTATTTCGGCTAAACTAGAACACCCACACGGCACAAGTAGCAAAATGAAACACTCCCCCGCACACACCAGAACTCGAACTCAAGACCAATAGCACTTTGCCACTCTACTTAGCCACCAGACAGTAGGCCCATTCTGACATATTTTACCAACATTTATTTATAAGCCTACTGATTAGAGATAGGGGTTTATTCATTTAAAACAAAAATTACCCAAGCTAAGGCTTGAACTTGAGACCTCATAATTAAATTTTCAAACAACCCTAATTCGAGGATGTTACGTTCTACCCACTTAAAAGAATTTCGGCCTCGAAATTACCTGGATTAGAAGAGTTGGGGGTATTGCCGCATCACATCCTCGGGTTCCCATATGGCCTCCTCCGTACCATGATTCCGCCATAACACCTTTACCAAAGGTATTGACTTCCTACGTAGAACTTTGACATCACGATCCAAGATTTGTACCGGCTCCTCCTCGAAAGACAAGTTCGGGTTTACTTCAATTTCCTCAACCGGTACTACGTGTGAGGGATCTGATCGATAACGCCTCAGCATTGAAACATGGAAGACATCATGGATCTGGCTCAACTCTGTTGGCAACTCAAGCTGGTAAGCTACCGGTCCCAGCGTTCCAACACTGTGTACGGTCCGATGAATCTCGGGCTTAGCTTGCCCTTCTGGCCAAACCTCAGCACCTTCTTCCAAGGTGATACCTTCAAGAAGACCTTATCACCCACTGCATATTCAACCTCTCTGCGCTTAAGATCGGCTTAGGATTTCTGCCTGTCCGACGCCTCCTTAAAACGAGCCCAAATTACTTTAACCTTATCCTCCGTCTCTGCCATTAACTTTGGACCCAACATCCGACGTTCTCCTAGTTCCGTCCAACATGTTGGAGTGCGACATTTCCGACCATACAGTGCCTCATACGGTGCCATCTGAATGCTCGCTTGATAACTATTGTTATAGCGAACTCATCAAAGGTAGGTACTCTTCCCAACTACCACGAAAATCTAACACACCCCTCAACATGTCTTCCAACACTTGGATTACCCTCTCAGATTGGCCATCAAACTGTGGATGAAAAGCCGTGCTGAAATTCAACCTTGTGCCTAACTCCTGATGTAAGGCCTTCCAGAATCTCGACGTAAACCGAGGATCCGATCGAGATAATGGACACGTACCCCATGCAACCGTACTATCTCGGATGTACAACTTGGCTAATCTCAAGCGAGTAGTCAACCTTACCGGTATGAAATGAGCCGACTTAGTCAACTGGTCTACTACCACCCATACGGCATCTTTCTTGCTGGGCGTAAGGGGAAGCCCACTCACGAAATCCATAGTAATTTCCTCCCATTTCTCTGTGGGATCTTTACTCGTATATTACCGATGGCAATTGATGCTCAGCCTTAACTTTGGCATGTCGGACACTTACCTACCAACTCGGTCACTTCCGTTTGACTCGGCCACCAAATGCGCTCCTTAAATCCCGATACATCTCTTCGCTTCTCGGGTGCATAGCGTACGCACTACTATGAGCTTCTTTAAGAATTTGTTGCCTCAATTCAACATTCTTATGCATGCATACTCTCCCCTGAAAGTATAGCACCCCATTACTACCCAAGCTGAAACCTTCGGCCTCACCATTCTGTACTTGTAACCTCCGAGTACTCAAAGCTTCATCAGTCAACTGCCACTCTTTGACCTCATCAATCCAAGAAGGCTTCACTTGTAATTCCGCCAAAAGGCTCTCATTCTTATAAAGACTTAGATGAGCAAACATTGCTCAAAATCCGCTTACCACCTTTACCAAAGCATCGCTACCACATTAGCCTTTCGGTTGGTATTCGATTGAGCGATCGTAGTCCTTCAACAACTCAATCCACCTCATGCCTTAGATTCAAATCTTTCGAGTCAAGAGGTACTTAGACTCTTATGATCTGTACACACGACTTCTCCCCATCAGTAGTGCCTCCAAATCTTCAAGGCAAATACCACGAGCCAATTCCAAATCGTGTGCGGTAGTTAGCTCTGAGGCCTCAACCTGCCGTGATACATAGCGACCACCTTCCTTCTTGCATCAACACACACCTAAATCGGTATGTGATGCATCACAGTACACCATGAACTCTTTTTCGGCCTCAGGCTGAATTAAAATCGATGCTTCTGTCAGAATCCTCTTCAGCTTATCAAAACTCTCTTGCTGCTTCTCAGCCCACTCAAACGGAACTCCTTTTCTTAGTAGCTTAGTCAACGGTGCTGCGATTAAGGAGAAATTTTCCACAAATCTCCTATAATATCCAGCCAACCCAAGAAAACTACAATTTTCAGAATGGCGACTTTAGTGGCTTCCACTCCAATACTGCCTCAATTTTACGGGGATCCACCCTAATTCCCTCGGTCGAAACAACATGCCCTAAGAAAGTTACCTCCTTGAGCCAAAACTCACATTTGCTGAATTTAACGTACAGCTGTTTCTCCCTTAGAACTTGTAGAACCACATGAAGATGTGCGTCATGCTCCTCCTTCGACTTCGAGTACACCAAAATGTCGTCTATGAAGACCACGATGAACCCATCCAGATAGGGTTGGAAAACCCGATTCATCATGTCCGTAAACGCTGCCGGTGCATTCATTAACCCAAAAAGAATTACCAGAAACTTGTAGTGACCATACCGAGTACGGAATGCCTTATTGTGAACATCAGCCTCCTTCACCTTAAGCTGATGGTACCCTGACCTAAGGTCAATCTTAGAAAACACCAATGCCCCTTTGAGTTGATCAAACAGATCGTCAAGCTTGGGCAAAGGGTACCGGTTCTTTATTGTCAACTTATTCAGCTCCCGATAGTCTATACACATCCTCATTGTCCCATCCTTCTTCTTGACAAAAAGCACTGGAGCTTCCCACGGCGATACACTTGGTCGGATGAACCCTCTATCCAATAATTCCTGAATCTACGTCTTTAACTCTACCAATTCTTTTGGCGCCATCCGATACGGAGCTATAGATATTGGCGCGGTTTCGGGTAACAGATCTATCTCAAATTCAACCTCGCGGTCCGGAGGTAGACCCGAAAGCTCCTCTGGAAACACATCCACATAGTCCCTCACAGTCCGGACATCTCTCACAGCAACATCCTTAGCTTCTAAGGTACAGACGTGCACCACATAAGCTTCACAACCCTTCCTAACCATCCTTTTCGCCTTTAATGCCGAAACCACATTAGTCAGGTAATCCCTCCTTTTACCTATCATCCCCACCTCATCACCTTCCACGGTCTTTAATACCATGCGCTTAGTCGCGCAGTCCAGGCTAGCCTGATACTTTACTAGCCAATCCATCCTAAGGATTAGGTCGAACTCTCAAAACGGTAGTTCCATCAAATCAGCCAAGAATATGACCCCTTGGAGTTCTAGGGGTACGTCCCTATAGAGTCTACTTACTTCTACAGAGTGACCTAAGGGGCTTAATACAGTCATCTTCCTAGAAGGAAGTTCAGAGTCCTGGTGCAAAGTTTCCACTACACTATTAGCAATGTACTGAGTGGGTTAAGCCAATGTCAATCAATGTATTATAAGGCACACCAAAGATCGGAACATACGGTTATGATGTCCAGTGCGCGCCTCCTCTTGACGCCTCGCAGATAGACCAAACCAGTTGTCTAGCCTCGTACCACCGTATTTCCTCTCGGCTCCTACGACCTCGCCAACACCATTTCCTCCTCTTCCCGCACGACCCTCCGAGGTTTGGTTATCCCTTTTATTCAAGGTACGATCCCGACCTCGATCTAGTCTATCTACTTTCTTGACGTCTCGACTCGATGCTCCATAGACCCACATTTGAAGTATCCCGATTACCATTCCAACACTCCCTTGTGAGACTTGCACACCGAGCACAACGTGGCGGCCATTGAGTATTAGGCAGAAGAATGCTAGCACTTGATCAGACCCACCAAACCTCGTCCTCTTCTCTGCATTCAAAACTTTGAAGGTCCAGAGCTCCTCTTTTTCCAATTCTATCTTGATTTCATCTAACCGACTGTCTTACCCCTTCAGCAACCTTCGATTTCTCTACCAAGATCGTGAACTCCTGTTCCTGTTGAGGAGCTATCATCATTCTCAGCTCATCTCTCAGCCCGTCCTCGAATTTAACACAGCGCTCATGCTCGGTACCCACAATTCCACGAGCGTATCTACTCAACCGGAGGAATTCAACCTCATACTCAGCCACCGTCTTATTGCCTTGAACCAGGTTCAAGAAAGCTTTTCGCTGTGCATCCACGTAACTAGTTCTGATATATTTCTTCTGATAAGCATCTCTGAAGAATTCCGTGTTAGATTTTCGCCATCGTTCCATCCCTTACGGTGAGCCACCACTGATATGACTCATCCCGAAGTAAAGAAATGATACCCTTCAACTTCTCCTCAGCTGTGAAATCCAAGTCACCCATAATCCTTTCAGTGGATTCCAACCAATATTCCGCCAAGACTGGCGCCACTCCGTAAACTCCTCTCGAATACTTCGCTCGTTAGCGAGTCGTTCAACCATGGATTTACGGGCTCATGCGCGCCACCTCAAAGAACACGTTTCAATACCCGTATACTGACTTGAGATATGACATCATTACCACCGTCGATCTTGAACTCGGTTCCATACGGCAGATTCGGCATCTCATTACCAGACCTATGTCCGGACTCTGCTGGCTCGGATAAGGCCATCCTACCCCTTCCACGGCCACGGGGCAGACGTCCACGACCTCTTAAACTCATTCTAACGATTGCGTTTATCTGTTTAAGAATTTTATGCATTAGTATTTCACTTGGTTATCCGCGAAGGAATTTTATGATAAGAGATTAGGAGTGGTTCTTTCGTATCATACATGCACACAGTTTTCCATTCCTTCATTCAAAGAGACGTTGTAGTTTCCATTGTGATCGTTTTTCCACTACCCGGGGGTATTTTCGTAATTTGTCCTACAGGGGTATTTTTTTGAAATTTTTTTTTCAAAAATAAAAATTCTCAGATGATTTTGTCAAAAAAGTATTTTGGAATTCTTAAATTCCCGGGGTATTTTGAAAAATTTTGAAATCTGGGGGTATTTCGGTAATTTTGAAGCTCAGGGGCCTTTTGGTAATTTTTCACAAATCGGGGTGAATTTGTAAAATTTAAAGGAATCAGGGATATTTCAAAAGTTGTAAAACTTTGAAGGTTCTTTCTAAGAATTTATTTCCGATTGATGGTATTGTAAAATTTTGAAATTTAGAGTCATTATGGTAATTTTGTGGTTAGGGCAATTTTGTAATTTTTAAAATCATGATGCTTTTGCAATTTAAGGTTTTTGGAACTTTTATGTGATGAAATTTTTTATTAATACACTAAGTGTGTATAAAAGGTAAGTATCTATATAAATTTACTATGATGAAGTGTGTTTTTAAATATGAGAATGTTTTTAAATATGAGAATGTGAATGAGATGCAAGAATGGAAATATGCTTTAATGAGCTAAGTACATATGTGATATGTGAATAGAAGTATGTGGCAAGCTTTGTGTAAGCAAATGTGCCAAAGATTATGTGATGAATTGGCTGAGAACCATAAGTGCTATTGTATTAATTTAGTTATATGCATTGTATGCTAAGTTTATTTGTATATGGTTTACTAAGCTTTGAAAGCTTACTCTATATGTCTGTTTACTCTGTTTTATAGATCGTCAAAGCTACTGAAGGCTTGGGACCATCGAGGATCGTCATCACACTTTTAAGCTCATTTTGGTATCTTTTGGAAATGTATATAGTTAGATATGGCATGTATAAGCTAGTTATTTGGTATAAGTTTGAGACGTGAACTTGGCCATATGATGTGGCTAGTTTTGTGTTGGTATTATACATATGTGATTGTGGATAATAATGTTGGTTTGGTATGATTATCATGCCTATGAAATGGTCAAGTTTATGGTAAGTTTATGAATGAAATTTTGATTATGCATAATGGATCAAAGGAGGGGAAATATGAAAGGTAAATGTGGATGAATTGTGCTTGAGTATATATGTGTTTTAGTTATGTAAATTGGTATGTTTGGAATTGTATTTGAATGTAGAGATTTGATATGTTCTTGGTTGCCAAATGTGCATGAGTTGTATTGGAATTTTGCTTGTAGGTATGACCCTAGTGTGGTGGCATTATGGCCTTGCAAATGGCCTGTTTTACCTACAGTTAGTGGCACCTGGCGTACCTAGTGGCCGTGGGTGAAAGTCGGTAGCCACCCTAAGTGTACACTGAGCACTTGGCACCTGCAACGTGCTTAGTAGCCGTGTGATTTAGTTAGTATATAGCTTATAAGCACACGGCCATAGTACACGGGCGTGTCTAGTGGCCGTGTGGGTTAGTCAGTATACTTGCTTTGATTTGGCACAGACGAGGTGTGTCTAGTAGTCGTGGGAGGCACACGGCCTACTTACACAGGCATGTGACCTCTATAATATAGAAAAGTTTTAAATTTTTAAGAACTTTCATATGTGCTTTCAGTTTAGTCTCGACCCTATTTTAAAGTATGATTAAGGTCTCGTTGACCTATAAAAGGACACTTGATTGTGAATGATGATTTGTATTATTAAAATGTACGTAAAAGTTTTCTATCTATCGGTAATGCCTTTAACCCTATTCAAAGCCATGAATCATCGGGTTAAGGGTGTTACAAAAGCGAGATCTCTATCGAAATGATCGACATAGGTACCCATGCAATCTAACTATCTCAGAGACATAGAGCTTCGCTAGTTTCTGCAGAGAAAAGTCCGTCTGAACGCAATGAAGTGAAGCGGACTTGGTCAATCGATCCATGATAATCCAAACAGAGTCCTTCTTAGTGGGTGTCAAGGGCAACCCACTAACAAAGCCCATCGTTACATGTTCCCACTTCAATAAGGGAATCTTAATCGACTGCAACAAACTCGAAGGCAATTGATGCTCAGCCTTAACCTACTGACACGTCAGACATCAAGTAACAAAATTGGTAACCTCACGCTTCAAACTCGGCCACCAGTACAATTCACAGAGATCCTAGTACATCCTATTACAACCGAGATGCATAGCATAAGGGATACTATACGTTTCCCTCAGAATCGATTGTCTCAAATCAGAAACATTTGGCACACAAATCCATTCTCGAAAACATAGCACACCATCATTACTCAACCCAAAATCAGAAGTAGTACCACTCACTACACAAAAATAGACTTTTAGCAGCGTTTATAAGCGCCACTAATAGTATTTGTGGTGCTTTTAAAAGTGCCGCATAAAAATGCCACTAAAACAAATCGCAAACTTTAGCGGCTCTTCCCTAAAATCTTTGCTAAAGGTCATGACTTTTAGTGGCGCTTTTCTAAATGCGCTAAAGGTCATGACTTTTAGCAGCGCTTCCTAAACGCCACTAAAGGTAATGACTTTTAGCGGCGCTTTTCCCGCAGCTAAAGGTCATGACTTCTAGCAGACACTTTTCCCTAAAAGCTATTTCTAAAGGTCATTACTTTTAGTGACGCTTTTTTCAAAAAGCAGCTGCTAACTTGTCTTTGTAACATCCTAAATAATTGAGTATCAATATGTTGCTAAATGTTGGTTGGGTTACTTGCGATTAGAATAATATTATTATTTAAGTGTACTTTAGAGTAAAGAAATTAAATAACCTTAAGACTTAAATTAATTAAGTACCAAAAGATGGCATAAGTTGAGCTAGTAGTAAAGTGGAGTTGGCGCCATATGTATTACCATGGGGAAGGAGTTGAATCACCTAGCATGCAACTAAGAGTTTTTATTTTTGCTTTAGCTTGAGCATGTGTCGTGAAAGAGATAAGGCTAGGATGAGTTGGGATGTTTTATTTTGGTAAGAACACTAAGTATTTGGAAAGCTAAGGATAAGGGCTTGAAATGGGGATTGTGTTTCATCAACTTAAGGAAAAGGGAGGGCAAAAGGCTTAAGTGTAGGAAAGTGTTTTGGAAACTCCTTAATGGCCATTTGACCATTGAATTTGGAATGACATTGAGGCTAAGGGGGTGGCGGTTTTGGTTGAGAGGATGGTAAGCTAGGATGATAGGAAAACCTTTTCATTTTGGTCATTTTGGCTTAAGCAAAGTGTTTATTCTCCTTTCATCTATCTTGCTCTCTAATGAATTTTACCAAACCCTTGAGAAAGCTATAGCAATTTTCTTGTATTATTCTTTCTTTTTGATCATTTGATCAATTCTTTGCCATCTATCCCTAGTCTGAAACCATCAACATACCAAAGACCATTCTTTTCTTTCTTCTTCACAAAACCGATTATACCATCCTTCCAAAACCCAAATTCTTTTCTTCTCTTTTCTTTCTCCTTTCTTTTCTTTCTTTCTCTCTTTCTCTTTTGAAAGAACCATACCATCATATTTCCCTTTTCTTCATTTTTTTCTTCATTACAATTTTCCTCAATTTTATTTCATCCATGGCGAATGCATTTTGCTCTTGTGACAAAATTTCTTCATTTTCTTTTACCACAATCGATTTCAAGAATCAAGGTAAGGAGTTTTCTTTTAAGGATTCTTATTCATTTAGTATAGTTAGTTATTAATCGATTTCGTTTTAAGGACACGATCGCTCGATCGATTCTCGTGGAGCAGACAAGCCAAGTAGTAAGCCAAATCTAAAATCTTATAAGCGTTAGTCATATATCAATATTTATAGTCGGACTAATGATCGTACATCTTTAGAAACTTTCAAGATAGGGCAAAAAAGGGGTCCATAGCCTTGAAAGAGGCGGTTCATAAATTCCCTATTTATAAGCGAAGGGACGTATCGAGAATGGGATTTTCCATAGGGTTGTGGACCGTCAAAGGAGAATCAATTATTTGAAGTAGTTAGTACTCCGAGCCCTTGTAAGTTCGTGGATTCTCGTGAACAGCGAATTAATAAGCGAGGAGAAACCAAAAATAGAAGTGGTTCAAAATCAAAGGGGTAAGGTTTAGATCGAATCCCAACGATTATTTTTGATAAAGGATAGTATTCTAATGGTTCAGTAATACGTTTAGGTGTTGACGAGCGGGAAGGTTTAGTACTCACGATATCAAGGTGTGTAACTTCACACTTTTCTCGGGTTGGATGTCATTCGTGGTATTGAGTAAAATCGTAAAAATGACAAAATCGGTATAATCTGAAATATTGGTATTTTGGTGAAATTTCATAAAAATTGTTAAATGTGAAAATTATGAAAATGCCCTCGATCGTAGGTAGTAAAATGAATACTAAAAATCTCATGTATAAATGGGCCAAAGATGTGTTAGATGCGTAAAATGGGCGAAAAATATGCTAGTTAGTAAATGGTAGAAAAATATGCTAGTTAGTAAAATGGTAGAAATCTTGGATAGATAGTTAAATGGGCGAAATCACGATAAATAATAAATGGGCAAAAAATCTCTACTAGATCGATAAATGGTAGAAATCTCTGCTAGATCGATAAATGGGCGAAATCCTTGTTAGATCGTAAATAGGCCATAATCTCTGTTAAATTGTTAAATGGGCCAAAATCTATGCTAGATCGCTAAATGGGCCAAAGATGCTAAATAGTTATATGGAACAAATGATATAATGTATTATGGGCCTTAATAAAAACAGAAATATTGACTTGGGCCTTTTGATAAAATCATCATATGTACATAAGCTATTTTGCATACATGTTGCATGGGTTGGGATTAACGATGAAGAGAAGAAAGGCACATTGCCAAAATCTAGTTAATTGGCTTTGCCACAAAATAATTAAATGGTGATTGCCTCTAGTTTGGTGGCTATGCCACAAATATTTTAATGGCTCAATGCCTCGGTTGGTGACTTTGTCACAATCTAGTTCGGTGGCTCTGCCACAAAAATAAAATAAGCTTAATGCCTCGATTGGTGTGATAGCGGGGTGGGTTGACTTGATCCCCATAGGTGTGATGGTTGAATGCAATTGGTGTGTAGCGGATGGAAATTAGGTTTGGGTGGGAAATTTCATTTTTTTTTGTGCATTCCATTATTTATCTTTATTAATCTTGATAATGGTCTCAAGCCCAAAATCATGACTTGATAATCGGCCCGATGGATTAAGTAAGAAAGTTATACACTTGAGTTACGAGTAACTCATAATGGAAATTGATGTGGACTTGGGAGGATGACTTCATGGAGGCCATCTTGCAAACATGGGTTAAATAAATTTTGAACTTTTAAATAAGTACTTTCTTTAAATTATTATGATGTAATAAGGCCTCTATTATTATTTTTATGGATTTTTATGTGTGGTTGGTTTAAAACTATGTTTTGGATATTTTAATATGGGCTTATGATTATTATATAATGTTTACTTAAAATAAATTGGGTTTTAAACATATGAGAAATTTTTAACTATTTTTATTTCTCAAATACATCAAACTTAAAATTATTTCTCTTGGTTTTATTAAACTCTAATTTCAAAAGGGTTTTGAAATCTTGATTAAATCTGAAATTATTAAGATAGTTCGATCATGTAACAAACCAAATCCAGTCTTAATGCATAGGCCAAGGTTTGGGGTGTTACATTAATAACATCGAGCGAGTTTCAAAAACTTCGGTTGTGGTTGGGTTCAATAAATAATTTACGTATAAAATTATTTCAATTATGTTCTAAAAGATCGGTATGGCACCACAAGCATCCAAGCAACAAGTCAAGTAAGTATTTATTACTTAATGATTATTATGATGATCATAGAAACACTCTAGAACTTCTAGTTTTAGATGTTAAAAATCGTAGAGATTGAGACTATAGGATGTGTTACGAAAAACAACTTTATCTCTCAAATCTCATAAAACAGATTAATAAACAACTTGAAACAATTTTGATTCATAAAACTTGTAATCGATTAAATCGAATTACTCATCATGAGCACTAGAAGGGCGTGGTGGGGGCCAGCGTGAGGCGTGGTAGTAGTAGAAGACGAGTCTTTGCAATGAAATACCAAATCATATCTGGGAAATGGATGCACTGCGTCATTTGAGAGTGAGGCGGGATCACGCGATCATATGGAAGAAGATAATGCCTTGACACAAGCGATCTTGAGTCCTAGAAAATTCATTGGGAACTAGAATTGGGCCAATAACTCGTGGGTCAATTTGAACGACTCAAGTCAAATAATGCGAAGTTTTAGAGGAGTTTACGGTGTAGCTCAAATGTGGCTGAATATTGGCTCGAAGTTGTGGAGCGGATTATGGATGATATGGAATGCCTTGTCGAGTAGGCGAAAGGGTATGTCCTTGCTAAAGAGGCGAGGCATATCAATGGTGGCTTCTTGTTAGAAGGAAAGAAGGCTATTTGATTACTTGAAATTCTTTAAAGTTGCTTTCAAGGAAATATGTTGGAGCGAGTTATGTAGGCATTACGAAGGAAGAATTTACGAATCTTGTCCAAGGAGTAAAACGGTGGCGGATATGTATGGTGAGTTTTACGCTTGAGTCATTATGCTCGGACAATAGTGTCAACGGATCATGAGCGATGTGTGCGATTCGAGGATGGGCTAAATGATGAGTTGAGTGTTACGATTGCCCCACAAGTTAGAACTTTTCCACGCTTGTGGAGAAGGCCAAGATAGCGAAGAGGCTAAGAACTCGAAACGTCGAATCGAGAAAGATTTAGAAACAAGAGAGACACAACAGTGGGGTTCTTCAAAGAGATTTTAGAAGAGGCCTCGGAATGATGAATCAACCCAAGGTAGAGCACACGTAACTAATAATCGAGGTCAAAATTGTCTTGAATGTGGAAAAAGGTATTACGAAGAGTGCTAGAGGAAAAGCGGGCGCTTGTTACAAATGCGGTTCAATGGATCACCGATATAAAGCGCCCTCGGCGATATAGATCGACTCGAAAGTTTGTATCTTGATGCCACATGACGGTAAGTCGGTTTCGGCTGACCATGAGAGGTCGTGGACCGGTCGTGGTGGTAATGAAATTTGGGCGTGGTCAAGGTGCACGGTCGAGCAATGGTCCTAGAGAAACACGAATGCAAGACGGCCGGGGCTGATCTGTGCGGTTAGACGCCATGAATGGCAATGCACGATGTAATAAGCGATACGTTCTTCATCTTGATGTACTGTTACTACCTTAATAGATATTGGTTCTACCCACTGCGTCGTTGCTAGTGCCATATCTGAAACCTAAATCTAGAATTTGAAATTACAAATGGTGAGATGGCGATAATTAGTCCTTTAGGGCCGTTGGTGATGTAAATAAAGCGTCTGAGGCGTACCATAGAAATTCAAGAGGAGGTATTCTTGGCGAATTTGATGGAATTGCCTTCGGTGAGTTCGATCTCATTACAGGCATGGATTGGTTGGTTAAACATCGGACGTATTTGGATTGTCTTTGAAAAGCGGATGACAATAAGAACCTCGGATGATAAGGAAGTCATAATGATTGGTGAGCAGAAGGAACTACTTGTGACGATGGTATCGGAGTTGAAGGCGAGAAAAGTTGGTGCAAAAAGGCATGGAGCATTCCTAGCCTTTATTTGTGCTTTGGATGCCAAAGAGTTATCTGTGGATGATGTGAGAACGGTGAAGGAATTTCGGATGTATTTCGAAGAACTTCGGTATACCTCGGATCGAAGTAGAATTTGATATCGAGCTTTTGCGGAGCAGCTCCGGTGTCCATTGCTCCTTATAGAATGGCAAGAAGGAGTTAGCGAGCTTAAAGCTCAAATTCAAGAATTCTTTGGATCGAGGATTTATTCGTAGAGTGTGTCTCAAGTGGGGAGCACGGTTTTGTTCATGAAGAAGAAGGATGCATCGATGCGTATGTGCATTGATTACGGACAATTGAATAAATTGTGATCAAGAATAGGTATCCTTTGTCGAAATTGATGACTGTTTGATCAATTGAAGGAGCTTGATTTTCTCAAAATTGATTTAAGATCGGGTTATCACCGACAGAAGGTGAAAAAGCGGATATATATATAAGATGGCATTTTGAACTTCGTTATGGACATTATGAGTTTGTAGTGATGCCGTTTGGATTAACCAATGCACCAGCCGCATTTATGGACATGATGAGCAAGGTCTTTCAACCATATTTAGACCGGTTTGTGGTGGTATTCATAGATGACATTTTGGTTTATTCAAGAAATGATGAGGATCATGACACGCGTTTGCGTATTGTATTACTGACTACTTGAGATAAAAAACTTTATGTCAAATTCGAGTAAATGCAAATTTTGGCTAAAGGAAGTGACTTTCTTGGGTCATGTGGTATCAATGAAGGAATGAGTAGATCCTCGGAAGATTGAGGTACTAGATTGAAACCACCAAAGTCGGTAGGCTGAAATTCGAGTTTCTTGAGGATTGGTGGTTACTAGGCGCGCTTTGTTGAGGGTTTTAGTTGATTGTTGCACCCTAACTAAAGCTGTTGTGGAAGGGAGTTAGTATATTTGGTGAAAAACAACAAGAAAGTTTCAAAAATTGAAGAAGATTACGCGGAAGCACGATTTGAGTCAGTAGAAAGGCTGGAAAGAATTTACTATTTATTGTGATCGTCTCACATGGGTTTGGGTTGTGTCTTGATGCAAAATGGAAAGGTGGTGGCCTATGCTTCTCGTCAATTGAAGCGCATGAAGTAAACTACCCTACTCATGATTTGGAGTTAGCTGCGATGGTCTTTGCTTTAAAGATTTGGAGGCACTATATCTACGGTGAGAAATCTATCATCTACCGGGATCACAAAGTCTTAGTACCTCCTTACCCAAAGGAGTTGAATTTGAGACAAAGAAGATGGGTTGAATTATTAAGGACTATGATTTCTCAATGAATATCATCCGGAAAGGCTAACGTGGTAGCTAACGTTAAGTCATAAAGCGGTATCTAATTTAAGAGCAATGTTTGCTCATTTAAGTTTAATATGAGGATGGTAGTTTGTTAGCGAACTTGGTGAAGCCTTTGTGGTTGGAACAAATCAAGGAAAAGCGGACATCGGACAAAAGTTGGAACTTTTATTTATTGAGGTTAAAGGGGTGAAATAGAGATTTTGGTATAAATATGAATGGAGTCTTGTGCTTTCGTGGAAGGGTTTGTATGCCTAAAGACTCGATTGAGACAAATGATTCTCGGTGAGGCGCATAGTAGCCCATATGCTATGCACCGGAGGAAGTAAGATGTCGAGATCTCGTGAGCAGTATTGGTGGCGGGGTTAAGCGTGAGATTTACGAGTTTGTAGGAAAGTGTTTGACTTGTCGACAAGTGAAGCGAGTATCAATTCTGTCGAGTTATTACAATAGGTAAAGATTCCTCTTTGGAAATGGGAGCGGATAACTATGGATTTTGTTAGTGGGTTACCTTTAACGCCTACTAAGAAAAATTTCGTATGGGTAGTAGTTGATCGTTTGACAAAGGCGCTTATTTTCTTAGGTTCGTGCGGATTATTCATTGCAAAAATTGGCAAAATTGTATGTATCCAAAATCATGAGGTTGCATGGAATGCTGTTCTATTATATCAGACGAGGATCCTAGATTTACATCACGATTTTGGAAAGCTCTGCATGAAGCCTTGGGGATAAAGTTAAATTCGATCACGACTTTTCATCCTCGGTCGATGGTCGATCGGAAAGAGTAATTGAGATATTGGAAGACATGTTAAGGGGATGTGTGATAGACTTGAGGGTAGTTGGGAGGATTTTTACCATTAGCGAATTTGCGTATAACAATAGCTATCGATCTAGCATTGGATGGCACCCTATGAGGCATTGTATGGTCGTAGGTGTCGTACTCCTACTTGTTGGTGAATTGGGCGAATGGCGAGATGTTGGGTCTGAGATGATATCAAAGCAGAGGAAAAGGTGAAAGTTATTGAAACGCGGTTAAAGGAAGCCTCGGATAGGCGAAGTCATATCGGAACTGAAGCGAAAGGATATCGAGTTCTTTGTGGGAAGCGAGTCTTCTGAAGGTCTCACCTTGGAAGAAAATTTTCAGATTCGGAAAGAAGGGCAAGTTGAGCCCTAGGTTCATCGAGCCATATCGTGTAACGAAGCGTGTTGGTCCAATGGCTTATCAAATTGAATTACCTCCGGAGTTGGGTCAAATTCATAATGTTTTCCATGTTTCCATCTTTGAGGCGCTATAGATCAGATCCATCTCATATAGTAGGTTGAGGAAGTGGAATTAAATTCAAACTTGTCTTTTGAAGAAGAACCGGTGGAAATTTTAGGCCGGGATGTTAAGGTGCTAAGAAAGAAGAGCATGTGGTTGGTCAAAGTTTTATGGGCGTAATCACGAGGCGGAGGAAGCTACGTGGGAACACGAGGAAGCTATTAAAGCGACAATATCCTCACCTCTTTTAATCGAGTAAATTTGAGGACATAATTTTATTTAAGAGGGTAGAATTGTAACATCCTAAATAATTGAGTATCATTATGTTGCTAAATGTTGGTTAAGGGTTACTTGGAGTTAGAATAAATATTATTATTTAAGTGTACTTTAGAGTAAAGAAATTAAATAACCTTAATACTTAAATTAATTAAGTACCAAAAGATGGCATAAGTTGAGCTAGTAGTAAAGTGGAGTTGGCGCCATATGTATTACCATGGGGAAGGAGTTGAATCACCTAGCATGCAACTAGGAATTTTTATTTTTGCTTTAGCTTGAGCATGTGTCGGCAAAGAGATAAGGCTAGGATGAGTTGGGATGTTTTATTTTGGTAAGAACACTAAGTATTTGGAAAGCTAAGGATAAGGGCTTGAAATGGGGATTGTGTTTCATCAACTTAAGGAAAAAGGAGGAAAAAAGGCTTAAGTGTAGGAAGGTGTTTTGGAAACTTCTTAATGGCCATTTGACCATTGAATTTGGACTGACATTGAGGCTAAGGGGGTGGTAGGTTTTGGTTGAGAGGAAGGTAAGCTAGAATGATAGGAAAACCTTTTCATTTTGGTCATTTTGGCTTAAGCAAGTGTTTATTCTCCTTTCATCTATCTTGCTCTCTAGTAAGAATTTTACCAAACCCTTGAGAAAGCTATAGCAATTTTCTTGTATCATTCTTTCTTTTTGATCATTTGATCAATTTTTTGCAATCTATTCCCCTAGTCTGAAACCATCAACACCAAAGACCATTCTTTTCTTTCTTCTTCACAAAACCGATTATACCATCCTTCCAAAACCCAAATTCTTTTCTTCTCTTTTCTTTCTCCTTTCTTTTCTTTCTTTCTCTCTTTCTCTTTTGAAACCAGGACCATACCATCCTATTTCCCTTTTCTTCATTTTTTTCTTCATTACAATTTTCCTCAATTTTATTTCATCCATGGGCGAATGCATTTTGCTCTTGTGACAAAATTTCTTTATTTTCTTTTACCACAATCGATTTCAAGAATCAAGGTAAGGAGTTTTCTTTTAAGGATTCTTATTCATTTAGTATAGTTAGTTATTAATCGATTTCGTTTTGGGACACAATCGCTCGATCGATTCTCGTGGAACAAAGACAAACCATAGTAAGCCAAATCTAAAATCTTATAGCGTTAGTCATATATCAATATTTATAGTCGGACTAATGATTGTACATCTTTAGAAACTTTCAAGATAGGGCAAAAAGGCGATCCATAGCCTTGAAAGAGGCGGTTCATAAATTCCCTATTTATAAGCGAAGAATTGTTTGAGAATCCAGGATTTTCCAGGGTTGTGGACCATCAGCGAGGAGAATCAATTATTTGAAGTAGTTAGTACTCCGAGCCCTTGTATGTTCGTGGATTCTCGTGAACAGCGAATCAATAAGCGAGGAGAAACCAAAAATAGAAGTGGTTCAAAATCAAAGGGTAAGGATTTAGATCGAATCCCAATAGTGTATTTTGATAAATGATAGTATTCTAATGGTTCGTATTACGTTTAGGTGTTGTGTTGGGAAGGTTTAGTACTCACGATATCAAGGTGTGTAACTTCACACTTTTCTGGGTTGGATGTCATTAATGGTATTGAGTAAAATCGTAAAAATGACAAAATCGGTATAATATGAAATATTGGTATTTTGGTGAAATTTCATAAAAATTATTAAAATGTGAAAATTACAAAATGCCCTCGATGTGTAGGTAGTAAAATGAATACTAAAAATCTCATGTGTAAATGGGCCAAAAGATGTGTTAGATCGTAAAATGGGAGAAAAATATGCTAGTTAGTAAATGGGCGAAAAATATACAAGTTAGTAAAATGGGCGAAATCTTGGATCGATAGTTAAGCGGGCCAAAATCCACCGCTAAATAATAAATGGGCCAAAATCTACGCTAGATCGATAAATGGGCGAAATCTACTGCTAGATCGATAAATGGGCGATATCTACGCTAGATCGATAAATGGGCGAAATCTACATTAGATCGAAAATGGGCGAAATCTACATTAGATAAATAAATGGTAGTAATCTACATTAAATTGTTAAATGGGCCAAAATCTATGCTAGATCGCTAAATGGGCCAAAGATGCTAAATAGTTATATGGAACAAATGATATAATGTATTATGGGCCTTAATAAAAACCTGAAATATTGACTTGGGCCTTTTTGATAAAATCATCATATGTACATAAGCTATTTTGCATACATGTTGCATGGGTTGGGATTAACGATGAAGAGAAAAGGCACATTGCCAAAATCTAGTTCGGTGGCTTTGCCACAAAATAATTAAATGGTGATTGCCTCTAGTTAGGTGGCTATGCCACAAATATTTTAATGGCTCAATGCCTCTAGTTCGGTGACTTTGTCACAATCTAGTTCAGTGGCTCGCCACAAAAATAAAATGACTTAATGCCTACGATTGGTGTGATGGCGGGGTGGGTTGACTTGATCCCCACGGTATGATGGTTGAGTGCGAGGTGGTGTGTAGCGGATGGAAATTAGATTTGGGTGGGAAATTTCATTTTTTTTTGCATGCATTCCATTATTTATCTTTGTTAATCTTGATAATGGGCTCAAGCCCAAAATCATGACTTGATAATCGGCCCGATGGATTAAGTAAGTAAGTTATACTTTGAGTTACGAGTAACTCATAATGGAAATTGATGTGGACTTGGGCGAGGATGACTTAAGTGGGGCCATCTCGCAAACATGGGTTAAATAAATTTTGAACTTTTAAATAAGTACTTTCTTTAAATTATTATGATGTAATAAGGCCTCTATTATTATTTTTATGGATTTTTATGTGTGGTTGGTTTAAAACTATGTTTTGGATATTTTAATATGGGCTTATGATTATTATATAATGTTTACTTAAAATAAATTGGGTTTTAAACATATGAGAAATTTTAACTATTCTTATTTCTCAAATACATCAAACTTAAAATTATTTCTCTTGGTTTTATTAAACTCTAATTTCAAAAGGGTTTTGAAATCTTGATTAAATCTGAAATTATTAAGATAGTTCGATCGTGTAACAAACCAAATCTAGTCTTAATGCATAGACCGGGTTTGGGGTGTTACATGTACAATTAGTATAGGCTTTTTTCCAATATCATACCCTTCTGCATTAAACCAACCAAAAGCAACAAATATAGGATATAATTTCAACCCAAACAAACAAATATAGCATAGAAATTCCACTAAAAGCATTAATTCTAAATGATACTTCAAATTCAATAAAAGACATATGATATAAAATAATAAATGAAGTATAACTTAAAAGTATTCTTACAATAATGTTAAATGTAACAATGTTTTTTGAAAAATGCCGCTAAAGACTGAGCATTAGCGGCGCTTTTGAAAAAACACCGCTAAAGACTGAGCTTTAGCGGCTTTTTTCAAAAGCCGCTAAAAGTTTTTCATATTTTTCCTTATTCTTGCTTTGAATTATATTTTATTTTGATAAATTCACTTATAAGCAATGAGAAAGTTTCATTTAGTTACTTAATTATGAAAAGTTACAAATTGCTAACTAAACAATTTAGAAATTTTCATTTAAGTTACAAATTAAGCTATTAAAATTGATTTAGGGTTTATTATTTAGTATGTTAATTTCATGGTTTAAGGTTTGTTATTTGGGTGTATGGGTTTAGTGTTTTAAAGTTTGTTGTTTGGGTTTGTTGTATAGTGTTTAATATCTTAGTGTTTATCGATATTAAGGTTTAAGTGTTAGTGGTCAGGGGTTAAGGTTTAGGGTTAGGGGTTTAAGAGGAAATGGTTAATGGGTTAGGGTTTTGAGTTTAGGGTTTATGGTTTATAGTTTTAGAATTATGGGTTTGGGGGGAAATGGTTAATGTGATAGGTTTTTAAGTTTAGGGTTTATGGTTTAAGTTTAAGATTTTAGGGTTTAGGGTTTAGGTGTTAGCTATATGATCCAAAATCCCAAAACTGAAATCCCTCATGAGGGATTTATGGTTAATGTTTAGCTATTAAAATATATGTTTTGTACTACACTAACATTGGCCACATGAATTCCCAAAAAATTGGTCTCGGATTATGGTTTAAGGTTTGCAGTTTAGAGTTTATAGTTCTAGTTTTATGATCCAAGATTTATGGTTTGGGGTTTTGAGTTTGAGGTTTAGGTTTTGATGTTTGTGGTTTAGGTATAATATTTAGGGTTTAGGATTTATGATTTAGGCATTTTTAATATGAATGTAATTGTAAAATTAATTTTTTAATGATATTGACATGAAAACGCATAAGGTAATTCACATGATATGATACTATTTTTTATATGTTAATTTAAAATTATAAAATTGTCAAAAAATTAAAATTAAAACTTAAAAACTTAAAAATTTTAAATTTTAAATTTTAATATTTTAGTCCATATTTCAGTTAAAAGTTTAATATTCAAAATTTTTAAAAAAATAAAATTCTAAAAATAATAATCTCAATACAAAAATTTGAAAGAAAAATATAAAAAATAAATTAAAATGAAAAAATTAAAATTAAGTAATAGTGGGTTTTTTTCAAAACGCCACAAAAATTGAGGTAAAGTTTGCAAAACTGTAGAAAACGGAGCCATTTATATATATTTTTAGTGGCGTTTTGGGAAAATGTCACAATATGATATGCTATAGTGGCGTTTAAAAAGAAAAACGCTGCAAATTTACCATTATTTAGGTTTCTCCTTAGTTCAACTAGGGTTTTTCTTTTTCTTACTTCGGTACTTCCTTCCTCATTTTATCTAGATTTCTCCCTCTTTTCTCCCTTAAATAGGGGAAGCTTTTGAATATAGCCCATCAGTACCTTAACATAAATGATGCCTTTAAAACAACCTAAAACCCTCTCCACCATTCCTAAAACTCTAGCAACCTTTCACCCCCATGGCTTTCACTTCCATTCTCCGGGAAACAGCTAACTCCTTAGCTCCACTTGCGATTAGACTCACTCGAGTCCAGAGAAGCTACCAGTCTTGCATCTTCACGGCCTTGAACCATGGCCTCCGGATCCTCACCGTGAATCCCAATCGTGAACCATTTTACCCAAACACCTTACATTTCTCAACGGCTGTTGATTCTCAAAATTTCGCTTCTGATGAGTCTCTTCTCCGAGTTATTGAGTCTGAGATTCAGTGTGCCGAGGAGAGTGATGAATATGATCAAGTGAGTACTTAATTAGTTTTTCTTTTCCCTATTTTCTTTTATCATTTAGGGTTTTTACGAAAGTAAGTGGAGAAATAGAAGTAGGATTTTGGGTGTTTTACAATCAAAATCGTGTCAACTGGAGACTTGTAGGGATTGAATTCAAGAGCTGTCTTGGGACATGGTAACACTCATTGTAGCACTTATATCTGACCCGAGAAACATAATTAGAAGTCGCTTTTGGTCGTTTACAATATGGTTATTGAGAGAATTTGTGGGGAAAAAAAATAGAACAATCGTTTAATAGCTAGTATTGATGTTAAGTTTTCAAGTGAAAACAATGCTCTATTTTGAATTGTTTTTAATCATTTAAAAAATGTTTCTTCACAGTGAAGGAACTCCAAGTGAATTCCTTTCAAAATCGAAGACACTCGGAAATAATTTCGAACAATTATTACATATTTTATGCAACCTTTTTTTCCTTCCTTTTCCCATTTCAATTGTTTAATCTCATTTGTTGCTTATGCTTTTTATTGTGTATATTTATACATATTGCAACTTTTTTAGTCAAAAAATAATAATCGAAAGCCCTTAAAAGGGAGTTTAAAGTTTTTGTAAGATTTAAAGGTATGTCATAAGAAGAAGACAAAGCCATTGTCATAGTAGAATATATGCTTTCTATCACACACACAGATGCCCCCACCCACTTAGCCCCATATATATGTTTATATGTATATATATTTCCTTATTCTATGTTGATCCCTTTATTTCCTATAGTGTTATTTAGAATGATTTTTATTTGTAGCTTTGGTATCTTCCAACAATAATGGTGGAGATTATCCACTTCTTTGTTAAAATATTGATGCCAGTCACCCCAATGATTCAAACACTTTAGCTTTGTGCATATTTCCGGTTCCATATAAAAAGCAGACCACTTTGATCAAAGTTTTATCCTTGATTTTTCCAATATGAAATCTTGATGGATCATGTTCTATATTTTTACTTTAAGGGAAAAAGGGTATGCCTAAAATAATCTAGAAAAGAAAATAAAAAGAAAAGAGCTTTGTTTCAAGGATCACAAATACATGGAACATATAGGACAGCTTTTGACCGATTCTTTTCTTTCAATGATTTTTCTTTTCGTGGTAAAATTAAAAGGCCGATAATGGGAGAAGTTGATGAACCTGGTTGAAAGAAAGAAAGCAAAAAATAACCCACATGGTCGATGCCGGGCTTTGGAGGAAGCATTTGGTGGGTTAAGAGCTTTATGTGCTTGCTTTTCACGGCAATGGAGGTTCCACTACCTTCATCTTCATCCCCACACTTGGAAAGTTAAGTGCTTAAATATTTCCAAGTTAGATCTTGCACATCCAAGAAGAAGGTATGTTATTCCACCATGTTTATCTATTTGCTTTAGCATGTGAATGCCCTTTTCGCTGTATATTTGTGTTATTTTCATTCTTTCTTATCTTTTGTGGTTGGCCTTGGCAATCAATGATTGAATTGAGCCGCACCCAAGATGAAGAAGTTGGATATGGAACACCATCCGTCATTGTTCTTGGTATATCTTTATACTGATGAGAATCTTTGTTTATGTGCTATGCTTGATATTTTTAACGTAGTAGTTAATTATCCAATTTTATTCTTTTATCTATAAGATGGTTTTTTTTTGAAGAACTGGTAAAATTTTAGAAGCTCAATGGAATTTTAATTTCCATGGGTTCATGTGTTTATCCATGATTTAATCAACATGTTAGGATCCAATTGCCTTTAGTACTTATATTTGGTGTACTTTTTGGTGCAGCTGGTGAGATGCTTCATGTTGCGAAGCCTTTATTGAGAAAAATTATCATCCTACGGTTATTTGTCGAGGTAAAGTACCTGCATTAACCATAAACCCCAATCCCATGATAATATATAATAATTATATTAAATATTTTAAATGCAATTAATAATCTATTTTTTTGTTTTCTTTTATGAGTTTATGTCCCACTTGTTTTGATGCCGATTTCCATATTTAAACGTTCAGTCGTTCCATTCCAGTGTTGCCACCCCTATTTTGTTTTGTCACAATTACACAATGGAGGTTAAGAGAGTAAATTACATTATTTAAATGTAATTTTAATTTAATAATATATGGGAAATAATTGAAGTAAAGAAAGGGCGGGATGGTGATTTGAGTGTGTGCATGTGGAGATGTCTTTTCAGCAGACAAGTAGATCCATTTCCAAGCTCATATGCTTCACCGCTTTGCTTCTTTTCTTGTTTTCCTGCTCTACTTTCACTTCTACCGTAAGTTTCCACTTCTACTTCAATCTGGTTCTTTATTTACTTCAAGATAGTTGGAGCTTGAATGTTTTTTCATTGTTTTAGTTTTGGAATCTACCTTTTGTTGATATAAAAGGCAAATTGGATTATATTACAATCAGTATCAAGACATAGAACCTATCAACATTTTTGTAAATAGTTGATGGATATGATGTACTTAATAAAGATTGAAAGATTTGGGCAATACAAGAGAAAGATTGAAATTTATTATTGAGTTTTCATTATTTTATTTATTTATTTCGGTTTTGATTTGTTATTTTTTAATGGATTTTTGTTTTTCCATTTGAAGTAAATGGATGGCCACTAATCAAACATAATTGTTTTATGTAATGTAAAATTAATGTATCTTTTCTTTTAAATATTGTCCCCTTTAAAAAATCAAGTACACTTTTTGTTATTTTTGTTCTGACAAACTAGACTTGCATAAAACCAAATGGAGCCTCAATTTATCCACCTTGGGTATGAACGAAATGAGTTTTATTTATTTATTTAAATAATTGATTTCCATGGCGTCCATGATTCACATGTTGATTTATTTAGGCTATATGTCGTGAGGACATTGATTACCTTCCTTTAGTTGTATAACTTCTGATTTATTATTGGCTTGTATATATGTTTTCAGCAACTTAGTTTAATTACTTTAGTACAGAGATGTTTTCTTTTCAAGCTGAGATTAATGACTTCTTAGTTTAAATATCAACACTTTCTACAACAACAAGGAGATCTTTCTTCGTGACCTCATTAGCAATGCTTGATGTAAGTCCTGTTGTTTTTGTTTTAACTTTTTTTTTTCGTCAATATGAAGATTTTTTTAATTACTTTATTATAATTTTAAGGTATGGTTAATTGGATCTAATCTTTTTTCTTTAATGCTTGTTGGTTTTGTTTGCTTTTTGTATGGAAACAAAATTTGGGTTTTATTTTCTATTTGTTTTTAATTTATAAGCAAGTCTCTCGTTGGTTGTTTATTTCAATTGAAAATTACATTTGTTAATAAAAGTTGTCATTTTGTCATTTGATTTGTTTATTATAATTTTAGGAATTTATAGTATGAAAGTTTAAGATTGAAATGCAAATGGTAGTATTTGAATCTATGGTTTTCAAAGTTTGATTAAACCTGCAAATCGTTAGCATAGAAGTGGGTTTTAATTTTAGGTTTTATGATAAATTTAAAGCTAGTATCATTTAATTTAATTATTAAAAATTGTGGTTTTAGGTATTGGACAAGATTAGATTCGAGAGTTTGACGGACAAGAGCAAACTTGATGCTCAACCCAAGTTGTTTATCCACATTGTCCCCGATAAGACAAACAATACTGAGACTCATGATCCTCTTGATATTGGTTTGTTTACCTAATGCCATTTGTTTTACTCTTAATTTGGAACACGAATCAAGATATTTTAACATCAATTAGAAGAAAAAATCAGTCCATCCACGAAATGATCCTTTTTGTCTGTCTGTCAGCTACTATGAGTTGTTGCAGTGAGACAATGGAATTGCATCATGATGCTAATTATTGCTCCTGACCCAATTTTTCAACATGATAACATACCCTAGATCATTTTTAAAATTTTATTAAGATCTTCCTGAAGTTGGCCATGTTTGAGGTGCTAAAGGTAGTAACTAGACATGAACATGGAATCTAATATTTCATTTATGGTTCATTATGATTTTATAGTTTCTCATTAAAACAAACAAAAAGGTGATCTCAAAAATTGCTACAAGCAGAATATGTTCTGCAGACTATGATGTCATGTTTTAGGAACCATATTTTAGAACTTTTTCTGCGTAATCCTTGTTTGTTTAATAAAAGGTTTGCATAACGCTGCTTTTCATCTATTAGTTCATTGTTTCTGTCCTTTCAATTCCTATGCATTTGGCCTTTTCTTCATTTGTCCAGTGGTGACCAGTAGTAATTAAGAATTATAATCAAGACAATACTAATTAAATTAAATAGTTTTGAGATCCCAAAATCCAGAAAGAATGTTTTTCATGTTTGGTCATGCCTCAATTTTTGTGTCGATATCCGAGTTATTCATTCGGGCATGTATCGATTCGAGAAGCAAACCAAATGGTTGAGGAATTCATGCTTGTCGCCAATGTCTCGATTGACAAACAAACCGTGATTGTTTTCCTTCTTGTTCGCTACTAAGGTAAACTTGTTTTTTCTATACTTCTTTGCTATAATGTTCTTATGGGACTTGCATTTCTATTGTACCTCTTCTTTCATTCTTTGCCTAGTTCGGTTTGTGCTTATGATTTAACCATAAGGTTTATCCCATCAAAAACATTATTTTATTTTTGTAAATGCCAGTAAATCCTAACCGGTTTATGATCCTGCGTAAATTTATATCATCGAAATTATTTATCATAGGATAAATAAGATTGCATGTTAGTATTTTAATGTGAACCACTTGGTCCAAGATGGTGTTTAATCATAAAATTAGCATTAGTGGATGATAATTGTCACTATTATACATTGTGTAATCTCTTCAACAATCCAAATTATCAATGGAAAATTCTAGTGTTGTGGCTATTTCTTTGACATTGACACTCTGCTGTTGTTTGGCATTTTCGACCTTGCCTCCCCGACATTAATTTTTGGTTCAGCGGCATCCAACTCCCACGAGAGAAATGCTTGAACCTTTGTTGTGCAATCTTCACGCCATTGGACTCAACTTGCATGTTTCATCATCGAAGGCGTTGGCTGATTGTTTAATTGTTTTGGTCTTTGGATTTGACACCACCTATTTTCAATAGCGGGATCCCGATTTTTCTTGTGAGTTGGATAAACTCATAACATAATATAGACTTATGAAATTTCTTGTGTATTGGTTGAGTTTCTATTTGTTTGTTAAATAGGTTTGTGCCCTTGAACATAAATTGATTTGTATAGGAAGCCATTATCAAAGTAATGCTAAAGGATTTGCTTAGGTGGGTAGAGGATAGGAATGGATTTGTATATAAATTGTTATCCAATTAAAGCTTGTTTGAGTCTTTGTGATAATAGTGTTTCTTTTTTATATAATATTTTAATTTTTTTTATTTTTCATGACTTTTAGCGTTTTTGGAAAAAGCACCGCTAAAAGTTTGATATTTTAAATTTTTTATTTTTCATGACTTTTAGCGGCGTTTTTGGTAAAAGCGCCGCTAAAGGTCATGACCTTAGCGGCGTTTGTGGGAAAAGCGCCGCTAAAGGTCATGACTTTTAGTGGCATTTGTGGGAAAAGCGTCGTTAAAAGTCATGACCTTTAGCGGCGTTTATGGGTAAAGCGCCATTAAAGGTCATGACCTTTAGCGGCGTTTGTGATAAAAGCGTCGCTAAAGGTCATGACCTTTAGCGGCGTTTTTTCTCATAAACGCCGCTAAAATTTGTGGCATTTGTTTTAGCGGCGTTTTTTGCGGCGCTTTTAAAAGCACTAGAAATACTATTAGTGGCGCTTATAATTGCCGCTAAAAGCCTAAAAAAATGCCGCTAAAAGTCTATTTTGTTGTAGTGAATATGAAAATATGTATATGAATATCATAGTTTGTATTTGAGTTTTTGGTGAATTTAGCTAATTATGGCTAAATTGTGAAAATAGCATTTTGAGGGATTAAATTATGAATTTGATGAACTTTTTGGACTTATATGAGATACATGAGCATTCAGCTAAGCATGGATATATGGTGATTTTGTATATTTGATATTTTGAGAGAAATAGATTAAAATGATAAAATGTGCAAATATGAGGGCTAAATTACAAATTGCCTTAAATGTGTGTTCATGGATTAAATTGAATGAATTAGTGAATAAATGGATTACATTTGAATATGTATAGATTAAGAGCTAAAGAAAATGAACTTAGATCGTGGGAAAGCGAAAGTAGTTGAATAACCGAGTTCGAACGAATATTCAAATCCGAGGTAAGTCACTATACAAATAAACACGTTTGAATTGAATTATGTACGTTCATATGACTGTTGACAATATTGAATGCACATGAGATGATGTGCATATGAACTTTGAGATAGATTCGATATAGAGTTAATATCCGAGAAGTTCAGTACTAACCTAAGAATAGATAGGATTAACTATGTCATGACATAGGTGTCTGTTAAGTGATATCATGTAAGACCACGTCTGGGACGTTGGCATTGATTTGTAATTTTGTGTAAGACGACGTTTGAGACGTTGGCATCGATATGAGATTTACGTGTAAGAGCATGTCCGAGACATCGGCATCGTATTTGATTCATGTAAGACCCTGTCTGGGACAGTGGCATTGATATTTGAGTACATGTAAGACCTCGTCTGGGACGTTGGCATTGTACGACTATTCCGAGTATTCTGAGTATCCTATTAGATTTTATATGGTTCAATGGGTAAATCTGAAATACGAATGATTATGTGATATGTATATCCATTTCAGGTACGTTTGATATGTACACTAAGTGTGTATAAAAGGTAAGTATCTATATAAATTTACTATGATGAAGTGTGTTTTTGAATATGAGAATGTGGATGAGATGCAAGAATGGAAATATGTTTGAATGAGCTAAGTACATATGTGATATGTGAATCGAAGTATGTGGCAAGCTTTGTGTAAGCAAATGTGCCAAAGATTATGTGATGAATTGGCTATAAGAACCATAAGTGCTATTGTATTAATTTAGTTATATGCATTGTATGCTAAGTTTATTTGTATATGGTTTACTAAGCTTTGAAAGCTTACTCTGTATGCCTGTTTACTCTATTTTATAGATCGTCAAAGCTACTGAAGGCTTGGGACTGTCGAGGATCGTCATCACATTACTCAAGCTCATTTTGGTATCTTTTGGAAATGTATATAGTTAGATATGGCATGTATAAGCTAGTTATTTGGTATAAGTTTGAGATGTGAACTTGGTCATGTGATGTGGATAGTTTTGTGTTGGTATTATACATATGTGATTGTGGATAATAATGTTGGTTTGGTATGATTATCATGCCTATGAAATGGTCAAGTTTATGGTAAGTTTATGAATGAAATTTTGATTATGCATAATGGATCAAAGGAGGGGAAATATGAAAGGTAAATGTGGATGAATTGTGCTTGAGTATATATGTGTTTTAGTTATGTAAATTGGTATGTTTGGAATTGTATTTGAATGTAGAGATTTGATATGTTCTTGGTTGCCAAATGTGCATGAGTTGTATTGGTATTTTGCTTGTAGGTATGACCCTAGTGTGGTGGCATTATGGCCTTGCAAATGGCCTGTTTTACCTACACGGTTGTGGCACACGGGCATGCCTAGTGGCCGTGGGTGAAAGTCAGTAGCCAGCCTAAGTGTGCACGGCCTTGGCACACGGACGTGCCTGGTAGCCGTGTGATTTAGTTAGTATATAGCTTATGAGCATACGGCCATAGTGCACTGGCGTGTCTAGTGCCCGTGTGGGTTAGTCAGTATACTTGCTTTGATTTGGCACGGACGAGGTGTGTCTAGTAGTCGTGGGAGGCACACGGCCTGCTTACACAAGCGTGTGACCCCTATAATATAGAAAAGTTTTAAATTTTTGAGAACTTTCATATGTGTTCGATTTAGTCTCGACCCTATTTTAAAGCATGATTAAGGTCTCGTTGACCTATAAAAAGGGACACTTGATTGTGAATGATGATTTGTATTATTAAAATGTCTGTAAAAGTTTTTGATCTATCTGGTAATGCCTTTAACCCTATTCCGACGACAGATACGGGTGAAAGGTGTTACAAAAGCGAGGATCTCTATCAGAAATGATCGACATAGGTACCCTATGCAATCTAACTATCTCAGAGACATAGAGCATCGCTAGTTTCTGCAGAGAAAAGTCCGTCCGAACCGTAATGAAGTGAGCAGACTTGGTCAATCGATCCATGATAATCCAAACAGAGTCCTTCTCAGTGGGTGTCAAGGGCAACCCACTAACAAAGCCCATCGTTACACGTTCCCACTTCTATAAGGGAATCTTAATCGATCGCAACAAACTCAAGGCAAGCGATGCTCGGCCTTAACCCATCGACACGCCGGACATCAAGTAACAAAATTGGTAACCTCACGCTTCAAACTCGGCCACCAGTACAATTCACAGAGATCCTAGTACATCTTATTACAACCGAGATGCATAGCATAAGGGATACTATGCGTTTCCCTCAGAATCGACTGTCTCAAATCAGAAACATTTAGCACACAAATCCATCCTCGAAAACATAGCACACCATCATTACTCAACCCAAAATCAGAAGTAGTACCACTCACTACACCAAAACAGACTTTTAGCAGCGTTTATAAGTGCCACTAATAGTATTTGTGGCGCTTTTAAAAGTGCCGCAAAAAATACCGCTAAAACAAATGTCGCAAACTTTAGCGGCGCTTTTCCCTAAAATGCCGCTAAAGGTCATGACTTTTAGTGGCGCTTTTCCCACAAATGCCGTTAAAGGTCATGACTTTTAGCAGCGCTTTTACCACAAACGTCGCTAAAGGTAATGACTTTTAGCGGCGCTTTTCCCAGCCGCTAAAGGTCATGACTTCTAGCGCTTTCCCGCAAAAGGTCATGACTTCTAGCGGCATTTTTCTAGAAACACCGCTAAAGGTCATTACTTTTAGCGACGCTTTTTCAAAAACGCTAACTTGTATCAGAACATCCTAAATAATTGAGTATCAATATGTTGCTAAATGTTGGTTCTAAGTTACTTGCGTTAGAATAATATTATTATTTAAGTGTACTTTAGAGTAAAGAAATTAAATAACCTTAAGACTTAAATTAATTAAGTACCAAAAGATGGCATAAGTTGAGCTAGTAGTAAAGTGGAGTTGGCGCCATATGTATTACCATGGGGAAGGAGTTGAATCACCTAGCATGCAACTAAGAGTTTTTATTTTTGCAGTGTAGGAAAGTGTTTTGAAACTCCTTAATGGCCATTTGACCATTGAATTTGACTGACATTGAGGCTAAGGGGGTGGCGGTTTTGGTTGAGAGGATGGTAAGCTAGGATGATAGGAAAACCTTTTCATTTTGGTCATTTTGGCTTAAGCAAAGTGTTTATTCTCCTTTCATCTATCTTGCTCTCTAGCCGAATTTTACCAAACCCCTTGAGAAAGCTATAGCAATTTTCTTGTATTATTCTTTCTTTTGATCATTTGATCAATTCTTTGCCATCTATCCCCTAGTCAGAAACCATCAACATACCAAAAGACCATTCTTTTTCTTTCTTCTTCACAAAACCGATTATACCATCCTTCCAAAACCCAAATTCTTTTCTTCTCTTTTCTTTCTCCTTTCTTTTTCTTTCTTTCTCTCTTTCTCTTTTGAAACCGAACCATACCATCATATTTCCCTTTTCTTCATTTTTTTTCTTCATTACAATTTTCCTCAATTTTATTTCATCCATGGCCGAATGCATTTTGCTCTTGTGACAAAATTTCTTCATTTTCTTTTACCACAATCGATTTCAAGAATCAAGGTAAGGAGTTTTCTTTTAAGGATTCTTATTCATTTAGTATAGTTAGTTATTAATCGATTTCGTTTTAAGGACACAGTCGCTCGATCGATTCTCGTGGAACGAAGACAAACCGTGGTAAGCCAAATCTAAAATCTTATAAACGTTAGTCATATATCAATATTTATAGTCGGACTAATGATCGTACATCTTTAGAAACTTTCAAGATAGGGCAAAAAAGGGCAGTCCATAGCCTTCGAAAGAGGGGCGGTTCCGCAAATTCCCCTATTTATAAACGAAGGGCTGTGTCGAGAATCTGGGATTTTCCACCGGGTTGTGGACCGTCAACCGAGGAGAATCAATTATTTGAAGTAGTTCGTACTCCCGAGCCCTTGTAAGTTCGTGGATTCTCAGCGGGCAACGAATTAATAAACGAGGAGAAACCAAAAATAGAAGTGGTTCAAAATCAAAGGGTAAGGATTTAGATCGAATCCCAACAAAGGTATTTTTGATAAAGGATAGTATTCTAATGGTTCAGATTACGTTTAGGTGTTGTGGCGGGAAGGTTTAGTACTCACGATATCAAGGTGTGTAACTTCACACTTTTCTCGGGTTGGATGTCATTCGTGGTATTGAGTAAAATCGTAAAAATGACAAAATCGGTATAATACTGAAATATTGGTATTTTGGTGAAATTTCATAAAAATTGTTAAATGTGAAAATTATGAAAATGCCCTCGATGCGTAGGTAGTAAAATGAATACTAAAAATCTCATGTAAATGGGCCAAAGATGTGTTAGATCGTAAAATGGTAGAAAAATATGCTAGTTAGTAAATGGGTAGAAAAATATGCTAGTTAGTAAAATGGTCAAATCTTGGATAGATAGTTAAATGGGCGAAATCACGATAAATAATAAATGGGCCGAAATCTCTACTAGATCGATAAATGGGCCGAAATCTCTGCTAGATCGATAAATGGGCCGAAATCCTTGTTAGATCGTAAATAGGCCATAATCTCTGTTAAATTGTTAAATGGGCCAAAATCTATGCTAGATCGCTAAATGGGCCAAAGATGCTAAATAGTTATATGGAACAAATGATATAATGTATTATGGGCCTTAATAAAACACAAATATTGACTTGGGCCTTTTGATAAAATCATCATATGTACATAAGCTATTTTGCATACATGTTGCATGGGTTGGGATTAACGATGAAGAGAAGAAAGGCACATTGCCAAAATCTAGTTCAATGGCTTTGCCACAAAAATAATTAAATGGCTGATTGCCTCTAGTTTGGTGGCTATGCCACAAATATTTTAATGGCTCAATGCCTCTAGTTCGGTGACTTTGTCACAATCTAGTTCGGTGGCTCTGCCACAAAAATAAAATGGCTTAATGCCTACGATTGGTGTGATAGCGGGGTGGGTTGACTTGATCCCCATAGGTGTGATGGTTGGTACGGGTGGTGTGTAGCGGATGGAAATTAGGTTTGGGTGGGAAATTTCATTTTTTTTTTGCATGCATTCCATTATTTATACTGTTAATCTTGATAATGGTCTCAAGCCCAAAATCATGACTTGATAATCTGGCCCAGTGGATTAAGTAAGAAAGTTATACACTGAGTTCTGAGTAACTCATAATGGAAATTGATGTGGACTTGGGCCGAGGATGACTTCATGGAGGCCATCTCGCAAACATGGGTTAAATAAATTTTGAACTTTTAAATAAGTACTTTCTTTAAATTATTATGATGTAATAAGGCCTCTATTATTATTTTATGGATTTTTGTGTGGTTGGTTTAAAACTATGTTTTGGATATTTTAATATGGGCTTATGATTATTATATAATGTTTACTTAAAATAAATTGGGTTTTAAACATATGAGAAATTTTAACTATTTTTATTTCTCAAATACATCAAACTTAAAATTATTTCTCTTGGTTTTATTAAACTCTAATTTCAAAAGGGTTTTGAAATACCGATTCGTCTCGAAATTATTAAGATAGTTCGATCGTGTAACAAACCAAATCCATCTTAATGCATAGACCGGGTTTGGGGTGTTACATTTAATGGCATCGAGCCGGTTTCAAAAACTTCTGTGGTTGGGTTCAATAAATAATTTCGTATAAAATTATTTCAATTATGTTCTAAAAGATCAAGATGGCACCACAAGCATCCCAAGAACAAGTCAAGTAAGTATTTATTACTTAATGATTATTATGATGATCATAGAAACACTCTAGAACTTCTAGTTTTAGATGTTAAAAATCGTAGAGATTGAGACTATAGGATGTGTTGCGAAAAACAACTTTATCTCTCAAATCTCATAAAACACCGTTAATAAACACTGAAACAATTTTCTGATTCATAAAACTTGTAATCAGATTAAATCGAATTACTCATCATGAGCACTAGAGGACGTGGTCGAGGACGCAGAGAGCGTGGCCGTGGTAGAGGACGAGGTTTCCGAATCAAGTACCAAATCATATCTGGGAAATGGATGCACTGCGTCATTTGAGAGTGAGACGGATCACGCGATCATATGGAAGAAGATAATGCCTTGACACAAGCGATCCGCGAGTCCTAGAAAGGGTCACCGAACTAGAATTGGGCCAATAACTCGTGGGTCAATTTCGGAACGACTCAAGTCAAATAATGCAGAAGTTTTTAGAGGAGTTTCGGTG
The DNA here is from genome assembly GCA_025506655.1 of Gossypium rotundifolium. NCBI lineage: Eukaryota > Viridiplantae > Streptophyta > Magnoliopsida > Malvales > Malvaceae > Gossypium > Gossypium rotundifolium. The sequence continues at coordinate 97,190,672 of CP106730.1, forward strand.
TAGCTCCAAATGTGGCTGAATATTGGCTCGAAGCTGTGGAGCGGATTATGGATGATATGGAATGCACTGTCGAGCAGAAACTGAAAGGAGCTGTGTCCTTGCTAAGAGACGAGGCATATCAATGGTGGCTTATCGTCGAGAAGGCACCAAGCGTGACCGACATTTGGGAATTCTTTAAAGTTGCTTTCAAGGAAATATGTTGGAACGAGTTATGTAGACGCATCGAAGGAAGGAATTTTCGAATCTTGTCCAAGGAGTAAGGCGGTGGCGCAGATGAAGTCGAGTTTTACGCTTGAGTCGCTATGCTCGGACAATAGTGTCAACAGATCATGAACGATGTGTGCGATTCGAGGATGGGCTAAATGATGAGTTGAGTGTTCGATTGCCCCACAACAAGTTAGAACTTTTTCCACGCTTGTGGAGAAGGCCAAGATAGCCAAGAGGCTAAGAACTCGTAACGTCGAATCGAGAAAGATTTAGAAACAAGAGAGACACAATGATCGGGTTCTTCAAAGAGATTTAGAAGAGGCCTCGGAATGATGAATCAACCCAAGGTAGAGCACACAGAACTAATAATCGAGGTCAAAATTGTGTGAATGTGGAAAAAGGTATTACAAGAGTGCTAGAGGAAAACGGACGCTTGTTACAAATGCGGTTCAATGGATCACCAAGATAGAAAGCGCCTCGACGTATAGATACGACTCGTAAAGTTTGTATCTCGATGCACACCTACGAGGTACTCGGCAGACCATCGAGAGGTCGTGGACCGTGTCGTGGTGGTAATGAGGTCGACGTGGTCAAGGTGCACCGGTCGAGGCAATGGTCCTAGAGGAAACACGAATGCAAGACGGCCAGATCGGTCTATGCGGTTAGGCGCCAAGATGGCAATGCACCGATGTAATAAGCGGTACGTTCTTCATCTTCGATGTACTACATTACCTTAATAGATATTGGTTCTACCCACTGTGACGTTGCTAGTGCCATATCTCGAAACCTAAATCTAGAATTTGAAATTACCGATAGTGAGATGATGATAATTAGTCCTTTAGGATACTTCGGTATTGTAAATAAACCGCTCTGAGACGCACCCTTAGAAATTCAAGAGGAGGTATTCTTGGCGAATTTGATGGAATTGCCTTTCGGCGAAGTTCGATCTCATTCGGCATGGATTGGTTGGTTAAACATCGGACGATTTGGATTGTCTTTGAAAAACGGATGACAATAAGAACCTCGGATGATAAGGAAGTCATAATGATTGGTGAACGAAGGAACTACTTGGCGAACGTGGTATCGGAGTTGAAGGCAGAAAAGTTGGTGCAAAAAGGGCATGGAGCATTCCTAGCCTTTATTTGTGCTTTGGATGCCAAAGAGTTATCTGTGGATGATGTGAGAACGGTGAAGGAATTTCGGATGTATTTCGAAGAACTTCCGGTATACCTCCGGATCGTGAAGTAGAATTTGGTATCGAGCTTTTGTTCGGAACGCTCCAAAGGTCCATTGCTCCTTATAGAATGGCACCAAGGAGTTGGCGAGCTTAAAGCTCAAATTCAAGAATTGCTTTGGATCGGGATTTATTCGATCGAGTGTGTCTCCGTGGGGAGCACCACCTTTGTTCGCGAAGAAGAAGGATGCATCGATGCGTATGTGCATTGATTACGGACAATTGAATAAATTGACGATCAAGAATAGGTATCCTTTGTCGAGAATTGATGACTGTTTGATCAATTGAAGGGAGCTTCATTTTCCAAAATTGATTTAAGATCGGGTTATCACCGACTTAAGGTGAAAGAAGCAGATATATATATAAGATGGCATTTTGAACTCGTTATGGACATTATGAGTTTGTAGTGATGCCGTTTTGATTAACCAATGCACCACCGCATTTATGGACATGATGAACCAAAGTCTTTCAACCATATTTAGACCGGTTTGTGGTGGTATTCATAGATGACATTTTGGTTTATTCAAGAAATGATGAGGATCATGACACGATTTATGCGCGTATTATTACTGACTACTTCAAGATAAAAAACTTTATGTCAAATTCAATAAATGCAAATTTTGGCTAAAGGAAGTGACTTTCTTGGGTCATGTGGTATCACCAAGGAATAAGAGTAGATCCTCAAGATTGAGGTCAGATTAGATTGGAAACCACCAAAGTCGGTGAGCTGAAATTCGAGTTTCTTGGATTGGTGGTTACTATAGACGCTTTGTTGAGGGGTTTTAGTTGATTGTTGCACCTAACTAAACTGCTGTGGAAGGAGTTAGTATATTTGACTGAAAAACAACAAGAAAGTTTCAAAAATTGAAGAAGATTTCGATGTAGCACAGGTTTTGAGTCACCAAGACCGGAAAGGAATTTACTATTTATTGTGATCGCCTCACATGGGTTTGGGTTGTGTATTGATGCAAAATGGAAAGGTGGTGGCCTATGCTTCTCGTCAATTGAAGCGCATGAAGTAAACTACCCTACTCATGATTTGGAGTTAATGCAGTGGTCTTTGCTTTAAAGATTTGGAGGCACTATCTCTACGGTGAGAAATCTATCATCTACACGGATCACAAGAGTCTTAAGTACCTCCTTACCCAAAAGGAGTTGAATTTGAGACAAAGAAGATGGGTTGAATTATTAAAGGACTATGATTTCTCAATCGAATATCATCCTGGAAAGGCTAACGTGGTAGCTAACGCGTTAAGTCATAAGGCGGTATCTAATTTAAGAGCAATGTTTGCTCATTTAAGTTTGTATGAGGATGGTAGTTTGTTAGCAGAACTTCAGGTGAAGCCTTTGTGGTTGGAACAAATCAAGGAAAAGCAGACATCAGACAAAAAGTTGGAACTTTTATTTCAAGAAAGTTAAAGGGGTGAAATAGAGGATTTTGGTATAAATATGAATGGAGTCTCAGGCTTTCGTGGAAGGGTTTGTATGCCTAAAGACTGTAATTGAGACAAATGATTCTACTGAGGCGCATAGTAGCCCTTATGCTATGCACCGGAGGAAGTAAGATGTATCGAGATCTCCGTGAATGTGATTGGTGGCTGTGGTTAAAGCGTGAGATTTACGAGTTTGTAGGAAAGTGTTTGACTTGTCGACAAGTGAAGGCAGAGTATCAATTACCGTCGAGGATTGTTACAACCCAGTAAAGATTCCTCTTTGGAAATGGGAGCGGATAACTATGGATTTTGTTAGTGGGTTACCTTTAACGCCTACTAAGAAAAATTTCGTATGGGTAGTAGTTGATCGCTTGACAAAGATCGCTTATTTTCTTCAGGTCAGACGGATTATTCATTGCAAAATTGGCAAAGTCAGTATGTATCCGAAATCGTGAGGTTGCATGGGGTAACAAAGGTTCTATTATATCGCACAGGATCCTAGATTTACATCACGATTTTGGAAAGCTCGCATGAAGCCTTGGGGATAAAGTTAAATTTCAAGACGGCTTTTCATCCTCGGTCGATGGTCGATCGGAAAGAGTAATTGAGATATTGGAAGACATGTTAAGGGATGTGTGATAGACTTGAGGGTAGTTGGGAGGATTTTTACCATTAGCGAATTTATGATAACAATAGCTATCAGCCTAGCATTCGGATGGCACCCTATGAGGCATTGTATGGTCGTGAGGTGTCGTACTCCTACTTGTTGGACCTGAATTGGGCGAATGGCGATGTTGGGTCCTGAGATGATATCTGAAACAGAGGAAAAGGTGAAAGTTATTCGAGCACGGTTAAAGGAAGCCTCAGATAGACAGAAGTCATATGCAGACCTGAAGCGAAAGGATATCGAGTTTGCTGTGGGAGAGCAGGTCTTCCTGAAGGTCTCACCTTGGAAGAAAATTTTCAGATTCGGAAAGAAGGGCAAGTTGAGCCCTAGGTTCATCGGGCCATATCGTGTGACGAAGCGTGTTGGTCCAGTGGCTTATCAAATTGAATTACCTCCGGAGTTGGGTCAAATTCATAATGTTTTCCATGTTTCCATGCTGAGACGCTATAGATCGGATCCATCTCATATAGTACCGGTTGAGGAAGTGGAATTAAATTCAAACTTGTCTTTTGAAGAAGAACCAGTGGAAATTTTAGACCGGGATGTTAAGGTGCTAAGAAAGAAGACTGTGCTGTTGGTCAAAGTTTTATGGCGTAATCACGGAGCGGAGGAAGCTACGTGGGAACCTGAGGAAGCTATTCGACAGCAATATCCTCACCTCTTTTAATCAGGTAAATTTCGAGGACATAATTTTATTTAAGAGGGGTAGAATTGTAACATCCTAAATAATTGAGTATCATTATGTTGCTAAATGTTGGTTCGGGTTACTTGGAGTTAGAATAAATATTATTATTTAAGTGTACTTTAGAGTAAAGAAATTAAATAACCTTAATACTTAAATTAATTAAGTACCAAAAGATGGCATAAGTTGAGCTAGTAGTAAAGTGGAGTTGGCGCCATATGTATTACCATGGGGAAGGAGTTGAATCACCTAGCATGCAACTAGGAATTTTTATTTTTGCTTTAGCTTGAGCATGTGTCAAGCAAAGAGATAAGGCTAGGATGAGTTGGGATGTTTTATTTTGGTAAGAACACTAAGTATTTGGAAAGCTAAGGATAAGGGCTTGAAATGGGGATTGTGTTTCATCAACTTAAGGAAAAAGGAGGAAAAAGGCTTAAGTGTAGGAAGGTGTTTTGAAACTTCTTAATGGCCATTTGACCATTGAATTTGGACTGACATTGAGGCTAAGGGGGTGGCGGTTTTGGTTGAGAGGAAGGTAAGCTAGAATGATAGGAAAACCTTTTCATTTTGGTCATTTTGGCTTAAGCAAAGTGTTTATTCTCCTTTCATCTATCTTGCTCTCTAGCCGAATTTTACCAAACCCTTGAGAAAGCTATAGCAATTTTCTTGTATCATTCTTTCTTTTGATCATTTGATCAATTTTTGCAATCTATTCCCCTAGTGCGAAACCATCAACACACCAAAAGACCATTCTTTTCTTTCTTCTTCACAAAACCGATTATACCATCCTTCCAAAACCCAAATTCTTTTCTTCTCTTTCTTTCTCCTTTCTTTTTTTCTTTCTCTCTTTCTCTTTGAAACCGAACCATACCATCCTATTTCCTTTTCTTCATTTTTTTCTTCATTACAATTTTCCTCAATTTTATTTCATCCATGGACGAATGCATTTTGCTCTTGTGACAAAATTTCTTTATTTTCTTTTACCACAATCGATTTCAAGAATCAAGGTAAGGAGTTTTCTTTTAAGGATTCTTATTCATTTAGTATAGTTAGTTATTAATCGATTTCGTTTTAGGGACACAATCGCTCGATCGATTCTCGTGGAACAAAGACAAACCATGGTAAGCCAAATCTAAAATCTTATAAACGTTAGTCATATATCAATATTTATAGTCAGACTAATGATTGTACATCTTTAGAAACTTTCAAGATAGGGCAAAAAAGGGCAGTCCATAGCCTTCGAAAGAGGGGCGGTTCCGCAAATTCCCCTATTTATAAACGAAGGGCTGTTTCGGGAATCCAGGATTTTCCACCGGGTTGTGGACCATCAACCGAGGAGAATCAATTATTTGAAGTAGTTCGTACTCCGAGCCCTTGTATGTTCGTGGATTCTCGGTGAACAACGAATCAATAAACGAGGAGAAACCAAAAATAGAAGTGGTTCAAAATCAAAGGGTAAGGATTTAGATCGAATCCCAATAGTGTATTTTGATAAATGATAGTATTCTAATGGTTCAGTATTACGTTTAGGTGTTGACGGGAAGGTTTAGTACTCACGATATCAAGGTGTGTAACTTCACACTTTTCTCGGGTTGGATGTCATTCGTGGTATTGAGTAAAATCGTAAAAATGACAAAATCGGTATAATATGAAATATTGGTATTTTGGTGAAATTTCATAAAAATTATTAAAAATGTGAAAATTACAAAAATGCCTCGATGTGTAGGTAGTAAAATGAATACTAAAAATCTCATGTGTAAATGGGCCAAAGATGTGTTAGATCGTAAAATGGGCCGAAAAATATGCTAGTTAGTAAATGGGCCGAAAAATATGCAAGTTAGTAAAATGGGCAAATCTTGGATCGATAGTTAAGCCGCCAAAATCCTCGCTAAATAATAAATGGGCCAAAATCTACGCTAGATCGATAAATGGGCGAAATCTCGCTAGATCGATAAATGGGCCGATATCTCGCTAGATCGATAAATGGGCGAAATCTCTGTTAGATCGAAAATGGGCGAAATCTCATTAGATCGTAAATGGGTAGTAATCTCATTAAATTGTTAAATGGGCCAAAATCTATGCTAGATCGCTAAATGGGCCAAAGATGCTAAATAGTTATATGGAACAAATGATATAATGTATTATGGGCCTTAATAAAAACCTGAAATATTGACTTGGGCCTTTTTGATAAAATCATCATATGTACATAAGCTATTTTGCATACATGTTGCATGGGTTGGGATTAACGATGAAGAGAAGAAAGGCCTGTTGCCAAAATCTAGTTCGGTGGCTTTGCCACAAAATAATTAAATGGCTGATTGCCTCTAGTTCGGTGGCTATGCCACAAATATTTTAATGGCTCAATGCCTCTAGTTCGGTGACTTTGTCACAATCTAGTTCGGTGGCTCTGCCACAAAAATAAAATGACTTAATGCCTACGATTGGTGTGATGGCGGGGTGGGTTGACTTGATCCCCACAGGTATGATGGTTGGTACGGGTGGTGTGTAGCGGATGGAAATTAGATTTGGGTGGGAAATTTCATTTTTTTTTTGCATGCATTCCATTATTTATACTGTTAATCTTGATAATGGGCTCAAGCCCAAAATCATGACTTGATAATCTGGCCCAGTGGATTAAGTAAGTAAGTTATACATCGAGTTACGAGTAACTCATAATGGAAATTGATGTGGACTTGGGCGAGGATGACTTCGTGGGGCCATAATCGCAAACATGGGTTAAATAAATTTTGAACTTTTAAATAAGTACTTTCTTTAAATTATTATGATGTAATAAGGCCTCTATTATTATTTTTATGGATTTTTATGTGTGGTTGGTTTAAAACTATGTTTTGGATATTTTAATATGGGCTTATGATTATTATATAATGTTTACTTAAAATAAATTGGGTTTTAAACATATGAGAAATTTTAACTATTCTTATTTCTCAAATACATCAAACTTAAAATTATTTCTCTTGGTTTTATTAAACTCTAATTTCAAAAGGGTTTTGAAATCTTGATTAAATCTGAAATTATTAAGATAGTTCGATCGTGTAACAAACCAAATCTAGTCTTAATGCATAGACCGGGTTTGGGGTGTTACATGTGATTTGGTATAGGCTTTTTTCCAATATCATACCCTTCCGCATTAAACCAAAACCCAAATATAGGATAATTTCAATAGCATAGAAATTCCACTAAAAGCATTAATTCTAAATGATACTTCAAATTCAATAAAAGACATATGATATAAAATAATAAATGAAGTATAACTTAAAGTATTCTTACAATAATTTTAAATGTAACAATGTTAAAAATAATCTTACAACGAGAAAATTAATGTTTAAGATGGCGGCTTTTGTGACTCATCAAACATCTCGCATCATCATATGTCAAGTCAGAATAAGCTCATCGTACTTTTTGTTTTGCTCTGCTACCATCATCCGCTGCCTCTGCCTCCCTCGCTGCTACCGTTGCCTTCGTCGTTGCTGCCGCTTCTGCATCCCTCTAAGCTGTTGGTGGAATTCTTCATATTTTCTTTGAACCTCAGTAATTTGCTCAACCGTGGTCGCTTGCATCTGAGATATATGTTCTTTTAACCTCTGAACTTGAGATTGACTCCCGGAAGGCAAGTATTGCTGGGAGCCGGATCAAAATATTGGGTCAGGGTAACACCAGATCCTTGAAATCGAACCCGACCATACGTTTCAAGATCCAAAACATTAGTGATAATTATGTTGTAAATATACTCAAGATTAACAGAACTATCAGTCGAATCATTTGTATCTTTCTAGACCCAAGACATCAGTAATAATTTTATTATCAATATCCTCAAGATTAACAGAACTATCAGTAGAAGCAGCAGCTTCATACTCTGCATTCTTCTCTTTTAGTTTCTCCTAATAAATCAATGAAAGAGTTAAAACAAAATATATAATAAGAAGTAATGCAACATAACTTAACATTATAAATTTAAAACTACTTACGATGAATTAAACTGTTATAATTAAACATTATAAATATTTATAATAAATCAAATTTTATTAAGTAAATATACCATAATTTCTCCAGCTTCGGATGTCATTGGAGATCCACTCTTCTTCCTATGCGTAATGTCAAAAATCTAAACGCGTCCAACTTTTTGACTAGATGAGATCTCCTACAGTGTAGTAGTAAAAATATAATTTAATATTATATAGTCATTAATATTTGACAAAATTAATAAATTATAATACCTCGGACACCCCAAACCCGACCCAAACACCACGACCGAATCTGGTATGTCACTAAGAAAATTTAATAAAACATGTCGCATTTTTGGAAAATATTTTCCTTGAGTTTAACCTTTTATTCGGAAAAATTAATAGGTTGTTAATTTAGCTAGATAAGCTATGATGTTTTTATGAAATAAAACCAAACTTAAATACATGCCTTAGAAAAAATGTAAACTTAAAATGTCGATAATAATAATAAAAGCCCAAAATTAAAACCGAATCGAAATATAAAGCTAATGACCGTGGCCTTATTACATTGAAATTTAAAACCCATTAAATAAAAATATAAAATAATAAACTAAAGTCTTTTGCTGAATCCAAATGTTCTTTTGCATGGCCACCTTGCGCCCTCTCCGGCCGGTCCGATGCACTAGGTGCTACGAAAATATTAAATCATAGGTTGAGTCGCAAGACTCGAGTGCAACCCTCATGCACCTTTAGATTTGGGCCTTAGCCCCATAGAATGTAATAATGAACATATTATATATGAAAATATGCAAAGCCAACCCAAATCCTAGGTTTCCATCCGCTACACGCCACTCTTACCGCCAGCACACCATTGGGGATTTCTACAATCAACCTACTACCGCCATTGATGGCGCCATTGATGGCGATCATGGCAATAGCCACTCGTCGATCATGGCAATAGCCACTATAATGAGATCATGGCAAAAGCCACTACACGTAACACTTCTCCTTTCATTGAACCCAACCCGTGCAATCACGTAAATTAGCATACTTATAAAACATATCATCTTAACAGAACATTCATCAAGAATGACAGAGATCACTAACCTAGTGATTTGCTTTTACCCTCCTCGGGTTTCAAACATTATGCTTTGGGATTTGACATTTAATGTAATATAAGCGATTTATTAACACATATTAACAGACAATCTAATGGTGTGAAAAGTTACACACCTAATAACGTAGTACTACTCTCTATGTTGATACCTCGCTAAACCGATCTCATCGCCTTTTTCTACAACCTTGCTCAAAAGCCGGAAGAACGCAATGATAAGACCTCTTCTATATTCGGCCAAGGTTAGTGCTTTACCCAATTCATACATTTAAATTAACAGATCTCCTTACCGTAAAATCTCGAAAGTAATTCGATCTGAGTGCTACTAAACTCTGGTTTAGAAATCTAAGCGATTGGACCCCATTCAAATCCCGAAATGCTGCAAATAAGAGAAAACAACCAATTAGTTAACCATATAGCCATTCGGCTAAGATCTCTAAAAGCCAGAAAAAGATTGAAATCTCACGAATCGACGCTTACCTATACAAATGGTTTCGGCTACTCCTTGCAGGAAGATTCGGCAATCACAGCAGAAGATTGAAGCGTAGAAGATTAGAGATCTAAGAATTTTAGCTTTTAAGAAAATCTCGAAAAAGATGAACAATAGGAAGATTTTGGCTATAAGAACAAACAAAAGTGTAGTTTTGACTTTTAGTGAATGGAAGAAGAATAACAATGGAGATCGGAAGATTCGCTAATGTGAAATTTCAAAGAAAAAGAAAGGGTGAAAGGTGGTGGCTTTTGAATTGTGGAGGAGAGACCGAGAATTTTGGCACAAAGAATGAAGAAAAGTAGGGTTCAAATGCAAATTGATAAGCTATTCCCTATTTATAGAAAATTCGAACCCCTATGGCTATTAGAAATCGATTTCTTTACTCCTCTAAGTGATGGAATTTAGGCCAACTCTGCTCTCAGCAGATAACTCCTAATTTTTCTTCTTTTATCTTCCATATTATCAACTATATTATCTACATTATCCCATTCACATAAATCCTACTATTTTTGAGCCTTGTAGCCATCCACTCCACCTAACCCTAATGCCAAAAATTAGCTAACTTGAATCCAAGGAATTGGGCTCCTTGAAACTTAAATTTGGGCCCCTAACTCCCTGCTGTGGCGTCACCTCCTTGTTCTCTAAGTGGCGCTACTGACCACTGGGCCATAAGCCTATTTTGATATTTTAAACACAGGTACTACTTTTTATGTCCTATAATGCCCAAACAGAAAATTTTAATCAAGGCCTCTACCTAAGCCTGAGCCCAATTTAGACCCTTAACAGTTAAATTAACACTTTAAACATATACACACACTAAACACATAGGCCCAAAAATTCAAGATGTTACAGTTCTACCCTTCTTAAAGAAATTTTGTCCTTAAAATTTCCAATTAACTAGTAATCATACTACCTAAGTCTCACCACTATGCTTTCGCTGCGCACTCTAATTCTAAAGCCAAAATAAACACTTAGTATACTATGGTAAGATAGGTACCATTATTCGCATCTGGAGCGTCTCCATCCCCTTGGCGATGTCTTTGATAGACCAAAGTGGTGCCTCACCCCAAAGATAACTCGCACCTCTCCCTGATGCTCCACGACCGCGTTCATTACCAACATTGCCCCTGACTTGTCCACGGGCCTTTGGTGGTTGCTGACCACCTCTCCTAACTCGATCGTAACCTCGTCCGCTGGTTGTGCTCGCTCCCACCGTGGATAGTCCTTAATCATATGCTCTATGGATCCACACCTAAAGCATCCACCGATTTTCATTTTGCACTCCCCATAATGTGCCTTCCCATATGAGGGACATGATCGATTCTGGCCCGTCGGAGCATGAGCTGGCCCATCAGACCTAGGCCTTTTCTGAAAATTCTGGATGATTCCGACGACCCAAAATTCCTCTTATTCCTATTCCTATCCTTATCCTTGTTCTGTTTTTCAGTTTGCTTAACCTCTTCAGATATCTTTGCTTTCTCAAAGTCCCTTTCTCGCTGCGGTGCTACTAATACCCTCAGCTCATCCCTTAATCCATCCTCGAATCGTATGCAACGCTCATAGTTAGTCGCCACAATCCTCCGAGCGTAACGGCTCAACCGCAGAAACTCCACCTCGTATTCAGATACCAACTTACTTCCTATACCAAGTTCAGGAATGCCTTTCTCTGTGCATCCACATAACTAGCCCCGATGTACTTTCCCTGAAACAACTCTTTAAAGAAGTCCCAACCGATGCGGTCTGCGAAAGTACCCTCCTTCACCGTGAGCCACCACTGATAGGCCTCTTCTTGAAGAAGAGACACGACCCCCTTCAACTTCTCCTCCACAATGAAGTCAAGGTCATCCATTATGCGCTTAGTTGCCTCCAACCAATACTCAGTTGTGTTAAGGGCTACGCTAGAGATTCCCCTAAACATCTCGCTTTGTTGGCTCAGAGTCGTTCGACACGCACTTTTGAGCTCTCGAACCCGTGCCTACTCCAACCACTTTTTCAAGGACCCGAGCATCGCTCGAGACGTCGCATTATCTCCACTCGTTTGGTCCTAAAATTTCCCCTCCACATTGGCATATCGGCATCTCATTTCCTAACCGTAGCTGACCCTCTTGGTTCGAGACACGGTCATCCTACCCCTACCACGACCACGCGGCAGACGTCCACGACCCCTTGTACTCATTCTTCCGATTGGCATCTATCTGATTAGAAATTTTATGAATTATTAATTCTTCCCACTTATTAACCGCGAACAATCTTATGTAAAATCATTTCGATAGTAGTTCTTTCAAATTCAAATTCTATCTATGGGTTTAATTCTCAAGTCGATACTTCCTAGTCCTAGAGTTCACCTTCAGTCAATATTTAGCAGACATCAACCATAAAAACAACCTTATAAACTTACATTCATTAGCTAGGGGTATTTGCGTCATTTCACTACCCAGGGATATTTTCGTAATTTTACCTACAGGGGTATTTTCCTAAATTTTCAAAATAAGGGATTTTGGTGATTTTACAATATAGGGGTATTTTGGTAATTTTGCAATTTGGGGGTATTTCGATAATTTTGCAAACTGGGGATATTTCGATAATTTTGCAAATTTTGGTAACTTTCGTAAATCAAGGGTAATTCAGTAATTTCTCAACAAGGGTACTTCAAAAATTTCCAAACAAGGATATTTTGGTCATTTTGCAAAATCAAGGGTATCTCGGTAAATTTCCTCAACCTAGGGTTTTTGGGATAATTTTACAAAAAATTAGGGTCATATAGGCAATTTTACAAAAATAGGGTACTGGTCCCTTTCGGGTTTTAGTTATAAATTTTAGCCTGTCAACAAGTCCTTGTGGCTAAGGTGACAAATACTCACGCACAGGTAGGATTCTAGAAAAGAAGAGGTGAGTCACTAGGGTCGCTTAAATACCAAGCTCTCCCTGAATCCAATCCTAGACATGCATATGCCTGTTGCCACACCCTAACTCAGCGACTAGTTCACAGGATTTGTTTGGATAAATTAAGTCTTATGGAATTTTAAAAGTTGATTAAGCTAGGCCTAAAGTCCATCAAGGTCTAGCTAAGTTAGTCTACGTCCCTTAAAGCCCATCAAGCCCACATACAGAGATATATATATATATATATATCATATAGTGAGTTCAGAGTACTTACCTGGCGGACTTGGGCCGGAGGCGCAAGTGTCATGCCGAGAAAATAACCCTGTACTATTTATAAACATGCATGTTTCTAAAAACCATCTTTAGAAAATGTTTTGAGCCCAAAAACCCCTAAAGTCAAGTTTTGAACCGGGCTCTGATACTAATTTGTAACACCCCAAACCCGGCCCAAACACCATGACCGAATCTGGTATGTCACTAAAAAATTTAATAAAACATGTCGCATTTTTGGAAAATATTTTCCTTGAGTTTAACCTTTTATTCGGGAAAAATTAATAGGTTGTTAATTTAGATAAGCTATAAATTCTATGAGATGTTTTTATGAATTAAAAACTGAAACTTAAATACATGCCTTAGAAAAAAAATGTAAACTTAAAATGTCCGATAATAATAATAAAAGCCCAAAATTAAAAGCGAATGAAATATAAAGCTAACAGCCCGTGGCCTTATTACATTGAAATTTAAAACCCATTAAATAAAAATATAAAATAATAAACTAAAGTCTTTTGCTCAATCCAAATGTTCTTTTGCATGGCCACCTTGCGCTACTCTCCAGCCCGGTTCGATGCACTAGGTGCTACCTGAAAATATTAAATCATAGGTTGAGTCGCAAGACTCAGTGTGCAACCCCCATGCACCTTTAGATTTGGGCCTTAGCCCCACAGAACAGAATAACAGAACATATTATATATGAAAATATGCAAAGCCCAACCCAAATCCTAGGTTTCCATCCGCTACATGCCACCCTTACCTGCTAGTCACACCATTGGGGATTTCTACAATCAACCCACACCGCTACATGCCATTGATGGCAGTCATGCTGCTCATCGTCAGATCATGGCAATAGCCACTACAAAAGATCATGCCAAAAGCCACTACAACAGATCATGGCAAAAGCCACTACAACAGATCACGGCAAAAGCCACTACAACAGATCATGGCAAAAGCCACTACACAGAACACTTCCCCTTTCATCAAACCCAACCCCATGCAATCACAGAAATCAGCATACTTATAAAACATATCATCTTAACAGGAACATTCACTGAAGAATGACAGAGATCACTAACCTGGTGATTCACTTTTACCCTCCTCGGGTTTTAAACGTTATGCCAAAATTTTGGCATTTAACAAAATATAAGCAGATTTATTAACACATATTAACAGATAATCTAATGGTGTGAAAAGTTACACACCTGATAACGCGTAGTACTACTCTCTATGTTGATACCCTCGCTAATCTGATCTACTGCCTTTTGTCTACAACCTTGCTCAAAAGCCGGAAGAACGCAAGGATAAGGCCTCTCTTATATTCGGCCAAGGTTAGTGCTTTACCCAATTCATACATTTAAATTAACAGATCTCCTTACCTTAAAATCCTGAAAGTAACTCGATCCGAGTGCTACTCAACTCTAGCTTAGAAATCTAAGCGATTGGACCCCCTTCAAATCCCAGAATACCGCAAATGAGAGAAAACACCCGATTAGTTAACCATATAGCCATTTGGCTAAGATCTCTAAAAGCTGGAAAAAGATTAAAATCTCACAAATCGACACTTACCTATACAAATGGTTTCGGCTACTCCTTGCAGGAAGATTCGGCAATCACAGCAGAAGATCGAAGCATAGAAGATTAGAGATCTAAGAATTTTAGCTTTTAAGAAAATCCCGAAAAAGATGAACAAGAGGAAGATTTCGGCTATAAGAACAAACAAGAGTGTAGTTTCGGCTTTTAGTGAATGGGAGAAGAATAACAATGGAGATCAAAAGATTCGGCTAACAGGAAATTTCAAAGAAAGAAGAAAGGGTGAAGGAGGTGGTGATTTTCGGCTTTTTGAAAGAAAGTTGACAAAAATTGTGGAGGGAGAGACTGAGAATTTCGACACAAAGAATGAAGAAAAAGTAGGGTTCAAATGCCAAAATTGATGAGCTATTCCCCCTATTTATAGAAAATTTGGCACCCCCTATGGCTATTAGAAATCGATTTCTTTACTCCTCTAGGTGATGGAATTTTGGCCAACTCTGCTCTCAGCAGATAGCTCCTAATTTTTCTTCTTTTATCTTCCATATTATAAACTATATTATCTACATTATCCCATTCACATAAATCCTACTATTTTTGAGCCTTGTAGCCTTCCACTCCACCTAACCCTAATGCCGAAAATTAGCTAACTTGAATCCAAGGAATTGGGCTCCTTGAAACTTAAATTTGGGCCCCTAACTCCCTGGTGTGGCGTCACCTCCTTGTTCCCTAAGTGGCGCTACTGACCACTGGGCCACAAGCCCATTTTGATATTTTAAACACAGGTAGTACATTTTATGTCCTATAATGCCCAAACAGAAAATTTTAATCAAGGCCTCTGCCTAAGCCTGAGCCCAATTTAGACCCTTAACAGTTAAATTAACACTTTAAACATATACACACACTAAATGCATAGGCCCAAAAATTCAGGATGTTACAGGCCTCTGCTACAGAAGCAAGACTCCTCGACCCTGCCGTGTGCGTGAATTTTTGTTTTGCCTGCTGCTCGTTCCAACACGCTCACGGTCCTACATAATGAAATTATTATTACGTATATAGTAGATACCTCTCCTTTCTTTGAATTCCAAAATCTAACCGCATCTTCCCATTGATACCTCAACATTCCAAGTAGGACATTTTGCAATTTATCCTCGAGGCTTATGTCTTTCTTAAAATATTCTTTTTTTCAATATGCTTTTATGGTCTCTCCATTTTTTTCCCAATGTCTTCTTTATATAGTCATCGGAGACCTCCAAAGAAAATATCTCTTGAAAAAACATAAGTTTAGAAAGTAAATATAGATGAAACTTCAACCAAAGTATTATAAATTACATTCACATTTTGTTACCTCAATATTATCGAGAACTTGATTTTTGTTTCCATCATGCATGTGATGCCATGATTCATAATTAATGGGCAACATATTTGCATTTCGTGAAATAATACCCAATTAGCCTACTAAAAGTCGAGCTTCAGGGCCAACAGGCTAGCCATTACTGTTTCTCCTTACTTTCACACGCTCGACAGGATTTAATTTGTACAAATCTCTAAACAGCATACGTCCGCGGCCTCTGCGCATCCCACCACTCTTAGTTGAACAATGAGATATTATTATATTAGACTTGAAAAATGAATCAATAATGAAAGTCATCATGCATGTAAAATAAACTTAACATTACTTTGTAATTCTGCAGGCTCATCATCTATGTCAGGCACATTCGAGGATCCAAGAACTATTTGCTGTTCACTATTGCCCTCTTCCAAATTTACAGTATTCTCTACAATATTTAAATCTCGTAATCTTCTTCTACTCATTTTTCTTGCAATACACATAAAATAGTTGAAATTTTAGTAACAAATAACAACAATAATGGTACATATAAAATAGTTTTATTATATAAAATGATCAAGATTAAAATTATAATAACAACAAATTTACTTGATACTTTTATTGGTTTCCTAGTATTGGCAAGCACATGCCAATAACATGACATTGGAATAGCATTAAAAGAATCACACACTATTTAACAAGCACATTATGTTTTCAATTTTGTGTTAGTTAGCTGATGACCAACAAGAAAGAAAGCATGGTCCTTGGAATTCTATTAACAGTCCATTACAAGTGCCTATAACAACAATAAAAGAAAGCAAAACTTGGCAGAATATCCTCACCCGTATTGGCTGCATGTCCAATAACTTGTCTGATAGACTCTCTTGTGTTAGTGGAATGTGATTCCAAGTCAGTAATTAGCTATTGTAAAGGTTAATGTCAATTTCCATATAAAAAAAGGACCTAAAAGATATAAGCACAACTTCCATCTTTTCTAATAAGCAAAAATGCATAAAATTGTATAATAGTTAGGATAGGGGCTTATTGCTTCCCAACATTTATTCACCGCTTTCAATGTGGAATCATATGACTTTTTGTTTCTCCTTCAGTTCAAAGAACTTGTCCTCAAGAGCAGAATACTCAACCTTTTGAGCCTCTAACTTTTGTAGAAGATTTTGATTCTGAAATTGTAGAATTGCAGTATCAAGTTGCACCATACTAACAAAAAAAAGAGGTGGCATAAAGAGAAGGTTCAAAAATATGAGTTATAGAAAAAAAATATTTTTCAACTTGGAAACCTACTTGTCAAGACAGATTAATTATTTCCCAAAAACACTATAATCCTAAATTCAACAACCCAAAAAGGCAAAACAAAATTTTCAAAACAATATAAGAGCAGGCAGATAATAGGCAGTGAAATAGAAAGAACCAGCTTCAGTATAATACAAAAGGCAAGAAATGTATAGAATGAAATATAGCACCAGTTTAAGGTATACAAAACAGAAGTATAGATTGGTTTAAGGGATATGAAACAAAATGAAATATAGCACTAGTTTAAAAATATCATCATCAGCAACAATCATAAAGATTAGTTTCAAAGTAACACTACTTGCAAAAATAAGCAACAAATCCTCAATAACAGAACTAATGAATATCAACTTAAACAAAATGAAAAATAACATATAGCACTAGTTTAAGGGATATATAACGAGAATAATGCTTAAATTTCGTTCATTTTTCTTTCTCAACAATCATAAGAACCATTACAACATCTCAATTTCTGCATTAGCTTTACAAGTTACACAATAAGACAAGAGTTCAAGAGTGATAATACTTGCAAAAATAATGCAAAATAAAAAAAATCAACAACGGTACTAATCAATTCAACTTATAAAAAAACAAAAAATAAGGATCAAATTATAGGTTTGGTCCCTCTACTCAGAAAGGTAAGATGAAATCAGATGGATCTTGAAAATTTAACTGCTTTCTGGTTTGGCAATGTCAAGATGGACATGTTTCATTAATCTAAGATAACGAGTTTAATATTCAAATTATCATATTTGGTATACTTAATTTAAGTAATTTATAATTCATATTATTGATATTTTCTAACTCTAAAGTACTTAGTTAAAGGATCATATGTCTAATTAATTGTTTTCTATATTATAGCTAGAAGTTAAAAAAACGCAAGTAAAATATAGCAAAATTCTAGTACAATTAAAAGGGATTCCATCACTGTAACAACAAAAACAAGAATAAAAATGATTTTATACCTGTTAAGTTATTACCACCAATCTGTAGGAGGGAAATTAGGTTTCCAATCACCGATGAAATTTCACCTAAAATATATAATTAAAATCGTCAAAATTTATAAGTGTTTGTTACCATCCCAAGTAACATGGATTCACATAATACATTTTACACATTATTAGCAACATGTTTCTTTCTATCCGCACCAACCAAGTAGGGGATTTTGTGATAGGTCAAAGCAACTACTGTTACTATCATGATCATAATCTGAGACTAATAGCAAAATAAAACTCCAAATACATTTAACTACTATCATTTGGTCAAGACTAAAGTTTCAAATTTTGAAATTATTGAAGCTAAAATTGATCAATTCAAAAATACATAAACTAAAATTGATCAAATTAAATGTGAGTATCTTGACAAAATATTTATAAAATTACAAATATGTTATAAAACCCTACCAAATTAAAATTATTGTTTAAAATATGATTAGAAATTTAATAGCAATATTTAAAAGCTAGAAATAAATAAACAAATGCTTCTCACAGAATGATCCAATCTTCCAGCATACAAGTCGCCATTCACCATGGTACTTCACCAACTATAAATAAGAGTAATTTGCAAGGAATAATATCTTGATAAGTACTTTGAAATAGTCGATAAGTTTTCTGAAGCAATCCTCCAAATTAACTAATAATCAATGGGGGTTGAGCAACAATCCATATCCAATTATATTAGCTCATGGTCAACCATCATCCATTTGATCAATAAGATAGAAAAAAAAAAAAACAAAGCTTCACATAGTTCAATAACCGATTGATGTCGCTCATGATCACGTTTTGTCAAAGATGCTAAAACAATTGTTTGACTGGAGCAAGACCTTAACCAGTAACCCATTCAAACAACTCATAGAATAGAGGCAGGTAATAGCAGGTTTCAAAGTTCATTCGAACAAGATATGGAGCAAATAAATGTAGGAAAACAACCCCAAAACTTGCTGCCCAATCCAAAATCTACCCAAATCCATTTCAAAATCATTACGAACGATTGAAAGATGATTTTGATTAATTGAAAACTTCATTACCAATCTAATAACACCATTAAACTCGAAAACTATAAATGAAAGCAGGGAAACTTGATTTTTGCTTTTGCCAAACTGAACTGATTGATAGATGGAAGAAAGAATAGAAACAAGTAAACGGGAAAAAAACATACCGATTGGTTGCTTTGACCTATCCCCAAAACAAGAAATAAATAGCTGATGGGGGAAGTATTTAGTTTGGGGAAGTATTTTGCACTAGAATCGAAGAATAATTTAGGGATTGGGAGGGGAACCGCAAAAGGGGACAAAGAGATTAGGGATTTCGCGAAATCAAAAAAATAGGGGAACAGACTTTCGATCGGCTTAAAGTTTTAGAGTAATTAAAACAAAAGTTATAAAATGGAAATATTAATTAATAAAAAAGGAGAGAATAATGCATTTTTAAAAAATAAATTCACATACATCAATATATTTTATATATATTTTTTAAAATAAAAATTTATATTTATCTTATTTAGATATATATTTTAAAAACTCCAAACCCTAAACTTAAAGCCCAAAACATAAACCCATAACCACAAACACCTAGATACAACCAAACTCCAAAATCCACTCTCAATATATAATAAACCCTAAATTATAAATCTAAAACCTTAAACCAAATATCATAAACCCTAAATTAAAAATCGTAAACCATAATCATAAATTAAACAATAATTTTGGGAATACGTGTGGCCAGACTATAAATCATATATAAATCCTTAAATACAAAACCATAAATCTTAAAATTCTAAACCCTAAAACCAAAACAATAAACCCTTAAACCATTAAACACAAATCTTACACCCTAAAACCTTAAACCTTAAATCCTTAAACAATAAACCCTAAAAATACACTATGCATACACACTTCACTCGAAACCATAAACCCTAAACCATTACCACTAAACCATAAACCCAAAATAGTAAACCCCAAAATAAAATAGTTTTTATATTGAATTATTATACGAGGACAAAAATGGTGTCGTTCTAGTTTCGAAACAATTTACTTTTTTGTGGCGTTTTTAATAAAAACGCCACTATTGCTTGGCCTTTTTATAACGACGACGTTTGGATTTTGAAATAATTAGATATTTAGTGGCGTTTTTGATACAAACGCCGCTATTGCTTACCTTTAGTGGCATTTTTGATACAAACGCCTCTATGCTTGGCCTTTTACAAAACAACGATGTTTGAGTTTTGAAATATTTAGACCTTTAGTGGCATTTTTAATGCAAACGCCGCTATATCTCAAACCTTTTACGGCATTTTTCTCTGTGAAAAATGCCGCTATTACCCAATTTTTTGTGGCGTTTTCTTTCAAACGCTGATAATGTTTAATCTTTGTGGCGTTTTTTGTCCAAACGCCACTAAAAACGCCGTTAAAGCCCTATTTTCCTGTAGTGACTCTCAACTTAACGTAATAGCACACCCAGAGTCTCATCCACTAACTGTCTATCTCGAATCTGATCAATCCAAGTCGGCTTAACTTGTAACTCAGCCAACAGACTCCAATCATCAAACAGACCAAGGCAAGCAAACATTGCCCTCAAATCAAACATTGCTCTACGACTTAGAGCATCGGCCACCACATTGGCCTTACTAGGATGGTACTCTATAGTGCAGTCATAATCTTTGAGCAGCTCAATCCAACGCCGTTGCCTAAGATTCAACTCCTTCTGAGTGAGGAGGTACTTGAAGCTCTTGTGATCAGTGTAGATGATATACCTCTCACCATACAGATAGTGCCTCCAGATTTTCAGTACAAAGGCCACAACAACAAACTCAAGATTATGCGTCAGATAGTTTCCCTCATATTTCTTAAGCTGTCGGGAAGCATAAGCCACAACCTTACCATCCTGCATCAGTATACATCCTAAACCAACATGCGATGCATCACTGTAAACCATAAACTCCTTACCGGATTCAGGCTGAATCAGAACAGGATCATGAGTTAGAACAAACTTGAGCTTCTCAAAGCTTGATTGTTGCGTATCAATCCAAATAAACGGCACACCCTTACGCAGAAGCTTAGTCAATGGAGCTGCAATCAAAGAGAACCCCCCAACAAACCGCCGATAATATCTCACCAAACCCAAAAATCTATGGACCTCAAATATGTTCTTAGGCTGCTTCCAATCAAGCACAACCTCTATCTTTCGAGGATCAATTCGAATCCCCTCAGTAGAAACCACGTGCTCTAGAAAAGTCACTTCACGCAACCAAAACTCGCACTTACTTAACTTAGCGTAAAGATGCTTCTCACGAAGAATCTGAAGCACTACTCTAAGATGCCCATCATGCTCATCATCGATCTTAGAGTACACCAGAATATCGTCGATGAAGATGACAACGAACTTATCCAGATACGGTTGAAAGACCCGGTTCATCAGATCCATGAATACAGTCAGAGCATTCGTCAAGCTAAATGACATAACTAGGAACTCGTAATGTCCATAACGAGTCCTAAATGTAGTCTTATGTACATCAGCTTCCTTAAACCTCAACTAATGATACCTAGATCGGAGATCAATCTTAGAAAACACAGAAGCCCCTCAGAACTGATCAAATAGGTCATCGATCCTCGGAAGCGGATACTTATTCTTCACAGTCAACTTATTTAGCTGCCGATAATCAATACACATCCTCATGGTCCTATCATTTTTCTTAACAAACAAAACCGGTGCTCCTCATGGAAACACACTAGGACGGATGAAACCACAGTCTAAAAGCTCTTGCAGTTGATCTTTAAGCTTAGTAAGCTCTTTCGGTGCCATACGGTAGGGAGCGATGGACACTAGAGCTGTACCTGGAAGAAGCTCTATCCCAAACTTAACCTCTCGATTCAGAGGTAAACCCGGCAACTCCTTAGGAAAAACATCCAGAAAATCCCTTACAGTTTTGATATTTCTCACAGAAGAGTCCCAAGAATCGAAACACTGACGTACGCCAAGTACGCCTCATACCCTTTTAAATAGTTTCTCAGCCACAAGAGCGGAGATCACATTAGAAAGATAATCTCGACGCTCGCCAATTATGACCACTTCCCTATCATTCGCAGTTCTCAAAACAACCCTCTTAATCGTGCAATCCAAACTAACTCGGTGCTTGACCAACCAATCCATGCCCAGAATTAAGTTGAACTCCCCAAACAGAAGCTCCATCAGATCCGTAAAAAAAATAATACATTACACCTCTAATAGAACATCCTTATAGAGTTTACTAACCCAAACAGACTGCCTCAATGGACTCAGTACAGTAACCTCACTAGATGTGCTATCAACAGTAACCCCCAAGTTTTCAAATATAGTGCTAGCTGCGTAGGAGTAGGTAAAACCTATGTCTATAAAAGCAGTATAAGGCACATCAGAAATTAAGAACGTACTCGTGATAACATTTGAAGCATCTCTATCCTCTCGACGTCGAGCAGCATAGACAAGTGCAGGTTGCCTCACCTCTGTTTGATTAGCACCTCTACTCGAAGCTCTCTGTCCACAGCCCAAAACATTACCAACCCTAGCCACTCCACGACCCCTAAGTGGCTACTGAATTGCCCTTTGAGGCTGCACAGAACCCAGAGCTTGCGTTTGATCTGCCCGCTGTGGACAGTCTCTAATACAGTGCTCTAAAGATCCACACCTCAAACAAGCCCCAATCCTCCTCCAACTCTCCGGATGGCACCTACCACAGTCACCGCATGGATGCAACCTAGCTAGAGCAGTAGGAGCCCCCATTCTAATAGGCCCATTAGATTTGGCCTTTTTCTTAGGCCTCGAAAAGAACTAGAGGGCTCCGAATCCCTCTTATTCTTGCCTCATTCACATTTTCTGTTCTGGCATTTCACGTGCTTAACATCCTAGGTGATCTTCATATTCTCAACTAGAATCGCGAACTCACACTCCCTCTGTGGACCAATCAGTACCCTCAGATTATCCCTCAATCCATCCTTAAACAGAATGCACCTCTCATATTCAGACGCCACCATGCCTCGAGTGTAGCGGCTCAACCTCAAAAATTTGGCCTTATACTTGGCCATAGATCTGTCCCCTTGTGTGAGATTCATGAACTCACACCCACAAGCATCCACATAGCTCACTCACATATCCTTACTCTGAAATGTGGTCTTAAAGAAATCCCAAGTCAAACAATCTGGCTGAGTACCCTCCTCAACCGTTAACCACCACTGGTATGCCTCGTCGTGAAATAATGAGACTGCACCTTTAAATTTTTGCTCGGGAGTGCAGTCTAGGTCATTCATAATCCTCTCTGTGGCCTCCAACCAGTACTCAGCCACACTATGGCCAACTTTAGTGACACCCCTAAATAGCTCAGCTCCATTAGACTTGAGTCATTTAGTTACCGACCCTCAGCCCCCCAGATCTAGAATGAGGTCCAATGACCCTTTCCAATATCCTCAGCATGGCCTGGGACAGGGCGTAGTCCCCAGCTGAGTGACCTGAGACCCAATCTCAGTAGCAGGTGAAACCGGCGTCTCACTCGTGTCCAGATGTGGCATACTACCCAATGAGAAGACTTAGCTCGAGCCCCCTACGGCCTCTTCCCGGCAACGAGTACCACGTCCGCGAGTTCCACGAGCACTCATTGTCTAATTTGAGGTTTATCTACATTAAAAGTTTTATACATCGGTTTAGTTATTTATTAGCAGATATTTTATGCAAAAAATATTAGAAGTTTAGAGATGTTTTTAGAAGTTTCATCTCTAACTATTCCAATACAGCCTCAGAAGATACTACCTACAGTATTTTCATAATAAACTATCTCACTTTCAGAAGTACTTACAAGATCACCGGAGACTCGTTGTACCACATACTCTTTTAAATTATTCAAAAAATTGAAAACCAATTCTTTTAAATCACAATTTTGGAACCCAAAATCCATAATCGAGTTTTGCAACCAGGCTTTGATACCACTAAATGTAACACCCCAAACCCGGCCTAGACATTATGGTCGAATCTGGTGATGTCACATGGAATGGGTTTTGAAAACGAAGTTGTCTCTCCAAAACATTAACATTCTATGATTTCCAAGTTTTATTGAAACACCGTTTAATTAGCTCATTTATCATTACTTGTTACATCGGAAGTCTTATTAACCAATATATTTTAGAAATTCAATTTGTGATTTTAGGAAAAGCCTCGTTTGGAGTAAAATTCGTTCTAGTAAAGTATTCTAAAACGTATGCAAATCATCGGGCAATTAAATCCACAATCAAGTTAAAAGCCAACAATTCAGAAAGTCCTCAAAATTACAACTCTCCAATGGAAACCAAATTAGCAAATAAACCATATAATAATTTTAAGCAGTTTAACAGAATAGTAGTCACCGCTGAGTCTCTACTGCACCGATTCATCTAAGACTAAGGATTACCTAATAGAAAAATAAATAGATGTGAGTTTACGAAAACTCGAGTGTGTAACCCAACAAAATTAAGCATGCAAGCATTCAATCATCATAACGTAACCAAAAATATATATAGATACGGACTTATGCCCTTTTCAGATATAGTAACAGAATCAGATGTAGAACAGATATGCCAAATCCTACCCACATCCTCTATACACTATTTTCGACCATCCCATCACACCATGTGGGGTTAAAAACACCCACCCATTACTACACACCACATCATGTCATTAAGACACATACCAAATATAATATACAGCCAAGCTGCCAGAATACAGGCAATTAATGCCGATCAGAATACTTCTTCCTCATATACAAATCCCACCCTAAAATAGATACAGAGTGCATACATACAGAATTAATAGATAAATCATGCTTAACATGCTTACCTAATAGATAATAGATATACATAACATAGACATGCTCAGAATAGTATATCAGTCTAACAAATCACATAGTTTTAGGGTCTAGTTAGCCCTTATCGACCCTACGATAGGTCCACAGTCCATTAGGACGACTCGTGCGACCCTACAAAAAATTTTAGTATAATAAGCCCACATGCCCATGTGGGCCCACATAGCCCGTATGGCCCACACACCCAGATTGGCCATAACCATGTGGCCTACACGGCCTAGCCCAAAATCCACATGCCTGTGTGATGTGCCCGTGTGGGCCCACACTCTCAACTTAGCTTAGCTCGTGTAGCCCACACGGCCACACTCGAGCCACCACACGGCCGTGTCTTGTGCACGACCATGCCTTTGTCGACCACACGGCCGTGTTTTTACACACGGCCTACCACACGGGTGACCACACGCCCGTGTGGCATCGACAGAACTATTTTTTGACTTTTTTCGGAGCCTCGTTTTAGCATTTCGGATACACACTTAGTATCGATTCGATGCAAAACCACTCTCGAGCCTTCCAAAACTTAGCAACAAAGTATCCAAAACCCTTAACAACCAAATTAGAAGTCTAATATAGTTACCCAACTATGCAAACATCGAATTAATGCTTATCGAATACGACCACCACTTCGAATCAATCCGTTGAAGTAAAAATCGATGCTTCATCACCTTCACCTACGCACAAAATATATCGATTACTCACCAACTAATGTCTATCATAATATTTCCCAAACTCAATAACCCAAATGCTAACAGTAAAACCTTCACTTATTAAGCCGATTCAAGAACCCCAAACCCTGCAATAACAACAATTCAAGCGAGGAAAACGATAGCAATTCAAAAAGGAGAACCCGAATTTGGAAGTGGAGAGAGAGAAGAAATAATAATAGCAAGGAAGGAGAAGAAAACGTTTAGAGAAGAAAAGAAGTTTTTGGGAAAAAACAAAAATTAAATTAGAAATCTAATTTCCCCTAATTTTACTTCCACAAATCCCACTACACATAACTTCCTCAGACTTTTAGCTCTACTAAAACTCTCTCATGCAACTGAGCAAAAATTAATTACCCATGCTAACATAGAGATTCGAACATTAGACCTCCAACACACCACTCCCTTACCACTCGAACCAACAGGCTCATTCTAATATGAGTTTACAGGCAATTAAATAAAAGCCCGCTGAACAGAGATAGAGCTTACTTCCAAAAAATAATAAAATTTACTAAAGGTAAGGCTTGAACTTGAGACCTCTCACACACACCCAAAACACGTAACCACTGAAGCAAACAAATATTGGTGTTAAATATTCACAGAAGCAAAATTAATTTTTTTGGGGCGTTGCAGGTTAAGCGTTAGAGTTTTCTATCTTTTAGTCTAAATTTGATTCCTATATTAAGTATGTTGTTTTTTTTTCTAAATTTTATTTAATATTGGTTTAAGCTTTTTTGGTTAATTTTAATTAATTTTTTAATTTTCAAGTTTTTAATTTTATTTTATTTTTAACTAATAATTTTTATTTATATAAATAAAATAATAAATATTAATTATATAATAAAAATATATTTGATATACTTCATTAGGTTAAAAATACTTTTAAATTAATAACTCCTTTATTTATATAAACAAAATAATAAATATGTAGTTATATAATGATATATATATATATATATTATGTTCAAATATTTTAATTTTTAAGAGTATCAACTAATTTTTTGTTTATTTTTATTTTATATAATTTTCATATGTCAAATATTTATTTTTCCACCTATATTATGAGTATGGTAAATTTTAATATTATAAAATCAAATAATTATTTCAAATATCATTTTTATTTTATATGTAAAATATTTCAAATATCATTATTTTATATGTGAAATATTTCAATTAATTATTTAAAATATTATTATATTTTCACCTACATTGTGGGTATGGTAAATTCTAATATTATAAAAATAATTATTTCAAATATCATTATTTTTATATGTGAAATATTTGAAATAATTATTGGAAATACAAATACAAAATATATAATAATAAAATTTACCACGCCCATGATATGGATTGAAAATAAATATTTCACATATAAAATTATATTTACTAAACATAATTATATTTGAAATAATTAATTGATTTTATAATATCATAGAATTTATCATACCCACATTGATATTTGAAATAAAACACATATGATATTTGAAATAATTATTTAATTTTATAATATTAGAAATCACCATACCCACAATTTAGGTGGAGAAAATAAATATTTTACATATAAAAATCATATAAAAAAAAAAAAATATATAAAAGGTGATATTTTAAAAAATAAAATATATTTAACATAATGATAAATATTGATAATTGCCAAAAGTAACATGTTTTAGCCTCATTCTTAATATATTTTTTAATGATTATTCGATTTAAAATAGTAAATTTTATGCTACTAATCCTTTAAATTCAAGTTTCTATACTTAGGAGAGAATTTGAGAGTGAAAGGAGCGAACAACGTGCAAGAATCGGAGCAAGTTTCAGGAGCCACACAGGCTGCCACATGGCCATGTGCCAGACCATGTAGAAATCATGAATTACACTCAAAACATGCGGAAAGACATAATTTCTAGGTTTTTCGGGCATTCTAAGACTTATATATACCAAATATAAGAAGAGGGGAGGGAGTCGTCATAGAATACTCTAGAAAAAAATTCGAAAAGCACCATTGAAGCCGACTCCGAAGAAGATTTCTATCAAGATTGAAGATCTCCTTTTGATTGCTTTTAAGTTTATTATGAGCTTCTTTATTTCTTGTGGCATATTATCTTTGAGATGCTTTTATTTGTGATTATGAACTAATTTTCTAAATACCTAGAGGAGATGAACCCTATGATGAATTCTGTCTTTTGATTTTTGTTTTACGCAATAAATACTTGAATCTTGTTCTCAATTATGTGTGCTTAATTCTTGGTTTAATATTTTTGGACTATTAATCCATGTTTGATGTGCTTAAATTAGAGGAGAAAAAGTCTATGTTTAAGAGTAGATCTAGCATAATTGAGTGGAGTGGCATGCAATCCTAGAAATAGGTTGACATAAATCTACAGGATTAGAGTCAAATCTAATAGGAGAATCTATAGATCGATTTAATGCGATAATAGGGGTTTTAATTAGAAAGAAATTTCAATTGATCAACCTAGAGTCAGTTGCTCTTACTCTAGAAAGAGATATTAGGATAATTTAAGAATTTCTATGGATCAAGATACTAAGTGAAGAAATTGTTTGATTCAGATTGGCAATGACAAATGAAATCTAGGTGGATTCTTTTCTGGGTATTGTTTTGCTTCTTAGTTGTTAATCGTTTGTTTTCCGATTCGTTCTTTGTCGTGTTCTTTACTTAATTAATTTAGTTAATTTTTGTTTTAATCAATCTCTCCAATTTGTCGGTTAAATAATAGAAAAATAGTAATTGCTACTACTTTTAGTCCTCGTGGGAACGATATCTTTGCTTACCGTAGCTATACTATTAATTGATAGTTGCACTTGCCTTAGTCAGGTTTTTAGTTAGTTTACAATTGCAACAAGTTTTTGGCGCCGTTGTCAGGGACTAAAATAGTAGGAAAAATTTATTTCTATTAATTTAGCTATTTTTATTTTTATTTTAATATTTATATTTATATTTATATTTTTATTTAATTTTTATATTCTAACTTTTTCATTTGTTTGCTTCTGGCGGGTTCTTTTGGTTTATGACTAGAGGAAACTCGTTGGATCCATTACTTTTTGACAGTGAGAATGAAAAGA
Organism: Gossypium rotundifolium; assembly: GCA_025506655.1. Lineage (NCBI taxonomy): Eukaryota > Viridiplantae > Streptophyta > Magnoliopsida > Malvales > Malvaceae > Gossypium > Gossypium rotundifolium. The sequence continues at coordinate 97,219,427 of CP106730.1, forward strand.
CTGCTCGTAGAAATCATAGAAAGGTTAAAGAAGCAAGACAAAGTCAACAGAATATAGTAGACGATCAAGAGGAAAAGGATATTACTGTAGAGATGGGTGATAATCAAAATAATTAGCTACCTCCTACAACTCCTGCTCCTCGGACTATGAATGATTATGCTAAGCCTACTCTGATTGGGACTAAATGAGTATTGTGAGACCTACCATTGCTACAAACAATTTTGAACTAAAGCTGAACACAATTCAGATGGTACAACAGTATGTTCAGTTTGATTGTAATGCCCAAAAATCGCCCGAAGTTTTGGCCAAATTTCGGAGGTCACATTGATCACCAAGTGATCGTAGAAAAATTTAATTTAACAAATCGAAAAACATTGCAGCATTTAAGTTATGTAAAATTTTCAATTATAAAATCTCGATATTTCAAAAGAAAATACCGTCTCAATGAAACTTACGTGCGTAAAACACAAAATTCTGTACCATAGTTTTCAAAACAGTACTTACAATTCAAGGTGTTTAATTATAAACTCAGAAATTATTAAAATACTATTAAAGCTTGTTCTTAACCGTGATTGTCCGAGACCTCTGCATACTGAGTCCAACATCAAAATTCAAAAATGTACCTACAAGGGAAAAACTAAGGAGTGAGCTGCACCAGCTTAGTGTGAGTTCAAAACATATCTAACAACAAAATTACAGATCAGAAACCAAATAGTAGTTCGATAATGGAAAGTACTTACAGAGATACATAGAAACAAAAAGAAAACTCAAAACCAACATCCCAAACAGACGTAACAGTCAAAGCACACCAAATCGCACACATAATACTCATTATATAAACCCGTCAACGGGTCGATACAATAATACTTATCATCACAATCCAAAATGTCACTATGCTAACACCTCAATGCGCGCAGAATCAGTCATAAATATTATGATGAACAGAGATATTACAGACAAGTAACTCACACCCAGATGCTTATGAATGCAGTCAAGTATTAAAAACCCAAACATCTAGCCAAAACACCTCTCTATCTCTTGATCACACTTCAAAAGAGCTGTTTAAGCTCATCCAACCAAACACACCACATAAGACCTCGAAAGGTCCATCCAACCCTACATACCATGTATGTGGACTAAGTTACTCAGATAATAATACGCAGCAAGGCTAGCGTATATGCAGTACAGTGCATTGCGGTAAACTACCAGATTAGAAAATAGTACACAGCAAAGCTGACGTACATGCGGTATAGTGTGGTAAATCAGCTGTATTGATAAGTTACAGTTAAACTGCCAGATCAGATCAGAATTAGTCTTCTTTCTCTTCACAACTGCTCCAAAAATTACTTTATGCAAGTGCATGTATGCTTACAACCTCATAGAAACTATGAACACATCGGTAGGTAATCAGACAGAAACAGGCATGCACACCCAGCTAACCGGGTTCAGAATCAGATATCTCGCACAACAGTCACAAATAACACATAAGCTAAAGCTCAGATCAGAGCCTTAACTACCCTCACTAAAGCCTAGTCAAGGGTCACAACACATAGACACATTTTCAGATCAAAAACATTCACAGAACTAAATTTGGTGGCTTTGGACCACACGGCTGTGTGCTCTGGCCGTATGGAAAAGCCTAAGCTGTATGGGGGTCAACACGCCCGTGAGGGAAGAGGCACACGCCCGTGTGAGCCAGGGACATGGCCGTGTGAACAGGTCGTGTAACTCTCTATCCAAAGTTCTCTTGGGGTGGTCAAAAAAATCAAAGGTCACAACCCCCTCCGGGTTTTCAACAACCTTATTAGTAAGAGAAGAAACCGAATCTTGAGGAGATGTTAGCTAAATTTATTTTGGTGTTAGAAACTCAATTTCAAAACACTGAGACGACACTGAAAAATCAACAAGCATCAATTCATGGGCTTGAAAATCAAATTGGACACCTGGCCAAACTTATCTCGGAAAGACCACAAGATAGCTTACCAAGTAACACTGAAACTAACCCAAAGGAGCAAATCCACCGAATCACTGTTCAAACGTGGAAGAGTTAGTCAAGCCTGAAAAGAAGTCGAAGCTAGAAGCTGTTGTGAAAAGTGATGAGGTTGAGGAAGGTAAGAAAGAACATAAGTCAGTAATTAGATAATACAAACCATGGATCCCTTATCCAACAGCATCAAAGAGAGACCACACAAAAGAACAATATGATAAATTTCTTGAACTCTTCAAATAATTGTATATTAACTTACCGTTTGTTGAAGCCCTTTCACAAACATCGTAAATAATCTTAGGACACGTAGTTAAATTTGTCCCCTACTATAATAAGGTCATGCAAACAACTCACGTAGTAGATCTTTTCCTATTTTCCCTCGATTGAATCTCTAAGCTCTCTCCACAATATCACAATTTCCTCCCAACCTTCATACTCTTTCCCTTCATTCTATCTTCATATTCTTCCCTTGTTTACCTTATAGGTTAACATTTTATTTCCAGTTTGTTTGGTATATAAAAACATGCAAGAAATGAGGATAACAAAGCCAATTTTTTTCTTTTAAGTGATGGAAATTGTAAATTAAAAATTTTATAATTTCATATTTTTATAAAGAGATTTATGTAAACTTTTACTATTTTGGGATAGCACATCATGGGAAATGATTATGGGGATTGAATTTTGGAGCTTGAATTATTAGATATCATTATTTAAAAATGAATTAAATTTCAAAAAAAAAAATTTCATGATGTTATGTTATCATGTGTATCAAGTAATTGACCATTCCTAAAGTTAATCCTTAATTGCTGTTAAAACTTAACTCATAATTATCTATTTACTAAATCATTATGGACTGAATGCACTATTGAATAGCATTAGTTTTCTTTAGCCGTATAATGTGGAATTTTCAGAAACTTTTATCCTACATAAATAGCTAACCCATTGTCTAATAACTTTACAAATTTTAAAGGGTTTAAAGGAAAAGTTTCCCATTTAGAGGGGCTTGAGCCTCTCTGCTTGCCCCTAAAAAAGAAAACAAAAGTAGAGAGCCATTTGAAGTTTTTATATATGTATTTAAAGGATCATTATAAACTGATATTTTTATTTGTGTTTAGATATGCATCGAACACTAGTGTCAAACAATGATATCACAATTTTTAATTGATAAATAGTGTAACAAAAGAATTACGTATTTATCAACATGGGAAAATAATGAAAGTGAAAGGATTGTATTAAACAGTGACGCTATGTCATCTGTATCCCTTTCAATAGATTTATGTCACATCAGCATTTTTATATTGAATTTCAGTATTTTTATCTTGAAAAAAATCAAATCCAAATTAAAATACTGAAATTCAGGATAAAAATACTGATGTGGCATTCAATCCTTTCTCATAATGGAATAGGGGAAGTAAATAAGTACAAAGCTATCTTCCAACTACCATTGTTACAGTAAGATTGTTTGAAGCTACAATTTCTTGACCATCTGAAATAAAATCTGCATCTATGGAACTCCTCATGGAAGCATAAGAGGGTTGCCTTGGCATCGGGAGCGTCGGTGTTTCGCTCTCAAGCAGTAACATCACGGCTGCCATTGTTGGCCTATGCATTGCAGAATCTTGCACGCACAACATGCCTATGTGAATGCATTTCAACATTTCATTCGGGGAGCATGAATCCCGAATGGAAGGATCGACGAGGTCCATTGCTTTATCTTCATTCCAAAGATCCCATGTCTGAAAACCAGTTCAACAGCTAATATCAGAAAAAACAAGTTTACTAATACATGTTTGAAACATAGCTTTGGCTGCAAAATGATGCATTTTATACTTACATATGTTATAAGACTTGTGTGCTCCATTGATCGGAAACTAGTATTTCTCCGGCCGCAAATGATTTCTAACAACAATACCCCAAAGCTATAAACATCTGACTTCACCGAAAATAAGCCTTCCATGGCATATTCAGGCGACATATATCCACTGCAATATAAGAAAAGGATTGCCTGTGTCAAGCTACTGAAACTTGTTTGAAAGTTGAGCTTTTTGTTAAAATATCTATCAAACATGTTGAGCTTACTATGTGCCAACCACTCGAACTGTATTTGCTTCGTGTTGATTACCCCCGAAGATTCTAGCCATCCCGTAGTCGGAAATCTTTGGATTCATTTCTTCATCCAACAAAATGTTGCTGGCCTTTAAGTCTCTATGAATTATTCGAAGTCTCGAATCTCGATGGAGGTAAAGGAGTCCTCTAGCAATGCCTTCAATGATGCTGAGGCGGGTTCTCCAATCTAGCTTTTCTTTCCTGGCCTCGTCTGCCATAAAATTTATCAGGAAACTTCAGCTGTAAGTACAAAGAAATGGCTGCAAAAACTAATAATAAATCCAGGCTTTGCCGTTCTTTCGGGACTTACTGAAAAGAAAGTAGTCCAAACTTTTATTAGGCATATACTCATAAATCAGCATCTTTTCATCCCCTTGAATGGAGCAACCTAAGAGTCTAACAAGATTCCTATGCTGCAGTTTGGCAATGAGGATAATCTCATTCTTAAACTCCTCTAAGCCTTGGCATGACTTGGCTGAAAGCGTCTTTACAGCTATTTCTTGACCTCCAGGAAGCTCTCCCTGTTGATAAGCATAAACAAATATTACCACCTTTAGTTCAATGACATTACACATATTACATATATAACAATTTGATGAAGTTACTAAAGAAAATCACCTTATATACAGCACCAAAACCCCCCTGCCCAAGCCTGTTTCCTTCAGAGAAGTTGTTTGTTGCAGCTGCCAAGCTACCAAGGTTAAAAATTGGTAATTCCGGCCTATTAACTTGCTTCCCGTCAATAAGGATGCCGGATGATACTGAAAGATCTGCTGATAATTCTTTGCTCTTCGACTTGGACTGTACAAGAACTGCTATGTCGTTGTCCTTGCAACATGGCATTGACGAAACTTCAGGCAAACCTGAAAAAAAGAGCTGAAAATCAATACCAAGTAGTAGACTCGATGGCTTTCGAGAAGGAGAAAAAGTGATTACCTTTTGGTTTCTTCTTGTAGATCCATAGTAGCCAAAGAGCTACCATTAAGCTGCATGCCCCCACCAGAGAAATTATAATTATAACAAGTTTAGATATCTTCCTCCTGCCATCTATTGATTGAAATGAAAAAAAGGTGTTAATAGATCACACAAGTATTGTTTCAAGATTCAATTTTGGCTCGGATTTATGCAGCCAAATGCAACAGAACTTTAATGTTCAAACCTTAAAATGAAAGAATGAACTCAACCATTCATAGCCTGCTAACATATGAAGTTTAGTAGATGCCTTGCAAGGCAAGAAAATTTAACTTCTAATTACTAATAACATAAAGGAAGTTAGCTTACCTAATTCAGAATGATGGAGACGATAAAAGAACTCTAAACTTCCACTTTGATCCAAATGTGAAATATCAACCAAATCTTCCGTCCACATCATGCATCCAATACCGGAAACAAATGCATATGCCTTACACGAACAATTTCCCAAGCAGCTTCTTCCGCAAGCATCTAGGTTGCTTGCAGACAGGAACAAGTTCGATAAATCGGGTAACTTGGTGCACTTCAATCCCTTAAAGCCATCTGGTTCACCGGTACCATTAGTCCTCTGGCACTGCAACTCGATCTTCCGTTCACATCCACCTGACCAGTTCCCTCTACTCCATTGATCCGGAAACGTTGGTTTAAACCCTTTTAAACAATTGCAACTTAAAGAATTGGAGTTGTCACAGGTTGCATAATACCCACAAAGATTGTAAAGTTCACATCTATTAGTAGGGTCAGTATGTAATTGCAGATCTTCCCATTTTTTCTCATCCTCATTCCATCTCAACTGATGCTCCCTTCCATCCCACCCTACTCGAAATCTCAACAAATCAGAAGGGTTTGAAGGATTATATGTGAAATACTGTGTCCTATTTTCATCAGGCTGAGAAAGCTTGAATCCATATAAGAAACTAGCAATGTTACTCATGTTGGAAACACCTGTGAAAATCACTGAATTCCATTGACCACTTCTCCACCTTCTTTTCATATGATCCCATATTATGATCTGTGGTCCTCCATGAGGATCAACACCCACAGTATAGTTCCCTGGTGATGGATCATTAGCTGATTTCCATGCTGTGAATGCACGGTACTCACCTATTGCTGAATTCATTGGTACTCTCATTCCAGGCAGAAATGTATCAGTTGGATGGTTGAAGCTTTGCCAATGGACTCCATTGGTATCACCAATGCTTTCATTGCTTGATAACACAAAATTCCCTGAATTCTGGAGAATTGCAGCCGTGTTGTTCGATGAAAACCTTGAAACATTAGATGACCAAACTAAACTGTTATTACCATCGAACACAACCAAGTTACCATCAACACCAATCCTCAAAGCTCCATCATTGCCAGATAATGGATTGTTTCGATTTGCAACCCAAACAACTGCTTTCACATCAACCTTGTACCATATCCCAAGAAATCTAAGTGTGGAGTTTTCAGGACTGAAGAATCCCAGTTCGAAAATCTCAGCTTCAGATACCAACGTGTCACCATCCCTTACCGTTTGGCCTTGTCTGATTATATCAATCCCATCACAAATCCGAACAAGAGAACATAGAAGGAAAATGGATGAAACAAGTAAAACAAAAACTGGGTTGTTGATATTAGTTTCCATATCATAGTCTAGGAGGAGAAATGCAGAGGTTAGGAATATTTGTGGGGGTTTTCATAAACAAGGTTCAAAACGGTGGCCTTGTTTGTCTGCGGATTAAGAAGACAATTTAGACTCTAAAACCTGCAGAAAGTACTTTTTACATATACTTTGGGTTTTTAAGTTTTTGACCATTGAAACATAAAAAAGAAGCGGCGGTGACGGCTGGCGGGATGCGGAAGAACAAAATGGACGGCCTTTTGGAGTTTGGACCCATCCATGGTTTTAACTAAAACTGGGGAAGGCAAATCAGATTAGCAATTCTAAAATTCTTGTTTATTATTTTAATAAAATTAAAATATTCAAATCTAAATATTATTTAAATTTGAAAAAGTTATATATCTTAAAATATTCAAATTCACAATATTTATTAAATATTTGTAATTATTATAAAAATATAACAATTTTGTAAATCAAATGAGCAAGTGTCATATGAAATAAAAATAGGTAAATTAGATTAACAGTTACTCAATGTTGAGTAGTTAACAAAAAATCACTTAAATTTTATTTCAGTCACTCAATTTTAAAAAAATAATAAAACATCAAATGCTCAAATGAATAATTGACATATCTAATTAATTAATTGACGTGGCCAGTTAACTTACCATTGAATAAGTAGTCAAATGGTCAAAAGAAAAAAAAAGATGATTGGTCTTTCTTTTGTCTCTTTTTCTTCTTCTTTTCATCTTTCTCTTCATTTTCTTCTCCCTCAATCTCTGTCTTCTTATGCTTTTTTTTTTCTTGTTCTTCTCTCCTTTCTCTTCATCTTCTTTCTCCCTCAACCTCATCTTTTACCATCTCCTAAATTTGGGTCTTTTTCTTTCAATCTGAATGTACTCCCACTTACAGTTGTGATGCAAAGTGTTTAACACTAAGAAGACAGTGATAAAATTTACAAACAGTTAAAAAATTGAGTTGTTGGCTGCTGAGGATGCAGGAAAAATACAATGTGCTGCAGCTACAAGGAAGCAATTCAGTAGGCACTCATGTACCATGGTATTTGAGGCACATGATAAATCCATTTTGGATCTCGAGAATCAAGCCAACCAGTTTTCAGCTTGGTTTCAACCATTGAAAATACAACTTTGTTGGCTTCTTCTTCAGCTTTAACCTACCACTATCTTCTTTTACACCCTTTTTTTCAAGGACTAATTCCTGGGACAAGAGGGACAATAGGTTTGGGTGTCTTTATTTTCTCTACCATTATAGCTTGAGTGGTTAGAACTACCCCAGAAACAGAGACAGCACTTTGTAAGGCCATCAGGCAAAAATGTCAAAATTTAATCCAGTGATCTATCTAATAAGACCAAAAAGACAATGAAAAATCAATAGACAATAACTTCTTAATACATACAAATAGATGGTTGACTCCAAAATAAAGTCACATATATTTGCTACAATATCTACACCAATCTGTTCATCTGAATCTTCCATTGAATTCTTTATTGTGTGAATCTGCTCTGACAAATGTATATAAGTTGTACCACCACGAGGTACTATCCCTTCATCCATGGCAGCAAATGATGCATTCTTTGCATCTTCAATTCTTAGTTTATAGTCTTCAAGTTCTATCTCATTATGTGCTCCTATCTACAGTTGTGATGTAAAGTGTTTAACAATTCTTAGTTTACGGTCTTCAAGTTCTATCGCAGAACAAAGCTCCTTCCATTTTCTCTTCTTCTTTTCTCTTCTTCTCCATTTCTTTTTTTTTTTTTTTTCTTCTTCTTATACTGCCCAGGGCTCTGAAATGGATTTAGGGTTAAAAAAGACTGATTAAATAACAGTTAGTTTACCGTTAAATGTCATGTCATTTTTTCGTTACATTGATAACAAAAAATAGTTAAAAAATTATTTTATTATTTTTTTAAAGTTAAATAACTGAAATAAAACATAAATGATTGTTTTGTCAGTTGCTAAAAAATTAAATAACTATTGATATAATTTACCCAATAAAAATCTAACGTTTTATATATTGTACTTTTAGTGTAATCGGAAAAAAAAATATTCTAAAGCAACCACGTGAGAAATATGAAGGGGCATTAATTATTAAATATGAAGGTAGCCGTCATCAACTACTTCTGGGGGCTATCTTTCTGCCCTGGATTTGGTCTACTTGCAATGGCATGAACCATCTGGGTCAACCTCGGTCATTGGGTCTTCCTTCAGAAATTACTATAAATATTAACAATAAATAGTAATTTTTATATTAATTTAAAAAAATAAAAAATAAAATAGGGTTTTACTAATTTAGTGGATTTAAGTATAATTTGTTGATTGAGTCATAGTTTAATTGGTATTAATATTATTATCAATGTAAAAATATGTAGTTTTGTGTACGTTGAATCGCATTATCTTCTTATTATGAATTGTGGAGAGGCTATAGGTAATTTTAAATACTGTGTCAAAAAAGTGAATGTGATTAGAACTTATAATGAAATTACTAAAAGAATAAGTATGGTTTCATATGACTCTAATTGAGAAGTGCATTATTTGCACTTTTAGTTGCTTGAAGTTTTGGTCATAAGGTTGAATGGAATGGATGCTAGGAAAATTGTGGAGGGCTAAATTTGAAATTTAACCCTTTTATTTTTATTTTAGGGAATTTTTATCTTTTTGCTTTTCTGAATTGAAAATGTAAATCTAATTGATGAAATTAAATTCAAATTTAATTTAATGTCATTATAAATGGCTATTAGTGGAATATTTGTTTCATTTTAAAATGTCATATTAACAGATTTAATAGTAAGATTTTAACAATATTAATAATTGAACTTAAATTTTGTAATTTAAATAATAAAAAAGACTAAATTCCTAAAAATAATGTTAATTTTGTTTAGTAAATGGAATGGTTTCATGTGAGGCCCCTGCAGCGCATATTCTCCACAAGAAGGAGGTTTTACCCTGACGCGGTTGGAGTCGGACAAGGAACCTCTAAGGTTCGATCGCTACCCAGGCATTCCCCCATACCTGAAAGCAATGACCATTCTGGTATGGAACTGTAGAGGGGCCAAGCACCATGACTTTGTCCCCATTATACATATCATGTGAATTACTGAAACTAAAGCCCGTGCTAGCGAGGTTCTGAGGATTGTGGACAAGCTTCCTTTTGATGCTTGGATTGACACTACGGCTATTCACTGTAAATGAAGGTATTAGGCTTTTATGGCTCTCTTCGATTATCACTATTACACGTCTTTGCGACACTGAACAAGAAATCCATATTTATGATATTATGAAGGGAATAAATTATAATAGAATTTAACTTTAAAAATTATAATTTTAAACACTAATAAAATAATATCATGTAATTAAATTTTAAAGATAATAAAGTATTATTATGTACTCATCTATATTTAATATATTTTTCTACTTATTTAATTTTAATTAAATTTTTATTTTTAAATTATAAACAAATATCTTTTCTTCTTTTACAAATTTTAATCATTTTGTTTTTCCATATGTTAATATTTTTATTTTTGTTCAACCAATTTTTTTAAAAAATTTAGTAATTTTTGTACCATTTTTTCATGTCATTGGCATATAATTTTGGTAATTATTTTAGCATGAATCCCAAACCTTGAACTTATATTCTGAACCTTAAACCATGAATTCTAAATATTGAGATTTAGGATTCGTGTTTAAGATTTAAGATTTAGGTTTAAGGTTTAAGTTTAAATTTTGAGATTTGTAATTATGGGTTTAGGGTTCTAATTTAGGGTGTGAGGTTATAGGTTCAAAGTTCTAGGTTAGGATTCAAGGGTTCGGGATTATAGGTTACAAGTTCAACATTCAAGATTCAAGGGTTCGGGGGTTATGGGTTTGGAATTCTAAATTTAGAGTTCAAAATTTAAAGTTTGGAGTTCAGGATAAAAAATTATCAAAAGTTTATTTTAATGACATGAAAAAATTGTTGAAATGGTATTTAATAATTGAAAAGGATCTATGAAAAATGTGATGGGAAGAATCCATAAAATAATTTTTCTATGGATGAATGTATAATAATAATTTTATTTCTTTAAGATGATGTGGCAAAATTTTATTGATACTAAAACTTTAGTTTTAAAATTATCCTAATATAAATTATTCACATATAATTGGTTTATATATATATATATATATATATTAAATAAATACACTTGAAAAAAGAAAGTGAATTCTTTTAAAATTTTATATTTTCTGAATAATTTTATACTATTTTTGATTTGTATAGATGATAATTAAAATTCTTATTAAATGTCCATTTGACACGAATTTAAACAGTGTATCTCATTTCTAACTCTCGTATTAAAAAATGTTAAATTATATATTATAAATATAAACATTCCTACTTCCTTAAAATAAACATATAAGCAAATACATTAAATAAAATTATTAAAATTTCACAAATATTAGATTTTTTTTTCTTTTTTCCTCCAAACTTTAGCTTTTAACCTTAGGGACACGTGCCAGTTAGAAAGTTAAAACTTAAAACACATAAAAGGTTTCAATTTAAACGCATAATATTACTATAATAACAAGGATTCAACAAATTTTATTGAAGAAAATGATTCTTAATATATGTCCTTAGAGAGATTAATCAGATAGCATACACTTTAGTAAAAATGATTCTATCAAATGATGAAAGAACCCTCTCTTTTACTTTTTTTTTCTTTTGTTATATTAAACATTAAAGAATACGTAGAAACATGTGCATATATGTTTTCTTTACTTTTTATTTTCTTCAATCGATTCTGTAACTTAAAAATCAAAAGTGAACATAAAATAAAAGAGTGAAGTTATTCAATGAAATATAGTACAAATAAATAAATCATTTTTCAACTAAAGTCAGTCAATAAAACTACATTATTGTTTATACAAATCGTGCAAGTCTTATGATCTTAAAAAAAAAAAAAAATCCAAATAAGACATTTTAGAAATATAAACAACAATTTTTTTAATATTTAAAAAATTTATTTTATTGTCGATTGAGTTTTAACTTGATTGGTATGATCATTGTTGTCAATATAGAGGACATGGGTTTGAGTGTGCTAAAACACATTATCCTTCTATTTCTGGGTTGAAGAGGAATTATGGATAATTCTAAATATTATGTCGAAAAGAACAAATATTATTAAAATCTATAATGAGATTGTTTAAAAAATAAGTACTTTATAAAAATAACAAATTATATATTTATATTTTTTTTCCTAAAGACGTCATAGTTTGGTATTCAACTTCAAATCTACTTAACTTCACCTTTTAAATTGACTATTTGAATTCTTTCTTTCCGCAACTTACAACGTTTTCTAGGGTCATCAATACAGTTTTTCCTAATCAATTTTCTTCCTATTTCTTGTAGCAAGTCATGCATATACAATTTGTAGTTTTCATTAATTGTTAATAGAAATATTTTAATGAGAACATCAATTCCAATATCGAAAAAAATTCGCAACTAGCTAATCTAAATGTAGTGCATGATTCCGAGTAAACTAAGAAGAAATAAACACAAATAGTGAAGAAGATTAAAAGGTTACAACTCAATTAGAAACAACCATCAAAATAAAAATATGGCTCAAAAGATAATAAATGAAATAAGTATAAGAAAATAAAAATAAAACAACTAAAAACGAAAATAAAAATAACATAAAAATAGAAAAGAAAACGAATAAAATAAATTATCCTTATCGTCAAAGGAATCGGTATCGTGAATTGCCAGCGTTGAAGAAGATATATGGAGGTGGCTGAAAGATCTACTGCAAAGTCGCATCAATACTGTCGAACCGCTGAAAGCAATGCTGATCAAATCGAGTGAACCACTCGGACAGGTCCGCTAAGGTAGCAGTAGAAGAACTAGTACGGTGACTCGAAGAGGGAACCTTGTGGTGGACAAGGACATCATTAGCAAAGTCCTCATGCTCATTTTGAGGACCAGAATGAGATAGTCGGTATTGAGGAGGATCCACTCCACGCAGTCACTCAATCATCCTCATATGGATCATGCTCGATAATCCCTGCGAGGACATATCGTCCTACTAGTGTAAGTGAGGAGGACTGCTCTGGTATGTCGAGGAGACCGAAGTATCGTGTAGGTCGAGTCACGTAAGGGCCTCTCCTACTGCACTCTGTCTGATGTCAAACAGCGAGGACAATGAAATAGGCGAGATCAAAGGTACACCCCGTGGCCATGCTCCACAAAAAATATGTGTCGGTTGTGCCGACGACTCCGGTGCTTTCTCCCTTACCAGTCAAAGTGTGAGCCAAGCTGGCATCAATGTAGCGCAAGGCCGGAGGAAGAGAAGTCACCTTCGAACGGATCAAGTCATAAGGCATCGTACTCGCTATGAGGTCGACCCAACAAAGAGATGGCGAGTAGTGGATGTGCCAATATAATCGAAGAAATCCCTCGGCACTCATAAATTCTGCAATGTAGAGTCTCAAGGTAGCTTTGAAGTCTGGGACACTAATATGTCACGTCATATCACCGAGTCTAAAGGTGATAGTGCCCACTCATCATGGGTCAACATCACCTGCTGTAACAGAGAAAGTCGAACAAAACTCCAAAGTAAGCTCCATGTATGTGGGCGCGATAATGGAAAAGAACCGGTCCCAATGAGGTGTAGCAATGATGGCGCAGACATGATCAGCTAATTGGACCTGCTCTAAAGTAGCCCAATCAGTACATTGTCCTAATCCGAATGTCCTTAGTCGAAGATGCTGATATAAGTCCTCCTGGGGACCCTGTGGAAACCGTAAGAATGGATGGCGGCCATAGGCGAAAACTCGAGGAAGAGGTCATACCTGGAGTCTTCTGTTTTTCGAAGCGGGGACGGTGACCTTAAACTTGCTTCGTATATTCGTCATAATGAATCTGCAAGAAAATTAAACAATCAAATATTCAAACGAAATGAAGCAAATGGACCAACCAAACATAATAGAGGCAATCCAATAACCAATGCAATAATTGAAGGCAACATCATCAACTTAACGAATTAAATAAATCAATATTGAGCATAATAAAAACAATAATCACAAAGATAATACCAAAAGAAACAAGAATAATTAAAACAGTAATAATACTAAGTATGAAAATAAGAAAAGACTAAGTAAAGATAATACCAATAAAAACAAAAATACTAACTAAAAATAATACGAGTAAACAAGTTATTGCATACAGGTTCCACTATGACTAAAAATAAGAATAATGACAAGAATAAAAATAAAAATAAATAAAACAATAAAACAAATAATAATAATAATAATAATAATAATAATAATAATAATAATAATAAAAACTAATTATAAGAAAACTAAGAATAATAAGACAACCAATAATAATGCTAAGAATAAGAATAATAAGCAGACACTACTAAAAAATAAAAAGAAAAGGAATAAGAAAATTATAACAACAATGAAAACAATAAAACTAAGGTAGCAGGCAAAATAATAATAGAACAATAATAATAAAATGACTAAACAGAATAAATAAAATAAAAATAAAACTAAGTAGAGAAATAAAAGAAATAAAAATTAAAAAATTAAAGAAAATAAAAAAATAGGGCAAATAGGTCGGACTGATGGTAAGATGGTGGCCAGAGTTACGACAGAGGGTCACGAGTTGACAGTACAGTGGTTGGCGCAAGGGACGGACGAGGCTTGGGGTGGGGTTGGCGCAAGGGGAAGGTTGCGATGGGGGTGCGACGCGGATGGGTGGGCACTCTTGCAAGGGAGATAAGGGAGAGGATTGATTAGGGAAAAAAGGGAAAGCCAATGAGGGGAGAGGGTTGGGGCTATGAGGGTAAGGGTACGATGGAGGTGAGCGGGCAAAAGTAGAGGTTCAAGCACTAATGGGAAAAGGGGTTTGCTAAGGGATAGATGGAAAGGGAGGAAGGGAAGAGCACAGAAAAAGAGGATGGGGTATGGTGCAGAGGGTGTGCGATGACGGTGGCTGGATTGGTGAGTGAAGGCAGATCAACAGCGGGGAATGGTGAGCGGCGACGGGGGTTTCTTTTTGGGGTAGGAAGAAGACAAAAACACCATGAAAGGGGAATTATAGTTTAAATGGGTGATACAATCGTGTAAGGGCCCGTGTTGGGCCACACAACCATGTAGATCCTTCTTAGCCCGTATGTAATTAAAAAATCCAACCCAATCTTCATATAGCCTAAGACACGCCCGTGTGTCCAGGCCGTGTGTGCCAGGCCGTGTGTGATCTCCTTTGCTTCTCCCACGCTCGTGTGAGAGGTCGTGTGAGGCACACGACCTCACACACGCCTGTGTGACTCGGCCATGTCTCTTGCCTGTATAACTCACTGACCTAAAATTAAATTGAAAAAATAGCTCCAGGACGTACACAGCCTAGGTCATGCCCGTGTGTCTAGGCCGTATGGACTATCTTAGGCCGTGTAAACGTCAAATTTTAGAAAAATTAAGTCCCAAGACTCAAACGACGTGTAACTCATTATCGTATGCCCCATGGTGCACACGGCCTGGGACATGCCCGTGTCTCCAGGCCGTGTCGATTAAAAACACACCTTTTTTAATTTAAAAAAATTAATTTAATTAATTTGAAAAATTACATGAAATAAAATTAAAAGAATTAGCAAAGTGTTAACACTCGGGTTGCCTCTAGAAGCACTTATTTAAAGTCTAAGCTTGACTTACCTTGTACACGCATTTACGGCGGTTTGCGAAGCCAAAATTCCTTTTTCTCGTTATCAAATACTTTACCAAAATAAGGTTGAGTCACGTATTATTTACCTTAAACGTGCCGAATTCAGAATGAGTTACCTGGACGGTACCATAAGGGAAGACGTTCAGTACCATAAATGGGTTTGATCCGTTTGTATTAATGTAACACCCCAAACCCAGCCTAGACGTTATGGCTGAATCTGGCGACGTCACATGATAGTGCTTTGGAAAACATAATTGCGCTAAAACCATTTGTAGGTAACTTGGGCTTTTGCCAAAACGTGTCATTCAATTATTCATTATCCATTTCAAAACTTTATGTGTCGCGAAAGCTTTTTAAAATAATTTGCAAGTTCATGTATATTTGATAAAACCTTTGTTTATCTTGAAAATTAGCGTCTTGTCCTACTGCTAGCAGTTCATAAAATAATTATCCCAAATTTTAAGAAAAATCTGTAAAGGTCTTATTATAAGAAATATACCCAAAAATAGCCAAATCTTAAGTAAGTAAATAAAAATAAATTGTAATTAAGTGTCCAGAACCGTGGTCATCATCGAGTCTTCAGCTGCACTGATCCGTTTATCGATGGGGATTACCTGTACAAATTAAACAAAAAAGGGTGATTTTTCGCAAACTCAGTGTGTATTCCCCACAGAAATCATACACACAGAATATCAATTAATAGACATATGTTCACAGTTTGGGTCTGAGCCCATTACAGAACAGTGTGGTCCTTAGCCCACTCAGATAGAGAATCAGATATAATCTAGGGCCTTAGCCCATTTCAGATATATTATGCAGATCAGAACAAAATAACAGAGTCCTACCCACCAGCCTCTTCTTACCAACTCCGTCCAACCCTACACACCATGTGGGGATAAAATCAACCCACCCATCCCTACACACCATGCTGTACCAAAACGTGACACATAATCAGATAATTGCAGGTGAGCTACAGATAACAGGCTTATGAGCCTTTCAAACACTTCCTCCAGTAAATCATCAACCCACCCTGATGCAATGCAACATACACAGAATGTCATGCTATAATGCAGATAATAGTCCATACATTCAAATCAGTAGACATGCTAAATGTAACATGCTTAGTATGGATTTCACATAATCAAATCACATAACTACGGGTCTAAGTATAGCTTATGGACCCTTCATTAGGTTCACAGTCGACTTTCGCAACCCATGCAACCTTTCAGAACTTTTCATAAAAATGGGCTCACACGCCCATGTACTACCCATGTGGGCCCACACGCCCGTGTGGTCTACACAACCCAAATTGGCCTTGGCTATGTGGATCACACGGCCTGGCCCAGAATCCCACACGCCCATGTGGTTCACCAGTGTGGGCCCACACGCCCTATGGCCCATCGGCCCAATTGGTCGAGCTTGTATGTCGCACACGGCCTTGCCTAGCCATCAAATGACCGTGTCGCTTGCTCACGACCTGGCTCGTCGATCACACGGCCGTTCAATGACTAACAGTCTTACACACGGCCTTCCACACGGGCGACCACACGCCTGTGTTGCATAGACAGTAAGTAAGTTTTTAGCTTTCATCGAAACCTCGTTTTCTGTATTTTGGGTACACACCTGGTTCGATTTCGACGCGTAACAACTCCCGATCACTCCAACACCTATATTTGACAATTGAAAGCCCAATTTTATTCACTTAATCCAAGTTGTTATGGACAAGAGATTTCTCAAAACTTACCGACAACCTTACCTTTAACGAGTAAGAAGTAATGTCTTGCAACCCGAGAACCCGATTAAAGCCTTCGAGTAGTACCTAAATGTGAGTAAAATGATTCCTCCATTAATCGCTTAATAAAAAAAACACTAACAATTATAGAAAAAACCACTTACCAATCACGCGTCCTGACTATAGATAATAGACACGGTTGAACGGAAGGAGAACCAAAATAAGAGAGGGGGAAAAACTATAGAATTTTGGCAACCAAAGGAGATAGGGAAGGGAAAACGGCAATAAAAAGAAAGAGGGAAAAAGGAGGAAGGTTAGCCGAAATTTTCAAACAGAGGAAGTAGTTCTGAACAAAAACTGTTAACCCCCAAACTTTTCCCTTAATTCTCTCTCTACTATCAGATTTTTAGTCCAACACAACCTATTTGAATGTGTTAGGCAAAAATAATACCCATGCCAAGATTCGAACACAGTTCACTCAACATAACCAACACTCCACTTAACCACTAGACTAGCAGGCCCGTTCTGCTAATTTCTTATACATTTTAACTTATAAGCCTACCAACCAGAGTTTGGGCTTTATTCATAAAAATACCAAAATTTACCTATGTTGAGACTTGAACTTAGGACTCTTACATATACCCAAAACACATAACCACTGAAGTAGATACTCAATTGTGTCAAAATTACAAAATTGAAATTTAAAAAAAATCGGGGCGTTAAAACTCTACCCCCTAAAAGAAAATTTCGTCCCTGAAATTTTACCTGATCAGAAGAGGTGAGGACACTGCTGATGCATCGAATCCTTTGGCTCCCAAGTGGCCTCCTCAGTGCTATGATTTCGCCATAGCACCTTCACTAAGGGTATAGATTTCCTCCGTAGAACCTTAATGTCGCGCTCCAGAATCTGAACCGCTCTTCCTCAAATGTTAGATCTGGTTTAACCTTGGTGTCCTCAATAGGAACAACATGCATGGGATCAGAGCGGTAATGTCTCAACATTGAGACGTGGAACACATCATGAATGTGATCCAACTCTGGAGGAATCTCTAACTGATACGCAACTGGCCCCTCTCTTCAGAACACGATACGGCCCAACAAATCGAGGACTCAGCTTACCCTTGCGACCGAACCTCAAGACCTTCATCCATGGTGAGACCTTGAGAAAAACTAAGTCTCCTACAGAATACTCAATATCGTTCCTCTTCAGATCCATAGGACTTCTACCTATCAGATGCCACTTTTAGTCGATCCCGAATCAACCGAACCTTATCTTCCATTTTAGAAACCAATTTCGAACCTAGAACACATCGCCCACCAAACTCAGTCTAGCACAAGAGAGTGCGACACTTACAACTATATAGGCTAACTCTACCAATGGTAAATACTCCTCCTAACTACCTCGAAAATCTATAACACAGCTCCTCAACGTGTCTTCCAATACTTGAATCACCCTCTCCGACTGACCATCAGTCCGAGGATGGAAAGAGTACTGAAGTCCAACATTGAACCCAGAGCGTTATGCAACTTCTTCTAGAACTAAGATGTGAAACGAGAATCTCTATCAGAGATGATTGAAACAGGAACCTCATGCAGCCTCACTATTTCAGACACATACAGCTTAGCCAATTTCTAGAGTGAAAGTCCGTCCTGACTTGAATGAAATAAGTAGACATGGTCAATCAATCCACGATGACCCAGACAAAATCCTTCTTAGTGGGTGTTAAAAGCAACCCACTAACAAAATCTATAGTTACTCGCTCTCATTTCCACATCGGTATCTTTACTAGCTATAGCAACTGATCGTATGTCAGAGTCTTAAAAACTTATAAAAAGAATGATCGAACCTAGAAACTAAGACAATGATGGAGGAAACGCACCTATCGAGCAGTAGTGTAGTTTAGAGACAAGACCAAATTGTCGAAACCAAAGGAACTAAAAGTACTAATATTAACTCTCTTTCTATTATTTAGCCTAAGAATTAAGAGAATTTGTTTATCTAATCTAAAATTGACTAACTACTAAGCTAAAGATGCTAAGACACAAAGAATAAATTGGGGAAATACTTGTGGGAAAACCAATTGATTAAGATAATACCTGAGGAAGAATTCACCTAGACTTCACTTGCTATCTAACTCTAAACCAGATGATTTATTCACTTGACTTGATCCGTAAGATTCCCTAATTTATATTAATACCTCTTTCAAGGCTATTAACGTCCAACCCTAGGTTGATTAATTGAAATTTCTTTCTAATTAAAACCCCTAGAATTGCATTAACTCAATTTATGGACTCCCATATTAGGTTTGACCCTAATCCAGCAGATTTTCATCATCCTATCTCTAGGGTTGCGATTAACTCCGCTTAACTATGCTAGATCTACTCTTAGATAGGGTCTATTCCTCCTCTGCTTAAGAGCATAAATGCTTGAATCAATATCCTAAAATATCAAAACAAGAACTAAGAACACATAGTTAAGAACAAATCAAGTATTTATCATACAACTCAAAAAACAATAATAAAATCGTCTTAGGTTTCATCCCCCTCAGGTATTTGAGGGGTTTAGTTCATAATCATAAAAAAATACATCTTAGAAGAAAAGATAAAACAAAACATAAGAAAAAACCTAACCCCTTAAAGGAATTGAAGGAGAGATCCTTAGTCTTGAGTATGACTCCGGCTTCTTGAGATGAATCAACTGGCTTTCTTCGAGTAAATCCCACAATTTGGCCCCTCTAGCTTGGCTCCTTGGGCTAACTGAACTCCCTCCTAAACGCCCCCTTGAAGGTTGGCCTCTAGAGTCTTTATATGGGCTTTTAGAATGGCTTTCTTTGCCTCAAGTACCCTATTCGAATAGAATTCTTCTTTTCTACGGCAAGGACATGCCCATGGCACACACCGTGTAATTCGAGGCCAACCCGTGTTCGAGTTTTTTAATGAGGCAAGGCCGTATGGTCTTGGGCCCAGGCCATGTCGATTTCATAATTTGGCCCATTTACTCCGTTTTGGCCCATTTTTCATTCTTTTCATCCTCCAGTGCTCTCCTAAGTATAAAACATGAAAACAAAAGATTAAGAGCACCAAATTCCACAATTAAAGGGATAAATCATCAAAAAACATGCTAAATATGGGATTAAAATATGTTCATATTATGGTTTATCAAATATCCCCACACATAAGCTTTTGCTTGTCCTCAAGTAAAATTTTCAACTCACAATTAAAACGAACTTACTCAATTAATAATATTCATCGATAATGTTTCATCATAATTCATAGATAATTCATACATGGATAATTTAACTAAAAGAGTCCTAAAGATTCAAACAATCAAAGTCATAGTTTTTAGCACAAAAATATAGGTGTTTCCCCTTATCTAAATAATTACCTCTGATTTAAAATCGACAAGGGTTGACATCCTCAGTAAAGATTCATTCAAATCATTCGAAGTGTTTAAGGTTCCAAATTAAGCTCTCAAAAGTCAAACATGAAAAGTTAATCCCATAGGCTTGCCTGAAAATCAAATCTCCACCACTAAAAAATGAGATGATACACAAATCAAAAGGTCTTTAAAAGGATTGTAATAGGGTTTAGGTTAAAGGTATGGATAAAGGCTGAATTAGAAGGGTTAATATCGAGATTGAATTGACAATTTACCTAACTAGAAAAATGAACTTATCCTAAATAATTACATAAATTGAAAACTTGAAATACTAATAATACGAGTGTCTTCTTCATGATGTTGAATTTAAATGCATAAGCTCACTTAATTACGGAATTAATAATGAATATTCTTCGATTTTTTTTAAGAACAAATCAAGTAATACATATATAAGAAAAATTTAACTATTGAAATAAAATAACTAGGCAACTGATCAAATCAAATCTCGATAGAAGGGTAGTCAAAAGGAATGGTGATAACAAATACAAGATGGGTTTTGGGTTAATATTAGTAGGTGAATCAATAAAAAGGGTTGTTAGGATCAACGGGGTTCACTAGGGGTTAATTGTGAAGGTAGGCTTTTAGTGGAGTAAGTGAATTAAATCCTAAGTGCCTTTATCATCTTAGTATATCAAATCAAAGATGTGATCTCGACATGTATATTCGAAGCAAGTTCTATAATAACAAATCAATGTTGACACACTCATAATCAATAAAGTGAGCACGAAAAGAATGTATGCTTTAAAAGGCTCAAAATCTCACAAAAATTATGGGTTTTTTTTATGACAACCTTATCAATTTCAAACTTCAAGGTAATAATTAAATTCAGGTGGACAACCTATCAAGATTTAAATTTTTTTTTTTTGAAAATAGACTCATCATGCTTGATTCTCTAGTATCTTAAAGTTTAGATCATCATTGCACAATTATCAATGAATTAATCTAAAACATATCAATAAAAATCATGAATCAACAGGAATTCTCTTCTAATCAGTGATATGAGAAAATTACTTAAGACAAGATATCATTCAAGGATTTGAGAATAATGCAAAAAGTTAGGAACTTTTCTAAATAATTTTTCACCCACCACACTTAAGATGTACATTACCCTCAATGTACAAAGATATATATGGAATCATAAGATATAGGGAGAAGTGAAACTTACTAATTTTTGGATGGATTCCTTGAGTTGGCAATGGTTGTGGTGTGGTGGTCGTTGACAATCTCTGCGCTAGATGAAGAAATTGGAAATCTCATAAAGAGTTAGCCATGAAATAATAAGAATACTTCAAAATATACTAACTATATATTTAAAGAAAGGAAAAATAAAAAGAAAGAGTGTAAAAAGGGAAATAATGCTAAAAGAACCGATTAATGGACCGAAAGGTCCTTATTATTAGATGGTTCGCGAGGTGGGTGTGATTTCTAAGGCCGTGGTGTGTGATTCCCAAGCAGCCTGAAGAACCTAAAACCAAAAAACTAAAATAAAATAAAATAAATTAAGCATAAGAGAGTCAAAGAGAAGGAAAATAAAAGAGATGAGAAAAGAAAAAATAAAGGTTAAATGGCCTCAAAGACCCTTGGCTTGTCGAGTGGATGAAGCGGCCGGCATGAACTTATGCAGATCGGTCTCCCACAGGGGGACTGTGCTTGAATCCTTCCGCTTCTTTGACATAGCTATTGTGGAGATCAATAGTTTAGAGAATGAAGAAAGAGGAAAGTGAAAATGGAAGGGAGTGAAGAGTGAATGGGGAGTGGGTGAGAAGGGGAGAGGGGTGTTTTAAATAGAAATTTTCAACTCTGGTACATCCCCGCGCCCGTATCTCATGAGTGTTTGTGTCTCACGACCATATTGCACGGCCGTGCGGTGGTTCAATCGTCTTTTGGACGCCTGTTAATTAGGTTGCCACGCCCGTGTTGGTTCAACAGTGTCTGCCACGGCTGTGTCGCACGGCCGTGGTAGTAGTTGGAGCCTATGATTTGAAGATATTTTTCTCGTCCTATCTCGTACTATCTCTGCCAGGCCAGTACTAATGTCTGTAGTATCCACACAGCCACGGCCATGGCTGTGTGGTTCAGATTTCTACGCTTCATTAACTTGGTTAGTTTGTAGTTAGGTGCTAAAAGAAAGAGAATAAAAATGACTGGGGTTAGTGATCGGGTTTCCTCCTGAGAAGAGCTTATTTAAAGTCATAATCTACACTTACCTCTCATTCGTACCTTCACGATGGTTTAAGGAGTGAAAAATCCTTTTTCATGTTATCATTATATAGTTTGAGTCGAGTGGCATTTCCTTTAAAAGTGTCGAATGTAGAATTACTTACCTCGACTATTCCGTAAGGGAAGACGTTGAGTACCTTAAAATGTGTTTCTTCATTTGTATTCGGGTTTGTATTTGGGTTTGATATGGTGAGTCGCAGGTCTATTTTATTGAATAGTACTTGATCTCCTATTTTGAAGTAATTTGATGTTCCTTTAAGCTCATCCGAAGGTTCATTCGGTTTCACTTCGTGTGGTTTTGACTCCTCCTTGAAATGTGTCTTCCACTCATCTAGCTCATCGATCTGAAGCCATCGTTCCTCATGAATTACTTCTTTATTGGCACGGGGTCTAGGATCAGGTTCAAGGTTATAGTTTCTTGGTGGTTCCTGTGAAAAAGGTTGAACAAATTGGTTATCAATTGAATTAACTTTCTCACCTTTATTACTTGATGTCCTAGCCGAATCAAGGGATTAAAGAGTGACTGTGTAACACCACAAACCCAGCCCAAACACTACAACCGGATCTGGCATGCCACTAAAGAAATTTTGTAAAAACATGTCGCATTTTCAGAAAAACATTTTGGTAAAGTTTAACCTTTTATTCGGGAAAAATTTATAATTTATAGTTTTAAATAAAATATGCCTTTATGAATTAAAAACTCAAATTTAAATACATGCCTTAGTTCAATTAAAAATAAAAATTTAAACAACTAAAAGTAATAAAAGCCCGTAATAAAACAAAATATAAACTGGTGGCCCATGGCCTTATTACAACGACTTAAAATCTATTAAATAAGAATATAAAATAATAACTAGAGTCTTTTTGCTGGATCCAAATGTTCTTTTGCATTGCCACCTTGCGCTCCTCTCCAGCCCGGTCCGATGCACTAAATGCTACCTGAAATGTTAATTAATTGGTTGAGTCGCGAGACTTAGTGTGCAACCCTCATGCACCATTAGATTTGGGCCTTAGCCCCATACAACTAAAATAATCAGAATTAATATACATAATAAAAATAATATGCAAGCCCAACCCAAATCCTAGGCTTCCATCCGTTACACGCCCGCATCAAACCATTCACACCATTGGGGATTTCTAAAATTAGCCCACACCACACACGCCTTGATGGCGATCGTCTTGCTCATCATCGGATCATGGCCAGTAGCCACTACAATGAGATCACGGCAAAAAAGCCAATAGACACGGTAAAACAACAACCACGGTAAAAATCAACAATGGATCACGGTGAAAACCGCTACAACATATAACTTCCTCCTTTCATCAAACCAAGCCCATGCAATCACATAAAATCAACATTCTTATATCTTAATCAAAACATTCACTAACTTGGTGATTTGCCTCTACCCTCTTTGGGTTTCCGTCATTATATCAGAATTTTGGCATATATCAAAACATATAAGACTTATAATCATATATTAATCAAACAGTTCTAGATGGTGTGGAGAATTACACAACTGATATCGCGAAATCCAATATTCTTAGTCGATATCCTTGTTATCCCGATCTACAACTTTGCTCAAAAAGCCGGAAAGATGTGAAAATAGAGCCTCTCCTATATTCAGCCATGGTTAGTGTTCTACCCGATTTCATATATTTATAAATAAACCAATCTCCTTACCTTGAAATCCCGAAAATAACACGACTTGAGTGTTCTTGATCTTTGACTTAGATATCTAAGTGTTGAACTCCTCTTGAGATCCCGAAATGCTGAAAATAAGAAAACCCTTGATTAGTCACTAAATAGCCATTCGGTTAGGGACTTTGAAAAGTGGAGAAATATTGGAAACTAAAATCGACACATACCTATTATTTTCTTGATTAACAAGCAGATTTTCTTGAAGAAAATTCGGCAATTCAAGAGGTGAGATCTAAGAATTTCGATTTTTAGAAGATTTAAGAATTGAAGAGATGGCTAAGAGAGATTTGGCCAATGAATATTAAGGAGAAGAATAGAATAATAGAGATGTGATTTTGACTTTTAGGGTTTAGAAGAAAAATAACAATAGAGGTTAAAAGATTCGGCCAACCAGGAAATTTTAGAGAGGAAGAAAGGGTGAAGAAAATGGTGGTTTTTGGCTTTTGAGAGGAAGAAGATGAAAAAAGAAAATAAAAGAAAGGCTTCCAAAATTTTGCACACCCCCTCTTTATATAGAAAACCGATTCCTCCCTTTAGCAGAGATTGATTTTCACCAAGACACACATGATAGCTCCTATCCCTTTTCCTTATCTTAATCTATTATCTCCTCAAAATAGTCTTTATCGCTTATTATCCTTAAAGACTAAATCCTAAATAATAGCCTTTATCCGCTTATTATCCACATAGAATAAATATAATAAAATTCCCAAAAAATAGCCTTGTGTCCGTCCACTTCCCTAATCCCTAATGCCAAATTTAACTAACTTAAATTAGAAGATTTGGGCTCCTTAAAAGTTAAAATTTAGGCCCCTAACACTTAAATTAACTCATTCCACATATTCACCCATTAAACGCATAGGCCCAAAAATTTAGGATGTTACAGACTGTCTCGTCACCTACATGAAGTACGAGTTCACCTGCATCAATATCAAATTTTGTCCTGGAAGTTGCTAAAAAGGGTCTTCCTAAAATTAAAGGAACATTATTGTCCTCATCCATGTTTAAAATGACAAAGTCTATTGGGAATACGAATTTATCAATTTTCACGAGAACATCTTCGATTATACCCCTAGGAATTCTAATAGTTTTATCAGCTAATTGAATGCTCATCTAGTTTGTTTGGGTTTCCCTAGACCTAGCTGTTTAAACATTTTATAAAGCATAATATTTATGCTTGCCCCCAAATCAGCTAAAGCATTATCAACAGATAAACTACCAATTAAACATGGAATTGTAAAACTCTCTGGATCTTTTAATTTTCGTGGTAGTCTGTTCTGTAACATTGCTGAGCACATTACATTTAATTCCACATACGACTCCTCATCTATCTTTCTATTGTTTGTTAAAAGCTCTTTTAAAAATTTTGCTTGAATCTGGCATCTGTGAAAGGGCTTAAAGAAACGGTAAGTTAATATGTAATTTTTTTTAAGAGTTTAAGAAACTTATCGAACTGTTTATCTGAATTATCTTTCTTCATCGCATTGGGATAAGGTATACGAGGTTGGTATTCTTTAATTACTGGTTTTGGCTTTTCTTGGCTTACCTTAACCTTACCTTCACTTACCATAGGTTCTTGCCTTGGCTCAAATTTAGAATCTACTAATCCTTCACTGTCATGAGCTGTTATGGCTTGAATTTGCTCATTTGGATTAGTCTCAGTGTTACTTGGCAAGCTACCTTGTGGTCGTTTGGAGATCAGCTTAGCGAGTTACCCTAACTGGTTCTCAATTCTTTTAATCGATGCTTGTTGATTTTTAAGTGTTGTTTCGGTATTTTGAAAACGAGTTTCAGATACCGTTAAGAATTTCGTCAACATCTCTTCAAGTTTCGACTTCTTTTCCTATGGATAGGGCTATTGTTGGAAGTTTGGAGGGGGTTGTTTCCTTGACCACCCCATGAGAAATTGGGGTGGTTCCTCCATCCTGGTTTATAAGTATTACTATAAGGGTTATTTTGATATCTAAAATTGTTACTTGTATAGTTTATTTGTTTGCTTTCCATGCTAGGATTGTAGGGTGGGTACTCAGGATTCGCCACGCCTCTTGGATTCGAGTCACATTACATTATTGGTTGTACATGCGAGAGACCATACAAGCCATCAATCTTTTTATTCATCATCTCTACCTGATTTGATAGCATGGTGACTGCGTCGAGGTTGAAAACTCTAGCTATTTTAGTTGGCCTTGTCCTCGTGACTTGCCAATGATAATTGTTCAGTAACATCTCTTCTATAAACTCATAGGCTGCTTCAGAAGTTTTGTTATTCAGGGTTCCGCCGGTGGTTGAATCAATCAACTGCCTAGTTGAAGGGTCACACCGTTGTAAAAAGTTTGGACCTGTAGCCACAAGGGTAAACCATAGTGTGGACACCTTCTCAACAAATCCTTGTATCTCTCCCATACATCGTATAATGTTTCTAAATCCATCTGCATAAAAGAAGAGATATCATTCCTTAATTTGGCCGTTTTGGCCGGTGAAAAATATTTTAGTAAAAATTTTTCGGTCATTTGATCCCATGTAGTGATTGATCCTCGTGGAAGAGAATGTAACCACTATTTGGCTTTATTCCTTAATGAAAAGGAAAATAACCGAAGACGGATGGCATCATCAGAAACACCATTAATTTTAAAAGTATCACAAAATTATAGGAAATTTGCCAAGTGGTTATTTGGATCTTTATCCTGCAAACCATCAAACTGAACAAATTGCTGTATCATTTGTATAATGTTAGGTTTCAGTTCAAAATTATTAGCAGTTATAGCAGGTCTAGCAATACTTGACTCAGTTCCTGTTAAATTAGGTTTAGCATAACCATACATAGTTCGGGGAGTATGGTGTTCGGCCACTTCTTGAGGTGACAGATTATTCTCAGCCATCTCTTCATTTGTATTGATGTCGTCTTCTTGCTCTTCTTGTATGTATTGTAGGCTTCTCCTTATTTCTCTTCGGTTTCTGTGAACTGTGCTTTCAATTTCACTGTCGTAAAGTAGTGGTCCTGTCAGGTTCCTTCTAGTCATAAACTAGAGGTACCTACCAGGAAAAGATAAAAGTAAAAGAAAATTAGAAAAGTAAAAAGAAAATTTAATTTGCAAAATAAAATAAAATATGGCTAAATTAATAAAAATTGAGATTTCTTAATATTTCAGTTCCCCGGCAACGGCGCCAAAAACTTGATCGTATGTCAGAGTCTTAAAAATTTATAAAAAGAATGATCGAACCTGGAAACTAACTAAGACAACAATAGAGGCAAGCGCATTTATCAAACAGTAGTATAGTTTAGTGGAAAGACTAGATTGTCGAACCTAAAGGAACTAAAAGTACTAATATTAAGTCTCTTTCTATTATTTAGCCTAAGAATTAAGACCATCAGTCTGAGGATGGAAAGCAGTATTGAAGTACAACATTGAACGCAGAGCTTCATGCAACTTCTTCCAGAATTAAGACGTGAAACGAGAATCTCCATCGGAGATGATTGAAACAGGAACCCCATGCAGCCTCACTATTCTAGACACATACAGCTTAGCCAATTTCTGGAGCGAAAAATCCATCCTGACTAGAATGAAGTAAGCAGACTTGGTCAATCGATCCACGATGAACCAGACGGAATCCTTTTTAGTGGGTGTTAAAGGCAACCCACTAACAAAATCTATAGTTACTCGCCCACCACTTCCACATCGGTATCTTTACCAGCTGACTGATCGTATGTCAGAGTTTTAAAAACTTATAAAAAGAATGATCGAACCTGAAACTAACTAAGACAACGATGGAGGCAAACGCACCTATCGAACAGTAGTATAGTTTAGTGGCAAGACCGGATTGTCGAACCTAAAGGAACTAAAAGTACTAATATTAAATCTCTTTCTATTATTTAGCCTAAGAATTAGGAGAATTTGTTTATCTAATCTAAAATTGACTAACTACTAAGCTAAAGATGCTAAGACACAAAGAAGAAATTGGGGAAATACTTGTGGAAAACCCAATTGATTAAGACAATACCTGAGGAAGGATTCACTTAGACTTCATTTGCTATCTAACTCTAAACCAGACGATTTATTCACTTGACTTGATCCGTAAAATTTCCTAATTTATATTAATACCTCTTTCGAGGCTATTAACGTCTAACCCTAGGTTGGTTAATTAAAATTTATTTCTAAGTAAAACCCCTAGAATTGTATTAACTCGATTTATGGACTCCCATATTAGGTTTGACTCTAATCCGACAGATTTTCGTCATCCTATCTCTAGGGTTGCGATCAACTCTGCTTAACTATGCTAGATCTACTCTTAGACAGGGTCTATTCCTCCTCTGCCTAAGAGCATAAATGCTTGAATCAATATCCTGAAATATCAAAACAAGAATTAAGAACACATAGTTAAGAACAAATCAAGTATTTATCATACAGCTCAGAAAACAATAACAAGATCCGTCTTAGGTTTCATCCCCCTCAAGTATTTAAGGGGTTTAGTTCATAATCATAAAAAAAATACATCTTAGAAGAAAAGATAAAACAAAACATAAGAAAAACCCTAAAACCCCCTGAAAGAATTGAAAGAGAGATCCTTAGTCTTGAGTATGACTCCGGCTTTTAATATGAATCAACTGGCTTTCTTCGAGTGAATCCCATAGTTTGGCCCCTCTAGCTTGGCTCCTTGGCCTAGCTGAACGCCTTGCTAAACGCCCCATTGAAGGTTGGCCTCTAGGGTCTTTAAATAGGCTTTTAGAATGGCTTTCTTTTCCTCTAAGTACCCTATTCCGAATAGAATTCTTCTTTTCTGCGGCAGGGACACGTCCATGGCACACGCCCGTGTAATTTGAGGCCAGGCCGTGTTCGGATTTGTTAATAAGGCAAGGCCATGTGATCTTGGGCCCAGGCCATGTCAATTTCATAATTTGGCCCATTTACTTCGTTTTAGCCCATTTTTCATTCTTTTCATCCTCTAGTGCTCTCCTAAGTATAAAACATGAAAACAAAAGATTAAGAGCACCAAATTCCACAATTAAAGGGATAAATCATCCAAAAACATGCTAAATGTGGGATTAAAATATGTTCATATTATGGTTTATCAGCAACCCTGAAGGCAATTGATGCTCAGCCTTAACTTGCTGACAAGTCAGACAGCGAACAACGAAGTCAGTAACCTCACTCTTCAACCCTGGCCACCAGTATAACTCTCAGAGATCTCAGTATATTTTATTCCCGCCGGGATGCATAGCATAAGGGCTACTATGCACCTCCATCATAATCGACTGTCTCAAATCCTTATCATTCGGCACAAAAATCCGATCGCGAAAACAAAGTACCCCATCACTATTAATTCCAAAATACATAGTATCCCCATTCTCAACCTGACGGAACCTCAACTCTAGAGACTTATCCCCGATCTGTTTACCTCTGATCTGATCAATCCATGTAGGCTTAACCTGAAGCTCCGCTAACAGACTCCCATCGTCGAATAAACTGAGGCGAGCAAACATCGCTCTTAGATCAGTCATCGTCCTACGGATCAAAGCATCTGCCACCACATTAGCCTTACCAGGATGGTACTCGATGGTGCAGTCGTAATCCTTAAGGCTGCCTATAGTTTAACTCCTTCTAAGTGAGGAGATACTTGAGGCTCTTGTGATCAGTGTAGATAGTACACTTCTCACCGTACAGATAATGCCTCCAAATTTTCAAAGCGAAGACCGCTGCTGCCAACTCTAAATCATACGTAGTATAGTTAGCCTCATGAGTCTTGAGCTAACGAGATGCATAAGCTACCACTTAACCATCCTGCATCAGAACGCAACCCAGACCCACATGCGACGCATCATTATATACCACAAAATCCTTCTCAGATTCAGGCTGTATCAGAATCGGAGCTTGCATCAAAATAGATTTGAGCTTCTCGAAACTCTCTTGTTACTCATCATTCCAAACAAAGGGAACTCCTTACAGAATATTAGTCAATGGTGCTGCGATCAAAGAGAACCCTTCTATGAAGCGTCGATAGTAACCCGCTAGCCCCAGAAAGCTACGAATTTTGGACACATTCTTCGGCTGTTTCAACTCTAACAAAACCTCAATCTTACAAGGATCAACACAAATCCCCTTTGCAGAAACCACATGCCCCAAAAATGTTACTTTTCGGAGCCAAATTTCACTCTTACTGAACTTTGCGTACAACTATTTCTCACACAAAGTCTGTGATACCACTCGAAAATGTTCATCGTGCTCGTCCTCAATCTTTGAATACACCAGTATGTTGTCAATAAAGACAACCATGAACCGATCCAAATAGGGTTGAAACACTCGGTTCATCATATCCATAAAAGTTGCTGGTGCATTCATCAGTCCAAATGGCATCACTAGAAACTCGTAATGGCCGTACAGAGTCCTGAATACCCTCATATGCACATCGGTCTCTTCAACCTTCAGTTGGTGGTATCTAGATCGTAAATCGAGCTTAGAGAAAATAGAAGCCCCTCTGAACTGGTCAAATAAATTATCTATTCTCGGTAGTGGGTACTTGTTCTTAATGGTCAGCTTATTCAAATAGCGGTAGTCGATACATATACGCATGGATCCATCTTTCTTTTTCACAAATAGCACAGGTGCTCCCCATGGAGACACACGAGGGCGGATGAACCCACGATCCAGTAACTCTTGAATCTGAGCCTTAAACTCAACAAGCTCCTTCGGTGCCATTCTATAATGAGTGATAGACACCGGAGCTATACCAAGAAAGAGCTCAATTCCAAACTCTACTTCTCGGCTCGGAAGCAGACCTGGTAGTTCCTTAGAAAAACATCCAGAAAGTCTCTTACGGTTCTGATGTCTTTAATCGAAGAGTCCTCAGAATTCGAAACATTGATGTAAGCCAAGAATGCCTCACATCCTTTCCATACCAACTTTTTCGCCACCAATGTAGAAATCACATTTGCCAGATAATCCCGACGTTCTCCAATCACCACTACCTTGTTATCCTCATCGGTTATCAGAATAACCCTTTTTGTAGCACAGTCTAGACTCACCCGATTTTTGACCAACCAGTCTATTCCCATAGTCAAACTGAACTCCCCAAATGGAAGCTCCATCAGATCAGCCAGAAATACTATCCCTTGAACCTCTAGTAGAACGTCTCTAAACAATTTATTAACCCGAATAAATTATCCCAACGAACTCACAACAATTATCTCGCTCGACGTACTCTCAACCAGAATCCCCAAAGTTTCAAACACAGAGCTAGCTATATAAGAGTGTGTAGAGCCTATGTCTATCAATGTAGTGTATGGTACATCAAAAATTAAGAACCTACCCGTAATGACGTCCGGAGCATCACCATCTCTCGGCGACATGCACCATAAACCAGTGCAGGCTGCCTCGCCTCAGTCGGTCCTGCACCTCTGCCCGGTGCTCTCTTTCCTCGGCCCATGCCATTACCACCCTGGCCTGACCTCAACCTCTAGGTGGCTACTAAGCTACGTTCTACGATTGTACAGTACCAGTACCCGTAGCTTGCACCTAATCAGTTCTCAATAGACAATCCCAAACACGGTGCTCAGTCGACCCATATCTCAAACATGCCCCATTCGTCCTCCAGCACTCGCCCTGATGGCGCCTACCACAATGCCCACAAAGCGCCACCCCCATAGATGCAACAGGAGGCCCAACTCTCACTGGCCCATCCGGTTTGGCCTTTTTTCTTAGGCCTTATCATAGAATTCGAGGGCTTCGATTCCCTCTTATTCTTTTTTTCTCACGGTTTTGGCGCTCCGTGCGCTTAAGCCCCTCGACGATCTTTGCCTTATCCATCAGAGTAGAAAAATTACGCTCCCTCTGTGGAGCTATCAGAAATCGTAAGCTATCTTTGAGGCCATCCTCAAATCAAACACAACACTCATACTCAGTCACCACCATGCCTCGAGCATAACGGCTCAGTCTTAGAAACTCAGCCTCATACTTGGCCACTGAACGGTCTCTCTGGGTGAGATTAAGAAACTCACGCCTCCTATCATCAATGTAGTTGGCTCCCACATATTTATTCTGGAAAGTCATCTTGAAATAATCCCAAGTCAGAAGGTCAGGCTAAGTGCCCTCCTTAACAGTCAGTCACCACTGGTAAGCCTCGTCGCGAAGCAGGGAAATAGCCCCCTTAAGCTTCTGCTCAGCAGTAAAATCCAAATCATCCATGATTCTTTCCATGGCCTCCATCCAATATTTGGCCATGTTAGAGGTGACTCCAGTGACATCCCTAAATAATTCAGCCCCATTAGACCAGAGTTATTCCGTAACTGGCCCACGGCCCCCAGATCTAGTGTTGGCCCAGCGACCCTTTCTAAAATCTATAGCATGGCTCGGGATAGTGCGCCATCCCCAGCCTCACGATCATGAAACCCAATCTCTGTAGCAGGTGAGATTGGCATCTCACTCGTATCCAGATTTGGTAGATTTTCAAATGCAGAAGACCCAACTTGAGCTCCTCTACAGCCTCTACCCCACCTCTGGTACCCCATCGTGAATATCTCGTGCGCTCATCATAAATTTCGAGTTTATCTGTATTAGCAGTTTTATACATTAGTTTACAATTCTAATATTTATTAACAAATGTTTTATGCAGAATAGTATCAGAAGTTCAGAGTTCGTTATCGCGAATCGCAGTTTTACTACAATTTTCAATTTCACTACAGTTTTTAGTTTACACTACCTAAAGTGCTTTCAGTACAATATACAACCTAAG
Source organism: Gossypium rotundifolium (assembly GCA_025506655.1). Lineage (NCBI taxonomy): Eukaryota > Viridiplantae > Streptophyta > Magnoliopsida > Malvales > Malvaceae > Gossypium > Gossypium rotundifolium. Next base: position 97,252,616 of record CP106730.1, read on the forward strand.
GCTATTTCAAGCATGCAAGTAGTATTTCAGACAAATCTTAAACAAAGATCAGAACACTTACAGGATCGGCGCCGGAGACTCGATGTACCGCATACTTATTTCAAAAATATTTTGAATCATTTAAAAATTGTTCCAGAAAAACCATTTTAAAAATCCAAACCACAGTCGAGTTTTACAACCTGGCTCTAATACCACTAAATGTAACACCCTAAACCCGGCCTAGACGTTATGGCCGAATCTGACGACGTCACATAATAGTGCTTTGGAAAACATAATTGCGCTAAAACCATTTGTAGGTAACTTGGGCTTTCTCCAAAACGTGCCGTTCAATTAATTATCCATTTCAAAACTTATATGTTGCGGAAGCTTTTTAAAATAATTTGCAAGTTCGTGTATATTTGATAAAACTTTTATTTATCTTGAAAATTAGCGTCTTGTCCTACTGCTAACAGTTCATAAAATAATTATCCCAAATTTTAAGAAAAATCTGTAAAGGCCTTATTACAAGAAATATACCCAGAAATAGCCAAATCATATGTAAGTAAATAAAATAAACTGTAAATAAGTGTCTAGAACTATAGTCATCACCGAGTTTTTCGCTACACCAATCCGTTTACTGCTGGGGATTACCTGTACAAATTAAACAGAAAAGAGTGAGTTTTCGTAAACTCTGTGTGTAATCCCCACAGATATCATACACACAGAATATCAGTTAACAGACATATAATCATAGTTTGGGTCTAAGCCCATTACAGAACGGTGTGAAACTTAGCCCACTCAGATACAGAATCAGATATAATCTAGGGCCTTAACCCATTTCAGACATATTATGCAGATTTAAACAGAATAGCAGAGTCCTACACACCAACTCCATCCAACCTTACACACCATGTGGGGATAAAATCAACCCACCCATCCCTACACACCATGCTGTACCGAAATGTCGTACATAATTAGATAATTGTAGCTGAGTTACCAAATAACAGGCTTAAGAGCCTTTAAGACATTTCCTCCAGTAAATCATCAACCTATCCCGATGTAATGCAACATATACAGAATGTCATGCTATAATGCAGATAACAGTCCATACATTCAAATCAATATACATGCTAAATATAACATGTTCAGTACGGATTTCACATAATCAAATCACATAACTACGGGTCTAAGTACAACTTACCGACTTCATTAGGTTCACAGTCAACTTGGGCGACCCGTGCAACCTTTCGAACTTTTCATAAAAATGGGTTCACACGCCAATGTGACTTACTGTATAGGCCCACACGCTCGAGTGGTCCACACGGCCCAAATTGGCCTTGGTCGTGTGGATTACATGGCCTGGCCCAGAAACCAACACGCCTATGTGGTTCACCGTGTGGGCCCACATGCCCGTGTAGCCCTCACGGCCCAATTGGTTGAGCCCGTGTGTTGCACATGGCCTTGCCCAGCCATCACACGGCCATGTCGTCAGCAAGACGGTCTAGCTCGTCGATCATACTGTACCATGCAAAGGACTAATGATCTTGCACATCGCCTTCCACATTAAGCGACCACACGCCCGTATGGCGTCGACAGTAAGGTTTTTGGCTTTCACCAAAACCTTATTTTCTATATTTTCGGGTACACACCTAGTTTGATTTCAACACGTAACCACTTCGAGCACTCCAACACCTATATTTGACAAATTGAAAGCCCAATTTTAGTCACTTAATCCAAGTTGTTATGGACAGGAGATTTCCCAAAACTTATCGTCAACCTTACCTTTAACGAGCAAGAAGTAGTGTCTTGCAACCCGAGAACCCGATTAAAGTCTTCGAGCAGTACCTAAACGTGAGTAAAACGATTCCTCCATTAATCGCTTAGTCAAAAATAACACTAACACTTATAGAAAAACCACTTACCAATCGCGTGTCCTGACTATAGATAATAGACACGGTTGAATGGAAGGAGAACCGAAATAAGAGATGGGGAAAAACTGTAGAATTTTGGTAGCCAAAGGAGATGGAGAAGGGAAAATGACAGCAAAAAGAAAGAGGGAAAAAGGAGGAAGGTTAGCCGAAATTTTCAAACAGAGAAAGTAGTTCTGAACAAAAACTATTAACCCCCAAACTTTTCCTTTAATTCTCTCCCTACTATCAGATTTTTAGTCTAACACAACCTCTTTGAATGTGTTAGAAAAATAATACCCATGCTGGGATTCGAACACAGTTCACTCAGCATAACCAACATTCCATTTAACCACTAGACCAGCAGGCCCATTCTACTAATTTCTTACACGTTTTAACTTATAAGCCTACCAACCAGAGTTTGGGCTTTATTCATAAAAATACCAAAATTTACCCAAGTTGAGACTTGAACTTGGGACCTCCCACACACACCTAGAACACATAACTACTATAGGAAATACTCAATTGCGTCAAAATTACAAAATCAAAATTTAAGAAAAATTAGGGCGTTATAATTAAGCTTCGAAGGGGCAACTCGTGGATCCATTTTGTCCAGTAGTACCTTGTCCCCAACCTTAAATTGGTTTATTCCATCCACATGCTCATCATGGCGTCGCTTTGGCTCTTTATCATACTTTTTTGGTTTCTCCTTAACATGTGTTGTCATTCATCCAGTTCATCGAGGTGTAGCATTCGCTCTTCGTATATTGTTCGATGTTTGTCACCTTGATTGTAACTTGGCTCTATCAAATTTTCTCATGGGATTTCCTGCAAAGAAGGTTGAGCCACATGTTTACTCACATTAACAAAATATTTAAAATCATCTCAATCATTAGATGTTCTTACAAAATCGCGTGCTTGGAGAATAATAATCTCATCACCTACACGAAGTACAAGTTCACCCGTACCAACATCTATTATAGTCCCAGTAATTATTAAAAAGGGTCGTCCTAAAATTAAATGTACCTCACTACCCTCATCTATGTTTAATACAACAAAGTTAATGGGAAATATAAATTTATCGATCTTTGCAAGCACATCCTCAATAACACCCCTAGGATATCTAATGGTTTTATCCTCTAATTGAATATTCATCCTAGTTTGTTTGGGTTTTCCAAGACCTAGTTGTTTAAAATTTTTATAAGGCATAACATTAATACTGACCCCTAAATCAACTAAGGCATTATTAATATTTAAACTACCAATTAAACAAGGAATAGTAAAACTCCCTGGTTCTTTGAATTTGTTGGGTAGTTTATTTTGTAAGATGGCCAAGCAAACTACATTGAGCTCCACAATTGATGAATCGTCTAACTTCCGTTTGTTTGCCAACAACTCCTTTAAAATTTTGACATAATTGGGAATTTGTGAAAGAGCTTCAACAAACGGTAAGTTAATATGTAATTTTTTTAAAAAGTTTAAGAAATTTACCAAATTGTTTGTTCGTATGGTCTCTCTTCGTCACGTTAGGATATGGCACTAGAGATTTATATTCTTTGGCAACCGACTTTTGCTCTTTCTGGCTTACCTCAACTTTATCGTTATTCACCACAATTTATTGCCTCGATTCTTGTTCAGATTGAACTAGCCCTTCTTCATCTCGAACAATAATTGCATGAAACTGCTCCCTTGGGTTAGTTTTGGTATTGCTAGGCAAACTACCTTGTGGTCTTTTCGAGATTAATTTAGCAAGTTGACCAATTTGATTTTTGAGCCGTTAAATTGATGTTTGTTGATTTTTTTAGTGCTGGTTCAATGTTTTGAAAATGTGTTTCGACACTAAGATAAACTTTACCAACATCTCCTCAAAGTTCAGCTTCTTCTCTTGCTGATAAGGTGGTTGTTGGAAGCTTGGAGGGGGTTATGCTCTCTGATTTCCTTGACCTTACTATAAGGGTTATTTTGAGGCCTAGAATTATTACCAATATAATTGATTTGTTCATTCTCTGTGCTAGGAGTGGAGGGTAAATATTTTGGATTATTCATTCCACCTCCATTTGTATCGTATTGCATCACCAGATGTACCTGTGTAGAAAGATATAAACCATGTATTTTCTTATTTAATAAATCTACCTAGTTTGTTAACATAGTGACTGTATCTAAATAAAAGACACCAGTTGCTTTCATCAGCTTTGTCCTCATGACTTGCCACTGATACTTATTCAGTGCTATCTCCTCAAAAAATCCATAAACCAATTCGGATGTTTTATTATTCAGAGTTCCACTGGCTGCTGCATCGATTAACTACCTAGTTGAGGGATTCAAACCGTTGTAGAAGGTTTGAACTTGTAACCATAAAGGTAACCCATGATGAGCACACCTTCTCAATAAGTCCTTATACCTCTCCCATGCATCATATAGAGTCTCTAGATCGATCTGAATAAAGAAAGAGATGGCATTCCTCAACTTGGCTATTTTAGCTAGTGGGAAATATTTCAGAAGGAACTTTTCTATCATTTGAGCCCATATAGTAATGGAACCTAGTGGTAAAGAATTTAACCATTGTTAGATTTGTTCCTCAACGAGAAAGGGAATAATCGTAAACAAATGGAGTCATCAGTGGCACCATTAATCTTGAAAGTATCACGGATTTCCAAAAAATTTGCCAAATGAGTATTTGGATCTTTGTCTTGCAAACCATCGAACTGAACAAATTTTTGTACCATCTAAATAGTGTTCGACTTAAGTTAAAAATTATTTGAAGCAATTGTGGGTCACACAACACTCGATTCAACCCAGTTAGGATCGGCTTGGCATAATCGTACATAATACGAGGAAAAGAGATGCAACAACTATAGGAGGTAGTTGAATATTCTGATCATCATCCATATCCTCAGTAATAATAATGTCCTCTTGTTCGTCTTCTAAATTCTGTCGACTCTGCATTCCTTCTCTACGGTTTCTGCGAGCACTACTTTTAATTTCAGTATCGAATAACAATGGTCCTGACGGGTCTCTTCTAGTCATAAACCAAAAGAACTTGCCAGAAGCACATAGAAGAAAAAAATTATTATGTAAAAATTAAACTAAAAACAAAAATATAAAATAAAATAAAAATCACTAAATTAATAAAAATAATGTATTCCTAATATTTTAGTCCCCAGCAATGGCGTAAAAAACTTAATGTGTATTTTTTGTACTAACTAAAATTAACGACAAAGGCAAGCGCACCTATCGAACAATAGTATAGCTACGATGAGTAGAGATATCGTATCCACAAGGACTAAAATTATTAGTAATTACCGTTTTCTTATTATTTAGCCAACAATTTGGAGAGATAAGTTTTAATCTAAAATTACTAAACGAATTCAACTAAGAACGAAATAGAGAACGAATTGGGAAAATAATCGAAAGATAACTAATGAGAGAGACAATACCCATGAAAGAATCCAACTAGGCTCCTTCTATTATTATTAATCTGATTTAAACAATTTAATCTCTTGGTGTCTTGATCCGTAGAAATCCCTAAATTATGCTAATATCTTTTTCAAGAGTAGAAGCAATTGACTCTAGGTTGATTAATTGAAATCTCTTTCTAATTAAAACCCTATTGTCACATTAACTCTATATATGAATTCCCCTATTAGGTTTGACTCTAATGCGTATATTTATGTCGTCGTATTTCTAGGATTGCATGCAACTCCACTCAATTATGCTAGATCTACTCTTAAACAGAGACTTTTGCTCTACTGAATTAAGCACATTAAACATGAATTAATATCTCAGAAATATTAAAATAAGAAATAAGCACACATAATTGAGAACAATATTCAAGTATTTATCATGTAAAACAGAAATTAAACAATAGAATTCGTCATAGGTTCACCTATAAAAGCCCGTTTTCGGTAAAATCGGAACAGTGGTTTTGGGACCACAAATCCGATTTTAGAAGAAAAATTATTTTATATTATTTTATGGTCTATAGTATGATAGTAATGTCGTATAAAAATTTCATAAAGAAAATTTTACCGATTATATGTTTAATTTGATAAAGGACGAAATAGTACAAAGTGCAAAAGTTGAGTTCTAATAGCTAAAAGGATTAAATAGATATGGAATTCAAAATTTGAGGTCCTTAAATGGAAAACAGACTATTAAAAATGCTTACTGGTTAAGGATGATGATTCATCCATAGAAAATAAAATAAAGAAAAAGAAGAAATTGGAAAGTAAAAATTATAAAAAAGTAAAAATATCATCATTTATATCATCTTTCCCAAATTAAAAGCATGGAAACCCTAGGCATGGAAACCTAAGCTCAAGACAACTTATTTTGCTTGATTAGGTAAGTATTCTTGCCCTTTTTTTAATGATTTTTAGATTTCCGAGATCATAGTAGTTTAATCTATCTATCTCGAGAATTAATTTGCAAAGTTATCAAGGTACTAGGGTTTTTCCATGGATGAACATAGATTGATTATGATGTTTTATGATAGAAAATGAAAGGTTGTTGATAGATAAACAACTTTTGTAAAAGGAATTTTGATGAAATTATGATTTAGGGACTAAATTGAAAAGATGTAAAATTCATGGAAAAATTCTAAATTTCATGAAATACATGGGCTGTAAATTTTACATGTAAAAATCAGCTAGGCTTGGAATAAGGATTAAATTGCATGAATTTCTTTTTTCGAGTCTAGGGACAAAATCGTCATTAATTAAAAGTTTAGGGGCAAAATGGTAATTTTGCCTAATATGTGAGTTGAATTGAAATGAACATGAATTAATGTTAAATTCATTCATATAGATTTGGATAGACCATATTCAAAGTTAGAACGAAGAAAAGAGAAAATGTCGATTAGTAAATTTTTATGTACACCAACATTTGTTGAGGTAAGTTCGTGTAACTAAATTGTTTATATTTATATGCTTGAATTAAATATTGTGTATGTGAATTGTATAAATGTCAAATATATGAAATTGGTTACATATCTGACAAAGCTCGATAAAATTAAATCCCGTTTGAATAATGGAATTCGATGGATACAAGATTTCCGATTGGTTGTGGTCCTACATGTGTTGCAAACACACCACAGCTCCTATGAGCATCCCATTATAAGCCCTCTCGAGCTTCCCGTTTTATGCTTTCTACGAGCATCCAGATTGGTAGTGATCCTACATATGTTGCAGACTACCGCAACTCTTTGTGAGCGTCCTGTTATATGATCAGTTGTGATCTTGCAAATATTACAAACACAAACACAGCTCTTTGTGAGCGTCCTGATATGGCTCACTTGAACTTCCCAATATATAGCTATCCGGAGCTCCTGATTAAAGGCTTTTCATAAGCTTCCTAATTAAAATTTCTTTGTGAACTTTCTAATTATGGCTCTTATGAGCTTCCTCTTATATAGCCCGGATAAGCTTTCTGATGGGCTCTTTGTGAGCTTCCTATTATATGGCTTAAGAGAGCATTTCCAGATTATGTGCTTTAAAGAGCACTCCTGAATATAAATTGACAGATTTCTAATTTGTACACTTCGAGTGTATTACCTGTGTATCCATCAATGTTTTCAATGATTCAACGGGCAAAATCCTGACATGAGAAAATATGAACATGAAATGAATTAATACACATATCTACCTGAAATACATGAAAATGATGATACATGATATATAGAAATATGAGTTGATAATATATGAACAAGGAATTTGTTAGATGAATATGTTCATCCATGATTATAGATTTGTACACCTTGAGTGTATTACCCGTGTGACACTGACATTTCAAATGATTTAATGGGCAAAGTTTTGACATGAAATAATCTAAAATCGAGACCAATTATTATGAAAATGTACTTGAAATACAAGGATATGATTTGTATATGTTATATGAATACATGATATGGAAAATATATGTACACGGAAATCTAATTATTGTTGAGCCCATACATGTTTCTTGATATTTATATGAAATATATAACTAACAAGGGTGATGAGGATATGTGTTATGGCTCATGATCAAGTTGATTGAATGTGCCTTGTATGTTTCTATTGAATTTAAATGAGTGGTAAGTTAATTACCATGTTATACAAACTTACTAAGTATTTCATGCCTACTCTATTTTATCTTCCCCTAGTCCATAGTAATTCGGAGGCTCGTTGGATTGAAAGCTTGGCAGAGATCACTCACACTATCCATCAGCCCATTTCGGTATATATATAGTAAATCAATTATGGTTATAATGGCATGTATAGGTTAATTGGTCAATATCGGCATATAAATGCTTTAATTGTAACTAGCCATTGGAATGGCTTGTGATGGATATGTTTGGTCTGTGTTTGAAATTGGTTGATTGATAGAAATTATATTGGCATATTGATGATTGAATTAAGTTAGCATATTTGATAAGATATGCATATATGTGAACTTGGTAATATAAGTAAGTGTGTATACTTGATTATATGAGGTATTATATCATGTATAGGACCTGATTTTGAGTTGGGTTAAATGACCTATAATAGCTTGTGAATATGTCAAAGTGTTGGTGTAGGAGGATGACAAAATGGGGTGAGAAATATGGCTTGGAAAATAGTCTATTTTCATCCACGCAGGAAGAGACACCGACGTGTGTCTCAGCCGTGGGCGTGTGACCTGGCCATATGTCCCCTGCATATTTAAAATTTCAAAACAGAATGCCCAGGTATTTACACATGGCCTAGCACACGGTCTTGTGGCTTGGCCGTGTGACCCAAGTTAGAGAGTTGTACGGCCTGAGACACGGGCGTGTCCCTTGGCCGTGTGAACCACATGACCTGACCACATGAGTGTGTAACCCCTGCACCTAGGAAAAATTTTAAAATTATGAGAAAAATTCTCTGAGTACTCGGTTTAGTCCCGACTCTTTTCTAATGTAGGTTTTGGTCCTCGAGGGTTCATATAAGGGACTTTATGTTTGATTTCTGACATGAATACTGTATAAAATGAAATATCTGTTTACTTGATCTGTATATTCTAGTAATGCTTTGTAACCCTGTTCCAGCAACGAATACGGGTTAGGGGTGTTACATCATCCTCCCTATGTATCTAGAGAATTAGTTCATAATTCTGATATAAAATATCTCAAAGTCAGGAAAACCACAAGAAACAAAAAAAATCATAAAAAATTTAGAAGAAATTAAAATGAGGTCTTTGATCTTGATGGAAATCTGCTTCGAAAGTGGGCTCCACTGGTGTTCCTTGAGCTTTTTCTTCGATCTTCTATGATGGCTCTCATATCTCTTCGTCTATTTGATATTTATAGACTTTAGAATGCTCAGAAAGCCTAAAACTTGTGTTTTTCATCATATTCGGGAAGTCGGATGCGAAATTGACATAAACTTGCACATGGGCATGTGTCCAACCCGCGTGGGTCACATGGGCATGTGCTCAGCTGTATGGCTCCTGAAATTTGCTCTTTTTCTCTGATTTTCACTCATTTTACTCCTAAATTCTCATCTAAGTGTAAGAACATGAATTAAAGGGATTAGGAGTATCAAATTCACCAATTTGCATAAATAATCATCCAAAAATGCATTAAGAATGGGATTAAAATATGTTAGTTTTATCATTTATCACACACATACATTTGTTGGATTCATCGACCAGTGCTGGGCACACATACATTTGTCGAATTCACCGACCAGTGTAGGGCACACATATATTCGTCAGATATACTGGCCAATGCTGGGCACACGTACAATTGTCAGTTTTACCGACCAGTGTGGGATATATATTTATCGGTTCTATTGATCAACGTTGGGCACATATCGTTATTACGGAATTATCCATCTGCCATTGGGTGCTAAGGTGGTACCTTATAAAGAATATTATATAATCAGCTGAAGATGTTTGGTATTGAAATAGAAAGGATGCATCTTTAGTTTCTTAATGAATGGATTTGTGAAGCTTAATTAGCTTATAATGCTCTTGTTAATTTTAAGCACCATTGACATGTACTAGAATTAAGTATCCAAGTTATTTGAATTTCAATTGAAACTCACTTAGTATTTAAAATTGTGATTGTTCCTAGGTTAGGTACGACACAAATTAGTTTAAGTTTCGATTCAGTATCCAACTTCAAGTCCCAACTTCTTTCGTGGTGAATCTCTCTTTTGGGTTTTGGCATGTACCTAGGATACTTTTGTAGTTAATGTTATTTTATTTTTGGTTGGTATCATAAGTTGTGTATGCACCTAGGATGTTAATATTCTATAAATGGTTATTTTGTGTACAGCTAGTACTTATGAAGGTTATGTATATAGGATGTTTTCGTATATGAACCTTGGTTATGTTTTGTATTAGTTGTAAAATACTTGTATATATATATGTGGATGATATATGTCTTATGAATTTGGTTCCTTTGAGAAGTGTAGGTCATAAGTCATTTTGTTTTGGTTGATATATGTAATGATGTGGTTGATAAGGTTGATGGTTCTTAATGTTTGAGTAAGATGAATGTATGATTTGGTTATGGTTGAATTCCTTTGTATGTGATCATTGAACTGTGGTGTCAATAAGGGCACACTAGTTAGGCACTTAGGATGTATGAAATTGACATGTTTTGACTTGTTTTGAGGTGTATTTGATGATTTTTAAAGGGTGGCATTAGGCTTGGCTTGAGAACAAGATAGGTGTAAAAATTGCATTGTTTTAAAAGCAAAATTTGGTGCACACGGCCTGGGACGAACATCTTTCACTTGTTGACAGATCAAACATTTTGTCATGAACTCAAGGATGCCTCTTTTCATACCCGACCACCAATAAAACTTCTTCAGATCATTGTACATGTTCGTGCTACTGGGATGTACTGACAAGTAACCACTGTGTGCTTTATGTAAAATTTTTCGGATCAACTCATTATCTTTTGGTACACAAATCCTGTGTGAAACATCAAACGACTATTTGAACTCACCTGAAAGTCAGAATCATTTCCCAATCCATACTTAGCTCTCTTAGCTTGTATCTCATTATCATTCTTTTAAGCCTCACATATCTGTTGAATAAATAATGGTCTAGCCTTCAACTTGGCTAATATAGCACCATCATCAGACAACGCTAAGCTCGTACTTATGGCCCTCAAAGCATACAAGGATTTTCTACTCAAGGCATCCGCTACTACATTTGCTTTCCCCGGATGATAATCAATTACTAGCTCATAGTCCTTCAATAATTCGAGCCACCGCCGTTGTTGCAAATTCAAATCCTTTTGATCCATCAAATACTTCAAACTCTTATGATCGGTGAAGATTCGGCACTTTTCACCATATAAATAATGACGCCAGATCTTCAAAATGAAAACGATCACAGACACCTCCAAGTCGTAAGCCGAATAATTCTTCTCATGCGGTTTTAGCTATCTCGAGGAGTAAGCTACTACCTTACCCTCTTGCATTAACACACAGCCGAGTCTATTAAATGATGCATCACTATATACAATAAACTTCTTGCCCGACTCAGGTTGCACTAAAATCGACACTTTAGTAGCAATGTTTTCAATCTCTCGAAGCTCTATTGGCATTTTTCAGTCCATTCAAACTTGACATCCTTATGCAACAGTTTCATCATTGGGGTAGCAATCATGGAATACCCCTTTACGAACGTCTGTAGTACCCCACTAAACCTAAAAAGCTTCTGACTTCTGACACATTTCTTAGTGATTTCCACTCCACAATAATCGAGATCTTACTCAGATCAACTCTAATACCATCACCCGACACAATGTGTCCTAGGAATTCGACCTCTCGGAGCCAAAACTCACTATTGCTAAATTTAGCATACAACTATTTGTCTCTTAAAGTCAGCAAAACAATTCTCAGGTACTCTGCATGATCACTCTCTGTAATATCCTGATTTTGTGGGTATGTGCATTTGGTACGTTGCATGGGTAAATTAGTAGGTTGAAGCTTTAAGGTGTGAATTGGGCTCGGATTTGGGCTTTAAAATTGGGGTTAGATTGATTAAAAATAGTGTTAGTAGTAATTAAATTTAAATAGTTATGTTTGGTAGCAAGCTGGGCTTGTGGCCCAAAAATTTGAGGTGCTTTGAGTGGGCATTAAGGTGGCGCCACTTAGGGGGTTATTGGGCCATGTGTGGCCACTTGAGGCCCAAGTGTTTGGGGAAAAAATTCGGCATACCAAGGATGGAGAGTGGGCGGCACACTTGCTAGAATTTAGGAGTGTTTATTTCTTTTATTTTAAGTGATAAAAAGATGATAATTAGGAGGGAAAAAGTGGTTCTCAAATGGGCTCTTCTAAAGGTAAGATAAGATTGGGTTATCAGGTGAGATGAAGGCTATCAGGAGGGAGAGATTTGGCAGAAACTCCAACTCTATGTGTTGGTGTGTGTGTGCCGAATTTAGTAGGAAGAAATCATCTTTTTCTTCCATTTTCTTTTCTTTCTTTCACACTTTTTCCTCTCTAGTTGAAACTCTTCTCACCCACTTGCCTTAATTTTTCTCTTCTAGCTGAAACTCCCTAGTGTTTCTCCTCTCCTCGAAAACCCTTCTGAAAGTCGAATACTCCTGGTGCACATCTTCTTCCTCCACTGTCGAACCATCAGGTGAGATCTTTGTTTCCCGAAGGTGCACTATAAGCTGAATACTCCTCTGTAATCTGGTGAGTTTCGAGATTTTATTCTATGCGATTTCACACTTTCTTTTCCTTAAGATCTAACCCGAATCATGTGTACTAATGCCTGTCGATTTCCCCTCTCTGTCCATAGAAGCCGAATCCTGCCTTGCTATAGTCAGAAGTGCTGATTTGGTGGAAAAACCGAAGGTAGGTGGTGGTAGGTTCGACCGAATGGCCCTTTCTTGATTCTTTTCATTTGGCCGAATGTCATATGGGTTAGATTGGTTGTGATTTTTGATTTGTTTAATACTTGGGGAATGGCCGAATGTAGGTAGGTTGGTGGTGGTGTTTTCTTAAGGACATTTGGGATTCGATTAATTAGGTAAGAGTTCGTTTTAAGTGTTATAATTGTTTGAGTAATTAGATTTCATCGTTTAAATGGTTTAGTGATTAAGGGATTGTTATGGACTCGAATAACAGTCAAGCAGAAGAGGATGGATTTGTAAACCCAACATCGAAATACAAGAGACAATCAGTATCGGGAGTGTGAGATTGGCCATCCGGGTGTGGGCCGACATCGGAGTTAGATCGTAGGCCAATAGTGGTAGTCTCGGGTGATAGTAGCGTAGAAGCAGTAAAAGCGTTAGTACGAAAGCCAGGTGTGTAACTCTTACACACTTTCTATGCTAAATATGTTAAATCTTATGTGTTGTTAAAAGCCAGAGTGACGGCAATGGTTACTAAAATACCCTTGTGGGTAAAAGCGAGGATGTCGGGTAAGTTGTTATTATTTCTCGCGGTAATTGTGAACTATGAAATCATGTTATTTTGTATACGTAATTTTGTATGTTAAGCATGATCATACCGATATTGTTGGCATAAATATATGTTATGGGTGATGAGAGGAGGGGAAGTATGATCTATCGACCGTCACCAAGTGATTTGGTATCACATTGGGTTGGCCCCACATTTTATAAAAATTGTGACTAAGTCTCGGTGGTTTGGCACCACAAGTGGTTTGGTACCACATATGTTATTTTGTAACCCGGTTACCAGGTGGTTTGGTACCACATATGTTATTTTGTAACCCGGTTACGGTGGTTTGGCACCACCAAGTGGTTTGGTACCACAAGGGGTAGATTTGGGAGACATGGATGGATATCTAGGTTGACGGGTTGCATGACATGCATATTTGTATCCTAATCTGTAAGAACATATTTCCATTTGGGATGGGGACTTACACACTGAGTCTAGGTGACCCACCCCTTCCATTATATTTTGCAGATAATCCGTAGATCGTGGATATGGAGTCGGAGTGGACTCGAGGTGGCCATGCACATCATTTGGTTTATTACAAAGTTTTCCATTCGGACGTGGTTGTTTTATTTAATTTTGGTTTTCAATACTGTAATATGGCCGCTTAAGTTTTATTTTTGGGATGTTTTATTTAATTGGTTCTTTAACTTTTGTTAAGCATATTTAAACGTTATGAATTGGTTGTTTTCAAAACCTAATAAAATACCCATTTTCTAAAGTGATCACTGACTAAGTAATAGATATGAAGTAACAATAAGGCAATTAAGTTTTTCTAAAACAAGTTCTAACGCGTTTTAGATGTCACAAGATTCTACTTTATTTTCTCTAAAATCTTACATTGGTTTTCTTTCGAAAACAAGTCGACAAATTGGTTTCCAAAACGTTTTCTTTTTCGTGGCACGTCAGATTCGGTTGTAGAGTTTGGACCGAGTTTGGAGCATTACATTTTGGTATCAGAGCCTGGTTCAAAAGCTTGGTTGTGGGCTTAGGGCCCAAACTATGTTTTAAAAGTTTGTGAAATGATTATTTTTCCGGAAAGTATGGTACCTGAGTCTCCGGCGCCAATCCACCCAGGTAAGTACCCTAACTTTTGATGTGATATTTATATGTTGGGCTTTGTGGGCTTTAGACGTAGCTAAGCATGTTAGTATTGATGGACCCTAGGGCTAGCTTACACAACTTTTAAAATAACATAAGACTTAAGTCCAATCAAACAAACCTGTGAGTAAGTCACCGAGTTAGGGTGTGGCAACCGCCATGCGCATGTCTAGGATTGGATTCAAAAAGAGCTTGGTATTTAAGAAGTCCCAGTGACTCACCTCCTCTTCGTCAATCCTACCAGTGCGTGAAGGATGCTCACCCTAACCATGAGGACTTGTTCATAGGCTAAATCCAATAATTAAAACCCGAAAGGGACCAGCCACACTGTTTTGTAAGAACCTTAGCTTTGAAATTACCAAATTACCCCTGGATTTGTGAAAACTACCTTAGATTTGGAAAATGACCGAAATACCCCTAGTTTGTAAAATTACCCCTGACGTACAAAATTATAGAAATACCCCCGAGTTGCAAAATTACCAAAATACCCCTACTTTGCAAAATTCCAAAACACCCTTATTTTGAAAAAATCACCCGAAATTGTATTTTGGAAAAATTACGAAAATACCCCTATAGGTTAAAATTACGAAAATACCCCTGGGTAGTGAAATGACGAAAATACCCCTGCTCATGAAAATGGTCTGTGGATGTTGTTTGTGTGATGAATGTACTTAGAACTAGAGATAAGCTTGAAATTGAAACTTTAGATAGATTCAAATTCGAAAGAATCACTTTAAAGACTATTTTTCACAAAATTACTCGTGGATAAATAGTAAAAATAGATAATAATTCATAAAATTCTTAATCAGATAAACGCGAACGAGAAGAATGAGTATAAGTGGTCGTGGACGTCCACCGCGTGGCTGTGGTAGGGGTAGGATAACCTTGTCGGAGCCAGCAGGGTCTGGCCATGGGTCCGGAAATGTGATACTGAATCTGCCGACGATGGAAGCTGAATTTTAGGATTAGACTAGAGGTAACGATCTGAGATCTCGAAGCGATCTGCGGGTTTTAGAGAGATTACCGAGGCAAAGCAAAAGTGCGAGCCCAAAATCGTTGGTGGCGACTCGAGCTAACTGAATTGGAGGTGTTTAGGGGTGTCGGTGTAGCTCCCAATCACGAGTATTGGTTGGAGGCAACAGAGCGTATAATGGATAACTTAGACTTCTCGGCTGAGGAAAAGTTGAAAGGGATAGTATCTCTTCTCCGAGATGAGTCGTACCAGTGGTGGCTCACGGTCAGGGATGGTGCAGTGGCCGGTAATATCACCTGGGATTATTTTAGGGTACCTATCGAGAAAGTATGTGGACTGGTTATCTTGATGCGCAACATAGTATGCTCCTAAATTTGGTGCAAGAGAATAAGTTTGCATCCAGAGCACGAGGCTGAATTTTTGAGGTTGAGTAGGTATGCTCGGGGTATGGTGGCTACTGAAACATGAGCACCGTGTTAGGTTCGAGGACGAGTGAGAAATGAGTTGCGGTGTTGATTGCACCTCGGCATGAAAAGGAATTTGTCGCTCGTGGAAAAGGCCAAAATAGCGGAGGGATTAGAGTGGACCTCTAAGATTGAAGCGATTTTGATTGGAAGCCACCAAGTCTCGTGGCGTAGATTCGGGGTTTTCTAGGTTTAGCAGGGTCTTACCGAAGGTTTGTAGAAGGGTTTTCTCTGATTGCAGCACCATTGACCAAGTTGTTGAGGAAAGGGGTTCCGTTTGTGTGGATGGATAAGCAACAGGGAAGTTTTGAGAAATTGAAAAAGATTTTGACGGAAGCTCCGGTGTTAATTCAACCGGAAGTCGGGAAGGAGTTTACGATTTATTGTGACGCATCCCATACAGGATTGGGATGTGTGCTAATGCAAGAGGGGAAAGTAGTAGCGTATGCTTCTCGGCAGTTAAGACGTCACGAAGTAAACTACCCGACGTATAATCTGGAATTGGCTGCAGTGGTTTTTGCCCTAAAAAATTGGCGACATTACTTGTATGGAGAAAAGTCTGTATTGTATATGGACCACAAGAGTTTGAAGTACCTTCTTACATAGAAAGAGTTAAATTTGAGGCAGAGAAGGTGGATTGAGCTGTTAAAGGACTATGACTGCTCGATTGAGTATTACCCGGGAAAGGCTAATGTGGTAGCGGATACCTTGAGTCGTAAGGTGGTGGCAGAGTTAAGAGCCATGTTTGTTCACCTTAGTATGTACGATGATGGAAGCCTGTTAGCGGAATTGCAAGTGAAGCCAACATGGATTAACGAGGTTAAGGAGAAACAATTGGTGGATGAAGTTTTGGGCGCACGAAGGAATCAAGTGCAGAATGATGGATTGGAGGGGTATAGTCTGAGTAGTGATGGAGTGTTATGTTTTCAGGGAAAAGTGTGTATGCCTAAGAATGTGGAGTTAAGGCAGAAGATTTTACAGGAGGCACATAGCAGTCTATATGCTATGCATCCGGGAGGTAGTAAGATGTACCGGGATTTACGGGAGTAGTTTTGGTGGCCGGGCCTTAAGTGAGAGGTAACGGAGTTTGTAGGTAAGTGTCTGATATGTCGACAAGTCAAATTTGAACATCGATTGTCAGTCTATTGCAACCGATTAAGATTCCACAATGGAAGTGGGAAAGGATTACAATGGATTTTGTGAGTGGGCTACCCCTTACGCCTACCAAAAAGGATTCAATTTGGGTGATTGTGGACCGTCGTGAAGTCCGCTCATTTCGCACTTGTGCGTATGGATTATTCTCTTCAGAAGTTAGCAAGACTATATGTAGCGGAGATTGTGAGGTTGCACGGGTTGTCAGTGTCGATTATTTCTGACACAGACCCTAGATTTACGTCAAGGTTCTGGAAGGCTTTACACCAGGCACTAGGCACAAGATTGGATTTCAGTATGGCATTTCATCGCCAATCAGATGGGCAATCGGAGAGGGTGATTCAGGTTTTGGAGGACATGCTAAGGGGTTGTGTCTTGGATTTCAAAGGAAGCTGGGAAGAATTCTTACCATTGGCAGAATTTGCATATAACAATAGTTATCAGGCAAGTATTCGGATGGCACCGTACGAAGCGTTATATGGTTGAAAGTGTCGTATCCCTACATGTTGGACGGAGTTGGGGGAGCAGCAGTTGTTGGGTCCGGAGATGGTTGCTGAGACAGAAGATAAGGTGAAAGTGATTCGAGCTCAGTTGAAAGAAGCGGCGGACAGGCAAAAGTCTTATGCCGATCTTAAATGAAAGGATATAAAGTTTACGGAAGGTGACAAGGTTTTCTTGAAGGTGTCGCCGTGGAAGAAGGTTCTGAGGTTCGGTAGGAAAGGTAAGTTGAGCCCTAGGTTTATCGGGCCTTATCAAGTGTTGAAGTGAGTAGGACCAGTGGCTTACCAGCTTGAGTTGCCACCAGAATTGAGTCAAATTCACAATGTGTTTCATGTTTCTATGCTTAGACGCTATCACTCAGATCCGTCACATGTTGTGCCAGTGGAGGAGATTGAGGTGAGCCCAAACTTGTCTTTTGAGGAGGAACATGTGTAGATCCTCGATCGGGATGTTAAGGTTTTACATAGGAAATTAGTTCCTTTGGTGAAGGTGTTATGGCGGAACCATGGATCGGAGGAAGCGACATGGGAGCCGGAGTATATTATGCGACAGCAATACCCTCAACTCTTTTGACCAAGTAAATTTCGAGGCCGAAATTTATTTTAAGGGGTAGAACTATAATATCCTGATTTTGTGGGTCTGTGCATTTGGTACGTTGCATGGGTAAATTAGTAGGTTGAAGCTTTAAGGTGTGAATTGGGCTCGGATTTGGGCTTTAAAATCGGGGTTAGATTGATTAAAAATAGTGTTAGTAGTAATTAAATTTAAATAGTTATGTTTGGTAGCAAGCTGGGCTTGTGGCCCAAAAATTTGGGGTGCTTTGAGTGGGCATTAAGGTGGCACCACTTAGGGGGGGTTATTGGGCCATGTGTGGCCACTTGAGGCCCAAGTGTTTGGGGCAAAATTTTGGCATACCAAGGAGGGAGAGTGGACGGCACACTTGCTAGAATTTAGGAGTGTTTATTTTTTTATTTTAAGTGATAAAAAGATGATAATTAGGAGGGAAGAAGTGGTTCTCAAATGGGCTCTTCTAAAGGTAAGATAAGGATTGGGTTATCAGGTGAGATGAAGGCTATCAGGAAGGAGAGAGTTGGCAGAAACTCCAACTCTATGTGTTAGTGTGTGTATGCCGAATTTAGTAGGAAGAAATCATCTTTTTCTTCTATTTTCTTTTTTTTCTTTCACACTTTTTCCTCTCTAGCCGAAACTCTTCTCACCCACTTGCCTTAATTTTTCTCTTCTAGCCGAAACTCCCTAGTGTTTCTCCTCTCCTCGAAAACCTTTCTGAAATCCGAATACTCCTGGTGCACATCTTCTTCCTCCATAGTCGAACCATCAGGTGAGATCTCTATTTCCCAAAGGTGCACCGTAAGCCGAATACTCCTCTGTAATCTGGTGAGTTTCGGGATTTTGTTCTATGCGATTTCACTCCTTCTTTTCCTTAAGATCTAACCCGAATCATGTGTACTAATGCCTGTCGATTGTCAAAGGACAATTCTTACACACCTTGTCAACTAGCACATGTTTGCCTAACGGGTTTGACATTTTTACTACGAATTCTGTAGATTCAACAATCATGCTCATACTAGATGCCAATTTCATGCAAATGTAAGAATGGGTAGGCCCCGGATCAATCAAAGCAATAACAGAGGTGTCATGAAGAGAAAAAGTACCCGTTATCACATCTAGAGATGATACCTCTTCGCGAGCGCGAACGGCATAAGTCCTTGCAGATGCCCGACCTTCCGGTCTCACAGCAGAGTCTCGAGGCGCACCTCTACTACTAGTCTCACCTCCCGGGTTCTTTTGTATCTACCCCTCGAAGATACATTGTTGGTGTAATAGGCCCAATTTGTCGGGGCCAAATAGTCAACCAGATTTAAACCAAAACAAAACAAAAAGTTAAAACCAAATGAATAACCCAAATAATTATAAAGTCCAATTACAGTTTTTATTACAAACCCAATAATCTAAAACCCAAATTAGACCCAACCAGCCCAATTACAAACTAAGTCCAAATGCCCTAACCTTAAGGCCCGGATAGTTTGAAAGACTCAAAAACCCTAGAAGATTCTAAGAGCGCCGATCGAGCAGCCAAACCACCACACACACGCGCCTTCACAACGTCAGCTCCTCCATGACGATTACCTGCAAACAAACAACAAAAAGCCAGCAAACAATAACAGAAAAGGGCAACAAATGAAAAGCATACTGTATTTTTATTTTTTCTTGATGTTATTTTCAATTTCATTCGATTATAAAAGACCGAAGAAATCACTTGTAATGGAGGATTTTTTTACGAGTACAGAGAATACAGACAAAAATCAATATGAAAGGAAATCGAGCAAGGTTTTTTTTTCAACTGTAACATCCCAAAAATGGGGCTATTTGGAATTTAATTATTTTTCTTATGTAAGAACTGCTGAGATATTGTTTATGGAATAATAGAGTTTAATTAAAGGCCTTGAGTTGGCTCGGAATGATAGAAATAAATATATTATTTGCTTTTAAGGTGGATAGCCTTAGTGGTTAGGGGTTATAAGAATAAATAAGGAGCTTTTGACATAGAATGAGCCTAGAATAAGTGGCAAAGGAGGGCCACTTGGGAGCTACAAGTGGCGCCACTAAGGAACAAGGAGAGCCATGGTTCGAGTCATGTAATTCCCTTTTTCTTTCATGTTTTGGACAGCATAGGGGGGAGATTTTTTCTTCTCTTTAAACTCTTATTATTATTTATTTATTGATGATAAATAATAAGTTAAAGAAGGATAATAGGAGATAAAGAATATATTGGTAGGATTAATTCAAATTATTTTTTCAAATCAATTAAGAAGTTGGTAGTATTTGGAACTTCCTAGTGGAGTGGATGACAAGGACTTTGGAGAGGGATAATGCGAAATTATTAAGGCTAGCCTTCACTTGGTGATAATCCTTTTCATTCTTTCTCAAATTTTTCTCTCTATTGCCAATCACTTCTCTTATTCTTGATTGCTAGCCGAAACTTTTACTCTTTTCTTTCTCTTCATTGTCAAACCAAAATCACCTTTTCTTTACACTCTCCTCTTCTCAAAAATTTCCTTAAGCCGAAATTTGTTAACATCATCCTCTTCCATTGATTCCTTTCTCCCCTTGACCGAATAACTCCCTTGGAAGTGGAGATTTTCTTTTCTCCTATTTTCTTACCTTGGCCGAATGGTATAGTGGCATAGGCATATCGGGATCTCGCTAGTGTTCAATCAATTGTATGGTATGAAGAGTTGGCCGAATGCCTATGCTTCCTTTTTCCTATCTTTGTCGATTTTTTTAAGAATTAAGGGCCAATATCGGCTTTTATTTACAAGGTGCTAAGTATCATTTTGAAAACCGAATCTATCTAGGTGTTCAGGGATTTTGGAGATCGACAAAGCAAGCTGTTATTCGTGACCAATCAAGTGGTAAGTGTTGGTAAGAATCGGTTTTCATGGGTTTAGTTTGCAAATATTTAAAAGCGAAGGCTACTAATTTAGTTAAGTCTTGGATTTTAGGGTGGTAAAACAAAAGGCTATGGTTATTAATATTGACCGATTGTAGTTTGTAAAGCAGTTAAGTGATTTGGTACCGAGGCTAGTATTCAAAGTGACTAGGTAAGGATTGGTACAAAAGGTTACCCCTTTAAAATACTTGGGTTGGCGAATAGGCCATAGTACTAATCCTCGTTGGCCGAATGTAGGTGCGAGAGAGATCTAGGGTGGCCGACTCCTCCATTCGGGATTTGGATTAATCGTGGTGACGGTGTGTACATACACACATATAATTTGTTAATATCTTGATTGTTATGAATGCTATCTTGGTTTTATGTAGCATTGGATAATGTACCTAGCGGTATAATTGGCAATTCGGGTAAGTCCACGAAAATGTGTATTTGTTATTTGATGCTTTTGGTAAGCATAATGTATTGATGCATGAGATCTAAGCATGTGATGGCATGAAACATGTATGTATATTGGTTGATGTGGGATTATGAGTGGAGGCGGTATTATTGTACCGAGCGGGCACGATGTTTTGGTAACACACCGTGACTACGGTCACGGAGGTTTGGTACCTCGGAGGTTTGGCACCTCATAGCGACTTGTCCCTGTGGTTAACACCATCGTGGGTTGGCCCCACTTGAGATATGGGATAAATGCGCGGTGATTTGGTATCACACGATGGGTTGGCCCCATCAAATGATCTGTGTCTCTGGACACGGTGTTTTAGTAACACATTGTGACTATATGTCACCGGTGGTTTGGCACCACCGGTGGTTTGGTACCACAACGGGGTGAGCGATTGGCGTTTGGATGGTTAGGATGGGTATTTAATATTTTGCATATTAATGGTTATGTGTTGTGTATGAAAATGTTTTAAAGCGGGGAAGGGTTACATCTTGAGTCTTGGTGACTCACCTTCTCCATTATTTTTTTCGGTGATGAATAGCTCATGGATATGGAGCCGGAGGGACTTGAGGTGGCCATGCGGTGGATTTAGAATTAAATGGACTTTAATTTAGTTATGATAAATTTTATTATTGGGTTGTTTTATTTTGGATGTAATAAGGCCTCCATATACTTTACTTTAGTTATTTTCTTATATGTTGGATATTTTGTTTTAACTATAAATTTGAATCACACGTTTTCTAAATTAACACGAAAAATGTTTTATCGTACACATAGAACTTTATCCGAAATTTGTATAATAACTTGACTTAATTAAATTTTTGAATTTAGTCTAAGTATAATTTCAAACAAGAAAACTTAAAAGCAGCGATTTTCAACAAAACTTAAGTGGATTTGAAAATGGGTTTCAAAAGTTCTTCTTCAGAATCTGACCCATATTAGGTCCTAACGTTTGGTAGGGTTTGAAATATTACAAATTAGTATCGAGCCAGTTCAAAACTTCAATTTGTGGGGGCCCAAGGCCCAAAAATGTTTTAGTAGGCCTTATTAATTGATTTTGGGTTTTAAAGCGGCATGGCAGAGTCTCAAGACCGATCCGCCCGAGTAAGTACATCTAAACCTCTTTGTGAATTATATTACGTAGAAGGGTAGGAAGCATGGAGCGTAGATAGACTTATAGGAATTTGAACCTAGGATTAGATTACTCAAACACACAAACCGAACATAAGACTTAAAGAACGAACCCAACCTATGACTTGGTCATCGAGCTAGGGTGTGGTAACTCACATGACGCATGTCTAGGATTGGATCCAGGAAGAGCACGGTATTTAAGCGGTCAGGTGACTCACCACCTCTTCGCAGTATCCTACAGTGCGTAGCTTGGGTTCACCCCAACTTCGGAGGCTCGGTGGTGTGGTAACCTCATGCGCATGTCTAGAAAGGTTCGGTGGGAGCTTGGTATTTAAGCGATCAGCGTGACTCACCTCCTCTCCACACTAAACACACCTTGGTGCGTAGCTTGGGTTCACCACGACCAAGAAGGCTCGGTCATAGGCTAAACATAATGACTAAAACCCGAAAGGGAATTAGCCTTGATTTTCGAAAAAGGAATGAAACAACAAAACTTGGTTTTAAAACTTTTCAAATCACTCCTTCAAAAGTAAGAACAACTCTTTTTACAATGTTTTCCCCGAAAAGTTCGATTTGTGGAAAATTACGAAAATGCCCTTAGGGGTAAAATTACTAAAATACCCTTGGTTCATAAAACATCAACTCAATGATTTTGTCCAAAAATTTTAACTACTTCTCAAATATTCAACTCGACTTTGGAAATCATCAATGAAACATTTTGGTTTTGGAAAAATTACAAAACGCCTCAACTTATAAAATTTCCAAAAGCGACCACGAGTACAAAATTTTTGCAACATCACCGTTTTAAGAAAGGAAAATTCTCAAAAGGGACCCTCAGAGTTTTACAATTATTAAAACACCCTTGATTTACAAAAATTACAAAATTACCCCTGATAGACAAAATTACCAAAATACCCTTGGTTTTCGAAATAATGCCATAACTTCAAACCTTATCAATTTTTAATAATACCCTCCAGTGTTGGGAATTACAAAAACAACCTACTTTACTAAAGTTTTAAAAATTTATTTTATTACGAAAATACCCCTGTAGGAAAAAGACGAAAATACCCCTGGGTTAGAAATGGGCAGAAATGTCCGAAGAGTGAATAGGTATGGAAAGTATTAAGGAATGGATGCAAGAACTTCTTTGTGTGAACTAGGTTAGGAAGCTGAAACCTTGTTTGCTCGAAAGAACCTCGATTAAAACTCATCCATAAAATTTCTTGTGAATAAGAAAGTGGAACAAATGCTAATGCATAAAATTTTCTCTTAATCAGTTAAAGCGTAGTAGATAGAATGAGTTCTAGAGGGCGTGGGCGCAGTGGCCGCGGTAGGGTAGGATGACCGTGTCGGGCCGGTCAGTCGGGACAAGGTTCGAAAATGATGTACCACCGCCACCACCACCTCCGACTTTTGGAGGCGGAGGCCGAGGATCGGGCAGGCGGAGGCGATGCTCATGGTGTGTTGCGAGTCCTCGAATTGGTGGTGAAAGGTGGTGGAAATTTAGGAGCTCAAATCTGCTTCCGAGTGAATTCGGTCCATGAGTGAGGTGTTCGGGGTGTGTCGGGAGTGGCACCAGTATAGCGAATCTTGGCTAGAGTCAATGAAAGGATCATGGATGATCTTGACTGTTGAGGAGAAAAAGCGAAAGAACATATCGCTTCTAAAGGATGAAGCGTGTCGATGGTGGTGACGATTCGAGATGGCGCTACTGGCAGATGATTTGACTTGGGATTATTTCAAAACCTCTATCGGAAGAAGTATGTGGGCACCGATTATACAGATGCTCGGAGGAAAGCCTTTACAGGGTTAGTGCAAGGAGCTAAGTCGAGAGAATATGAGCGAGTTTTTAAGGTCGAGTAGGTATGCTAGAGGCATCGTGGCTCTAGAACACGAGCACCGTATGCCTTTGAGGGCGGACTCGAGATGATTTGAGGTTCTTGATTGCCCATGACAAGTTCGTGAGTTTTCATCTCTTGTGGAAAAGGCTAAGGTAGCCGAGGGGATCAAGGAGGCGTGAGATAAAATTATAGTAGGAATAATCAAAGAGGATTTGGGTCATTTGGATCGATGGTAATGATCGAGAAGAAGGCTAAGCGAGTGGGCCGTCGGTGAGAAGGCAAGTAGCTACTAATCGGAGACCATTCGGTGCAATCAACGTGGGAAGTCCCATTGGGAAATTGTTCACCGGCGATAGAGGATGTTTGAGTGTGGGTCTTTAGAGCACCGGTCGAGATTGTCCCGGAAGTGAGCTCGAAATCACCAGGAGGGGCGTAACTGTACTCGAATAGAAATATGGGACCCATGAGAGGGTGCGGTAATGGCCGAGGAAGCAGCGGTCCTAGCAGAGGTCGTGGAGTTCGGGAAGAGGTTCGAGGCAACACAGAGGCTAAGCGGACTGGCTTAGTCTATCTGCAAAGGCGTCATGAGGAGGGTGGCCTGCCGGATGTCATAGCAGATGCGTTTTGATTTTGGTCTTCCTTATTATGCATTAATTGATGTGGGGTCTACACATTAAATGACGTGTGATGGTGTGGTAGAGACTTTGGACCTAAACTCAAAGCGCTTCTAGGGAGATGGCGTAGTTAGTCCATTAGGTCACTCTGTAGTGGTAGACAAACTTTATAGAGGCGTACCCTAGAACTCGAGGGGTAGTATTTGTGGTGACTGATGGAACTACCGTTTGGGGAGTTCGATTTGATCCTTGGAATGGATTGGTGGTTAAGTATCGGCGAATTTGGATTCTTGTGGCTAAGCGCATGGTTCTTAAGGCGGTGAGAATGATGAAGTGGTTATGATAGGTGATAGAAGGAATTACCTATCAGCGTGGTGTCTGCCTTGAAGGTTGAGAAGATGGTCAAGAAGGGTTGTAAGGCGTTTTTGGTTCAAATCGTGCTTTGGAAGCTAAGGAGTCGATGGTTGAAAAGGTCCGAGCGGTTGGGAATTTCGATGTGTTCCCGGAAGAACTTAAGGTGCGCCTCCGGATCGGGAAGTTGAATTGATATAGACTTGCTACCGGAAGCGGCACCGTGTCTATAGCACCTTCCGGATGGCACCAAAGGAATTGGTGGAGTGAAGGCTCAAATTCGAGAGCTCTTGGATAAAGGTTTATTCGACCTAGTATATCTCCGTGGGGGCGCTTTGTATTGTTTGTCAAGAAGAAGGGCGGTTCTATGCGGATGTGCATCGACTACCGTCGTTAAACAAGTTAACGATCAAAAACAAGTACCCATTGCCTCGGATCGATGACTTGTTTGACCCGATTGAAGGGGCATCGGTGTTTTGAAGATAGACCTTAGGTCGGGTTACCATCAACTTAAGGTGAAGGGGCGATGTTCACAAGACGGCTTTTCGAACTCGATATGGGCATTACGAGTTTCTAGTGATGCCATTCGGATTGACCAATGCCTTTGGCGGCGTTCATGGACTTAATGAATAGAGTATTTCAGCGATTACCTAGACCAATTCGTCGTGGTGTTCATAGGCGACATATTGGTTTACTCAAAGGCGGAGGAGGAGCACGACAAGCATTTACGGATAGTTACGCAAGTATTGAGGAAAAAGCGATTGTATGCCAAATTGATGAAGTGCGAATTTTGGGTGAGGAGGTGGCTTTCTTAGGTCACGTAGTGTCGTGGAAGGATTAGAGTGGATCCCATAAGATTGAAGCGGTGTTGGAGTGGAAACCGCCTAAGTCGGTGGCGAGATCTGAAGTTTTTGGGTTTAGCGAGGTATTATCGGAGGTTTGTGGAAGGGTTCTCTCGATCGCTTGTAGATTGACTAAGTTGCTAAGGAAAGGTGTTCCATTTGTATGGTTGGAGAAGCGAAGAAAGTTTTGATAAGTGAGGAAGATTCGACGGAAGCTTGGTTTAATACAACCGAGACGGGAAATTATTCACGATCTATTGTGATGCATCTCACCTTGGTTTGGGGTGTGTGTTGATGCGAGGATGGGAAGGTAGTAGCCTATGTGTCCGTCATTTGAGAGACCGCATAAGGTTAACTATCCAACTCACGACACAGAGTTAGCAAATGATCGTCTTCGCCTTGAAAATATGGAGACATTATCTTTATGGGGAGAAGTCGGTAATTTACGGATCACAAAAGTTTGAGGTATCTTGACACGAAGGATCTGAATCGAGGCAATGCAGATGGATTGAGCTGTAAAGGACTGTTGTTCCATCGAATATCATCCGGGTAAGGCTAACGTGGTGGGTGATGCATTGGTAGGAAGGTTATGGCGGACTTAAGGGCAATGTTTGCTCGATTGAGCCTATATGACGATGGAAGCCTTTTGGCGAGCTTCAAGTTAAGCCAACATGGATCGAGGAAATCAAGGACAAGCAGTTAGCGGATGAAGGGTTAAATGCTAAGAGAATACAAGTTCGGGATGGTGGTTTAGAAGGGTATAGTGTGGTGGTGATGGTGTGTTGTGTTTTCAAGGGCGTACAGTATGCCAAAGGATATGGGGTTGAGGCGGAAAATTCTCGGGATGCTCATAGCAGCCCATCGCTTATGCATCCGAGAGGCGACAAGATGTATGGAGATCTCTGAGAAAGCGATTACGGTGGTAGGGGTTGAAGCGTGAAGTGGCCGAGTTCGTGGGAAGTGTTTGGCGTGTCGTGAGTTAAGTGAACACGATTACCATCGAGGGCTACTTCAACCGGTAAAAGATTCCTCAATGGAAATGGGAAAGGATCACTATGGATTTCGTCGGTGGTCTACCCTTACGCCCCGCCAAGAAAGATGCGATTTGGGTAATCGTGGACCGTCGACCAAATCACTCACTTCATCCGGTGAGGATGGATTACTCCTCGAAGCTAGCAAAGTTGTATGTGGTGAGATAGTCGATTGCATGGTGTGCCGTGTCAGTTATCTCGGATAGGGACCCAAGGTTCACTTCGAGGTTTTGGAAGCGTTACATCAAGCGTTAGAGTGCAGCGGTTGGATTTAAAGACTTTCCATCCTCGACAGACGGCAATCGAAAGGGTCATCTGAGATCTTAGAAGATATCTTTGAGGGTTGTGTTTTGGAATTAGAGGTAGTTGGGAGGAATTCTTACCTCTAGCCGGAGTTAGCCTACAACAATAGCTACCAAGCGAGTATTGAGATGGCACCATCTGAACCTTGTATGGACAAAATGCGAACTCCGGCGTGTTGGGCGGAGTTGGGTGAGCGACAAGTGTTGGGCCCGAATTGGTAGCGAGGCGAAGACAAAGTCAAAGTGATTCGGTCTCGTCTTAAGGAAGCATCGAGATAGAGCGAAGTCCTATCTTGACCTTAAGCGCAAAGAAATGGAGTATCTTAGTAGGGATAAGGTCTTCTGAAGGTGTCGCCTTGGAAGAAGGTACTAAGGTTTGGGCGAAAAGGAAGCTAAGCCCAAGGTTCATCAGACCATATCTGATTTATAAGCGAGTGGGTCGGTAGCTTATCGACTAGAGTTCTTCAGTGAGCGAGTCGATACATAGCGTCTTTCATGTATCAATCTTTGAGGCAGTATCGGTCGAGATCCATCACACGTGGCGCTGTGATGTAAATTGAGGTCAACTTCGGACTTATCTTTTGAGGAAGAACCGGTTCGGATCTTGGATAGAGATATAAAGGTTCTACGTAGGAAGTCAGTGCCCTTAGTGAAAGTGCTGTGGCGGAACCATGGTGTGGAAGAAGCTACGTGGGAACCTGAGGATGTGATACGGCGGCAATACCCTCATTTGTTTAGCTAAGTAATTTCGGGACGAAATTTATTTTAAGGGGGGTAGAACTGTAACATCCCAAAAATGGGGCTATTTGGAATTTAATTATTTTTCTTATGTAAGAACTGCTGAGATATTGTTTATGGAATAATAGAGTTTAATTAAAGGCCTTGAGTTGGCTCGGAATGATAGAAATAAATATATTATTTGCTTTTAAGGTGGATAGCCTTAGTGGTTAGGGGTTATAAGAATAAATAAGGGAGCTTTTGACATAGAATGAGCCTAGAATAAGTGGCAAAGGGAGGGCCACTTGGGAGCTACAAGTGACGCCACTAAGGAACAAGGGAGAGCCATGGTTCGAGTTATGTAATTCCCTTTTTCTTTCATGTTTTGGACGGCATAGGGGGGAGAGTTTTTCTTCTCTTTAAACTCTTATTATTATTTATTTATTGATGATAAATAATAAGTTAAAAGAAGGATAATAGGAGATAAAGAATATATTGGTAGGATTAATTCAAATTATTTTTTTTCAAATCAATTAAGAAGTTGGTAGTATTTGGAACTTCCTAGTGGAGTGGGCGGAAAGGACTTTGGAGAGGGGATAATGCCGAAATTATTAAGGCTAGCCTTCACTTGGTGATAATCCTTTTCATTCTTTCTCAAATTTTTCTCTCTATTGCCAATCACTTCTCTTATTCTTGATTGCTAGCCGAAACTTTTACTCTTTTCTTTCTCTTCATTGTCAAACCGAAATCACCTTTTCTTTACACTCTCCTCTTCTCAAAAATTTCCTTAAGCCGAAATTTGTTAACATCATCCTCTTCCATTGATTCCTTTCTCCCCTTGACCGAATAACTCCCTTGGAAGTGGAGATTTTCTTTTCTCCTATTTTCTTACCTTGGCCGAATGGTATAGTGGCATAGGCACATCGGGATCTCGCTAGTGTTTAATCAATTGTATGGTAAGAAGAGTTGGCCGAATGCCTATGCTTCCTTTTCCCTATCTTTGTCGATTTTTTTAAGAATTAAGGGCCAATATCGGCTTTTATTTACAAGGTGCTAAGTATCATTTTGAAAACGAATCTATCTAGGTGTTAGGGATTTTGGAGATCGACAAAGCAAGTGTTATTAAGTGACCAATCAAGTGGTAAGTGTTGGTAAGAATCGGTTTTCATGGGTTTAGTTTGCAAATATTTAAAAGTCGAAGGCTACTAATTTGGTTAAGTGCCGATTTTAGGTGGTAAAACAAAAGGCTATGGTTATTAATATTGACCGATTGTAGTTTGTGAAAGCAGTTAAGTGATTTGGGTCTTTGAGGCTAGTATTCAAAGTGACTAGGTAAGGATTCGGGTACAAAAGGTTACCCTTTAAAATACTTGGGTTGGCGAATAGGCCATAGTACTAATCCTGGTTGGTAGAATGTAGGTGCGAGAGAGATCTAGGGTGGTAGACTCCTCCATTCGGGATTTGGATTAATCGTGGTGACAGTGTGTACATACACACATATAATTTGTTAATATCTGATTGTTATGAATGCTATCTTGGTTTTATGTAGCATTGGATAATGTACCTAGCAGTATAATTGGCAATTCGGGTAAGTCCACGAAAATGTGTATTTGTTATTTGATGCTTTTGGTAAGCATAATGTATTGATGCATGAGATCTAAGCATGTGATGGCATGAAACATGTATGTATATTGGTTGATGTGGGATTATGAGTAGAGGCGATATTATTGTGCCGGCGGGCACCGAGTGTTTTAGTAACACACCGTGACTACGGTCACCGGAGGTTTGGTACCTCGGAGGTTTGGCACCTCATAGCGACTTGTCCACGTGGTTAACACCACAGTGGGTTGGCCCCACTTGAGATATGGGATCGTCGCGGTGATTTGGTATCACACGATGGGTTGGCCCCATCAAATGATCGTGTCTCACGGACACGGTGTTTTAGTAACACATTGTGACTATATGTCACCGTGGTTTAGCACCACCGGTGGTTTGGTACCAGCAGGGTGAGCGATGGCATTTGGATGGTTAGGATGGGTATTTAATATTTTGCATATTAATGGTTATGTGTTGTGTATGAAAATGTTTTAAAAGCGGGAAGGGTTACATCTTGAGTCTTGGTGACTCACCTTCTCCATTATTTTTTCGGTGATGAATAGCTCATGGATATGGGCCGGAGGGACTTGAGGTGGCCATGCGGTGGATTTAGAATTAAATGGACTTTAATTTAGTTATGATAAATTTTATTATTGGGTTGTTTTATTTTGGATGTAATAAGGCCTCCATATACTTTACTTTAGTTATTTTCTTATATGTTGGATATTTTGTTTTTAACTATAAATTTGAATCACACGTTTTCTAAATTAACACGAAAAATGTTTTATCGTACACCAAAGAACATCTGAAATTTGTATAATAACTTGACTTAATTAAATTTTGAATTTAGTCTAAGTATAATTTCAACAAGAAAACTTAAAGCAGAGTTTTCAACAAAACTTAAGTGGATTTAGAAAATGGGTTTCAAAAGTTCTTCTTAAGTAACGACCCATATTCGGTCCTAACGTTTGGGCCGGGTTTGGGCTGTTACATCAACATTTTTCTTTTTTCTTTCTTTCTCTTCGGAACCACGCACATACATACACAGATTTTATTTTATTTTACATATATATATATATATATATATATATGTATATATACTAAAATATAGTATAAAAAAAAGAAAAAATAGTACCTCTTTTTATATTCGATTGCATAAGCAATGCATGACGCAGAGGAATTTGGAGCCGAGCTCTTCTTAGGAACCTCACCGGGCTAGAGAGAGCGAGAGAGAATCTGAAGGCTCCCAAAATTTTTTGAAAAAAAATGAAGAAACTGTTTTTTTTTTTTTTCTGATTTTAGCCATTTATATAGGATGTAAAACGGCGCCGTTTTGGACTTAAGCACCAACGCCAAAACGAAGTCATTTTATGTAACCCGACTCGAATCCGACCCGCTCCAAGCAAGATCCGTGTGTTTTTTCAACTTTGGGATATTTACCACTTTGGTCCTTCCACTTTTTTATTTCTTTGCAATTAAGTTTTCTTTTATTTTAATTTCACCCTTAATTTTTTATTCTGTTTTTAATTTGGTCCTGCGCAAAACGCTGCGTTTTGGAGGGCGGGGATATTTTCCCTTTTAGCCCTTCCTTGTTATTCGCGCGTTCAATAAGGTTCCTTTTTATTTATTTTTAGATTTGCCCCAAATTTTTATTTTAAGTTTAATTTAGTCCTTTTTCTTGTTTTCTTTTATTATTTTTGCTATTATTTTCATTATTTTATTATTGTTATTATTTTTAATATTATTATTGTTGTTGTATTTATTATTATTATTATTATTACTTTTCTTATTATTATTATTATTTTTTATTAATACTAATATCTTTTTATCATGTTTTATTTTCTAATACTATTTTACTATTATTAAATTTTATTAGATCGATGTATCTTATTTTCTTTTTTATTTTGATATTTTATTCATTATTAATATTTTTGTGTGCTTTCAAATGTTAGATTATTTATTTCATTATTCTTGTTATTATTATTGACACATCATTATCATCATTTTTCACTATTTTACCTAAATGCTATATTAGTTCTACTAATTAATTCATTTATGTTATTTTATTTATAAAATACCTAAATTTTAATATCATATATTGGTTTCATTTACTCATTCACTTAGTTATTTATTTATTTTATCTCATTATATGTTTATTATCTTATTTATATATATGAATATATATATTCTTATTTTATTCTTATTCTTGAATTTCTAAATAAGCTTGTATTTGTGATTTATTGTGTTTATATCATGATCCTTATGCTTCGCTTATATCGCATAATTATTCTTTAAATATGAGATGGTTGTTTTGAAATAAGCCAACACTTCGCGTTCTAAGGTTCGAAAGAAGTCGTACCCTAACTTAATGGGTTTCGATTTTTCTCATCGATTCTAAAGAACTTATTATCTTCTTTTTAAAGTCAAAACATAAAAGTTAAATAAAAACTTATTCTCGGGAATTTGAAAACGTTGCATCCTAACTTACTGGATGTGACATTTTGTTATCTCGAAATAAAGATTTCCCAAAAAAAGACAATATTCGGTGTTTAGGAATTTCGAGAAATTGTGCCCTAACTTATTGGGTTTCGATTTTTCATTTGACCCAAATAACCGAATATCCTTCTTAAGTTTAAATATACAAGTTTTTAAATGTCAAAAGACAAGCTTGATTTCGAGGATTCGAGATGTCGTATCCTAACTTACTGGGTATGATATTTCACTCCTTCGAGATAGGCGGGTCTCAGCATTCATTTTAATTCATCCAAGTTCTTTTTAAATAAAGAGGATCGTATTTTTTAGATCTTTTCAAATTTTTGACATCAAGATGTTAATTAATCAATTCGGTACCAATTTTGGGCGTTATGAGGGTTCCAATCCTTCCCCATGCGTAACCGACTCCCAAACCTATTTTCTTGAAATTTCGTAGGCCAACATCGTCATTTTAATAAATTAAAATGTTTTAGCGATCGATCTCAAGGTGATCCAATCACGCCTAAAAAAAAAAGATTGGTGGCGACTCCATTTTTATTTCTAAAGTTGACCCCGTTTTTTCAAATTGAAAAAAATGGTTTCGACAGCTTTGCGACTCCACTAGGGACATGAGAGAGTTGAGCCGTAAAATTGATTGTTTTCTGTCTTGTTATCGTAAAATGAAAATTGGATTTGAAAATTACGATCCTGTCGTGTTTGTTTGTATTGTTATGATTATTGTGGTTTGAGTCTCGCATCATATCGCATAAGGATCATTTTGGTCTTACCCTTCTAAGT
Organism: Gossypium rotundifolium; assembly: GCA_025506655.1. Classification (NCBI taxonomy): domain Eukaryota; kingdom Viridiplantae; phylum Streptophyta; class Magnoliopsida; order Malvales; family Malvaceae; genus Gossypium; species Gossypium rotundifolium. Next base: position 97,285,725 of record CP106730.1, read on the forward strand.
GGGAGTGAGAAGCTACTCTTTCCTGAGGTTTTCACCTCCATGCAAGATAGTGGATCGCTTTCGGGATACATCCGTACCTATGTCTTCGTGAGATTTTCATCTCCGTGCGACCATAAGAAATATATTCCCGAGGCGAACTCGGTCAAGTATAAGCCTATAATGGGTGAGGATCGAGGAATCTGCTGGTTCGGGTACCTCAACTTTAGAACTCAAACCACATATAAAAGACCCTAAGAGCCTAACCTAAATAGTGTCGCGATAAACCATAGTGGTCATCTGAATAAGTGCTCTACTTGCTTCTTTCTTGATTGCTTTTACTTTGAACGAATGTGTCTCATTTTTTTTTTTGGTTATTATTGCATTATATGTCATTTCATATCTGAAAGAGCGTTGATACATGTTCAATTACTAAACTAGAGAGCTTGTCATGAAGAACGGATTTCTTGATAAAACGAAAGACAATACGGTTGTCCGTATATTTGTAATCCATTTCATGTAAAGAATTTTGCCCTCTATTAAAGTTTTCTAAAGGAAATTGAGTCAGAATCGACACCTCTTTGAATTCATTTCATGTACTCACATAGCATTACATCACGTGCATTAGATTTCGTGAGAAGACCCTAATTGGTTGAAATTATTTCAGCATTAACCTGGACAACAACAAAACCAAACATCCTTACAGTACCCGAACCAAGACGAAAGATATGGATCAGAGATTAAAAAGATTGGAACAACTCTAAAGGGAGATGCAAGATAAACTTAAACTGCAAATGCAGGAGCAGCTGGCTAAAATCCAACAGGATATGATGGATCAAATGATGGAATCACAGAAAAATATGATGACTCAATTGACACAATTACTGGCTGGAGGAATAGACAAAGGAAAGACCCCATGGTTAACACTGGTGAAGATAATAAGGAACCACTATATCCTCCGGGTTTTACCCCGACACATCCTGAGGTGTACCCATAAAAAACATCCGTCACAATTAAACCTCAATAATTTTAGGAGGGTGTTTCGATATCGACAAACTTCCAAGTGGAATCGGGTTCTAACTTAGGGGATCACCCAATTAATACTGTTATTCCCGACTTGGATGAGGCAGCAAAAAGGGAAAGGGCAAGGTTTGAATTGCCAAGACAGTTAGAGGATCGATGCAAATGGTTAGAGGACAAATTCAGGGCCATGGAAAATGCTGAGAGGTAACATGGAATTGACGCTAAAGATCTGAGTTTGGTGCAGATCTAATACTTCCCCACAAATTCAAGATGCCAGAATTTGAAAAATATAATGGGACTAGTTGCCTCGAAAATCACATAACCATGTTTTGCCACCGAATGATTGGGTATGTTAACAATGACCAACTGCTAAGACATTACTTCCAAGATAGTTTGACGGGAGTAGCATCCAAATGGTACAATCAATTGAGCCGTACCAAAATTGGTTCTTGGAGGGATTTAGCACAGGCATTCATGAAGCAGTACAGTCACGTAACAGACATGACCCTTGATAGAATTGCCTTGCAAAACATGGAGAAGAAACCAAGCGAAAGTTTTCGGCAATATGCACAAAGGTGGAGAGAAGTTGCGATACAAGTCCAGCCCCCTCTTCTGGAGAAAGAAACTGCGATGATTTTCATCAATACCTTAAAAGCCCTATTTATCAATAATATGTTAGGGAGCGCCATGAAGAGTTTTTCAAACATAATGATGTCCGGTGAAATGATCGAAAATGCTGTGAGAAGCGGTTATTCAAAGAAAATGAGGTGAACAATGTGAGAGCATACAACAAAGGTTATTCAAAAAAATTACTGTAGGACCACCAATGACAACAACCACTAGCCTTCAGACTCCTCCAATGCAGGAATCTAGTCAAAGGACGAATACAAAAAGCTTCAGTTCACTCCTATCCCAATGACATACCGAGAGTTATATCAGAGCCTGTTTGACACACACGTAGTGTCCCCTTTCTACTTAACACCATTGCAGCCCCCATACCCTAAATGGTACGATACAAATGCTCAATGTGACTACCATGTGAAAATTGTGAGGCATTCAATAGAAAATTGCACTGCCTTTAAGAAAAGTCATTGAAAGACTAATTAAAATGGGCATTGTAAAATTTGATGATGCACCAAGTGCCAAAAATTTACTACCCAATCACATTAAGGGTGGAGTAAATGCAATTGATGGAAAGTTAGGAGGGAAAATCAAGGCTGATATCGCAAACGTAAAAACTCCTTTGAGATGGGTATGGAAGGAAATGGCAAAAGGGGATTGAGCACTTCGAATTCTGGAGAGGGTTGTGAAGATTTGAGGAACTACTGTGAATTCCATCATGAAGAGGGGCACAAGATCTAAGAATGCACAGAATCCGGGCCTTAGTACAAGGTCTAATGGACAATAAAAAGAATGAGTTCTGTGAAGGGGTTAAAGAAAATGCTGAAAAATATGCACATCAATGCCATACATGAAGAAATCACTGAAAAGGGGACTTTGTCAGATATCCGCCCTTACGAACCTGGGAGTGTTCTGAATAATTAGACTGCAGAAGAAATTCCTGTAGTTTTTAGAGCTTACTCAGAGTAATGTTCTGAACACAATTGTTGCTTTTAGCCTAGAAGCAATAAGCATTCCTTTGTGAAATAGGCTTATGTCTAAATATCATTATGAAATACATACTTGAGATCATTTTGAATAAATATATTCTCGTTCTTTTAGATTCTTTCATTGTTTTTTTCTTGGACCTTTGTTCTGAACCATTCTTTTATTTCATTCATAAGCATACCGTACAAATAATTATTCTTAAATTTATTCATTCTTTGTATATTCTTTTGCACCTACAATAGGTCCCCGGATATTAACGACATGAGTAACACTATTACGGAATTAGAATCTCCTTTTGAGTAAGACATGTGTTTAGAGGGTCTCAGGACTTTAAAGATGACATAGACTATAGCTTATCTCCAGACTTGTTAAGGATGGTAAAATAAGAAGAAAAGCAAATTCTACCTAATGAAGAAACAGTAGAGATTCTGACCTTGGAAGAGGGAAAGGTAGTGAAAATTAGAACGTGTATAACTGAAGAAACAAAGCGAGATCTCATAGAGTTACTTTAGGAATTCAAAGATATCTTCGCATTGTCATACCAAGATATGCCAGGGTTAAACACTGACGTTGTTGTACACCGCCTCCCCAAAAAAGAGGATTGCAAGCCGGTTCAGCAGAAGCTCCATAGAATGAGGCCAGACATTGTGTTGAAAATAAAAAGGAAGTTAATAAGTAATTTGATGCAGATTTTTGGGAAGTCAAATACTCAGAATGGGTAGCCAACATTGTGCCTGTCCCTAAGAAAGATGGAAAGGTACGAATGTGCGTCGATTACAGATATTTAAATAGGGCCAGCCCAAAAGACAATTTCTCTTTACCTCACATTGACACTTTAGTAGACAATACAATCAGGCTTTTGTTGTTTTCCTTCATGGATGGCTTTTCGGATACAATCAGATAAAAATGCATCTCGAAGACATAGAAAAAATCACCTTCATAACCTTGTGGGGTACATTTTGTTATAAGGTGATGCCATTCGGGTTGAAGAATGCAGGAGCTACATATCAAAAGGCCATGGTGATATTGTTCCATGATATGATACACAAAGAGATTGAAGTTTACGTCGATGATATGATTGAAAAATCCCGAAAAGAAGTTGAACACATCCAAGTTTTAAGAAAATTATTCTTGAGACTGAGGAAATTCCAGTTAAAGCTCAATCCAACAAAATGTACTTTTGGAGCTAGATCGGAAAATTGTTGGGCTTCATAGTCAGTAAGAAGGGAATCGAGATTGACTCAGATAAAGTTTGGGCTATACAAGAATTGCCTCTACCGTGCACTCAAAAAGAAGTTTGAGGTTTCCTTGGGAGGTTAAATTATATTGCTCGGTTCATTTTACAATTGACTGAGAAATGTGATCCCATATTTCGTCTTCTGAAGAAACACAATCCAAGCATGTGGGATGATGAATGTCAGAATGCTTTTGATAAAGTCAAATAGTACTTGTCAAGTCCTCCAGTCTTGCCACCCCTTGCCTAGATAGGCCACTAATCCTGAACTTGACAGTGTTTGATCACTCTATGGGGTGTGTTCTGGGTCAACACAATGATTCGGGGAGAAGAGAAAAGGCGATATACTACCTCAGTAAGAAATTCATTGAGTGTGAGATGAGACATTCACCAATTGAGAAATTGTGTTGTGCCTTGATTTGGACGACTCAGAGGTTGAGACAATACATGCTATATTACACGACATGGCTAATCTCGAAGTTGGACCCTCTAAAATATATGATGGAGTCAACTGCTCTGAATGGAAGAATGGCTAGATGGAAAATTCTCCTTTCTAAATTTGACATAGTTTATGTGAGCCAAAAAGCCGTGAAAGGAAGCGCAGTAGTAGATCTTCTGGCCAGTAGAGCTCTAGAAGAGTATGAGCCTCTAAACTTTGATTTCCCCAATGAAGAACTAATGTACATGGCATCTACTGAAGAAGACGCTACGAAAGATCACCTTTGGAAATTGAACTTTGATGGAGCATCAAATGCTATAGGCAATGGAATTGGGGCGGTCTTGGTATCCCCAAATAGAGATCATTATCCATTCACGTGCAAATTGGATTTTGATTGTACGAATAATATGGCAGAGTATAAAGCATGCATCATGGGACTCCGTGCAGCCATAGAATGCAAAATTAGAGTGCTGGAAGTATATGGAGATTTTGTACTGGTGATCTACCAACTGAAAGGTGAATGGGAGACAAAAGACCTAAATTGATTAATTATCGAAGGAAAATTCTTGGGTTAATTGAGGAGTTTGATGGTATTACTTTCAATTATCTCCCACGAGATGAAAACCAAATGGCAGATGCTTTGGCTACTTTGGCGTCCATGATCAAAGTGAGCAAACAGGAGGATATAAAACCCATTCAAATGAGTATCTACGAAGCCCCAGCTCATTGCTGCAACGTGGAGGAGAAAGAAAGAGATGATCACCCTGGTACCAAGATATATTGCGATACGTGAGAAATCGTGAATACTGTAATATCCCAGATTATGGCTTATGCATTTTTGCTTAATTATATGAAATAGCATGCCTTTGTGTGTTAAGAATGTGTTGTATGAATTTTGTGAACTTTAGAAAATAGGAGAGTGTCTTAGAAATTATTAGATTTTAAATCTAAAGAGGAAGCTAAGCGGGGTGGCCTTAAGAGAAAATGTGGGGAGTTATGACACACAAATGGGCTTGGTTAAGTGGCTTGGAGGCGCCACTTAAAGCCTCTGTAAGTGACGCCCAAGCAGTGCAAATGGGCGAGGGTTCGAGTCACAAGGGAAGCAAATAAAAGTCTTTATTTTGCTACAAGGAAGAGAAGAAGTGGACGGCACAGGGACACTTCAAAGATGAAGTGAAGATCAAGTTAAAGACTTAAAGATTCAGCTAAGGTGGAGTAAAAAGGGGGATTGAATGGAGAGAGAAAGAGTTGGCCGGCCTAGGGACTCCTTTGATGTGATATTCGGTCAAGTTTAGTAAAGAGGGGGATAGCCAAATTTCATTAAGCAATTTAGCCTCTTTTTCATTTTCTTTTTCTCTCCAAAGCCAACACCTTTCTTTTCTTTTTCTTTTATTTTAGCCAAAACCCTCTCTAAAGGTCACCATAGCCGATTCTTTTTAGGTCTCATACACTCTCTTCTCTTTTCCTTTTTGATTTCCAAAAAGCCAAAATACTCCTTGTGATAGCCGAATCCTCATTGCCGAATTGCTCAACCCTTCTTTCTTCAACCCAATCAAATGCCGAATACTCAAGGGACTCCTAGCCGATTGGTTCTTTAAACTCTCAAAAGCCGAAATTTGAGTGATCAACAAGTAGTCCTAACCAAATATCTCTATGGGTTTTTGGTAAAGGTGCCGTCGACTACAACACTAAGGGTAAGGATTCGATTGTTGTCATATTATTTCTTTTCCTTAAAGCCGAAATCAAAACTCTAATACCATTAATGATCTTTGGTAGAATCTTTGAAGGAGAATTTTGGGATTTCTAGTGTAGCAGATTTGAAACACCACTTTTGACCCACGAGAATGGACCGGATCGGTATGTTCCTAAAGTAAACCGATCTCAAAAACATTAGTTACTTAGAAAATTCTATATTTTTAGAAAAACTATTATTTTGAGTTGGGCTTAGATTGAAAACCCATTTATTTAATCTCGTAAATCCATTTTGTTGTAACATGTTCAAAATAGTTCTTAGCAAAATATAAAAAAAAACAAAGTAAAGACAAAGAATAATCCACTGGGCCTTATGGCCTTATTACATCAAATAAACCCAAAATAAAATTAAAAAGTATTGAAATTAAATGAAGTCCAAAATTCTGAATAAACTCTTCAAGGGATGCATGGCCTCCTCATGGTCTCTGGCCGGTCAAATCCTTTGCTCATCACACGAAAAATAATTCCCACAATGGGGTGAGTCAATGCAGACTCAATGTGCACACAATACTATCATTCAATAAATCGAGGCATTCATGTTCAATTCATCAAGTCCATGTAATAATGAAATTATGATGCAACCCAAACCCAAAACCTATATGCCATCCGCTACTCTCCACCGTACCAACCAACACAAGTAGGGACTACTAAGTCAACCCTCCATCCGCTACTCTCCACGTTGTGTCATTAGACACTATTGTAACGAAGTTACCAAAATTTACAATGTGACCGTAGTCAACATATTTACAGCAATGTGATAGTAGTCAACATTTTTAGTGGGTGAGACCAGAAGTCAACACTGTTCTCCCCTTTACATAAATCCCGAATACCCAAAACATATATACATATATAACATAATTTAATTTCATGTTCATATTCTTTTATTAGCATGTTATTAAATAACATTTTCATAATCCTATCGAAGTAGGAAAGCGTGCCTTGGTACTTTTTGCCACATGTGTGGTACATAGCCACATCCATATTATTTTCATATCATATATATTAAAATGTTTAACCATAATATATCGAAGAATAGTAAGGGTACACACCTTTTTCGCTTAATAGGTTCCTTGATTCCTCGAGAATCGATCTAATTTTAGATCTACTAATCCTATATTCGCCCATTCATTAACACACATTAATAAATCCTCTTTTTAAACAAAACCAAATCCTAGTAGGATTTGTAAAAAGCTTACCTTAGCCGATTGGGTATTTACACAAATCCAAAACTCGCTTTTCCTTTACTAATGGTTGACCAACCTTAAAACTTCACAAAGATTAGTTTTGGCTTTTCAAAAATTAAGGAATTAATTTAGATGATCTCACCACCATTGGTAGAATGTTTAGAGGCTTACCTTATAGATTTCCAAATCCCGAAAGTTCCCTTTTGTCTTGAATATCTGTCGAAATTCCTAAAATTCACATGTTAGATCCGATCTAACTTTAATAAGTAAGAAGTTGGCCTTTGGCCGATTGTGCCTCACCTTAAATCCTTGGTTTTGAAATCCCGAAACTCTCCCTTTTTCATTCGGCCATGAGACATAGAAAAGGTTATTTCCTTGTTCTTGATTAAAAGATTTAGAAGAACAAAAACTAATTGTTCTTACCTTAGATCCTTGCTCTTTGTAATTGATGATGGTAGAAATCTCTTTTTGATGTTGTGGATGATTCCTCTTCTGCTTAGAATCAATAAGGATTGAATTTTGATAGTAGAAACGAGGAAGAAAATAGCAAAAGAGAGGATGGTTTCTTGCTTAGGAGAATTGACAATGAGAGGGGAAGTGAGAGCAAAGTTTGGCAAAGTTGATGAATGAGAGAAAGTCTCTCCTTTCTTCTTTTAACTGAACTGCTAGACCAAGAGTCCAAAACTTGGCCACTACTCCTTTACAAGTGATAATATTCCCATTTAATTATCACTTTATTAAATTAAAATAACCTTTAATCCATCCTTTAATTCCTTATTTATCTTGTAAAATAAATCCTCTATTTATCACTTTAATTTGACAAGTTTTAATGAAAATAAAACTCTCCCTTCCACACATGCATGTGCGTCCATCCTAGCCTTGGAAAACAAAATTAAACTTTCAATAATTGCTTTCCATGTGACTCGAACTCGAGGCCATTAGCCATAAGCCTTAAGTGACACTTCAGGCCACTTTTCCAAGCTCGATTGTATGTCAAAATTCACCATCTTTTTCTTTTAAGGCCCTCTTGCCCTTATCTCCTATTTTGGGCTTTGAATTTTGTCATTCAGGCCTTATTTCTAAGTTTCCTAAAATTTTCATGACTCTGTAACTTGCCATTTTTCCTTACATCCTCAGGTTTCCAAAATGTTTAGGTTTCCAAAATGTCTAAGTTTCCAAAAATGTCTAAGTTTCCAAAAATGTCTAGGTTTCCAAAAATGTTCATTTCCATTTTCATTTTCATTTCCATTTCCATTTTCATTTCCATTTCCATTTTCATTTCCATTTCCATGCATTTCTAGATTTCCAAAAGTATCAAAAATTTATTCATAGTACTTGAAACTTGTCATTTCGTACAATTAAACTGGAAATGCATAGGCCCTATTTAGGATGTTACTGGTTCTACCCCTTAAACAAAATTTAGTCCCGAAATTTCCTAACTAAAATAGTTGAGGTATTCTTTGTCTCATCGCCTCTTACAGCTCCCACGAAGCTTCTTACATTCCATGATTGCGCCATAGCACCTTGACTAGAGGCTGTCTTCTTTCGTAGTACTTTCACATCACGTTCCAAGATCGAATTGGTTCCTCCTCGTATGATAAAGTCGGCCTTAGTTCCACTTCTTCAACCGGTACCACATGAGATGGATCCGATCGATAGCGACGTAACATGGACACATGAAATCGTCATGCATTTCTTTGCAATTCGGTGGCAACTCTAATTGGTATGCCATCGCCCAACTCGCTTCATTACTTGATAAGGCCCTATAAATCTTGGGCTTAGCTTTCCTTCTTGCCAAACCTCATTACCTTCTTCCAAGGTGAGACTTTCAAGAACACTTGATCTCCCACTTCAAACTCTATTTCCTTTCGCTTAAGGTCTGCGTCGACTTTTGCCTATCGGAGGCTTCCTTCAGCCGTGCTCGAATTAACTCAACCTTCTCTTGGTTTACGCCACCAACTCGGACCCAAAACTCGGCGTTCTCCTAACTCGGTCCAACAAGTAGGTGTTCTACACTTCCTTCCATACAATGCTTCGTATGGTGCCATCCGAATCTTGGCTTGATAGGCTGTTGTTGTGGCGAATTCACTAAAGGCAAGTAATCTTCCCAACTTCCTCGAAGATCCATTACGACCTCTCAACATATCTTCTAACACTTGTATAACTCGTTCAGACTGCCCGTCTGATTGTGGATGAAAAGCCGTAGTGAAGTCTAGCTTAGTGCCTAAAGCTCGATGAAGTGCTTTCCAAAATCGAGACGTAAACCTTGGGTCTCTGTCAGAGATGATCGACATTGGTACTCCATGTAACCTCACAATTTCCGCCACATACAACTTAGCCAACCAAGAGAATAATCCATTACATTTGGGATAAAGTGTGCGGACTTGGTCAAACGGTCCACAATCACCCATACCGAGTCCTTCTTAGTAGGCGTAAGGGGAAGCCCACTAACGAAGTCCATGGTAATTCTTTCCCACTTCCATTGGGGAATTTCGATTGGTTGGAGCAATCTGATGGAACTTGGTGTTCGACCTTAACTTGCGACATGTCAAACATTTCCCACAAATTCGGTCACTTCTCGCTTGGTCCAGACCACCAAAATTGTTCCTTAGATCTCTATCTGACTTGATGCCTCGGGATGCATGGCGTAGGGGCTACCATGCGCTTCAGAAGAATCTTTTGTCTCAACTCCTTATTCTTGACATACAAACTTTACCCTTATAGCACAATACTCCTTCATTATTGACATCATAATCCTCTAATCCCCTTCTTGTACTTGTTGCAACTTAGTACTTAAATCATTATCGATATTGTCCTCCTTCACTTCCTTTAGCCATGTGGGCTGACTTGTAACTACATAGCAGGCTTCCATCGTCATATAGACTTAAGTGAGCGAACAAAGCCCGTGAGGTCGCTACAACCTTCCGACTTAGGGCATCGGCTACTACGTTCGCCTTGCGGATGATACTCTATTGAGCAGTCGTAGTCCTTCAACAATTCCACCCACCTTCGTTGCCTCAAGTTCAACTCCTTACGAGTTAATAAATACTTAAGGCTCTTGTGGTGCAATGTAGATAATGACCTTTCTCCATAAAGGTAGTGCCTCCACACCTTAAGGCGAAAACCACTGCTTGCTAGCTCTAAGTCATGAGTTGGGTAGTTAAGCTCATGAGGCCTTAGCTTCACGAGGCGCATAGCGACTACTTTACCATCTTGCATTAACACACGAGCTAACCCGTATCACGAAGCATCACGATTACCTACAAATTCCTTTCACGCCTCAAATTTGAATTAACACTGGAGCCTCTGTCGGTACCTTCTTAAGCTTTTCAAAGCTCTCTTCTGCTTAGTAGTCCATTGAAAGGTACTTCCTTCCTTAGCAACTTGGTTAAAGCGCGGCTATTGGCGAATCCTTCCACAGACATACGTAATAGCTTTGCCAAGCCTAAGAAACTTAATTTCAGCCACGGACCTAGGTGGCTTCAATCAACAACTTGCTTGATCTTCCTAGGGTCCCTCTTATTCCTCTGCGGATACCACATGCCCTAAGAATGCCACCTCCTAAGCCAAAATTCACACTTCTGAATTTGGCATAAACTTTTCTCCTTAATACCTCCAACACGACTCGGAGATGCTCATCATGCTCCTCCTCCGACTTGAATACACCAAAATATCATCAATGAACACAACTACGAATCTATCCAAGTAGGGTTGGAAAATCCGATTCATCATGTCCATGAGCAGCAGGTGGGCGTTTGTCAACCCAAGCAGCATCACCACAAACTCAAAGTGACCATACCTTGTCCTAAAAGCGGTCTTATGAATATCGGCCTCCTTCACCTTCAAGCGATGGTATCGACCGTAAATCAATCTTGAAAACTCTTGCGGCTCCTTGGTGATCGAACAAGTCCTCGATCCTTGGCAAGGGATACTTGTTCTTAATGGTGACTTATTTAGGCGACGGTAGTCTATGCACATACGCATAGTTCCGTCCTTCTTCTTTACAAATAAGGCCGGTGCTCCCCATGGAGACACACTGGGTCGGATGAATCCACAGTCCAACAGGTTCTTGTATCCGAGCCTTGAGCTCCACTAACTCCTTTGGTGCCATTCGGTATGGGCGATTGACACGGAGGCTGTCCAGTAGCAATTCAATCCCAAATTCCACCTCCATGCAGGGGTATTCCATAACTCATCTGAAACACATCTACGAAGTCCCTTACCGTCTAACTCCATTAATGCCTTCCTCCTTTCCACCTATTGCACTTACGAAAGCTAGGTATGCTTTGCATCCTTTCTTAACCATTTTCTCGACCTTGGTCTGAGAGACTACATTAGACGGTAATTCCTCCTTTCTCCGATCATTACCACCACTTCATCCTCAGGGTTCTTAGTTCCATACGTTTAGTGCACAATCCAACACATTTCGGTGTTCCACCAACCAATCCATTCCAAGTATAAGCTCAAACTCTCAGAAGGTAACTCCATTAAGTCGCTCGAAAGTTCACCCTTGAATCTCTAGGGGTACATTAGAAAGATCTTGTCTACCACTATAGTTTGGCCTAAAGGGCTTACTACGATCATCGACCTATCGGAGAGTTGAGTCTAGGCCTAGTGTTTTCACTACACTACTTGCAACATAAGAATGGGTCGAGCCCACATCAATCAAAGCAAAGTAGGGTTTGTCAAAATAAAGAACGTCTGGGTTATTACGTCCGTGGCGTCTCCATCTTCCCTTGGTAGACCGCATAAACCAAACTGGTTGTCTTGCATCGATATTAGCATTAGTACCTCGACCACGTGTGCCCACGGCCTGCTGCTGCGCTACCACCACGGTTATTGAACCACGGCCCGTGGAGGCTGCATCCGCCTCTACTGGTGCAGCTAGCATTACGAACTACTGGTCGGCTTTAAATGCAGTTGTTTGGGGCAATCCTAAACATATGATCCTTGGACCCACACCTATAGCATGCTCCTATCTTTTCCAACACTCCCTAGATGCCTCTTCCCACAATACTCACGCAGACGAATCGCCCACGGTACCGACTTGTTGATTACGTGGCCCATCATCCCGAGGCCTCTTGTAACCCTTTCACGACGACCCAAACCCTCTTTTGGTCTTATTCTTGTCCTGATCGCTTAGTAGCATCCTTAATTCCCTCGGCCACTTTGGCCTTTTCTACCAAAGCAGAGAATTCCGCTCTTGATGTGGTGCTATTAGCGATCTTAGGTCATTTCTCGGCCCGTCCTCAAAAGCGAACACGGCGTTCATGCTCGATCGCCACTACCCGCCGAGCATAGCGGCTCAATCTCGAAATTAGCCTCATACTCTGCGACGGACTTACTCCTTGGACTAACCCTAGGAAAGCCTTCCTCTGCTCATCTCATATACGGTTCCCACATACTTCTTACGAAAGGCCTCTTTAACAAATTCCCGGTCAAGTTTTCGGCTATGGTACCATCACGAGCAGATCAACCACCATTGATCGCTTCATCACGTAACAATGCTACCATCCCTTGAGTTTTCCTGCAGGTTAGATCAAGCTCATCCATGATGCGTTCAGTTGCTTCTAACGATTTTCGGTGTACTAGGTGCCACATTGGATACTCTCGAAACATTTACGCTCCATTAGCTCGAAGTCGTTCGGTCTGAGCTTAGATTTCCTCCATTCCACCTTGCGGCCACCATTTCCAAAACTTCATGAGCGACTGCGACCTGACCTCTTCCAGATTCGAGCCTCTTTGCTCAACATTAACGGTGGGGGTGGTGGTGGCGGTGGCATCTCATTGTCGGACCCTTGTCACGACCTAACGGTTCAAACACGGTCATCCTTCCTCTTCCTCGACCACGGCGACCACGTCCTCTAGAGCTCATTTTCTAGGCGAGATCGATTAAGAATTTTATGTATTAGTCATTGTTCCACTTATTTACCGAAGAAGTTTTATGGAAAAGAATTTAAGAGTGGTTCTTTAGAAGATTGGTTCTTCCAAAATGGGAATGTTGCAAAAATTTTAGAAATCGAGGTCATTTGGTAATTTTGTATGTTAGGGGCAATTTTGTACTTTTTCCAAAATCATGGTATTTTGATATTTTACAAATTAGGGTTTTGAATGTTTATGAAATCATGAAATTTTGGTAAAGTTCTTTGAGGAGTTGAACATTTTACAAACCAAGGCGTTTTGGTAATTTCACCCCTAAGGGCATTTTGAAATTTTAAATAAATCGGGAGTTTTTAGAAAATGTTGTAAAAATAACTTTCTCGGATTTAAAAGAAAGTTTTAGGGTTTGTTGTTTTGTTCTCTTTCTTTTTTTTTTTTGAAAACATGGCTAGTTCCTTTCGGGTTTTAGTCATTATGTTTAGCTATCTTAGAGCCCTCTTGGTCGGGGTGAACCAAAGCTACGCACCAGGCGAGGATTAGTGTGGAGAGGAGGTGAGTCACGCGGATTGCTTAAATACCAAGCTCCCACGAAACCATTCCTAGTCATGCTTGAGAGGTTACCACACCTTGAGCCCTCGAGTTATGGTGAGCCAGAAGCTACGCACGGGTAGGATTCTGCGAAGAGGAGGTGAGTCACTAGGGCTGCTTAAATACCAAGCTCTTAGGATCCAATCCTGAACATGCGTACAAGGGTTACCACACCACTAGCTCGATGACTTAGCCATAGGTTGGTTTAGTACATTAAGTCTTATGTGTTTGTGTTTGAGTAGTCTAATCCTAAAGTTCGAGTTCTATCATTCTATTCTCGTTCCATGCCTTTTCTACCCTTATATAAATCACGAGAATCACACATATAGTTAGGGGTACTTACACGGTGGAATTTGAATTGGGAGACTTAGGGGCCATGCCAAAAAGCACCTTATGTTCAAAGAAAATCATTTGGCTCACTTTGAAAGCGTTTTGGGCTGAGCCACAGCCGAGAAGTTTAAAGCGGGCTCGATACCAAGCTGAAACACCCACACCGGCCCACGAGAATGGACCGGATCGGTATGTTCCTAAAGTAAACCGATCTCAAAAACATTAGTTACTTAGAGAAAATTCTATATTTTTAGAAAAACTATTATTTTGAGTTGGGCTTAGATTGAAAACCCATTTATTTAATCTAAATAAATCCATTTTGTTGTAACATGTTCAAAATAGTTCTTAGCAAAATATAAAAAAAAACAAAATAAAGACAAAGAATAATCCTTTGGGCCTTATGGCCTTATTACATCAAATAAACCCAAAATAAAATTAAAAGTATTGAAATTAAATGAAGTCCAAAATTACGAATAAACTCTTCAAGGGATGCATGGCCTCCTCATGGTCTCTAGGCCGGTCAATCACTTGCTCATCACTGAAAATAATTCCCACAATGGGGTGAGTCAGCAGACTCAATGTGCACACAATACTATCATTCAATAAATCGAGGCATTCATGTTCAATTCATCAAGTCCATGTAATAATGAAATTATGATGCAACCCAAACCCAAAACCTATATGCCATCCGCTACTCTCCACCCGTACCAACCAACACACCGTAGGGACTACTAAGTCAACCCTCCATCCGCTACTCTCCACGTTGTGTCATTAGACACTATTGTAACCGAAGTTACCAAAATTTCGCAATGTGACCGTAGTCAACATATTTCGCAATGTGACCGTAGTCAACATTTTTCGTGGGTGAGACCGAAGTCAACACCTGTTCTCCCCTTTACATAAATCCAGAATGCCCAAAACATATATACATATATAACATAATTTAATTTCATGTTCATATTCTTTTATTAGCATGTTATTAAATAACATTTTCATAATCCTATCGAAGTAGGAAAGCGTACCTTGGTACTTTTTGCCACATGTGTGGTACATAGCCACATCCATATTATTTTCATATCATATATATTAAAATGTTTAACCATAATATATCGAAGAATAGTAAGGGTACACACCTTTTTAAGCTTAATAGGTTCCTTGATTCCTCGAGAATCCGATCTAATTTTAGATCTACTAATCCTATATTAAGCCCATTCATTAACACACATTAATAAATCCTCTTTTTAAACAAAACCAAATCCTAGTAGGATTTGTAAAAAACTTACCTTAGCGATTGGGTATTTACACAAATCCGAAAACTTCGCTTTTCCTTTACTAATGGTTTACCAACCTTAAAACTTCACAAAGATTAGTTTTGGCTTTTCAAAATTAAGGAATTAATTTAGATGATCTCACCACCATTGGTAGAATGTTTAGAGGCTTACCTTATAGATTTCCAAATCCGAAAGTTCCTTTTGTCTTGAATATCATCGAAATTCCTAAAATTCACATGTTAGATCCGATCTAACTTTAATAAGTAAGAAGTTGGCCTTTGGCGATTGTACCTCACCTTAAATCCTTGGTTTTGAAATCCGAAACTCTCCTTTTCATTCGGCCATGAGACATAGAAAAGGTTATTTCCTTGTTCTTGATTAAAGATTTAGAAGAACAAAAACTAATTGTTCTTACCTTAGATCCTTGCTCTTTGTAATTGATGATGGTAGAAATCTCTTTTTGATGTTGTGGATGATTCCTCTTCTGCTTAGAATCAATAAGGATTGAATTTTGATAGTAGAAACGAGGAAGAAAATAGCAAAAGAGAGGATGGTTTCTTGCTTAGGAGAATTCGGCAATGAGAGGGGGAAGTGAGAGCAAAGTTTCGGCAAAGTTGATGAATGAGAGAAAGTCTCTCCTTTCTTCTTTTAACTGAACTGCTAGACCAAGAGTCCAAAACTTGGCCACTACTCCTTTACAAGTGATAATATTCCCATTTAATTATCACTTTATTAAATTAAAATAACCTTTAATCCATCCTTTAATTCCTTATTTATCTTGTAAAATAAATCCTCTATTTATCACTTTAATTTGACAAGTTTTAATGAAAATAAAACTCTCCCCTTCCACACATGCATGTGCCGTCCATCCTAGCCTTGGAAAACAAAATTAAACTTTCAATAATTGCTTTCCATGTGACTCGAACTCAGGCCATTAGCCATAAGCCTTAAGTGACACTTCAGGCCACTTTTCCAAGCTCGATTGTATGTCAAAATTCACCATCTTTTTCTTTTAAGGCCCTCTTGCCCTTATCTCCTATTTTGGGCTTTGAATTTTGTCATTAGGCCTTATTTCTAAGTTTCCTAAAATTTTCATGACTCTGTAACTTGCCATTTTCCTTACATCCTCGGGTTTCCAAAATGTTTAGGTTTCCAAAATGTCTAAGTTTCCAAAATGTCTAAGTTTCCAAAATGTCTAGGTTTCCAAAATGTTCATTTCATTTTCATTTTCATTTCCATTTCCATTTTCATTTCCATTTCCATTTTCATTTCCATTTCCATGCATTTCTAGATTTCCAAAAGTATCAAAATTTATTCATAGTACTTGAAACTTGTCATTTAGTACAATTAAACCTGAAATGCATAGGCCTATTTAGGATGTTACGATTTCTAGGGAGGTCTTTCTTGAGTTTTAAGGATCTAAGGTAAGTCATGTGTATGTTCGGCCAAGGGCCATCTATTGAAATTAAATGATAGAATTGAATCTAACATAGTGCTTGTAGGGAGTTCGACATATACCAAAGACAAGTGGTATTTTGGGTTTAGATCCACAAGGTGAGTCTGAGAGGAATTGGCCAAGGCCATATTTGGTGTTTTAGATCTATTTACTATTTATTCAAAAGTGAAAACTAACCAAATCAATTGATCTAGTGTTAGCCGATTCAAGAGAGAAAGACTACGAAATTTGGATTTGATTAGTAGTGAAATCGGCAACAAGGTAAGATTTTGGTTGCGATTGTCCTTGAGATTTAATTAATTAGCGAATGGCTTTTGCTAAAGCGTTTAAGGTTGGCGAATATAGGGATTAAGCGTCTAAAAACATTAGATCGGGTTTCGAGTTTCAATAAAGCTAAATAAATCGGTGTGTACCCATGATAAGCCTTAATTAATTTACGGCTATGTTTTAATAAATATGTTACTAAGAATATGTTAAGATGTGGCTAAGAGTATCTTGCAAAGTACAAAGTACTCAGGTACGTTTACCCACTCCTACTATGAGTATGATATGATCTATGATGGCACATATGTCAATAGTGATAAGAATGTGAAATAAGGCATGATATTGCATGATTTGTTTGACATGGGGCATATGGGTGCTATGTAAAGGGGAAGTGAATTGGTGGTTTTATACCCCAATATCGAATGTGGTGACTTATGTCACGTAATTTGAATGTGGTGACTTATGTCACGAAATCGAATCACGGTGACTTATGTCACAAAATAATCATCTGGTGGCTATGCCACGAATTTTATAAAGGCGATGAGCACGTCATTGCAATGCCGCCGATGGTGTGTAGCGGATGGAGGGTCGACTTAGTAGTCCCACGGTGTGATGGTTGATGCGGGTGATGTGTAGCGGATGGTTATCTAGGCTTGGGTTGGGTTTGCATCATGGTTTATATGTGTTTATTATGTATGATTTGATATGCCCGAATTTAATTGAGACTTGTATTGGTTGTACACATTGAGTCTGTTTGACTCACCCTTTTGTGGGATTATTTTTTAGGTGACACTCAGTAATGGGCCGGGTCGGTAGGAGCTCAAGTGGTGGCCATGCTCAACTCAGAGAGTATCTTATTTTTTTTTAGTATTTTGGATTTAGTTTGGGTTTTGATTTGATGTAATAAGGCCATAGTTTGAACTAGTATGCATGCATTATTAATTATTTAAGTATGACACGATTTTTATTAATTCAAAGTTAAAGTCCATTTTTCTTAAGTATAAATATTAAATGTTTTAACACTGAATCAACACGGGTTTTAAAATTTGAGCCCAACCCAAATCAACTATTTTCAAAAACACGAAAAATTTTAGCAAAGTTTCAAATAAGATTGAATGGTTTTCCTAGAAGCATGCCGATCCGGTCGGGGCTTGTGGGCGAGTTTGGGGTGTTTGACTTGGTATCGAGCAGGTTCAAAACTCGATCTTGAGGGCTTTTAGGGCCCAAAATGTTTTCCTTCTTTTGAAAATGGGTTTTACTAAGAAATGAGCGGGTTTTCTAGCATGGCACCTAAGTCTCGGCCAAGTCCACCGGTGGGGTACTCCTAATTCTTACGTGATTTGTATGTGGGAAGATATAGGGCGTAGATTAGTGGACTAGGAATTAAACCCTAGGATTAGTCTACTTCAACATCAAGTTACATAAAACTTAAAGTCAACCTAAACAAACACATGTCCAAGTCACCGAGTTAGGGTGTGGCAACCATTGTGCGCATGTCTAGGATTGGTTTTGGGGGAGCTTGGTATTTAAGCGATCCTAGTGACTCACCTCCTCTCCACTCGAATCCTACACAGTGCGTAGTAATGGTTCACCCTAACTAGAAGACTCGACCACAAATTAAACCCAATAACTAAAACCCGAAAGGGACTAGCCATATTTTGATAAAAACCCTAGTCTTAAAATCACCAAATGACCCCTTTGATGTGTAGGAAGACTATTTTGAAAAAAAAAATCCAAAATATTCTCGATTTACTAAAATGACCTAAATACCCCTGGTTGGAAAAAATTACTAAAATACCCTTGGTTCATAAAATTTCCATACTACCCACAGTTTTTACCAAGATTTTCTTACCTTATAAATATCCAAAAATTCTATTTTTGCAAAATATTAAAGATACCCTTAATTTACAAAATGACCAAATTACCCCTAACCTGTACAAATGACCAAAATACCCTCAGTGAGGAAAATTACAGGAGTACCCTCAAATTAGAGATCTTTAAAAATACCCTTTGTTTTGAAAAGTCACCAGGAACCATATTTTGTGAAAAATTACCGAAATGACCCTGGCTTGTAAAATTACAAAAATACCCCTAGTGTATAAAATTACCATTTCACCCTTGAAATTTTTCCAGCAAGTATCTTAATTTTGTAAAATACCAACAATCTCTATTTTGCAACATTTTCAAATACCTTAATTTGGAAAAATAACCAAAATACCCCTATAGGATAAAATTACGGAAATACCCCTGGGTAGTGGAAAACAACAAACAATGACACTACAATATTTCTCTGTAATGAACGTAAGTTCATGAATGAATGAATGAATGAATTGAGACTGTATGTGTATGGAATCGGAAGAACTACTCCTTAGAACCATTGAACATAAGACTGTTCGTGATAAATGAGTGGAACAAAAACTAATTTATAAAATTCTTTAATCAGATAAACGTGATTTGGAAATATGAATTCAAGGGGACGCGGTCGTAACGTGCGTGACCGTGGAAGAGGCCGAATGACTGTGTCGGAACCCGTTAGATCGGGTCAAGGATCTGAAAATGAAATGCCACCACCACCGCCATTACGATGTGGAATATCGAGGATCGACGGGGATGACGCAGATGTCACGGTGATCTTTGCAGGTCTTGGAAAGGGTGGTGGAGTAGGTGGAGGCGTGGGAGCTCGGAAGTCGGTACTGGCGACTCAGAATATGAGCTAAGGTGTTCCGTGGTGTATCTGGTGTGGCACCAGTCAGCTAAGTATTGGTTGGAGGCGATCGGCGGATTCTGGATGAGCTCGATTTAGCGCCGAGGAAAAAGCGAAAGGGTTGGTGTCGCTTCTCCGTGATGAGTCATATCAATGGTGGCTCACGGCTCGGGATGGTGCTACGGTGAAGAACTCACTTGGGATTATGCTAAGGCGGCATACCGGAAGAAGTATGTTGGTACTCATTACATCGATGCACGAGAGGAAGGCATTTAAAATTTGGTTTAAGGAACAAGTGCGTGGCGGTCTGAATTTGAATTCCTAAAGGTGAGCCGTTATGCTCGAGCATAGTGTCAAGCCGAGCATGGCGGTGTGTCTAATTGAGGACGATTTGAGGATGATTTGAGACTATTGATAGCTCCACAAACAAGAGCGAGAGTTTTTGTGTTGGTGGAAAAAGGCTAAGGTAGTGAGGGTATCAAGGATTACGTAAGGCGAACACCGTCGGAAGAGGTAAAGAGAGGCTTTGGATCTTGAGGTCTTCTAGGAATGAGCAAAGAGGCCTAGAGTTGATGGGCATGCGAGGTCGTGAGGTTGCCTCTTGGAGGCGATGTCGTACTTGTGCCCTTGTGGGAAGAAGCATTTAGGAGAGTGTTGGAAGAAGATGGGAGGATGCTTCAAGTATGGGTCCAAGGACCATATGATTAAGGATTTTCCTATGAGAACCGAAGGGGGACGACCAGTAAGTCAAGGTCCTAATCAGGCTGGAAGGGGTGGATAGCGACCTCGGTGAGGTCGTGGTTCAATTGCGAGGTAATAGTGATCTTGGTAAGGGCGGGGAACAAAGTGAGGTATTGGTAAAACGGAGGCCAGGCAGTCAGGTTTGGTTTATGCGATTCGTTGGAGGGAGGACGGAGATGCGCCAGACATCATAATGTGTACATTCTTTATATTTGGCAAGCCTTATGTTGCTTTGATTGATGTGGGCTCGACCCATTCTTATGTTGCATGTAAAGTAGTTGAAACTCTAGGAATAGCCTCTGAACTATCTAGCAGGGAGATGACTGTAGTAAGCCCACTAGGTCAAACTGTAGTAGTGAATATGTAACATCCTAAAATTGGGCCTAGTAGGATTGAGCCCAATGGGCCTTAGGCGTAGTAGCATTTAAAATTTTTTAGAGAATAGGTGATCGGCTTAAGTGCAAGTTGGACCTTTTAGATAAGTGATTTTTGAAGGTTAGGGGGCTTCTATGAAGTCCCAGGATCAAATATTAGCTTTGGGAAAATTTTGGTTTTAGGTGAAAAAACCACGGAAGTTGGCGGTGTAGGCCTTAAGAATAAAATATGGAGAAAAGTGACACAAGTGGAGTGTGTGGTGGAGTGGCAAAGTGGCGCCACTTAGGGACAAGGAATGGCCACAAGGAAGGAAGGAGGTCCAAGGTTCTAGTTGTAGCGTTTGCATTCCTTTTAGATTATTTTATTAAATGAATTTAGACCTTGGCCATAGGGTTATATTTAGTTTGCATGGTTTAAGACACAAGGAGCTAGTTGGTAAAGTGGCTAGCGGCATGGATTATGCTACTGAGGAGATTCAGGTTCGAATCTCATGAGAACCAAAGGAGTATTTATTTTGCGGATTAGGCGGTAAGAGTTTTGATTGAATTTAAACTCTCTTGTGGAGGATCCCACATCGGAAAGATACAAAGAAGGAAGGTGAAGAGCTAGCTATATAAAGAGCATTCTAGGAGGAGAGTTAAGAGACACAGGTGGGCGTTTGGGCACGGGAGTGGTCGCAATGCATTTAACACCAGACTCTGTCGGTGTGTAACTCTCTACTCTAGTTGTAAGCGGCAAATGCAAGTGCAGTCCACAGTAATAGTAGCCACACGAGCGTGCGGCTGCGCGTGTGGGGCTTCACGCGATAGTTGAGGCCATCGGTAGTATTCTTGTGGGTTGAAATTTTGTTTGGTAGCGATGGGCCAAAATGGGCCCAATAGGCCGTAGGCCCAATTGGAATAAATTGTATGATAATATAATATATAGTGAACTAGACTAGGTGGGACGTATATCGTGGCTAGATTTGTGTTAGGTGGGCCATCTGAGCGTGTGGGCAGAATGGGCAAAATTGAGTTTTAGGCCCAACGATCCGATAAAAGCAAAGAAAATGGTAGTTAGTAGCTCAAGGCGACTTGGAGCCTTCTGGAAGGCCATTCAGTCTGAAATTCTGAAATACCCTTAGTGGGTAAATTACCAAAATACCCTTAAAAGGTAAATTACGAAAATACCCTTGGTGGGTAAATTCTGAAAATACCCTTGGTGGGTAAATTACGAAAATACCCTTGGTGGGTAAATTCGAAAATACCCTTGGCGAGGTAAAATTCTTTGTTATACCCTTAGAGGTTGGTCGATTGATTATGTTGTATATTATTATTACGATTATGTTGGTAATTCGTTTCATACTTTATTTGATATATGATTTGCATACATGTCATACTGCATACACAAATTATTATGTCATATTACATGGGTATGATGAGAGGAGGGGGAAGATGTGATATTTGTGACTTTGGGTCACGGTGGTTTAGCACCACCGGTGGTTTGGTACCACAGTTAATATTCGTGACTTTGGGTCACAGAGGTTTAGCACCTCATGCGACTCGTCGATTGGCCGCACCACGATTGGGTTGGCCCCACATTTGATAAGCAGGATTGTCGCCGGTGATTTGGTATCCTAGCGATGGGTTGGCCCCACATGGATTATTCGTGACTTTGGGTCACCGGTGGTTTAGCACCACATTATATTGATATCTTGACTTTGGGTCACGGTGGTTTGGCACCACCAGTGGATTGGTACCACACGGGGTAGAATCGGGAGTTTCGGATGGTTAGGTTTTGGGTTGCATGACATGCATATTTTCATATGAAATTGTGTAAGGGTTTAACACCCGTTGGATGGGGATTTACACACTGAGTCTCGATGACTCACCCCTTAGTTAAATTTTACAGGTAATCATTAGATCGCGGATTTGGGAGCTAAGGTGGACTCGTGGAGGCCATACATATGTTTACTCGTAAATTCATTTCTTTTATTTGGACTTATTTTATTTGGGTTTTTGTTATGTAATAAGGCCTTGGGTATTTTACTTGGTTTCGACTTTCAATTTGGTTACTGCTTATTATTAAATGATCAATACGGGATTTTCCTAAAATGATAATAAACTGTTTCTTATTCAAATTTACTTAAACTCAATTTTTCACAACAACTATAAAGAATACAAGCTTTTTAACGAACGCACATTATTTAGACATTCCTTTCATGTGACATGCCAGATCCGGTTGTAACGTTTAGGCCGGGTTTGGGATGTTACAGAATAAGATGTTTCGGAGAGTACCTTTAGAGCTTCAATGAGCGGTATTTCCTGTCGACTTAATGGAATTACCCTTCGGGGAATTTGATCTTATACTTGGCATGGATTGGCTAGTGGAGCATCGGGCTGTATTAGATTGTGCAGCTAAGCGAATGGAGTTAAGGACCCCAGAGGATGAGGCGATAATTATGATAGGAGAAAGAAGGAACTCCTTGTCTAACGTAGTTTCTGCTTTGAAGGCGGATAAGATGGTGCGGAAAGGGTGCAAGGCATTTTTGGCCTTCATTAGTGCTTTGGATGCAAAAGAAGGGGGAGTTAGTGGAGTTAGAACCGTAAGGGAGTTTGTGGATGTCTTTCCGGAGGAATTACCAGGAATACCCCCAGACAGGGAGGTGGAGTTTGGAATTGATTTGCTACCGGTTACAGCTCCTGTGTCAATTTCCCCATATAGAATGGCACCAAAGGAGTTGGTTGAGCTCAAGGCTCAAATCCAAGAGTTGCTTGATCGTGGGTTTATCCGACCCAGTGTGTCTCCATGGGGAGCACCAGTCTTATTCGTGAAGAAGAAGGACGGAACTATGCGTATGTGCATAGATTATCGTCAGTTGAATAAGCTGACCATCAAGAGCAAGTACGCTTTGCTAAGGATTGACAACTTGTTTGATCAGCTTAAAGGGCCCGCAGTATTCTCAAAGATAGATCTACGATCTGCTTATCAAAGATAGATCAGCTTAAAGGGCCGCAGTATTCTCAAAGCTGACATTTGTGACATTTGGGTATTATTGGTCTACCATGGAAGGAGACTACATCAATTATGCTAAGACATGTCACAAATGTCAGATTTATGGAGACAAAATTCATGTACCTCCTTCGTCTTTGCATGTTATGACTTCCCCATAGCCTTTCTCTATGTGGGGCATGGATGTCATCGGGCCGATCTCTCCAAAAGCTTCAAATTGGCATCTGTTCATCTTTGTAGTCATCGATTATTTCACCAAGTGGGTAAAGGCTGCTTCATATGCCAGTGTTACTAAGCCGACAATCAGTAGATTCCTAAAAAAAGAAATAATATGTTGATATGGAATGCCTGAGAGGATTGTATCTGACAATGTATTGAACTTAAACAATAGTACGATTGCGGAAGTTTGCAGTCAATTCAAGATCAAGCACCACAACTCATCCCCGTATTGTCGGCAGTGGAAGCAGCCAATAAAAGCATTAAAAAAATTATGGTGAAAATGGTTGAAACCTACAAAGATTGGCACAAGAAATTACCATTTGCTCTCTATGCTTATTGAACATCAGTCAGGACCTTCAGCGGAGCAACTCCTTTCTCATTGGTTTATGGAACGGAGGCAGTGTTACCCATCGAAGTTGAAATTCCTTCCCTTCGAGTCTTGTCAGAGCTAAAGTTAGATGAAGCCGAATGGATCCAGTCTCGATACGATAAGTTGAACTTGATTGAGAAAAGAGGCTAAGGGCTATCCGTCATGGTCAGATGTACCAAAAGCGAATGATGTGAGCTTATGACAAAAAGTTCACCCAAGAGAATTTCATGCGGGAGACTTAGTTTTGAAAAAGATCCTCCCCATGCAAAAAGATTTCAGAGGGAAATGGATGCCAAATTGGGAAAGACCTTATGTGGTTAAAAAGGCTTTCTCTGGAGGAGCACTGATCTTGGTCGAAATGGATGGGAAAAACTTGCCCAATCCTGTAAATTTAGATTCAGTTAAAAAGTATTATTCTTGAAGAGGAAAAGAGGCCAAAGTGAAAACCCGCAAAAGGCGCTTTGAGACTTTCTTCAAAAAAACAAAAAAGCAAAAAAAAAAAAGGAAAAGCGGAGAGGCCAAGGTGAAACCCCTCAAAGGGAACCTTAAGACCAAAGGGGTTTTGAGTCGAAAACCCAAAAAGGGCGGCTCAAATTGTGATCAAATTGTAATGGGGCATGCGGTGATCTTGCTATACCTGAATTAAGAGGAGGGAGAGATGTTACGTCTTGGGGCATCAACAGAGTACTCTTGATCTCCTAAACAAATATTAAGCTTAAATTGGTCTTCAGAAAGTCCGTACAAAGAGGCTCAGGCTATGATATATGGGGCACCTATTTTTTCCCCTCATCATTTCGTATTCTAGCAATGTTTGCTTTCTTTAATTAACCTATTCTTTTCAGATTTCGCTTCTGATAAATTCCATTTTTTGTCTATCATTTGTCTTGAAGTAATGGTCAATGGACTGATAATACTTTCACAAAAGGAGTTTTGCATATTAATCTGGGAACTTTTAAATAATACAAGAACGTGAAACAGGACTTTTATTTAGAACTCACCATGCCTAAGGTTTGGAAATATTTGAGAAGGAAACTTTAAACAATGACCATTTTTTCGAAATTTTTGTTAAAAATGTCGATTGAGTAAGAAGATAGGATATTACGTCAGTGATACAACCTGGAAGAACAACGAGCAATGACAACCCTAAACATTAAGAAGGGAACATTCTCATAAAATTTTGCATTCATGCAAAACACATTTAGTTAGGATCATTCGATTCATTCCGATCATTGCATCCTAATTATTGTACATTTTAAAAAGGATCATTCCCATGATATTATGCATTCATGCAAATGTCTTCCATAATACATTTAATTAGGAGCATTTGATTCTTTCCGATCATTGCATCCTAATTATTGTACATTTTAAAAAAGGATCATTCTCATGACATTCTACATTCATGCAAATGTTGTCTATAATACATTTAATTAGGAGCATTTGATTCATTCCGATCATGACATCTTAATCAATATGCATAAGCATAAGTCCATAAATTGATTCTACAGGTCATGTTCCCCAGAGGAGGGTGTAACAAGATCGAGGAATCCACAGGTCCAACACCTCTGAAGTTGCAGTGGGTCGGATCAAATCCACCATGGCGGATCTTATTTTCCTAAAGTTGCAGTGAAGCAGATTGAAGCCACCAGCCTTAGTTCCCTGAAGTTGCAGCGGAAAAGACTGAAGACAACAAATCTTATTTCCCTGGCGTGCAGTGAAATAGATTAAAGCTACGGTAGATCTTATCTTTACGAAGTTACGTGAAGCGATTGAAGCCACGACCTTGTTTCCACGAAGTTACAATGAAGCGGATGAAGATAGCAAATCTTATTTCCCTGGTGTTGCGGTGAAACAGATTAAAGCTACAGATTACAGCAGATCTTATCTTCCTAAAATTGCAGTGAAGTAGATTGAAGCCACCAGCCTTATTTCCCTGAAGTAGCAGTGGAGAAGACTGAACACAACAAATCTTACTCCCCTGGCGTGTAGTGGAATAGATTAAGCTACGGCAGATCTTATCTTCCTAAAGTTGCAGTGGAGCAGATCGAAGCCACAGTCTTATCTCCCTGAATTTGTAGCGGAGCAGACTGAAGATAGCAAATCTCATTTCCCTGACGTTACAGTGGAGCAGATTAAAGCTACGGATTATGGCGGATCTTATCTTTCTAAAGTTGCAGTGAAGCAGATTGAAGTCACCGACCTTATCTACCTGAAGTTGCAGTGGAGCAGGCTGAAGATAGCAAATCTTATCTCCCAGAAGTTGCTGCAGAGCAGATTGAAGCTACAAGTCTAAATTTTTTGAATTGGATCGAAGCGCTAGTTCTCATGCCCCTGAAGATGCAGCGGGATGGAATAAAGTTACTTGAAAATGAAAAGCACTGAAAGAGGTTAAGATTGAGCAAGACCGGGCAAAATTTGCCCTTTTTGAAGTTTTGCTCTATTCTCATTGCATGACAATGAGCAAAGAGGGGCAGTTGTAATAGGCCCTATTTGCCTGGGCCTATTAGTCAACCAGATTTAAACCAAAACAAAACAAAAATTTAAAACCAAATGAAAACCCAAATAATTATAAAGTCCAATAATAGTTTTTATTACAAACCCAATAATCTAAAACCCAAATTAGACCCAACCAGCCCAATTACCCTAACCCTAAGGCCCGAATAGTTTGAAAGACTCGAAAACCCTAGAAGATTCTAGGAGCGCCGCTCGAGCAGCCAAACCACCACTCACACGCGCGCCTCCAGCCACGTCAGCTCCTCAATGACGATTACCTGCAAACAAACAACAAAAAGCCAGCAAACAATAACATAAAAGGGCAACAAATGAAAAGTAGACTGTATTTTTATTTTTTCTTGATTTTATTTTCAATTTCATTCGGTTATAAAAGACCAAAGAAATCAATTGTAATGGGGGATTTTTTTTTTACGAGTACAGAGAATACAAACGAAAATCAATACGAAAAGAAATCGAGCAAGGTTTTTTTTTTAGCATTTTTCTTTTTTCTTTCTTTCTCTTCGGAACCAAGCACATACATACACAGATTTTATTTTATTTTTACATATATATATATATACACTAAAATATAGTATAAAAAAAGAGAAAAAATAATACCTTTTTGATATTCGATGATGTCATAAGCAGTAGCCTTGACGGTGGCGCTTGTATTGGATCTCTTCTGCAACCTCACGGACTGCAGAGAGCGAGAGACAATCCGAAGGCTCCCAAAATTTTTTGAACAAAATGAAGAAACAGTTTTTTTTTCTGATTTTAGCCATTTATATAGGATGTAAAACTGCGTCGTTTTGGACTTAAGCACCAATGCCAAAACGACATCATTTCATGTAACTCGACTCGAATCTGACCCACTCCAAGCAAGATCTGCGTGTTTTTGCAACTTTTAAGATATTTACCACTTTGGTCTTTCCACTTCTTTGCAATTAAGTTTTCTTTTATTTTAATTTCGCCCTTAATTTTTATTCTGTTTTTAATTTGGTCCTGCGCAAAACGCTGCGTTTTGGAGGGCAGGGATATTTTCCCTTTTAGCCCTTCCTTTTTATTCGCGCGTTCAATAAGGTCCCTTTTTATTTATTTTTAGATTTGCCCCAAATTTTTATTTTAAGTTTAATTTAGTCATTTTCTTGTTTTCTTTTATTATTTTTGCTATTATTTTCATTATTTTATTATTGTTATTATTTTTAATATTATTATTGTATTTATTATTATTCTTGTTCTTATTATTATTATTATTATTTATTATTATTATTATTACTATTATTTTTATTAATACTAATATTTTTTATCATGTTTTTATTTTCTAATACTATTTTACTATTATTATATTATTATTAGATCGATGTATCTAATTTTCTTTTTTATTATTTTGATATTTTATTTATTATTAATATTTTTGTGTGCTTTCAAATGTTAGATTATTTATTTCATTATTCTTGTTATTATTATTGACACATCATTATCATAATTTTTCACTATTTTACCTAAATGCTATATTAGTTCTACTAATTAATTCATTTATGTTATTTTATTTATAAAATACCTAAATTTTAATATCATATATTGGTTTCATTTACTCATTTACTTATTTATTTATTTATTTTATCGCATTATTTGTTTATTATCTCATTTATATATATGAATATAAATATATTTTTATTTTATTCTTATTCTTGAATTTCTAAATAAGCTTGTATTTGTGATTTATTGTGTTTATATCATGATTCTTATGCTTCGCTAATTTATTAAACTTATATAGCATAATTATTCTTTAAATATGAGATGGTTGTTTTGAAATAAGCCAACACTTCGCGTTCTAAGGTTCGATCGGGATTCATTACTATATAAAAACAAAGTTTAGAACTGTTAGAAGTCACCACACTATCAATATACGTTTATGGCATGTATAACTAGACTCTTACACGCGCTACGGTAGTCCGAGAATCGACTAAACCATAGCTCTGATACTACTAAATGTAACACCCCTTACCCGTATTCTACGCCGGAACCGGGTACGAGGTGTTACCGTACTTAACTCACTTGGTCATACCACTTTAAGCTATCAAACTTCATTCCAACTTAACATGTCTCATTTACAATCAATCCCTTCTCATTAAGGACCTACGAGGCCTTAAACAAGCATACGGAGGGTCTCGAAACCCAACCGAGAATTTTTGTGCATTTAAAATTTTTTGTCTAAACAGGGGCTACACGCCGGTGTAAAATGGGACAGCCGTGTGGGCAGGCCGTGTGGTCACACACGCCCATGTCCCTAACCTGTGTGGGATTTATTTTCATTTTGAACCTATAGGGGTTTTCACATGGCTGGACACACACTCGTGTCTTGGCCCGTGTGCTCCACACGGCCTAAACACGCCCGTGTCCTCGCTCGTGTGTAAAAACCTGGGCATTTTGTTTGTAATGTCAGCAACCTCATAAGGGACACACGGCCTAGGCACACGCCCGTGTGGCTAGCCCGTGGTCGACACTGACTTGCAACACTAGCATGTAGGGGACACACGGCCTAGTCACACACCCATGTGACTGACCATGTGTCTCACACGGCCAGACACACACCCGTGTGCCTACCCGTGTAGACATGAACAAGGCTATTTGCCAACCTCTTTTTGTCACCCTTGTTCACACAACATGATTCCATACAACAAGTCACCAAGCAAGTCAATTTTTGCAACATACACATTCATGAATAACCTTGTCTTTTCATAAATTAGTAATAGTAAGCCATCAACTATGGCTATATACAAAAGAATTCATCTTTAAAGGAGCCAACACACACTTGGCCAAAACAACAAAACATTTCCTCTAGCCTAGCCCCTATACATGCCATACACAAAATGCCAATACTAATTATACCGAGATGAGCTGATAGTATGGGTGATCTTCCAGTTATCTTCGTATCCCAACCCGGCTCTTTGACACTATAAAATAAGGAAAAGAGAGGGGGTAAGCTTTAAGCTTAGTAAGTTTACATGTACACAATAAACATCATAATATGTGCTAATGTAACTACCCAAAATCCGTGGGCACTGGAAAAGTGTATTATTGGGCCTTCGTCTTAGTAAATCGAGTTAGTGAGTAATTATTAGGAGTAATTATGAGTCTAATAGTGTGTTTAATTAGATTTTTATTTAGTGAATTTAGCTTAATTTAAAGTAATTAGGAAAAAGGATCAAATTGAATAAAGAGTGAAAGTTTAATTATAGATTAAAAGAAAGTAAAAAGAGGGCTAAAATGGCAATTAAGCCATTTAGCATAGTTGAGGACATAAAGGAATAAAATCTAAGATTTTATTTCTTTTAATTATATAATTAATGATATTTTAATATAATTTATATTATATGAATTTATGATAATTAAATTATAATGATATAATATTATTAAATAAATCAAAATATGCCAATTGTATGGATATGATAAAATACATGTGTAATATATTATTTGTACATTTGTAATAAAATTGTATATTTTCTTAAATTTTAAGTAAAAGATATTTATTAATTAAATTATTGTATTAAAAGATTTTTATACTTGATAAATTAGTTAGATTAGGACAAATGTAAGGTTATGATATGGTACAAATGTTATTAAAATAGATATTCTATAATAATTAATTAGCTTAAATATAAAATAAAGTAAATGAAATAATAAAGAAACAAAAGAATAACAGAAAAGAACAGAGAAGTTTTCGAAACAGGGGAAAGGAAAGAAAGAAAGAAAGAAAAAGAAAAGGAAAAATTCAGGTTTTAAAGCTTGGAGTTTAATTAGGTAAGTCAATCAAGTCCTATTCTCTTAATTTTGATGTTTTAGAAGCTTTAAAGCAAGATTTTGATAAAAATAAGTTGTTGTTTTGAGAGTTTATAGGTTTTCAAGTATAGTTGATGTTGAAGAAAAAGATGAATTAGAGATTAAATTGAATGAAATTTAAGTTAGAAATAGTAAAAGGGTTAAATTGTAAAGTAAGTTATAAGTTTTGTATTATAGGGATTAATTTGGAAGAAATTATAAATTAGGGTTTTATTATGAACATTAGATAGCCAAGTTGAATATGGAAGGAATTTAAGTAGAAATAAAGTATGAATTAAGTTAAGAAAATAAGTAAACTGAATTAGGATTTAATTGTAAAATAAGCTATAAGAAAACAGTTTTGGGACAGCAGCACTAGAGTAACTTTGAAAAATCACAAAAAACGGTAGAAATGGAATTAGAAGTTGAGTGAGATATGAAATTAAATCTTATTGAGTATATTTTCATATGAAAGAAACATGGAAAGCAAAAAATTCTGTATTTTGAGATATTTAGATTTTTGTAAGACTGGTTCAGAGTGATTTCGAGATCCCCTATTCTGACTTAGAAAAATAATTAAAAATTGTAAAAAAATAATTTTGGGACATAATTTATATGGTTAGATTTCTTAATGAGTATATTTTTAAAATAAACAAACTAGAACATCATTTGAACTCTGTATAAAAAGATAATTAAATTTTAGTAAAGAGTGGTCGGAAACTGTCAGGCAACAAAATAGGGGTGATTTTAAAGAATAAACTGTACTTATTGGCTAAATAATAAATTCTGAAAATTTTATGGCAAGAAGATATGTGAGTCTAGTTTCATATAAAATTTACAGATTTTAATTTGGAATTCTGTAACTCATGATATAGATAATTAAGTGACAATGACTCAGGTAGACAGCCTTGAAAGAACTTATAAGTAAATAATAGAATTGTGTATAAAGAATGTGGAATGGAGAGGAAGAGTAGGAATTGAATAACATTCAATTATTTATTGTAATTTAATATTGTGATTAATAATGTAAATTATTATTATTTTCGTAGCTAACAAGGAACTCGAGGCATCGACCCATAAAGGAAAGGAGAAGATCGTTGAGGATTAAATCGAAGAGAATTACGGTTTATATTACTATAATTCAAGGGCAAATATCCCAAAAATACCAAAAAATCAAAATTACCGGAAAGGGCGGGTTTCAAAAATATTGACGGAAGGGCAATTTCCCCAAAAAGCGTCACGTCGGTAGCGTTTTTGGGAAATCGACTAAAAGCGGCGTCCATGGGGGCGCTTTAGGCCAACTCAAAAAAGCGCTCCCACGAGGGCGCTTTTCTTGAAGTTAACCTAAAGCGCTCCCCATGGACGCGCTTTAGCGAATCTTTCAGTCCACTTGCAATGTGAAAAATGAAATAATTTTTGGACAGTAGTCTCCGGCAAAATAATTTTGAGAGACGTTTGGAACAAACCGTGGTAAAACGCTCTCACGTGGGGCGCTTTTGCTACTGATGGTCTCCGGCAAAATTATTTTGAGGGCGATATCTGAACAAACCGTGTAAAAAACGCTTCGGCGAGGTGCACTATTACCCGGAGGCGGTGAAAAGCGCCCCCGTGGGCCGCACTTTTGCTACGATGCGTTGATGCAAAATTAGGCTATCATCGGCCAAATTGCATTCTCGGTTGGCGAAAGCATTCAAGCAAAAAAAAAAAAAATTGAAAATGAGTGAGCGTATTAATAGTGTTATTTACTACGATGGTGAAGTCGTGACACGAAAATGGTGTTGTTTTCTTATCAGAGAACACAGCGCGATTGAGTTTTAATCGAAACGTCGATTTGGTGGAACTTCGCAAAAGAATTAGGCGTAAAATATTCGGAACAACGCCAATGAAATTTCAGTCTATTAAGTATAGATTTTGCGCTTCGGTCGATCCGGTGAGATATGATGCATTCGACATCAAAGGTCCTCGGAGCCTTGAGGCAATGGTGGAGACTCATTTTGCCAGTGGATCGCCCTATCTCAAGTTATATGTAGAATTTTCATCTCCAAGTGATCTGGCTGCGACCTCAACATCTAGTATCGTTCGAGGGGAATACACGACCCCAGGTCGACACTCTGTAAGTGGGAGGCAAAACACAGAAGTGCCCGTGTGCGGTGGTAGTATGGAAAACATAACCCCTGCACGACACTCGGTTGGTGGATGGGACATGCATATTCGTCAATCGGCGTCGGATGGCGAAATACGCATTGGGGGCGTCATCAACTTCTAGTGGATGGCAATCCACATACGATTGGAATCTTTACGAAAGATGTTTAAGGAGGGATGATGTATTACAAGCGGCATCCACCAATGAGGGCCCTCGTTTGTTGCGAGTTATGGAGGATCGGACGATGAATCGATGTGGATCCACCTCGGGAGCCGTGGTGCAGCGGTGCGAAGTTGGACTATTTTACGAGCGGAGCCCGTTCAATTGTACTGAAGATGTTGAGGCGGTTCGACGAAGAAGAAGAAGATCCGCTATTCGGGGCATACTCGCCTCCGGTAGCACATGCATAATGTTGATCTATCTCAAGATGATGCATTGGAGTTTCTGAACTACCACACCGGACGCGTGACCGTACAAATTCTTCGTTGGATTTGGACCAATTAGAAGTTGGTAACCGTTTTCCAACAAGAACACTTTTCTTGGTGCATTGAAACAATACGACATCGAGGAGCAGGGTTAACTACACCATGGTTAAATCAAAGCTCGATAGAGTGCGAGGTGAAGTGTCTTTGTGCAAGGCGGCACATGTGCATGGAAAATCATGGCGTCGTTGAGGAAAAGGGCGGGGATGTGGGAGGTGAAGAAGTACAAAGGTCCGCATACATGTCTTACGATGCAGTACCACTATGTGTTCAATGATTTGAATAACACTAATATTATGTAATGTTGCATTATTTAACGTGCTTCGTTGTGGTGTAACACAAGATCATCCGAGGATGGATTCGGACATGTTGGTGATTTAATAATCCCGACGGTGAAGGCCAATCCCAAAACTACGATCTGCGGCCTTAATTGGCAATATTCGTAGCCAAATGGGGTACACGCCCTCTTCTGAAAAGGCTTGGATATGGCGAAGGCATTGGAAAAGTTGCGCGGTCGGTGGGGCGCTTCATATAATGAAGTGTGGCGGTGGTGTAAGGTCTTTGAGAGATATGTCCCGAAAGACTGTGAGACATTGAAAGCGGAACGGCGTACTACAATGATCATCGCTCCGTGGATGCGCGGTGTTCAAGCGCTGATCGGACATTTAAGCAATGCCGAGATGCTTTTACATCTGCAAGCCATTGGTACAAATTGACGGTACCTTCATGTATGGTAGATATACGACGGCTATTGCTAGGCGTGGTACAAGACGATCGTGGAGAATCCTTTCGATTGCGTTCGCAATAACACCGAAGTCGGTGATGGTAGGACTTCTTCCTATCTAGGTTAAGGAGGCATATGCGCCTCAACGACATATCGTTATATCGGATCGGGGCCTGGAATACTTGCGGCAATAGAACGACGAGGGAAGCATGTGGCATCGCACACACCATCGATATTGCACGAGGCATGTGGCATCCAACTACTATGGGCAACACCGATCTAAAAGGCGAAGCGGCAAGTGACCGATATGGGTATGAAATTTCTATTAATATAATTTCTTTTGAAATTTTCGATTTATTCATAATTTGAATAGTGGTATGTAATATTCGATATCAACGTATATTGGCGGTACGAGATCAATAAAGACCGTTTTCACGAGATGTTGGCGGTTTGCGCGAAGATAACGCAGAAAGCGCAGACTACATGCAATATTCCTTTTGAGCAGTGGACACAAGCATATGATGACCGCCTACGATATGGTCATATGACCACAAACTGGCCGAATGCATAAATTACATGCTAAAAGGAACCGTCATCTGCCGATTCTGACGGTTTCACGGAGACATATTTTCGTTTAAGCGGCACTATTTTAGAAGAAGCGGCCGAGTTATCGAGGGCGATGCAAGGAGGCCATGTATGGAGCAGAAGGTCTTGCAAGAAATTAACCGTGGGAAGGCGCGGCGAACACTATGCACACAGTTTGTCACGATCGCGACGACCTATGGTTTCGTGTCACTGAGTTTGATGAGCCGAGCCAAGGTATTGTTGGCGGGCATTATCGTACACTTGACAAATAGGACATGCGGTTGTGGGATATTTGATGCGCCGTTACCCATGTGCTCATGTACTTGCGGCTTGTCATAATCTTCGTCTTGACCCCATGAGCTATGTCGACGAAGTCTACAAATTAGAAAACATGTACAACGTGTGGAGACACGTATTCCCACGATCCCGGATGAGCGTAAGTGGCCATCGGTATCGCTTGCACCGTATAAGTATTCTTGGGATAGAGAATTGAGGCGCAAACCAAAAGGTCGACCTTCCTCGACTAGAATACGCAACAATATGGATATCAGAACCGACCAACCAAAGTCGACGGTGTGGGTGGTGTAGGAACCCGACCATACATCTCGCTTCGTGTCCAAATCGGACTAGTTGACCGTGTTCTTAGCTTGTTTGTCTCTTCTTTGGCTATGTAATGTATACTTTTTTGGAGGAAAAGCGGTGAACTTTTGTACAATAACTCAAATTTATTAAATATAAGATAATTAATATTAAATTACAAACACAAATAATAAAACAACGATATATTGGCGAGTACGAGATCAATACAAAAAATTAAATTACAAAAAAATTAAATAAATTAAAAAATTAAATTAAAAAAACTCAAATTGTATTAAAAATAATACAACTTAATTACAAAAAAAAATAAACCAAACATATTTTGTCAAAGTTATTAAAATTAAATAAATTAAAAAATTAAATTACAAAAAAAACAAACTCAAATTGTATTAAATATATTACAACAATTACAAAAAAATAAATCAAACCTATTTTGTCAAAGTTATTAAAATTAAATAAATTAAAAAATTATATTACAAAAAAAAACAAACTCAAATTGTATTAAATATATTACAACTTAATTACAAAAAAAATAAATCAAACCTATTTTGTCAAAGTTATTAAAATTAAATAAATTAAAAAATTATATTACAAAAAAAACTCAAATTGTATTAAATATATTACAACTTAATTACAAAAAAAAATCAAACCTATTTTGTCAAAGTTATTAAAATTAAATAAATTAAAAAATTAAATTACAAAAAAAACAAACTCAAATTGTATTAAATATATTACAACAATTACAAAAAAAAATAAATCAAACCTATTTTGTCAAAGTTATTAAAATTAAATAAATTAAAAAATAAATTACAAAAAAAACAAACTCAAATTGTATTAAATATATTACAACTTAATTACAAAAAAAAATAAATCAAACCTATTTTGTCAAAGTTATTAAAATTAAATAAATTAAAAAAATAAATTACAAAAAAAACAAACTCAAATTGTATTAAATATATTACAACTTAATTACAAAAAAAATAAATCAAACCTATTTTGTCAAAGTTATTAAAATTAAATAAATTAAAAAATTAAATTACAAAAAAAACAAACTCAAATTGTATTAAATATATTACAACTTAATTACAAAAAAAATAAACCAAACCTATTTTGTCAAAGTTATTAAAATTAAATAAATTAAAAAATTATATTACAAAAAAAACTCAAATTGTATTAAAAATAATACAACTTAATTACAAAAAAAAAATAAACCAAACATATTTTGTCAAAGTTATTAAAATTAAATAAATTAAAAAATTAAAAAAAACAAACTCAATTTTTATTAAATATATTACAACTTAATTACAAAAATTAAACCTTAATTACAAAAAAAATTAAACTCAAATTATAAATTAATTTACAATTACTCAAATTATGGGGTTTAGGGTTTAGTGCGGATCTTGGGGTGGGAACCAGTGCCACAGAGGCGATTCGTGATTCTGTTGGATTCCTCCTTCTTCTAGCTTCCGGCGGGGGTTGTGGAACCTCAGGCGGGGAATCCGGTCCCTCCGGCAGTGGGTCTGGTTCTGGGTGTTGCGATGATGACCCACCTTGATAAAATAATGACCCCGGAGGTGTTTGCATAAACCACGGCGGGGGTGACTGCATCCCGTACGGTGAAGGAGTCTGGTAGAAAGAACTGCTCCCCGACGGCACCTCCTCTAATCCCACACCCGATGTCGGCCTCACGATCGGCTGGCTAAAAGGAGTTGTCAGGAACGGACTCGAACCCGACCATGGATTCCAACACAGGGGGACTAGAAAAGGAAACATACATGGGTTAGGAGGATACATGTAAGGCGGTGCCTTTTGGCATAAAGCGTGAACGCTGTGTTATCGGTGTTGTCAATTTGAAGCCGATGGGCCGGTGATTGTATAAACCTTGTTGATGGGCCGGTATTTGTATAGGCGCGTTGATGGGCCGGATGTTGTGTAAACCTTGTTCTTGGGCGATCTCATCACCCTTCTCCTTGGATGTAAAGGGCCCGACGTTCCTTCGCTCGCGAATTTGTCGTCGCCTCTCTTCACCGACAAGAATCTGACTTGCCATGGATTCTAAACCATGGCATGTACTCCGACCTACGCTAACTCGTGAACTACGATCGATTCCGGTTAGGTAAAAAGTCATACGGTTCTCCACTTCTCGATATGTTCGACCAAAATATTGGCCAATCAGTGTGTTTTTGCCAGTAAGTCCCACTTGTGCTCATCATCGAGCACCTCAGAAGCCACGGAATCGGTTGTCGGCATCAAATTGCCGCAGAACCCGATCCGACCGATGCATCTCCACGGTCGCGTAGGTGATTAGCGGGACCTTAACGTGCCAACTGATTCGGATTTTGGAGGAACTCCTCGGAATTCTTGCCCGAATTTGGGATCCTCGTCACAGTGTCCATTGAAACTATATTAACATTACCAAAATATTAGTTATATACATAAATACTAAATTATAATAACGAAATTGACACTTACTTGTGATTCCGAGTTGTTCCAATAGGAGTAGTATATCCTCAAGCGAGTCGGTATTCCAACATGACTTCTCGGATGGTTCCACCTAATTAAATAAACTCTTAGCATGCAATTATACTATAAATCTACGACATAATTGTAAAATATAATATTAAATTTACCTCGTTATCAATGGGAATGAATATGGTTGGTCGAGTCGAGGGCGTAAAATGGAAATCGAAACCATGCCCATATTTGCGGTAGTGATAGGCAACCTCCGATTTTTGCTTTATCCAAACTGCCGCCCGCACATCTCTGATACAACCTCGATAGTACAGCAGACCCCAACCGAATTCACGGCTGCTCTGAAATCAACAAGTTTGAGAGCCATCTCGGTGGACGAGGTTTCTAGAGGCGTCCGACATCGGATAGCCTCCAATTATCGAAGTATGTATGCCCGTGCATACCGTATTCTTTCATCTTGATCAAATCTTCATTCGGCTGCGGGAATGTGTCTCAGTAACCAAACCATATCGATCCGACCTCCTTGCAATTTATCAGGAATGGCACCTAGGAGCTCGTAGCATCTGACCATCCAATCGAGAGATATTACGGTCCGGTGACTACCAACCCGTCACCGGTAATCCCAAGCAGAATCGCACATCTTCTAAGGTGATGCTACACTCTCCGCATGGCAGATGGAAAGTGTGCGTCTCGGGTCTCCACCTCTCTATCAACGCGCTTATCAAAATCGGGTCCAACTTGAACCCCCGGCCTATCGTGGCCACGTGCCAAAAACCCGCTTCCCGCAAGTAATTCTCGATCAATGGTGATGGGGGACCAGGCATGTTGCGAATATAACATTGCAACACCGATCTACAGACTGTTTAAAAAATAATAAAATTCAAAATTAATTAAAAATTGCATAATTAAAAAATTTAATAATATTGAAAAATTAAAATTCAAACTTACCATTTTCAATTTGCTGGACGCCAATGTGATTCTTTGTCTCAGCGATGTAAATCCCGACCATTGTACTCGATAAAGATTTTTAAATTTTCCAAAAAATAAATATATTAAAAAATTATAAAGGGCTTTTTAAGTAAATGGTAGAAGACTATTTGAAATTTAAGCGTAAATTTCAAGGGCTTTGAGAGAAACTTGAGAGAAAATTGAGAGCAAATTGAGAGAAAATTGAGAGAAAAATGAGAAAGGATTGAAGTGTGAAAAAAATGAAGGGTTGGGGGGGTATTTATAGTTTTTTTTACCGTTGCTTTTTGACCGTTGGGGTCCAACGGTCAAATTTTTTTTACCGCTCTTGACCTAAAGCGTCCACGGAGGAGCGCTTTAGGCCACGTCACTTAAAAGCGTCCACGATTCTTTTGGGAAATTGCCCTTTCAGGTCAATATTTTTGAAACTGTCCTTTCCGTAATTTTGTATTTTTTGGTATTTTTGGGATATTTGCCCATAATTCAAGCTATTTGTTATTAAATACTAATTTTATGTTATTTATTTTATGGTAAGTAAATATTGAGGTAAGTAACTTTATTGAATTGAATTTAGAAAAGCGAAGTGAGTGAGAAATATGTGTTAGTATTGAATTGTATTTTGATTAGTGAATGGAAAAGTGAAATTGATATTGAAAGTGAATTTTGAAATGAAAGTGAACTTGAATTGAAAATTGAAAACCCTATTAACTAGTCGAATTGAGTCGGATATAATTGGCATGCCATAGGATATGGAAGCGCGATGTTTTTTGAAACTTCGATCGAGGCACTTATGTGCCGACTCATTCTTATTACCGATTTGACACTTTGTGTGTCGTATCTTTATCTTATTACCATTCTGATTCAACACTTTGTGTGTTGAATCTCGATATTATTATTATTATCGATTTGACACTTTGTGTGTGCATTATCTTGTACCGTTAAGGCACAATGTGGTGGTGTGTGGGTTGGAATCCGTGTATCCGTCGAGTCCGAATCAAGTTAATAGGGACAATGAAATAAATTTATTGATAAAACTAAATTTGAAAGATATGACATACGGAAAAGGTGAGAATTGAAATATAGAAATTAGAATTGTATGTATATATATACATATAAGATTGAATTGTTTATTAAGTGATGATAATTGTAATGTAAATGTATGTGTGCGATTTAATGTAATTAGTTATAAATTGAATTATAGTGATACCACTGAGTATATGCATACTTAGCGTACGGTTGTTTCCGCGCGCAGGTTGTAGAAGTCAAGTATTGAATCAGCATCCAAAGCCGGACTCGACTTCAGCAAACTTTTGGTGATGTATATTTTCTTTTGGTAATGTGGCATGTACATAGGATGTGTATAAGGATTGTTATGTTTTGAATATAAATGGTTAAAAAAAATGTTAGTATTACAAGTCTAAGAATTATTGAAACACCCCAAACCCGGCCCATAAGCCCTGACCGGATCTGGCATGCTCCTAGGGAAAAACCATTTGAATCTTATTTGATGTTTGTCAAAATTTTGTGTGTCTTTGAAGAACCATTGATTTGGGTTGGGTTCAAAATTAAAAGCAGTGCTAAAACATTTAATCTTTATTTTAAGAAAATTATTTGAACTTTAAAATGATAAGAATCGTACCATAATAAAACAATTAAAATGCATAAGTAAATAGTTCATACCATGGCCTTATTACATCAAATCAAAACCCAAATTAAATCCAAAATACTTAAAAAAGAAAGCCCAAAATAAAATAAATAAATTCAGAGTGAGCATGGCCACCACTTGAGCTCCTATTTGACCAGGTCCATTCTTGAGTGTCACTGAAAAATAATCCCACAAAGGGGTGAGTCAAGCAGACTCAATGTGTACAACCAACACAAGTCTCAATTAATTGGGCA
Organism: Gossypium rotundifolium; assembly: GCA_025506655.1. Lineage (NCBI taxonomy): Eukaryota > Viridiplantae > Streptophyta > Magnoliopsida > Malvales > Malvaceae > Gossypium > Gossypium rotundifolium. The sequence goes on from CP106730.1 coordinate 97,326,310, forward strand.
TGTCAAATCATACATAATGTACATATATAAATCATGATGCAAACCCGAACCCAAACCTAGATAACCATCCGCTACACATCACCCGTACCAACCATCACACCGTGGGACTACTAAGTCGACCTCTATCCGCTACACACCATCGAAGGCGTCATTGCGGGCGACATGCTCATCGCCCTTATAAATATTGTGGCATAGCCACGGATAATTATTTTGTGACCTAAGTCACCACATTGATTTTGTGACATAAGTCACCACATTCGATATTGTGACATAAGTCACCACATTGAGATATTGTGGTATAAAACCACGGATCACTTCCCTTTACATATCACCCATATGCCCCATGTCATACAATTATGCATTAACCATACCTTATTCACATTCTTATAGTTTCACATATACGCATATAATGATCTTATCATAATCATAGTAGGGTGGGTAAACGTACCTGGGTGCTTTGAACCATTGCCTAGTACTCATAGCCACATCTTACATATTCTTATTAACACATTTATTAAAACATAACCGTAAATTTATTAAGGCTTAGTGTGGGGTACACACCTGGTATTAACGCTTTATTGAAATCCTGAAACCCGATCTAATGCTTTAGACCCTTAATTCCTATATTCGATCAACACCACACATTTTAGGTAAAGGCCATTCGGCCAAATAGTCAATCCCGAAGGATTTATCACAACTTAAATCTTACCTTGCTGCCGATTTGCTTACTAATCAAATCCCGAAAACTTTGTGAGGACCCTTCTTGCAATCGGCTAGACACTAAACCACAGAACTAATTAGTTTCGGCTTTTAAACGAAGTAAGAAATAGATCTAAGTCACTAAATATGGTCTTAGTCGAATGTCAGATTCACTTACCTTGCGGATCTAAATCCCGAATTAGCTTCTGGTATTTACCGGAATCCCTACAGATAAATGTTAGATCCGATCTAACATTTAATCTCAATAAAATGGCCTATGGCCGAATGTTACCATCCACTTACCTAACTCGTCTAAATCCCGAAATCCTTGCTTGCACCTGAAGTTGTCGATATCCCTTGATCACTACAGATCCCGAAAGACTCCCTCCTGAAATCGGCTGCAAGAGAAATCCCGGAAGACCCTTCAAAGTTTTGGCCAAAGAGTTCTAATGGGATTAGTGCTTTTGATTTCGGCCACAAGAAAAAGAAATAGAACGATGATGGTAGAATCCTTACCCTTAATATTGAATCGACAGTATTCCTTCCTGACACCACTATAGAGATTCGACTATAGGCTAAGTAGATATTTGACAGATTTCAGCTTTTGAGGCTTATTGAGAAATCGGCTTCATCAAGAGTGAAATGAGAAAGATTGATGATGGGGATTCGGCTTCAATGGAAGAGTATGGGACTTAGGAAGAATCAGCAATGGTGGTCTTTAGGGAGAGGAAGATTTCGGCTAGAATAAAAGAAGAAGAAAAGAAAAACTTTGGAGAGAAAAAGAGTAAACGAGAAGGGAGGCTAATTTGCTAAATGAAATTCGGCTATTCTCCCTTTACTAGCTTGACCGAAATTCCCTTCAAGAGAGTCCCTAGGCCGGCCACACTCTTCCCCTATCTAATCCCTAAATTTTCTCTTTATCATCTTATTCAAATTAATAAAATTAATCCATCATTTATCCCCTTATCTAGCCGAATTTTAAAGAGGATTAAACTCATCCCTTTAGTGCCTTGGTGCCATCCACTACTGCTCACTCTTGCAGCGATATAAAACTCTTTTATTTGCTTTCCTTATAGCTCGAACCTAGGCCCTTGCACCCTGCTTGTGGCGTCACCTACCAAGCCTTAAGTGGCGCCTTCAAGCCACTTTAACAAGCTGATTCTTGTGTCATAATTCCCCTACAATTTCTCTTAAGACCACATTGCTTAGATTCCTCTTTTAGATTTAAAATCTAATGATTTCTAAGGCATTTATCTACATTATAAGGTTCACAAAATTCATAAAACACATTCATAATTTATCCTGGCATACAAGCACATGCAATTAGGCAAAAATGCACAAGCCCTAATTCCCGGATATTACAGTTCTACCCCCTTAAAATAATTTCGACCTCAAAATTACCTGGCTAGAATAGGTGGGGGTATTACTGTCGCATTGCTTCTTCCGGCTCCCAAGAAGTTTCTTCCGATCCATGGTTGCGCCACAACACTTTAACCAGAGGGACCGACTTCCTTCGAAGCACCTTCACATCACGTTCCAGAATCTGAATTTGCTCTTCCTCATAAGACAGATCTGGTCTCAGCTCCACCTCTTCAACCGGAACTACGTGAGATGGATCCGATCGGTATCGACGTAGCATGAAAACATGATATATGTCATGCATCTGCTTCAATTTCGAAGGCAACTCTAATTGGTATGCCACCGGTCCAATTCGCTTCAATACCCGATAAGGTCCTATAAACCTCGGACTTAATTTCCCTTTGCGACCAAATCTCATCACTTTCTTCCAGGGCGAAACTTTAAGAAACACATAGTCTCCCACTGCAAACTCAATCTCCTTCCGCTTGAGATCTGCGTAAGACTTTTGCCTGTCAGACGCCTCCTTCAACCGTGCCCAAATTATCTTAACCTTCTCCTCGGATTCTGCCACAATTTTCGGACCCAAAATTTGATGTTCTCCCAATTCCGTCCAACATGTAGGAGTGCGACACTTCTGACCATACAGTGCTTCGTACGGTGCCATCCGAATACTTGCTTGATAGCTGTTATTATATGCAAACTCCGCTAAAGGTAAATATTCTTCCCAACTTCCTCTGAAGTCTATCACACATCCCTTTAGCATATCCTCTAACACTTGTATCACTCGTTCAGACTGGCCGTCTGACTGTGGATGAAAAGCCGTACTGAAATCCAATATAGTGCCTAAAGTCTGATGTAAAGCTTTCTAAAATTGAGACGTGAACCTCGGATCCCTATCCGAGATAATCGACACCGGCACTCCATGCAACCTCTCAATCTCCGCCACATACAACTTTGCTAACCTCTGGAGAGAATAGTCCACCCGCACTGGAATGAAATGCGCGGACTTTGTCAACCGATCCACTATCACCCATACCGAGTCCTTCTTAGTAGGCGTAAGGGGAAGCCCACTAACGAAGTCCACGGCAATTCTCTCCCACTTCCACTGCGAAATTTGTATTGGCTGAAGCAATCCCGACGAAACTTGGTGTTCAGCCTTAACTTGCTGACACGTCAAGCATTTGCCAACATATTCGGTAACTTCCCGCTTAAGACCAAGCCACCAAAATTGTTCCCTTAGATCTCTATACATCTTACTGCCTCCAAGATGCATAGCATAAGGACTACTATGCGATTCCTGAAGAATTCTCCGCCTTAACTCCTCGTTCTTCGGCATACAGACCTTACCCTTGAAACACAATACTCCTTCGCCATTAATACCATAGTCCTTCAACTCCCCACTCTACACTTGCTAAAACTTAGCACTTAGATCCTCATCCGCCAACTGACCCTCTTTCACCTCATTCAGCCACGACGGCTTAACTTGCAACTCCGCTAGCAAACTTCCATCGTCATAGAGGCTTAAATGTGTGAACATTGCCCTCAAATCCGTCACTACCTTCCGACTTAGGGCATCTGCCACCACATTCGCCTTGCCCGGGTGGTACTCTATGGAGCAATCATAATCCTTCAATAATTCCACCCACCTTCGCTGTCTCAGGTTTAGCTCTTTCTGAGTCAGCAGATATTTAAGGCTCTTGTGGTCTGGGTAGATCACTGACTTTTCTCCATAAAGATAGTGCCTCTATACCTTAAGGGCAAATACCACTGCCGCCAATTCCAAGTCATGCGTCGGGTAGTTAACCTCGTGTAGCCTTAGTTGTCGAGACGCATAAGCAACTACCTTCCTGTCTTGCATAAGGACACCTCCCAATCCTGTATGGGAAGCATCACAATACACCATAAAATCCTTCCTCGCCTCAATTTGAATCAAGCTGGAGCTTCGGTCAAGACTCTCTTAAGCTTCTCAAAGCTCTCCTGTTGCTTATCAGTCCATATGAAAGGTACTTCCTTTCTTAATAACTTTTTCAAAGGTGCGGCTATTGATGAGAACTCTTCCATGAACCTTCGGTAATAGCCTGCTAAACCTAAGAAACTCCGAACTTCTGCCATAGACTTAGGAGGTTTCCAATCCAAAACTGCCTCAATCTTCCGAGGATCTACCCTTATTCCTTCAGCGGATACCACATGTCCTAAAAACATAACCTCCTTAAGCCAAAATTCACACTTGCTGAACTTGGCGTAGAGCTTCTTTACCCTTAAACTTGCAACACAACTCGGAGGTGCTCGTCATGTTCTTCCTCAGACTTTGAATACACCAATATATTGTTTATGAACACAACCACGAATCGGTCCAGATAGGGTTGGAAAACCCGATTCATCATGTCCATAAACGCGATGGGCATTTGTCAATCCAAACGGCATTACCAAGAACTCATAATGCCCGTACCTTGTTCAGAAAGCTGTCTTATGGACATCAGCCTCCTTCACCTTAAGCTGATGATATCCAAACCTCAGATCTATATTTGAAAATACTGCAGCCCCCTTAAACTGATCGAACAAATCGTCGATCCTTGGCAAAGGGTACTTGTTCTTGATGGTCAGCTTATTTAACTGGTGATAATCTATGCACATGCGCATAGTTCCGTCCTTCTTCTTCACGAACAAGACCGGTGCTCCCCATGGAGACACACTGGGTCGAATAAACCCACGGTCTAGCAATTCTTGAATTTGAGCCTTGAGCTCAACCAACTCCTTTGGTGCCATTCTGTATGGGGCAATTGACACAGGAGCTATACCTGGCAGCAACTCAATTTCAAACTCCACCTCCCTGTTCGGGGGTATTCCTGGTAATTCCTCCGGAAAGACATCCACAAACTCCCTTACGATTCTAACTCCACTAACTCTCCCTTCTTTCGCATCCAAAGTACTAACGAAAGCCAAAAATGCCTTACACCCTTTCCGAACCATCTTATCAGCTTTTAAGGCTAAAACTACGTTAGACAAGTAGTTCCTTCTTTCTCCTATCATAACTATCACCTCATCCTCTGGGGTCTTTAACTCTATTCGTTTAGCTGCACAATCCAACACAGCCCGATGCTCCACTAGCCAGTCCATGCCAAGTATAAGATCAAATTCTTCGAAGGGTAATTCCATTAAGTCGGCAGGAAATACCGCTCCTCGAAGCTCCAAAGGTACTCTCCGATACATCTTATTCACTACTACAGTTTGACCTAGCGAGCTTACTATAGTCATCTCCCTACTAGAAAGTTCAGAGGCTATTTCTAGGGTTTCAACTACTCTACATGCAACATATGAGTGGGTAGAGCCCACATCAATCAAAGTAAAGTAAGGCTTGCCAAATATAAGGAACGTCTGGGTTATGACATCCGTGCGTCTCTCTGTCCTCCTTCGTCGAATCGCATACACTAAACTCGGTTGTCTTGCCTCGTGTTACCAACACCTCTACCGGTTTTCCCGTCCTCTACCAAACACCATTTCCTCTACCATTGAACCACGACCCCGCTAAGGCTGCTGTCCACCTCTTCCAGCCTGGTTAGAACCTTGACTTACTGGTCGTCCCCCTTCGGTTCTCATAGGACAATCCTTAATCATGTGGTCCTTGGACCCACACTTAAAGCATCCTCCGTCTTCTTCCAACACTCTCCTAAATGCTTCTTCCCACATTGGGCACAAATCACATCGCCTCCAAGAGCGACCTTGACCTCATGGCCCATCAACTCTAGGCCTCTTTTGCTCATTCCTTGAAGACCCTGATGATCCAAAGCCTCTCTTCTACCTATTTCGATCCGTGTTCTACCTCACAGAGTCCTTAATTCCTTCGGCTACCTTAGCCTTCTCCACCTACACAACAAACTCCCGCTTTATGGAGCTATCAATAGTCTCAAGTCATCCTCATCGTCTTCAAACCGGACACATCGTTCATGCTCTATAGCCACTATCCTCGAGCATATCGGCTTAACCTTAAAATTCACCAGATTCGCTACGGACTTGTTCCCTTGAACCGGCCCAAAAATGCCTTCCTCTCGAGCATCAATGTAATGAGTACCAACATACTTCTTCTACGGTATGCCGCCTTAGCATAATCCCAAGTGAGTTCCTCAGCTGTAGCACCATCCCGAACCGTGAGCCACCATTAATATGACTCATCGCGGAGAAGCGACACCAAACCTTTCAGTTTTTCCTCGATAGTTAAATGGAGCTTATCCATAATCCGCTCAGTCACCTCCAACCAATACTCAGTGGTACTGGGTGCCACACCAGATACACTACAGAACACCTCCGCTCCGTTGGCTCGGAGTCGCTCAGGTACCGACTTTCGAGCTCCCATGCCTCCACCTCCTCCAGCCACCCTTTCCAAAACCCGCAGATCGCTTCGGTAATCGTGTCATCCCCGTCGATCCTCGATATTCCACATCAGTGGCTGGTGGTGGTGGCATTTCATTTTCGAACCCTTGTCTTGACCTAACGGGCTCCGACACGGTCATTCGGCCTCTACCACGGCCACGCACATTACGACCACGTCCCCTAGAGTTCATACTTCCGAATCACGTTTATCTGATTAAAGAATTTTATAAATTAGTTTTGTTCCACTGATTTATCACGAACAGTCTTATGTTCAATAGTTCTAGGGAGTAGTTCTTTCGATCTCATACACATACAGTCTCAATTCAATCATTCAATCATATTCATGAACTTGCGTTCATTACAGAAAAATATTGTAGTTGTCATTGTTTGTTGTTTTCCACTACCCAAGGGCATTTCTGTAATTTTATCCTATAGGGGTATTTTGGTAATTTTCCAATTTAGGGTATTTGCAAATTTCACAAGGTAGAAATTTTGGCATTTTACAAAATTTGAAATATTTGGTAAGAAAATTTTAAGGGTAAAATGGTAATTTTGTAAACCGAGGTATTTTGTAATTTTTCAAACCGAGGCGATTCGATAATTTTTTCGCAAAATATGGTTCTTGGTGACTTTTCAAAACAAAAGATTCCTAATTTGAGGGTACTTCGGTGATTTTCCATTCTGAGGGTACTTTGGTCATTTGTATAGGTTAGGGGTAATTTGGTCGAGTTGCAAATCAGGGGTATTTTGGTCATAAATCGGGGTCAATTCAAAAATCCTAATAAATTAAAGCACTCTGAAATTTCCAAAACTCAAGGGTATTTTGAAAATTTTCCCAAATCAGGGGTATGGCAGAAATTTTGAGAATCGGGGTCATTTTGGTAATTTTGTAAATTAAGGGTATTTATGTAATTTTGGTATTTTGAAAAATTTTTTTAAACAATTTTTTTTCTACCAATCCTAGGGGTAATTTGGTGATTTCTAAACCTAAGGTTTTTATAAAAATATGGCTAGTCCCTTTCGGGTTTTAATTATTGGATTTAGCCCATGAATAAGTTCTCTTGGTTAGGGTGAACCTCACTGCGCACTGTAGGATTCGAGTGAAGAGGAGGTGAGTCACTAGGATCGCTTAAATACCAAGCTCCCAGAAACCAATCCTAGACATGCGCACAATGGTTGCCACACCCTAACCCTACGACTTAGACACGTGTTTGTTTAATTAGGCTTTAAAGCTTTATGCAATTTTGTGTTGGAGTAAGCTAATCCTAGGGTTTAATAACTTAATATACTAATCTCGTCCCTATAAATCCCACATACAATCACAAAAGAGTTAGGAGTACTTACCGGTGGACTTGGTAGGAGACTCGGTGCCATGCGAAAACCTGCTCATTTCTTAGAAAAATCCACTTTCAAAAGAGAAAGCGTTTGGGCCCTAAAAGCCCTCAAGGCCGAGTTTTGAACCGGACTCTGATACCAAAATGAAACACCCCAAACCCGACCCATAAGCCCTGACCGGATCTGGCATGCTCCTAGGGAAAAACCATTGAATCTTATTTGATGTTTGTCAAAATTTTGTGTGTCTTGAAGAACCATTGATTTGGGTTGGGTTCAAAATTAAAAGCAGTGCTAAAACATTTAATCTTTATTTTAAGAAAAATTATTTGAACTTTAAATTGATAAGAATCGTACCATAATAAAACAATTAAAATGCATAAGTAAATAGTTCATACCATGGCCTTATTACATCAAATCAAAACCCAAATTAAATCCAAAATACTTAAAAAAGAAAGCCCAAAATAAAATAAATAAATTCAGAGCTGAGCATGGCCACCACTTGAGCTCCTGCCGACCCGGTCCATTACTGAGTGTCACCTGAAAAATAATCCCACAAAGGGGGTGAGTCAAACAGACTCATGTGTGCAACCAACACAAGTCTCAATTAATTCAGGCATGTCAAATCATACATAATATACATATATAAATTATGATGCAAACCCGAACCCAAACCTAGATAACCATCCGTTACACATCACCCGTACCAACCATCACATCGTGGGGACTACTAAGTCGACCCTCCATCCGCTACACACCATCGAAGGCAGTCGCTGCAGATGACATGCTCATCGCCCTTATAAATATTGTGGCATAGCCACCAGATAATTATTTTGTGACCTAAGTCACCACATTCAGATATTGTGGTATAAAACCACCAGATCACTTCCCCTTTACATATCACCCATATGCCCCATGTCATACAATTATGCATTAACCATACCTTATTCACATTCTTATAGTTTTACATATATGCCATAACAGATCTTATCATAATCATAATAGGAGTGGGTAAACGTACACGGGTACTTTAAACCATTGCACAGTACTCATAGCCACATCTTACATATTCTTATTAACACATTTATTAAAACATAACCGTAAATTTATTAAGGCTTAGTGTGGGTACACACAGTATTAACGCTTTATTGAAATCTCGAAACCCGATCTAATGCTTTAGACCCTTAATTCCTATATTCGGCCAACACCACACATTTTAGCTGAAGGCCATTCGGCCAAATAGTCAATCCCGAAGGATTTATCACAACTTAAATCTTACCTTGCTGCCGATTTGCTTACTAATCAAATCCCGAAAACTTTGTGAGGACCCTTCTTGCAATCGGCTAGACACTAAACCACAGAACTAATTAGTTTCGGCTTTTAAACGAAGTAAGAAATAGATCTAAGTCACTAAATATGGTCTTAGCCGAATGTCAGATTCACTTACCCTGCGGATCTAAATCCCAAATTAGCTTCTGGTATTTGCCGGAATCCCTACAGATAAATGTTAGATCCGATCTAACATTTAATCTCAATAAAATGGCCTATGGCCGAATGTTACCATCCACTTACCTAACTCGTCTAAATCCCGAAATCCTTGCTTGCACCTGAAGTTGTCGATATCCCTTGATCACTACAGATCCCGAAAGACTCCCTCCTGAAATCGGCTACAAGAGAAATCCCGGAAGACCCTTTAAAGTTTCGGCCAAAGAGTTCTAATGGGATTAGTGCTTTTGATTTCGGCCACAAGAAAAAGAAATAGAACGATGATGGTAGAATCCTTACCCTTAATATTAAAATCGACAGTATTCCTTCCTGACACCACTACAGAGATTCGACTATAGGCTAAGTAGATATTTGACAAATTTCAGCTTTTGAGGCTTATTGAGAAATCGGCTTCATCAAGAGTGAAATGAGAAAGATTGATGATGGGGATTCGGCTTCAATGGAAGAGTATGGGACTTAGGAAGAATCGGCAATGGTGGTCTTTAGGGAGAGGAAGATTTCGGCTAGAATAAAAGAAGAAGAAAAGAAAAACTTTGGAGAGAAAAAGAGTAAATAAGAAGGGAGGCTAATTTGCTAAATGAAATTCGGCTATTCTCCCTTTACTAGCTTGACCGAAATTCCCCTCAAGAGAGTCCCTAGGCCGGCCACACTCTTCCCCTATCTAATCCCTAAATTTTCTCTTTATCATCTTATTCAAATTAATAAAATTAATCCATCATTTATCCCCTTTTCTAGCCGAATTTTAAAGAGGATTAAACTCATCCCTTTAGTGCCTTGGTGCCATCCACTACTGCTCACTCTTGCAGCAAAATAAAACTCTTTTATTTGCTTTCCTTGCAGCTCGAACCTAGGCCCTTGCACCCTGCTTGTGGCGTCACCTACCAAGCCTTAAGTGGCGCCTTCAAGCCACTTTAACAAGCTGATTCTTGTGACATAATTCCCCTACAATTTCTCTTAAGACCACATTGCTTAGCTTCCTCTTTTAGATTTAAAATCTAATGATTTCTAAGGCATTTATCTACATTCTAAGGTTCACAAAATTCATAAAACACATTCATAATTTATCCTGGCATACAAGCACATGCAATTAGGCAAAAATGCACAAGCCCTAATTCCCGGATATTATAATTATAATAAAAGAAGTTTATCTATTTTAATTTAATTAGTACATTGATAAATTTAAATTGATATTATATTGATTGAGTTTGAATAGAAGATATTTAGAATATAAAATGAATATGTGAAATGAATTTATTGAATTGGTTATTTTGAAATAAATATGGTTTTAATTGCGGGGTTTTATGTGAAAATAAGCGAAATGTTGCCGAAATTTATAAAAAAAAAATGGAATACTTAAACGAGTCTTGTTCACTTTTAATACATACTTTAGACTTCAAGAGTTCATTATAAGAACTTAGTCATTAAATTATTTTATGAATGTTATTTTTATTTGTGAATTATTCGTAAGTTGTCTGATATGTCCGGCAATGCCTTGTAACCCTATTCTGGCGACGGTTCGGGGTTAGGGGTGTTATAGCTAATCAATAAATTGCAATACATAATAAGTAAGAACAATCCACATTCCAAGATTATGCTTACTCATTTCATCTCTTACGACATTCCAACCATATCACATGCCAAATGCTCACATTATTTAACATACATCCCTGCACTTATCACCACATGATCACATGAAACAACACTTAAAAATTACACAATAAGCCATTTATAGTAATACCAAACACTCAGTGGTTTCACACTTAGCCCACCATTAATCTTTAACAGGGTGGTATCGCACATAGCCCACCAACGAGAATATTTACGGTGGTATCGTACATAGCCCACCAAACGATAATATAAGCGATGGTATCGCACACAGCCCATCATGAATAAGTAATAAGGTGGTATCGCACATAGCCCACCAATAAGAAATAGTTAAGGTGGTATCGCACACAATCCACCATTAATTGCTATGGATAATATTCTACACTTACATATCTATTTTAACGTTCGTACGAGTATTATTCATTATCTATCGAATTCAATCCACTTAAATTGTAAATGATCTCATTCATACAATGCACCAATAAGTAGCAACATATGTATTTAAGATGTATCGATTACACGTAAACTTACCTCGGTGCAAAATGTGTTAATCAACAGTCTATTTCGTAACCTTGCCATTTCCTCGGTCAAGGTTGATTCCGTGCTCTTCTTGGTCTATAATAAAAAAAATTCACTCATTCAATAATTTTATAATCATAATACATCATAATCTCTACTTAGGCAAAAATGACCATTTTGCCCTTGTACTATAGAAAAATTACAATTTTACCCCTAGGCTCGTAAATCATTTTTTATCACATTTTCTCATTAAACAAGCCTAGATGAACATTTATTACTTTTACAACTACTCATAATTCTAACTATTTCATGCATTTATTACACAATTTCAACTTTTACAACTTAGTCCCATTTAGGTGTTTTCATGGTAACACCTTTCACAAAAGGTGTTTCTCATCTCATTAACATTCATTTTCTTCCATAAAAACTCAGAAAACAACATAAAAACTCTCATGGCAAGTCCCTAAAATTTTAACCATATTGCAAATTAGTCCTCTCATTACCTAGCTTAAGCTTTGGGGTTTCCAAAAATACAAAAATCATCAAGAAAGACCTCTAAAATCACTTACTTGCAAGGAGATAGTTCGGATGAAAGTTTGAACTCCAAAAACCTCCATTCTCTCTTCAATTTTCGGTGGAAGAAGAAGGGTGAATAGTGAAAGATGATATATTTTCTTTTTATCTTATTTTATTCATCTTTTATCACCTAATTTCACCAAATTTTGACAAAAAATTAAATGCCCTTGTCTCCTTGTCTCTATGGCCGCCAACACACCTATAATGGCCTAATTTCACTTTAAGGGCCTTCAATTTAATATTCTATGGCTATTAGACACCTCTACCTTGAAAAATATAATTTTTGCACTTTATGCGATTTAGTCTTTTTCACAATTAAGCATGCAATCGCTAAAATTAAAGCACTAAAATTTTCATATAGCCATCTATTAATGCCATACACATAAAATAATATCAAAATAATTTTCTTCATCCTCAAATTAGTGGTCTCGAAACCACTATTTCAACGAGCCCCAAAATCAGGCTGTTACATTTGTACCCTGTACTATTACATAATATCCAATGATCACATAACTTTTCAATTTGTTCCTTTACTACTTATACATGCCAAATTCACTAATGTTCTAATTATATTTAAACATATATATATTCAAACACAAAAAATCACACATAACGTAAAATAAGATATTAAGTTCCATATAAACTTACCTATTCAAAACACCAAAACAAGTTGATTCTTTAGGGACTAATAAACAATTTTAGCTTTTCCTTGATTAACTTAACTTTGATCTAAATCTTAATCTATGCAATTATTTAATATTACCAATCAATAGAAAAATTTTCATACTAAGCTATGATATGCATGATCCTCTGAAATTTACTTTTTAATTTCTCTCAAATTTTATATTTTATTCAATTTAGTCCTTAAACTCGAGATAAACATAACTTTTGATTTAAGCTTGATTAAAACTTGATCTTATATATTATCATTAAGGACCTTATACTTTCTACTTTTGAAATAATTTCATGATAAGTTTTACATTTATTCAATTTGGTCCCTAATGTAACAAGATTAACAAAAAAGCTAAATTAACTTTGCGGTCTAGTCATTTTTTATAATCTAATATTAAAATCTATCAATTTAAACTTAATTCTTCAAAAAATCAACAATGGAAACTTTTTAAAACTTTAACTGACTCATAAATTAGTACGTGAGCTAGCTAAATCAAGCTCTCATGACCTCAAATTCATAAAAATGTAACACCCCTATACCATGTTCGACTCAAGGAACCTGATATAGGAATATTACATTTGGTGCCAAAGTAATCATTGGCTAATCACTAATATATTAGAACATAAAAACGGACAAATAATAAAATAGTCCTTACAACATTAATCTTTCAATAATTATTTAAACCAACATTTTTCAATAAAAATAATTATAATTAATTCATAAGATTATATTCAATTAACTCATACACTATTTCATTATTTTCAATTCATTCTATTTTCACTTCTTATTTCGATATCTCAATTTCAATTCACATTTCAATTCATAATTTCACTTTCTCATCCTTTCAATAGTTCAATCGATCAATTCATTCGATTTTCTCATTTCATTTATTCAACTGATTTCAATATCAATAATTCGATATTTTAGCAAATTCATGAACCTTAAGTTCATGCTTCAAATCTCACATTTCAATTCAATTCACAATTCAACTCATAATTTCATTCTCATATCTTCAATAGTACAATTAATCAAATTTATTTAATTTTTCTCATTTCAGTTATTCACCCTATTAACAAACCCGGACTTTGACAGATACATGGATTCCAACCCAAACACACCAGTACGGCACATTGTGCCTAAAACGGTACATAGTACCTGATCAGTATACGACACATAAGTGCCTGAAACGACACACGAGGTGCCTGATACGACACACGAGGTGCCTGAAATACGGCACATAAAGTGCCTGATATACGACACATAAAGTGTCTGATCGGCAAAGCCAATAAATACGGTACTCTTCCAAATCTTATGGCATGCCAACTATATCCGACTCAACCCGACTAGTTAATAGGGTATTCAAATCTTCTTCTTTTTTATATTTCAAATCTCTTTCAATTCAATCACAATTCAATTCAATTTCACCTTTTCACTTCCTAATCAATATACAATTCAATACCAATACATATTTAGATAATCACATATAATCATACTTTGATTCAATTCAATCCACTTTTTCAATCAATACACCATTCACATATTCACCATATTCATAATTTAATTCACTTTTATTCAATTCATATTTTCGATTCATTTTCCAATCAAGTTCAAATCACTAATCACTTTTCAATTAATATACATTTCAAATAATCACATGTTTTCTTCATTCAATTCATTTTGATTTAATTCAAATCACTTTTAATTTTCAATTTGTTCACATTCAATTTCAATAGCCATAGACACTTTTAAATCAATTTCATTTAAATCAATATCATTATTTCAATTACTTACCTAATTTTATCCACCATGCATTTTAATTAAAATATAACAATTAATAATAAATAGATTTGAATTATAGTAATACAAACTATGATTTGCTCGATTACTCCTCGATAACCTTTTCTTTTTCTTTCGATGTCGATGCCTCGAGTTCTTTGCTAGCTATGTAAATTAAAATAATTTATACTCTTAATACAGCGGGTAAAATACCCAAAATACCAAAAAAAATAACTTATTTACGGAAAAGGGCCAGTTTCAAAAATATTTATGGAAAAGGGCCGTTTCACCCCAAAATGCGTCCAAGTCAGCGCGTTTTGGGGGATACTCAGCAAAGTGCGCCCCTAGGGATGCACTTTAGCCCTGCAATGGTAAAAAAAGGCCAAATTTTTTTTTACCGTTGGGGGCCCAACGGTAAAAAAACCTATAAAAACCCCCAACCCTTTTATTTTTTCACACTTTAATCCTTACTCATTCTTCTCTCAAATTCCACTCAAATTCCTCTCAAAATTCTCTTTAAGTCCTTCAAACTTCCTCTAAAATTTCAAAATAGTCCTTTGATATTTACAAAAAAGCCCTTTTTAATTTTTTTAATTTTTTTAATATATTTTTTTGAAACTTTTAAAACTTTCGATCGTATTACAAATGGCCGGGGAATTACTTCGTCTAGACAGCAAGCACATCTCCGTCGAGCAATTGCAAATGGTAAGCTCTTAATTTTAATTTTTCAATATTATTTAATATTTTTTAGGTCTATGCAATTTTAATTAATTTTTATTTTATAATTTTTAAGCATCACGTAGATCGGGTGTTGGAATGTTATATTCGCAACATGCATGGTCCCCCATCGCCGTTGATCGAGAATTACCTACGGGAAGTGGGTTTTTGGCACGTGGCTATGATAGGCCGAGGGTTCAAGTTGGAGCCGCCTTTGATCAATGCGTTGATAGAGAGAGGTGGAGACCCGAGATGCACACTTTCCATCTTCCATGCGGAGAGTGTACCATCACTCTGGAAGATGTGCAGTTGCAGTTGGGATTGTCGATGGACGGGACCGGGTCCGCAACTTCTGGTGATTGGGGAGTTGTATGCTACATGCTTTTGGGTGCCATTCCGGATAAAATTCAAGGAGCTTGGATCGAGATGGCCTGGTTATGAGACACATTCCCGGAGCCGAATGAGGGTTCGATCGAAATAGAAAGAATAAGGTATGCTCGGGTATACATTCTTCAGATAATTGGAGGCTATCTGATTCCAAACCTTTCTAGAAACCTCGTACACTTGAGATGGCTACTGAAACTTGTTGATTTCAGAGCAGCCGGTGAATTGAGTTGGGGTCTCGCTGTGCTATCGAGGTTGTATCGGAGATGTGCGAGGAACGCGACCGAGTAAAGTGAAAATCGAGGTTGCCTATCACTCTGTAGTCATGGGCATGGTTTGATTTCCATTTTACGACCTCGACTCGACCGACCATATTCATTCCAACGATAACGAGGTAAATTTAATATTATATTTTACAATTATTTCGTAGATTTATAGTATAATTGTATGCTAAAAATTTATTTAATTAGGTGGAACCATTCATGAGTCATGTTGGAATACTTACCTCGCTTGAAGATATCTGACTTCTATTGGACCAACAGTGGAATCACAAGTAAGTTTCAATTTCATATTTATAATTTAGTATTTCTTATTTAGTGTCTAGTATTATGTATATAACTAATATTTTGGTAATGTTAATATAGTTTCAATGGACACCGTCTTCGAGGATCCAAAAATTGAGCGATAATTCGGAGGAGTTCTTCCAAAATCAAGCAGTTGTACGTGAAGGTCCCATTGATCACCTATGCGTAGTGGAGATGCACCATCAAATCGGGTTCTACGACAATTTGGATTAAAGAACCGATTCTGTGCCACTTGAGGTGTTCGATGATGAGCACAAAGTGGACTTCTGAATGCACACAGATTGGCCAAGATTTTGGTCACACATATCGAGGCGTGGGAGAATCAAGATGATTATTTACCTATCCGGAACCGATCATCGTTCTCGAGTTAGCGTCGTCTTGGAATACATGCCATGGTTTAGGATCCATGGTAAGTCGTATCTGTTGTCGAAAGAAGAGAGGCGACGGCAACTTCGTGAACGAAGGGAACATCGGGGCCCTTTAAATCCAAGGAGAAGGGGTGATGAGAAGGGGCCATCAACAGCGCCGACACTGTCATCGGGCCCATCAATTTAGCCGACGACACCGACATCACAGCCTTTACCCTTTATGCCTGGTGCGTACCCTACCCCTTATATGTATCCTCCTAACCCATATATGTTTCCTTTTCCCGGTCCCACCCAGTTGGAATGCATGGCGGGTTCGAGTCCGTTCCGACAACTCTCGTTGGCGGTCGATCTTTAGGCCGTCGTCGTCGTGAGCGATCACGAGGCGCCGTCGAGAGCACTTCATTCTACCACCTCCTTCGCCATACGGATTGAGACACCCCGTAGTGGTTTATGCAAACACCTCTGGGTCGTTATTTTATCAAGGTAGGTCATCCTTGCAACACCCACAACTGCACCAGTCGGGAGGAAGGCAAATCCTCCCGAGGTTCCACGACCCATTGAAAGCTAGACGAAGGAGGAATCCGGTAGCAGAATCGCCGATCGCCCCGTGTGGCATTCGATTAACCAAGCATCAATCTTGATTGACCGACTTTTTATTTTTTAATTGTAATATAATTTTTTAATTTTAATTTTTTAATAAAAGAAAAAGTTTTAATATCTTTAATAAAATAGAAATGGATTAATTTTTTATTGTAATTTAGTTTTATATATTTAATAAAATAACATTTTTATTGTAATTTAATTTTTTAATGTAATTTAATTTTTAATGTAATTTAATTTTAATATCTTTAATAAAATAGAAATGGTTTTTCCATTTTATTGTAATTTAATTTTATATATTTAATAAAATAACATGTTTTTTTATTTTTTATTGTAATTTAATTTTTTAATGTAATTTAATTTTTAATATAATATAATTTTAATATCTTTAATAAAATAGAAATGGTTTAATTTTTTATTGTAATTTAGTTTTTATATATTTAATAAAATAATGCTTTTTTATTTTTTATTGTAATTTGATTTTTATTTTTTAATGTAATTTTTTAATATAATTTAATTTTAATATCTTTAATAAAATAGAAATGGTTTTTCAATTTTTATTGTAATTTAATTTTATATATTTAATAAAATAATGTTTTTTTATTTTTTATTGTAATTTAATTTTTTAATGTAATTTAATTTTTAATATAATTTAATTTTAATATCTTTAATAAAATAGAAATGGTTTAATTTTTTATTGTAATTTAGTTTTATATATTTAATAAAATAACAGTTTTTTTATTTTTATTGTAATTTAATTTTATTTTTTAATGTAATTTAATTTTAATATCTTTAATAAAATAGAAATGGTTTAATTTTTTATTTTAATTTAGTTTTTATATATTTAATAAAATAACAGTTTTTATTTTTATTGTAATTTAATTTTTTAATGTAATTTAATTTTTAATGTAATTTAATTTTAATATCTTTAATAAAATAGAAATGGTTTAATTTTTTATTGTAATTTAGTTTTTATATATTTAATAAAATAATAGTTTTTTATTTTTATTGAAATTTAATTTTTATTTTTTAATGTAATTAAATTTTTTAATGTAATTTAATTTTAATATCTTTAATAAAATAGAAATGGTTTAATTTTTTATTGTAATTTAGTTTTATATATTTAACAAAATAATGCTTTTTTATTTTTATTGTAATTTGATTTTTCTTTTAATAAATTAAAACTTGAATAAAATAAAAGTTCTTGTACAAAAGTTCACTGTTTTTATTAAAAAAATAGAAATTACATAGCCACAAAGAGACAAAAAAGCTAAGAACACAGTCAACTATTTCGATTTGGACACGAGCGAGATGTATGCCCCAGGTTCCTACACCATCCGCACAGCCTACTTTGGTTGCTCGTTTCTCGAATATCCATATTGTTGCGTATTCTACTCAAGAAAGGTCAACCTTTTGGTTTGCGCCTCAATTGTCTATCCGACAACAGCTTATATGGTGCAAGCGATACCAACGGCCACTTACGTTCATCTGGGACTGGTGGGAATACGTGTCTCTATACGTTGTACATGTTTTCTAATTTATACACTTCGTCGACATAGCTCATGGGATCAAGACGGAGATTCTGACAAGCCACAAGTACATGAGTGCATGGGTAACGAAGTGTATCAAATATCCCACAGTCGCAGGTCCTATTTATCAAGTGTACACGATACTGCTTGCCAATAATACCTTGGTTCGGTCTGTCAAACTCCGTGACACGAAACCATAGGCTGTCGCGATCATGACACACTGTGTGCATGGTGTTGGCCCGTGCCTTCCCCCTATTTATTTCTTGCAAGACCTTTGGGCTCCATACATAGCCTCATTGCATCTATCCTCTATAACTCGCTGCTCGCTTCGGAAATAGTGGCGCTAAACGAAAATATGTCTCTCGCACAACCGATGTAATCGATAGATGACGGGTTCCTTTTAGAACAGGATTTATGCATTCGGCCAGGTTTGTGGTCATATGACCATATCATAGGCCGTCGTCATATGCTTGTGTCTACTGTTCGAAAGGAATATTGCACAGGTAGTTTGCGCCTTCGTCGTTATCTGAGCACAAACTCACAAACATCTCTTGAAAACGGTTCTTATTGATCTCGTACCCTACCAATATACTTTGATAGCAAATATTACATACCACCCTTCAATTGAGAATAAATTGAATATTACAAACAAAATTATATTAATAGATATTACATACCCATATCGGTCACTTGCCGTCGCTAACTTTTAGATCGATGTTGCCCGTAGTAGTTGGATGCAACATGCCTTAGGTAATATCGATGGTGTGTGCGATGCCACAGGCTTCTCTAGAGCTCTATTACGGCTAGTATTCTAGGGCCCCGATCCGATATAACGCATATATTAGGTTGGGGGCAGACATGCCTCCTTAACCTAGATAGGAAGAAGTCCCATTCATCAGTTGACTCCCCCGATGTTATTGCAAACGCAACTAGAAGGATTCTCCCACAGCCGTCTTGTGCCACAGCTAGTAATAGTCGATGCGTATATCTACCATACATAAAGGTACCGTCAATTTGTACCAATGGCTTGCGGTATATAAAGGCATCTCGGCATTGCTTAAATGTCCGTAATGACGCTTGAACACTGCGCATCCACGAGCAAACGATCGTTGTAGTACCGGTTCTCGCTTTCAAGGTCATTTTCTTTGCTGGGACATATCTCTCCAAAGACTGACACCACCGCCACACTTCATTATATGAAGCGTCCCACCGACCATGCAACTTTTCTAACATATTCGCTTGGCTATCCAAGCCTTTACAGAAGAAGGCGTGTACCCCAATTGGCTCTGAATATTGCCAATTAAGGTCGGCATTAATAGTCTTGGGATCGGCCTTCACCGTCGGGATTATTAAGTCGACCAACATGTCTAAATCCATCTTGGATGATCTTGTGTAACACCACAACGAAGTACGTTAAATAATGCAACATTACTTAATATTAGTATTATTCAAAAGCATTGAACACATAGTGGTACTGTACTGGCAAGACATGTATGTGGACCTTTGTGCTTTTGATCTCCCACAAGCTCGTCCTTTTTCCTCAACGAGGCCATGATTTTCCATGAACATGTACCATCTTGCCGCACACTTTGCCCGTGACTTATCAAGCTTGGATTTAACCACATTGTAGTTAACCCGCTCACGATGTTGTATTGTTTTAATGCAAGCAAGAAAGTATTCTTGTTGGAAGCGGTTACCAACTTCTAATTGGTCGAATCCAACGAAGAAGTTTGTACGATCGCGTCGGTGTGGTAGTTCAGAAATTCCAATGCATCATCTTGAGATAGATCGACATTATGCATGTGGGCCGGAGGCAGTACGCATACGAATAGCGGATCTTCTTCTTCTTCGTCGACGCCTCAACATCTTGGTACAATTGGAGCAGGCCCGGTTGGATAATAATCCAACTTCGCACCATCGAGCTGGGCTCCCGAGGTGGATCCACATCGATTCATCGTCGACCCTCTATAACACCGCAACAAACGAGGGCCCCTCGCGGTGGATGTCATGGGGAGTACATTATCCCTCCTTCAACATCTTTCGTAACATTCCCAATCATATGTGGATTGCCAACCACTAGAAGTTGATGATGTCCCCCAATACATATTTCTATCATCTGACATCGAAGGACGGATATGCATGTCCCATCCACCAACCGAGTGTCGTGCAGGGGTTATGTTTTCCATACTACCACTGTGAAACACCCCTCACTTGGCCCACGAGAATGGACCGGATCTGGTATGTTCCTCGAAGTAACCCGGTTCAAATTCATTCGAATACTTTGAAAACTGTGTGTTTTGGAAGATAGTTTGTTGTGGGTTGGGCTCGAGTTGAAAACAAATTTATTTTATATCAAAAACCCATTTGTTTCAGGTGACAAAATATTTTAACTTATTTTAAATTAAATGGGCTTATTCTTTATAAAGCCCTAAATTCATAACATAGTAATTAAAGCAGAAATAAAAATTGTCGCGATGGCCTTATTACATAAAACAAAACCCAAAATAAAATTATACAAGACTTAAAATAAAATAAAGATTCAAATTAAATTAAACTTCAAATTTGAACATGGCCACCTTAAGTTCTGCCGTCCGATCCATTCTTGCTCATCACCAAACATGTTCCCCACAACGGGTGAGTCGATAGACTCAATGTGTAACCAACACCAAAACATAATAGAAATCATATTCATATAAAATTCAAGATAATGATGCAAACCCGAACCCAAACCTATATGCCATCCGCTACACTCCACCGTACCAACTCGCACACCGTGGGGACTACTAAGTCAACCCTCCATCCGCTACACACCATCGAAGGCGGTCATTGCAATCGACGTGCTCATCGCCCACTTAAAATATTGTGGCATAGCCACGATATTTGTGTCATGAGACACCACATTTAGATAATGTAAACCGAAGTTACCACATTCACTTAGTGAGACCAAGTCATCACATATTCTTAGTGAGACCAAGTCGTCACATATTCTTAGTGAGACGAAGTCGTCACATATTCTTAGTGAGACCAAGTCGTCACATATTCTTAGTGAGACCAAGTCATCACGTTTCACTTAGTGAGACGAAGTCATCACATTCACTTCCCTTTCTCAAATAACCCGAATGCCCCAAATTATACATATCATGCATCTCATATTTAATTTCACTTTCACATCACTTTTCACATGTTAAATATAACATATTTTGAAATCCTAGTAGGAGTAGGAAAACGTGCACAGTACTTTGTACCATAATATGGTACTTTAGCTACATTCTTACACTTTCATATTAACATATATATCATATTTAAGCCATAAATCTATTAAGATTAGTGTGGTGTACACACGGTACCTTAGCCATATTCTTACACTTTCATATTAACACATATATCAAGTTTAAGCCATAAATCTATTAAGATTTAGTGTAGGGTACACACGATTCACTTAGCGATTCCTTGAGATTAGAAAAGCTTGATCTAATGCTTAGATCCTTAATCCCTACATTTGTTTTATCACTTATTACTTTAATAAAAAGCCATTCGGCCATAAATCCAAATCCTAGTAGGATTAGTACACTAAGGCTTACCTTGTTGCCGATTTCCTTATTATTCAAATCCCGAAATTGATCTCTTGCTTTCTTTAAGGATGTGAAATTCCTATAACCATGTGTTAGATTTAATCTAACATTAAAACATAAACATGGCCTTTGGTAGAATATACATATATCTTACCTTAAATCTTTTAAATCCGAAACTCTCTTCTTGATTAATGGTGATGCCGAAATACCTTAGATCTGAAATCCCGAAATTCACCTTCCATATTTCGATCAATAAGATATAGGAGGGATTAGACTAACCTTCGACTTAAAAGAAAGGAATACAATTATAACTATAGATCCTTACCCTTTATATTGAAATCGACATGATCCTCCTAGCACCACTTGGAGATTGACTTAGAGACTTGATGAACAATCGGCTATGATCCCTTATGAATTCGGTTTCAAAGATGAAAGAAGAGAGGAATAATAGGCTTAGAAGGAATCGGCTAAGATGCTAAAAGAGAAGAGGAAAAAGAATGGATGCTCAAAAAGAATTTGGCGGAGGAGAGGAGAAAGAATATTTGGCAAAAGAAAAGAGGGGAATGAATAATGAATAGCCCTAGTCTCATCCTTTTATAACCAAAATTAGGCCAAGAATCCTTTGCTTGGCCACTACTCTTCCTTATGTGATAACTTTATCTCTTTAATTTTAAAACAAATAAAGTATAATCCTTATTATCTTCTAATTAGCGAATTTAAAGAGAGTGAAACTCCTCCTTTGCAAGCCTTGTGCCGTCCACCTCTTGGGCTTCTAGAAGATAAAATAAAACTTATTTTATTTGCTTCCCATGTGACTTGAACTCAGGCACAACTTCCTCGCATGTGGGTCATTTCCTGAGGCCTTAGGTGGCATCTTCAGGCCACTTTTCCAAGTCCGTTAATGGGTTAAATTTCACGTACTTTATATTTTAAGGTCACCTGGCCCTAAGTTCCCCTTTGAACTTTAAAATTTGACATTTCGGGGTCATTTTAAGTTTCCAAAAATTTTCAGTGGCTCAGAACTTGACATTTCCTAGGTTTCCAAAATGTTTAGTTTCCTCTTTTAGCGTAGTTTCCAAAATGTTTACTTTCCTCTTTTGGCTTAGTTTCCAAAATGTTTACTTTCTTCTTTTAGCTTAGTTTCCAAAATGTTCACTTTCCTAATTTACTTAGGTTTCCAAAATGTTCACTTTCCTAATTTGCTTAGGTTTCCAAAAATGGTCATTTTCCTATTTTCAACTTAACATTTCTAAATCATTTCCAAGTTTCCTTACATTTCCCTTCATTTCCTTTCATTTCCTTACATTTCCTTTCATTTCCTTACATTTCCTTTCATTTCCTTTCATTTCCTTGCATTTCTCTACATTTCCTTACATTTCCATACATTTCCATACATTTCCATACATTTCCATACATTTCTTTACATTTCCAAGGTTCTAAAAATGCACACCACACATCCATATCACAGTAAACATGCTATTTCATAAAATTAAGCAAAAATGCACACAATGGGATTCAAACCTCTTCCCTCAAAGTACTTCACTTGATGCCATAACCTTGCACCTTTGGTGGCATCCCTTGCCACTTTTCCACATCACTTCTTATTTTAACTTAAAACCAATAATTGTCCAAAGCTTTCTCTTCCATCCTAGGATTTTAAAAACCCTTAATTCACTTCTAAACACTGCCAAAACCTACTACTCATGAATTATGCACAAACGCATAACCCCTAATCTAGGATGTTACAGTTCTACCCTCCTTAAAAATAATTTCGTCCTTGAAATTACTTACTAACAGTCATTCTCACCGCACCTATGCTTACGCTGTGCACTCTGATCTTAATAGAACCATCATACTTTCCAGGCACAATCTCTAAGTTCACGTCCCTTAGAACTTATTTCTAACGTCGCGATTTAATCTAATTAAGAAGTTTTATGTATTAAAAAATTTTGTTTCACTGATTAACCGCGAAGAAGTTTTATGGAAAGAATTTTTAGAAGTGGTTCTTTCGTATTCATACATGCACACAGTCTTTACATTCATACATCCATCAATCAATTATGAACTTTCGTTCATTCAGAGAAATGTTGTAGTTTTCATTGTTGTTGTTTTTCCACTACCCAGGGGTATTTTCGTAATTTGCCCTACAGTGGTATTTTTGTAATTTGTCAAAATAATGTTCCTTGGTGATTTTGTCAATAAGGGTATTTTGGTAATTTTTTTCCACAAACCGGGGTAAATTGTAAAGTTTTAATAAATTAGGGATATTTCAGAAGTTGCAAAATTTTGAGGGTTCTTTTTGAGAAATTTATTTTCCAAAACGATGTAGTTGTAAAAAAATTTTGGAAGTTAGGGTCATTTTGGTAATTTTAGTAAGTTAGGGGCGATTTTGTAATTTTCCAAAAATTAAGGTATTTTTTTGATATGTTGCAAATTAGGGTTTTTGAACATTTATGAAATAATGAAATTTTGGCAAAACTGTTGAGTAGTTGGGCATTTTATAACCAATGGCATTTTTGTAATTTTACCTTTAGGGGTATTTACGTAAATCGAGAAAAATTTTTAGAATTTGTGTAAAAAGAAATAATTTTCATGAATTAAAGAGAGAACATATGATTTTAAGAATTTTTTAATATTAGGGTTCTAAAAAATGGCTAGTTCCTTTCGGGTTTTAGTTATTGGGTTTAGCCTTTATGACCGAGCCTCCTTGGTCGAGGCGAACCAAAGCTACGCACTGTAGGATTCAGTGGAGAGGAGGTGAGTCGCTGGATTGCTTAAGTACCAAGCTCCCACTGAAACCATTCCTGACATGCGTCTGGGGTTGCCACACCCACTAAGACCTCGGGGTTAGGGTGAACCGAAGCTACGCACTGTAGGATTCTGTGAAGAGGAGGTGAGTCACTAGGACCGCTTAAATACCAAGCTCTTCAGGATCCAATCCTGAACATGCGTACCATGGTTGCCACACCTAACTTGGTGACTTAGTCATAGGTTTGTTTAGTGTATTAAGTCTTATGTACTTGTGTTTGAGTAGACTAATCCTGGGGTTCAAGTTCCTATCATGATATTCTACGTTCCATTCCTTTTCTACCCTTCTATAATTCACATAATCACACGTATAGATAGGGGTACTTACCGGTGGATCATGGGTCGGAGACTTAGGTGCCATGCCATCAAACTGTCTACTTTGAAATATTTCCATAAAACTCTTTTGGACTTGTTTTGAAAACGTTTTGGGCCTTAGGCCACGGTAGAGTTTAAAAGCGGGCTCGATACCAAATCGAAACACCCACCCTACCACGAGAATGGACCGGATCTGGTATGTTCCTCGAAGTAACCCGGTTTAAAATCCTTCGAATACTTTGAAATCTGTGTGTTTTGGAAGATAGTTTGTTGTGGGTTGGGCTCGAGTTGAAAACAAATTTATTTTATATCAAAACCCATTTGTTTGGTGACAAAATATTTTAACTTATTTTAAATTAAATGGGCTTATTCTTTATAAAGCCCTAAATTCATAACATAGTAATTAAAGCGAAATAAAAATTGTCGCGATGGCCTTATTACATAAAACAAAACCCAAAATAAAATTATACAAGACTTAAAATAAAATAAAGATTCAAATTAAATTAAACTTCAAGCTGAACATGGCCACCGCAAGTTTTGCCGTCCGGTCCATTCTCGCTCATCACGAAACATGTTCCCCTAGCGTGGTGGGTCGATAGACTCAATGTGTAACCAACACCAAAACATAATAGAAATAGGCACACCATACATATCATATTCATATAAAAATTCAAGATAATGATGTAAACCCGAACCCAAACCTATATGCCATCCGCTACACTCCACCCGTACCAACTCGCACACATGCATGGGACTACTAAGTCAACCTTCCATCCGCTACACACCATCGAAGCGTTCATTGCGGTCGGCGTGCTCATCGCCCACTTAAAATATTGTGGCATAGCCACCTGATATTTGTGTCATGAGACACCACATTTAGATAATGTAACCGAAGTTACCACATTCACTTAGTGAGACCGAAGTCATCACATATTCTTAGTGAGACCGAAGTCGTCACATATTCTTAGTGAGACCGAAGTCGTCACATATTCTTAGTGAGACCGAAGTCGTCACATATTCTTAGTGAGACCGAAGTCGTCACATATTCTTAGTGAGACCGAAGTCATCACGTTTCACTTAGTGAGACCGAAGTCATCACATTCACTTCCCCTTTCTCAAATAACCCGAATGCCCCAAATTATACATATCATGCATATCATATTTAATTTCACTTTCACATCACTTTTCACATGTTAAATATAACATATTTCGAAATCCTAGTAGGAGTAGGAAAACGTACCTGAGTACTTTGTACCATAATATGGTACTTTAGCCACATTCCTACACTTTCATATTAACATATATATCATATTTAAGCCATAAATCTATTAAGATTAGTGTGGTGTACACACGGTACCTTAGCCATATTCTTACACTTTCATATTAACACATATATCAAGTTTAAGCCATAAATCTATTAAGATTTAGTGTAGGGTACACACCTGATTCACTTAGCGATTCCTTGAGATTCCGAAAAGCTTGATCTAATGCTTAGATCCTTAATCCCTACATTTGTTTTATCACTTATTACTTTAATAAAAAGCTATTCGGCCATAAATCCAAATCCTAGTAGGATTAGTACACTAAGGCTTACCTTGTTGCCGATTTCCCTATTATTCAAATCTAAAATTGATCTCTTGCTTTCTTTAAGGATGTGAAATTCCTATAACCATATGTTAGATTTAATCTAACATTAAAACATAAACATGGCCTTTGGCGAATATACATATATCTTACCTTAAATCTTTTAAATCCAAAACTCTCTTCTTGATTAATGGTGATGCTGAAATACCTTAGATCTGAAATCCAAATTCACCTTCCATATTTCGATCAATAAGATATAGGAGGATTAGACTAACCTTGACTTAAAAGAAAGGAATACAATTATAACTATAGATCCTTACCCTTTATATTGAAATCGATGGATCCCTCCTAGCACCACTTTAGAGATTGACTTAGAGACTTGATGAACAATTGGCTATGATCCCTTTATGAATTCGATTTCAAAGATGAAAGAAGAGAGGAATAATAGGCTTAGAAGGAATCGACTAAGATGCTAAAAGAGAAGAGGAAAAGAATGGATGCTCAAAAGAATTTGGCGGAGGAGAGGAGAAAGAATATTTGGCAAAAGAAAGAGAGGAGAATGAATAATGAATAGCCCTAGTCTCATCCTTTTATAGCCAAAATTAGGCCAAGAATCCTTTGCTTGGCCACTACTCTTCCTTATGTGATAACTTTATCTCTTTAATTTTAAAACAAATAAAGTATAATCCTTATTATCTTCTAATTAGCTGAATTTAAAAGAGAGTGAAACTCCTCTTTTGCAAGCCTTGTGCCGTCCACCTCTTGGGCTTCTAGAAGATAAAATAAAACTTATTTTATTTGCTTCCCATGTGACTTGAACTCAGGCCCAACTCCCTTGCATGTGGGCCATTTCCTGAGGCCTTAGGTGGCATCTTCAGGCCACTTTTCCAAGTCCGTTAATGGGTCAAATTTCACGTACTTTATATTTTAAGGTCACCTGGCCCTAAGTTCCCCTTTGAACTTTAAAATTAGATTAGGGCCATTTTAAGTTTCCAAAAATTTTCATGCTCAGTAACTTGACATTTCCTAGGTTTCCAAAATGTTTAGTTTCCTCTTTTAGCGTAGTTTCCAAAATGTTTACTTTCCTCTTTTGGCTTAGTTTCCAAAATGTTTACTTTCCTCTTTTAGCTTAGTTTCCAAAATGTTCACTTTCCTAATTTACTTAGGTTTTCAAAATATTCACTTTCCTAATTTGCTTAGGTTTCCAAAATGGTCATTTTCCTATTTTCAACTTAACATTTCTAAATCATTTCCAAGTTTCCTTACATTTCCCTTCATTTCCTTTCATTTCCTTACATTTCCTTTCATTTCCTTACATTTCCTTTCATTTCCTTTCATTTCCTTGCATTTCCTTTCATTTCCTTTCATTTCCTTGCATTTCTCTACATTTCCTTACATTTCCATACATTTCCATACATTTCCATCCATTTCCATACATTTCCATACATTTCCATGCATTTCTTTACATTTCCAAGGTTCTAAAATGCACACACACATCCATATCACAATAAACATGCTATTTCATAAAATTAAGCAAAAATGCACACAATGGGATTGAACCTCTTCCTTCAAAGTACTTCACTTGATGCCATAACCCTTGCACCTTTGGTGGCGTCCTTGCCACTTTTCCACATCACTTCTTGTTTTAACTTAAAACCAATAATTGTCCAAAGCTTTCTCTTCCATCCTAGGATTTTAAAACCCGTAATTCACTTCTAAACACCGCCAAAACCTACTACTCATGAATTATGCACAAACGCATAACCCCTAATCTAGGATGTTACACACTGAACACGAACGCTTTCGTGTTTTGCCTCCCATTAACAGATTGTTGGCTTGGGGTCGTGTATTCCCCTCGAACAGCAGTAGATGTTGAGGTCACAGAAAGATCACTTGGAGATAAAAATTGTACATATACCTCGAGATAGGGTGATCCACTGGCAAGATGAGTCTCCACCATTGCCTCAAAGCTCCGAGGACCTTTGATATCGAATGAGTCATATCTCACTGGATCAACCGAAGAGCAAAATCTATACTTAATAGATTGAACTTTCATTGGCGTTGTTCCAAATATTTTACGCCTAATTCTTTTGCGAAGTTCTACCAAATCGACTTTCTGATTAAAACTCAGTCGCGCTGTGTTCTTCGATAAGAAAACAACACTATTTTCGTGTGACAAACCTCACCATCGTAGTAAATAACAGCATTAATACATTCACTCATTTTTAGTTTTTTTTTTCTTTTGCCTCAATTTCCCTTATGCAACCTGAGAATAAAATTTGGCTGATTTATGGTTTAATTTTCCCGGAGACTTCTGTAGCAAAAGAGCGTCCACGTGGGAGCTCTTTCGATTACTCATCTTGACGGTGCACCTACTTTGAAGCGTTTTGTGCTTGTTGTAAACGTCTTCTCAAAATAATTTTCCGGAGACTATCAGAGTAAAAAGAGCGCCCACGTGGGAGCTCTTTTCAAGACTCATCGACAAATGCACCTTTGGAAGCATTTTGGCCACTTTTTGTTCGAAACGTCTTCTCAAAATAATTTTCCCGTAGACTACTGTAGCAAAAGAGCTTCCACGTGGGAGCTCTTTTGATCTCTTCTTGACAATGCATCCTTCTTGAAGCATTTTTTGCCTTTGTTTGTTCGTAAACGCCTTCTCAAAATTATTTTGCCACATACAAGCGTCACAAAATTCAATTAATTTTTGGGTTAATATATTTTGCCCAAAACCCTATATATATTTTTACCCTAGCCCAGAAACCTTAGAATATCATACTGTAATTGGACGGGGAGGGAGGGCAAAAACGCTTCCACATCAACGCATTTTCCTAGTGATTCAAGATAAAGCGCGCCCCGAGGAGCGCTTTGTTTGCATTCTAAAACGCACTGACGTGGACGCATTTTGGGGTGAAACGGCCCTTTTCCGTAAATATTTTTGAAACTGGCCCTTTTCCGTAAATAAGTTATATTTTTGGTATTTTTGGGTATTTTACCCTAATATAGCGCTAATTTATATTGAATAATTGAATTTCTATTCAATTTCTACCTTATTTTCAATTTGATCCTAACTAAATTCACTTACTTTTCTAAATCAATTCATACTTTATTTCCATTCAAATTCCAACCAAACTTATACATATCTATCAAAATTTCATCATAAATCCCTAATTTTGAAATTCTTTCAATTTAGTCCCTACTATGCAAAACTTATGGCTTACTTTTCAATTTAATCCCGTTATCAAATCTAAATTGAAATTCATTCAATTAGACCCCTAATTCATCATTTTGTTCAACATGAACTATGTTCAAAAACCTAAGAACTTCCAAAACCTCAATTTAATTTTAACAAAACTTTGTTCTAAAGCTTCTAAAATATCAAATTCAAGAGAAAAGGGCTTAATTGACTTACCAATTAAAGCTTAAAGCTTCAAAATTCTAGTTTTCCCTTTATCTTTTTCCTTCTCTTTTCTCCCTTCCTTTTTCGTTTAAGCTTCTATTCTATTCCTTCTTTTGTTTCTTGTCTTCTATTTGTTCTCTTTTACTTTATATATATATATATATATATATATATATATATATATATATTAGTTAATAATAATAATAATAATAATTATAATAAATATCTATTTAATAACAAATATTTAAATTACAATTGTCACCATTTAATTTGTTAATAATACAAAAATCTTATAATATAATTATTTAATTAATAAATATCTTTCAAATAATAAATATCTATTATACAATTAAATATAAATATTAAAATGTATGTATTTTTATTAATACACTTGTAATAAATCATCACCTTACATTTGTCATAATTTTATTTATTTTATGTAATTTAATATTTTAATATAATAAAATCCATTTGCTTAAATAATAAGTAATTAAATAGAAATATTACAATTGTATAAATATTATTATTACATATGTATCATTCAATCACCCTACATTTTTCAATTCATTAAACTATTCATTAATTTAATAATATAATATCAATTAAATAATAATTTATATTTATATCTTAATATTAATTATATATATATACAATAATAATCTAAAAAAATCTTTAGATTTTTCATTGTTCTGCCGCCTCAACTATGCTAAATAGCCTATTTACCATTTTGGCCATTTTTATTTTCTTTTAATCTACAATTTAACTTTTATCCTTTATTCACTTTAATCTTTTTTCCTAATTTCTCTCAATTAAATTAAATTCACCTAACTAAAACCTAATTAAACACACCACTAGGCTCATAAATATTCCTAATAATTATTTACTAATTTAGTTTTCTAAGATTGAGGCCCGATATTGTACTTTTTCGATACCCGTAAATTTTAGGTCATTACATACAAATTACAAGAAAAGGACTTCAATTCACTTAATAATTAATGGCCGAATATGGAAGCTTCAAAAATGGTTTCTTCCTTAGGTTTTCTATGCTTATACGGTTAAGAGAAGTGAAGAAGATGATAACATTCCATTATCATTTGTCTTTTATACCATAATTAATCCTTAATTGCTTAATTTAATTAATTTAATCATGTTTTAATAAACTTAATCCATCTTTAATCAAGTTTAGTGGAATCTTCCATCATTATCCACTAATTGCTATTGGAAATGGATATCATTTTAAACTTTTGACTAATTGCTATTTAAATCCCTAAATCTTTGGCCAATTAAAATCTATAGTGATTGATATTTTATAATTTAGTCCCTAAGACTTAATTAACCATTATTTGGCAAAATTACACGACCAATATTTAATATATATTTTATATTATTCTCATAAATATTCATATTTAATATTTATGGATTTGATTTATAGAAATGAGGTTTTGAAATAGTATTTTCGGTACCACTAAAATCGGATCATTACATAATAGGAGAGAGACTAAAATATTTAATTTCAAAAATTAGGTGACTAAATCGAAAAAATAATTTAAAATATAACTAAGCATAATTAGATAACTATTCTTGTAGTTTGCCCAAAAAATTATATGAGAGATAATAGATAAACACGTTTTCTAAAAAGAGTAAAGTAATTATAAATAAATGGGGTGAGAAATTGAAAATGGAAAAAGAAAAGAAAAGATAAATTATACGTGAACTAGAAATAAGAAAAATACGAAGTTATAGGTGAAGTAGGTGGGTAATTTGTAACATCCCAAAAATGGGGCTATTTGGAATTTAATTATTTTTCTTATGTATGAAGCTTTGTGATATTATTTATGGAATAATAGAGCTTAATTAAGGCTTTGAGTTGGCATGGTTTGGTAGAAAATTTACATTGTTAACTTTAAAGCGGGGAGCCTTAGCGAGGGGGGTTATAAGAATAAATGTGGATAATTTGACACCAAATGAGGCCTTGGCAAAGTGGCAAAAGTGAGGCCACTTAAGAGCTAGTGTGACGCCACCAAGGAGCAAGGGAGAACCTTGGTTCGAGTCACGAAATCCTCCTTTTGCTCTTTAGTTGGGCGGCACAAGGGAGAAATTCTCTCCTTAAATTCTTTTATTAATTATCTATGTAGATAATAAGATAAATGAGCTTTTAAAGGGATGTTTATATTAAAGGATAATATGAGCATTTGGAATTGGATTTTATTTGTTTAATTACGAGGATAATTGGGATAATATTAGTTTTATTTTGATAATATAAGATAATTAAGGAATTATTTGATTAAAAGGATTAATGGTTATTAATAGGGATATTATCTAGATAATTAAGATTATTAAGGGATTATTGGGGATTAATTCAAAATTAATTTGAATTAATTCAAAGGGGTGGACGGCAAGGGTACTAAGTGCCTATAAAAGCAGTAGTTGACCCCCCTTGTTTTTCTTTTCT
Organism: Gossypium rotundifolium; assembly: GCA_025506655.1. Taxonomy (NCBI): domain Eukaryota; kingdom Viridiplantae; phylum Streptophyta; class Magnoliopsida; order Malvales; family Malvaceae; genus Gossypium; species Gossypium rotundifolium. The sequence continues at coordinate 97,359,033 of CP106730.1, forward strand.
TCATTTTGCTAAGTGCCGAATTCCCTAACCCTCCTTTGTTCTTGTATTTTCTCCACTCTCTCAAATCCCTTCAAGCCGAAATTCTTAGCACCTCTCCTCCCATTATTTCCTCTTTAGTGAATATACCCATTGAAATCCGAATTCCTTTCTCCTGTTTTTAACCACTTTGGCGAATCTCAAGCAAGGGGTGAGCTCCTTCGATTTCTTCTTCCATCGATCACGAGAGAAGGTAAGTGTGCGAAATCCCATGGTTTTTCCTCCCTATTCTCTGTCGATTTCCATTAAGGGGTAGGTATCAATTTTAATGGTGGTTAGCAAGGCTTCTAAGCGAGTGGTAACCGATTTCTTTTAGGTACTCGGAGAGTAAAGCGATCGACTCAGCCTCGATCTCTAGTATTCAATATTTGGTAAGTAAGGTGGTAAGATTAATCTCTTTATTTTGATATTCGATTAAGGCTGTAGGCTATTAGTCTTATTTACTAATCGGTGGTAGTTGATTAAGCGATTCGGAAATTAAATCGTGGTTGGTAGCAAGAAAGGGTAAAGTAAGGTTCGGGTTCACAAGGAACCCTTTACAATTAATTTGGTTTGGCCGATTAGGCCATGGCACTAACTTTGACAGTTGGCGAATATAGGGACACGGACTTAGAGTGGGGGCGATTGGTTTCTTTTCGGATTTAGACTCCTCGTGGGTGACAGTGTGTACATACACACATATAACTTGTTAAATATGCTGATTGTTGTGAATGCTATCTTGATTTTATGTAGCATTGGATAATATACCATATCGGTATAGATGGTGATTGAGTAAGTACACGTTAATATGAATTTGTTATTTGATGCTTTTGGGAAGCATGATGCATTAATACATGAGATTTAAGTATGTGATGACATGAAACATATACATATGTGATTGATGTGGGATTGATGAGTGGAGGCGGTGTTAATCGTGCGACGGGCACCGATGTTTTGGTAACACACCGTGACTACGGTCACCGAGGTTTGGTACCTCCGGAGGTTTGGCACCTCATAGCGACTTATCCCCGTGGTTAACACCACCGTGGGTTGGCCCCACTTGAGATATGGGATAAATGCGCGGTGATTTGGTGTCACACGATGGGTTGGCCCCATCAATTGATCCGTGTCTCACGGACACCGGTGTTTTGGTAACACATTGTGACTATATGTCACCGGTGGTTTAGCACCACCGGTGGTTTGGTACCACAGCGGGGTGAGATTGGCGTTTGGATGGCTAGGATGGGTATTTAATATTCTGCATATTAATTGTTATGTGTTGTGTATGAAAATGTTTTAAAACGGGGAAGGGTTACATACTGAGTCTTGGTGACTCACCTTCTCCATTATTTTTTTCAGGTGATGCATAGATCGCGGATATGGAGCCGGAGGGACTTGAGGTGGCCATGCGGTGGATTTAAAATTAAATGAACTTTAATTTTAGTTATGATAAATTTAATTTTCGGTTTTAGTTTATTTGGATGTAATAAGGCCTCCTGATATTTTATTTTTGTTATTTTTCATATGTTGAATATTTGTTTTAAACCATAATATTATTATTAAATTAAAGTCACATGTTTTCCCAAATTAACACGAAAATGTTTTCATCATGCCATCGGGCACACTTGTAATTTTATAATAACTTGGCTTAATTAAATTTTCAATTAAATCTAAGTATGCCTTTTTGCAATACCACAAAATAAAAGGTTTTCGGCAACTAAAAAAAAATTTACTTAGCAAAAGTGTTTCAAAAAAATTTTTCCTTGTGACAGACTAAATTCGGCCATAGTGTTTGGGCCGGGTTTGGGTCGTTACATAATTATTGTACGACCCATTTTTTTTCTACTCGGCCCACACTACAACAAATTAAACCAAACTTTCCAAACCCATTTCACAAACCAGATACAAGGCCCACTTGATTTCAACTAAATCAAACTAACCCTAGCCCAATTACCAAACCCAAAATAGAAAATTAAACAAAAAAAAAAACAAACAGCAAACACTAGATTCGCCGCACCTAGGGCATCGGTCTTCTGACCCCCGACATTCTAACGTCGCCTGCAGCCACCGGCCACCACCTCGTCACATCTCCACCGCCCATGACCTGCAAGCAATAAAATGGAAGTGACAGAAGGCTTTAAAAAATGGCTATATAAGCCAATTCGAACTATTGTAACGAGGATCTTTTTTTTTATAGAAGAACAATATTTTTGAACAAAAAACAAAGAGATTCAAACAAAAAAAAATCAGAGAATAGCAAGCATAGATCGAACGAGAAAGCCCCAATTAAACGCAAAAGAAACCACTAAAAATCAAAAGACAGAGGTGAACAAGAGGTGAATATTTTTCTTTTTTTCGAAAGTTTTAGCACATGTACATACCTATATTATTTTTTAAAATAAAAGAATAAAAAATTATAATAATTTTACCTTTTGGGGCTCGCCGTCATAGATACAATGTGGTCTTTGATGAGAGAACTGCGGCGGATGTCGGTTGAAATCTCACCGACGACCTTGGACCTGCAGAGAAAAAAATGGGGTTAGAAAAAAATTTTAAAGTAGCTGAAAAATGATTATTTTTTTTTTAAGGATAGGTGCCTTAAATAGGCCTCCAAAATGACGTTGTTTTGGTCAGGCACCAAAATGACGTCGTTTTGACATGACCCTATCGACCCGCTTGTAACACCCCTAACCCGTAACCATTGTCGAAATAGAGTTAAAGGCGTTACCGGACAGATCGAAACCATTTGTAGAAATTCATACAACATTTCATCAATCACAATCATAATGTCCCTTAAATGAGTCATCGAGACCCTAAGCATGCTTATAAACTGGGTCGGGACTAAAACGAAACACATACAGAACTTCTCAAAACTTAAAAACTTTTCTAAAACACATGGGATACACGCCCGTGGGAGTAGGCCGTGTACCACCCATGGCTACTAGACACACCCGTGTGTCCTCCCCGTGGTCAAAACTGACTTAGCACCACGGCCACTAGGCACGCCCGTGTACCCTGGCCGTGGTTGATCCTACCAAAAACCACACGGCTACCAAGCACCCCCCGTGTTAAGGTCGTGTACTAAAAGGCCATAAACTGACTTTCTCACACGGCTTCTAGGCACACCCTGTGCCATGACCGTGTGCTCTTAAGCTAGCTACTGACTTTACCCCACGATCACTAGGCACGCCCGTGTGCCATGGCCGTGTGATATTATAGGTCATTTGCAAGACCAAAATACCACCCAAATGGGTCATACCTACAAGCAACATTTTCCATCACATATCATACATATTAGGCAACCAACAACATACCAAATTGACCATTTAATCTATACATTCAATACTCATTTCATTCATGTCAACTTTCAAGACTAAATATATATATAACTAAATCATATTTCATTCATTTACCTACCCAAAAACTTGACCATTTCATGAGCATCAAACCATACCAAAACAACTACACATACCACATTCATCAAGGCAAAATATGAACCAATAATTAGCCACATCTCATGACTAAGTCTATACATCAACTTATATCGGCAACTAGCCTATACATGCCATATCTAATTATATAAATTTCCAAAGTGTACCAAAATGAGTTTAGTAGTGTGATGACGATCCTTAATGGTCCCGAGCCTTCAGTGGTCTTACACGTAAAGCTCTTATCGATGCCAACGTCCCAGACGTGGTCTTACACGTATAACTCATATCGATGCCAACGTCCTCAGACGAGGTCTTACATGCACTCAGATATCGATGCCACTATCCCAAACAGGGTCTTACACGAATCAATACGATGCTGATGTCCCAGACATGGTCTTACACGTAAAGCTCTTATCGATGCCAACGTCCCAGACGTGGTCTTACACGTATAACTCATATCGATGCCAACGTCCCGACGTGGTCTTACACGAAACCTCAAATCAACTCCAACGTCCCTGACGTGGTCTTACATGGTAAAACAAAACAGATACCTATGTCATGACATAGCTAATCCTATCTATTCCTAAGTTCGTACGGGACTTATCGGATATTGACACTAAGTCAACCTTATCTCGGAATTCATATACGGATCATCTCATAAGCATTCATAGTTAACCATAGTCATATAAATATGCACAATTCAATACAAATACGCTTATTTGCATAATGACTTACCTCGGATTCGGTTTAACGGAATGAAAACGGCTACTTTGCTACTTTCACTTTCGCTCGATCTAAGTCTGTTTTCCTCGATTCTTGATCTATACGCATTCAGAATTAACCCTTTTATTCACTAGTTCATTCAATTCAATCCAAACACATATATTTAGGGAAATTTACAAATTAACCCTCATACTTGCACAATTTATCAATTTAGTCCATTTTTCTCAAAACATCAAATTCACAAAATCAACACATACACAAGCTTAGCTGAATACTTATGGACATCATATAAGCTCACACTTTTCATCCAATTTTCAATTTAGTCCTTCAATTTACCATTTTCTCAATTTAGCCCTAATTAGCTAAATTCATCAAAAATTCAAGAACAAAGTATGTTCATCTAGCTCAAATCTTTCATTTAACACCAAAGATCATCACAAAGCTCAACATATCATCAATGGAATTTCTCATGGACAACATCAATTCATTAAATTGAGACATGGGTTTGATAGCTCTCGAAGCAACAGTTACAAAAACGTAGAAATTATCAAAAACGGATCAAAAACTAACCTTGAATTCAAGCTTGTATGTGCCAAAAATTTGAAAGTTTTTGTTCTTTCTTTTCTTTCCAAAATTTGGTGGATGAACAAGGATTAATGGCCATATTTTATGTTTATTTTACTATAACATATATTAATAATACTTTTACCAAAATATCAATCCAATTAATAAATAAAACAAACATGTAATAAGGGCATATTTGACTTTCATTCATCCACCAACTAAATAATGGTCTATTTCTTCATAAGGCCTTCACTTATACAAAGCCATAACACATTGGTAATTTAACAATAGCAAGCAACTTTCACATTTAATGCAATCCAATCCTTTTGTCAAAATAAACACACAGGTAGACAAATTAACTTACGAAAATTTAGCACATGCTTAATCACATATTAAGGACACAGAAAATAATATTAAAATATTATTCAGACTCAGACTTGTTGTAACACCCCAAACCCGGCCTAAACGTTACGACTGGAACTGGCATGTCACATGAAAAGAATGTTTAAAAACTGTATATTCGTTAAAAAGTACGTATTCTTTATAGTTGTTGTGAAAAATCGAGTTTAAGTAATTTTGAATAAGAAAGCAGTTTATTATCATTTTAGGAAAATCCCATATTGATCATTTAATAATAGCGATAACCAAATTGAAAGCTGAAACCAAATAAAATACCCAATGCCTTATTACATAACAAAACCAAATTTAAAAGTAAATTAACCCAAAATAGTAATTGAAATAAAACCCGAAAACATAGTGCATGGCCACCTCGAGTCCACCCCGGCTCTACATCTGCGATCTATGCCTCATCTGCAAATGTAAGGGAAAGGGGTGAGTCACCGAGACTCGATGTGTAAATCTCCATCCAGATAATAACAAGGCACTTACACATTTGACATGTCAATATGCAAATCATGCAAACCCAACCTAACCAACCGAACTCTACCTGTGTGGTCAAAACCCGTGTGGTCAAAACCACTCGGTAGACCGTAGTCACAAATCATATGGTGGGGCCAACCCACTGTGTGGTCAAAACCACTGATGACAATTCCGTAATCAACATGTGGGGCCAACCCACTGTGGTACTAAACCACTGGGACGAGTCACAATAATCCATGTGTGGTCAAAACCACTGGTGACTATTGTCACAAATAATATCCGTGTGGTCAAAACCACTGGTGGTCAAAACCACTGAAACTAGTCACAAATAATAAGGAAAGTGGGGCCAACCCACTGTGTGGTCAAAACCACTAGTGACAGTCTAAATCATCCTTCCCCCTCCTCTCATCATACCCATTTTCATGCAATGTTCATCAGTCATAATAATTCGTGTATGCAGTATGACATGTATGCAAATTATATATCAAAGATAACGTATGAAACGAATTACCATCATAATCAGAATAATAATATACAACATAATCAAGCTAACCAACCTCTAAGGGTATAACAGTAATTTTACCTACCAAGGGTATTTTCATAATTTACCCACCAAGGGTATTTTTGTAATTTACCTACCAAAGGTATTTTCGTAATTTACCTACCAAGGGTATTTTCATAATTTACACACCAAGGGTATTTTAAGTAATTTACCCACCAAAGGTATTTTTTGATTTACCCACCAAGGGTATTTTCGTAATTTACCCACCAAGGGTATTTTCAGTAATTTACCTACCAAGGGTATTTTCATAATTTACCCACCAAGGGTATTTTAAGTAATTTATCTACTAAGGGTATTTTCGTAATTTACCCGCCAAGGCTATTTTCATAATTTACCCATCAAGGGTATTTTTGTAATTTACTCACCAAGGGTATTTTCATAATTTTGAACCTGCAATGGCCCTCCCGAAGGTCTAATGTTACCCTGAGCGACTCGGCTACTATTTTCGGTCGTCACTAGACTATTGGGCCTAAAACCCAATTTTGGCCCATTCAGGCCCACACGCTCGTGTCGCCCACCTAACACAAATCTAGCCACGTATATAGGTTCCATCTAGTCTAGTTCACTATATACTATATCATCATACAATTTATTCCAATTAATCCCACAGGCCCATTGGGCCCACTTCAGCCCATCACGGCCCAAGCAGCCCCAACCCACAAGAATACTACTGACGGCCTCAACTATCGCGTCGAAGCCCCACACATGCGCTTGCAAGCTCGTGTGGCTACTATTGCCGTAATCGGCACTTTGGCATTTGCCGTTCTACAGCTAGAGTAAAGATAGAGTTACACACCTGATAGGACTCAGGTGCTAAACCGCGCTGCGACCACTCCTGTGCCCAACGCCTACCAAGGTATGTTAACTCTCCTCCTGGCATGCTCTTTATATAGCTAGCTCTTCACCTTCCTTCTTTGTACCTTTCCGATGTGGGATCCCTCCGTCAGTAGAGTTTAAATTCAACTGAAACTCTTACCGTCCAATCCACAAAATAAATACTCCTTGCTTCTCATGAGATTCAAACCAGGACTCTCAGTAGCATAATCCACGCCACTAGCCACTTTACCAACTAGCTCCTTGTGTCTTAAACCATGCGCAACTAAATATAACCCTATGGCCAAGGTCTAAATTCATTTAATAAAAATAATCTAAAAGGAATGCAAACGCTACAACTAGAACCTTGGACCTCCTTCCTTCCTTGTGGTGTCATTCCCTTGTCCTTAAGTGGCATCACTTTGCCACTACACCACACACTCCACTTGTGTCATTTTCCTCCACATTTTATTCTTAAGGCCTATCCGCCAACCTCCAAGGTTTTTTTCACCTAAAACTAAAATTTTTCCTAAGGCCTAACTTGAACCCGGGACTTCATAGAAGCCCCTTAACCTTCCAAACTCACTTATCTAATTGGTCCAACTTGCATTTAAGCCAATCTCTTATTCTCCAAAAAAAATTTAAACGCTACTACGCTCAAGGCCCATTGGGCTCAATTTTCCTAGGCCCAATTTCAGGATGTTACAAATCTACCCTCCTTAAAGAAATTTTGTCCTCAAAATTTCCAACTAACTAACAGTCACACATCCTAACCTACCACACTACGCTCTTGCTGCGACTCTGATCTTAATAAAACTAATATCTTTTAACTAGAATTTAAAACTCCTACACATACTCAAAAACACCTAGCCATTAAAACAGACGAATATTTCATACGCACCCAACTCTATGTCTGAACATCACATCCAAACCAAACACATAGAATAGATACCAAATACAAAGATATAACAAAGAAAAGTATCGAAACTTACGGTGCGGATTGGTGCAGGAGACTCGAAGTGCCATACTTTCGGAAAGAGATATATATATTTTCTAAACCATATTTCAACCAAAATTTGAAAACCATTTTGAACCCATTCCACAGTGAGTTTTTAAACCTAAGCTCTGATACCATAATTGTAACACCCCAAACCCGGCCTAAACGTCATGACCGGAACTGGCATGTCACATGAAAAGAATGTCTAAAAACTGTATATTCGTTAAAAAGTTCGTGTTCTTTATAGTTGTTGTGAAAAATCGAGTTTAAGTAATTTTGAATAAGAAACGGTTTATTATCATTTTAGGAAAATCCCATATTGATCATTTAATAATAGCGATAACCAAATTGAAAGTGAAACCAAATAAAATACCCAATGCCTTATTACATAACAAAACCAAATTTAAAAGTAAATTAACCCAAAATAGTAATTGAAATAAAACCCGAAAACATAGTGCATGGCCACCTCGAGTCCACCGGCTCTACATCCGCGATCTATGCCTCATCGCAAATGTAAGGAAAGGGGTGAGTCACCGAGACTCGATGTGTAAATCCCCATCCCGATAATAACAAGGCACTTACACATTTGATATGTCAATATGCAAATCATGCAAACCCAACCTAACCAACCGAACTCCCTGTGGTCAAAACCCGTGTGGTCAAAACCACTAGTGACCGTAGTCACAAATCATATAAGTGTGGTCAAAACCATGGTGACCGTATTCACAAATCATATGGTGGGGTCAACCCACCGTGTGGTCAAAACCACCGATGACAATCCGTAATCAACATGTGGGGCCAACCCATCGTGGTACCAAACCAACGGACGAGTCACAATAATCCATGTGGTCAAAACCACTAGTGACCGTAGTCACAAATAATATCCGTGTGGTCAAAACCACGGTGGTCAAAACCACCGAGACTAGTCACAAATAATAAGGAAAGCGAGGCCAACCCACCGTGTGGTCAAAACCACTAGTGACGATCTAAATCATCCTTCCTTCCTCTCATCATACCCATTTTCATGCAATGTTCATCGGTCATAATAATTGTGTATGCGTTATGGCATGTATGCAAATTATATATCAAAGATAACGTATGAATCGAATTACCATCATAATCAGAATAATAATATACAACATAATCAAGCTAACCAACCTCTAAGGGTATAACGGTAATTTTACCTACCAAGGGTATTTTCATAATTTACCCACCAAGGGTATTTTTGTAATTTACCTACCAAGGGTATTTTCGTAATTTACCTACCAAGGGTATTTTCGTAATTTACACACCAAGGGTATTTTTGTAATTTACCTACCAAGGGTATTTTCGTAATTTACCCACCAAGGGTATTTTCGTAATTTACCCACCAAAGGTATTTTCGTAATTTACCCACCAAGGGTATTTTCATAATTTACCCATCAAAGGTATTTTCGTAATTTACCCACCAAAGGTATTTTCGTAATTTACCTACTAAGGGTATTTTCGTAATTTACCCACCAAGGCTATTTTCATAATTTACCCATCAAGGGCATTTTCGTAATTTACTCACCAAGGGTATTTTCGTAATTTCAGACCTGCAATGGCCCTCCCGAAGGTCTAATGTTACCCTGAGCGACTCGGCTACTATTTCCGGTCGTCACTAGACTATTGGGCCTAAAACCCGATTTCGACCCATTCAGGCCCACACGCTCGTGTCGCCCACCTAACACAAATCTAGCCACGTATATAGGTTCCACCTAGTCTAGTTCACTATATACTATATCATCATACAATTTATTCCAATTGAGCCCACAGCCCATTGGGTTCACTTGAGCCATCACTACCAAGCAAATTTCAACCTACAAGAATACTCTCGATGGCCTCAACTATCGCGTCGAAGCCCCACACGTGCGCTTGCAAGCTCGTGTGGCTACTATTGCCGTGATCGGCACTTTGGCGTTTACCGCTCTACAGCTAGAGTAAAGATAGAGTTACACACCTGATTGGACTCTGGTGCTAAACCGCGCTGCGACCACTCCTGTGCCCAACGCCCACCAAGGTATGTTAACTCTCCTCTTGGCATGCTCTTTATATAGCTAGCTCTTCACCTTCCTTCTTTGTACCTTTCCGATGTGGGATCCCTCCGTCAGTAGAGTTTGAATTCAACTGAAACTCTTACCGTCCAATCCACAAAATAAATACTCCCTTGCTTCTCATGAGATTCAAACCCAGACTCTCCTGTAGCATAATCCATGCCGCTAGCCACTTTACCAACTAGCTCCTTGTGTCTTAAACCATGCGCAACTAAATATAACCTCATGGCCAAGGTCTAAATTCATTTAATAAAAATAATCTAAAAGGAATGCAAACGCTACAACTAGAACCTTGGACCTCCTTCCTTCCTTGTGGCGTCATTCCCTTGTCCTTAAGTGGCATCACTTTGCCACTACACCACACACTCCACTTGTGTCATTTTCCTCCACATTTTATTCTTAAGGCCTACCCGCCAACCTCCAAGGTTTTTTTCACCTAAAACTAAAATTTTTCCTAAGGCCTAACTTGAACCCGGGACTTCATAAAAGCCCCCTAACCTTCAAAACTTACTTATCTAATTGGTCCAACTTGCATTTAAGCCGATCTCTTATTCTCCAAAAAAAATTTAAACGCTACTATGCTCAAGGCCCATTGGGCTCAATTCTCCTAGGCCCAATTTCAGGATGTTACACTTGTGGTCTCGAAACCATGTTCCGACTAAGGTATAAACCGGACTGTTACAATTCTCCCCCTTAGGGATTTTCGTCCCCGAAAATCTTACCGTTAAACAGAGTCGGGTATTGCTGTCTCATTGAGTCCTCAGGCTCCCACGTAGCCTCTTCTATTCCATGTCGATTCGACAATACTTTAACTAACGAAATTTTCTTGTTTCTCAACTCTTTCACTTCACGAGCTAAGATACGGATCGGTTCCTCTTCGTATGTCATATTAGATTGGATTTTAATTTTAGACGGAGCAATAATATGTGACGGATCAGATCGATATTTACGGAGCATCGAAACGTGAAATACATTATGAATCTTTTCTAACCCAGACTGTAATTTTAATCTATATGCAACAGGCCCTACACGTTCAATGATCTCATATGGTCCGATGAATCACGGACTCAATTTGCCTTTACGTCCGAATCGAAGCACTTTTTTTCACGGAGATACTTTCAGAAATACTTTGTTGCCGATCTCAAACTCTATATCTTTTAATTTCAAGTCCGAGGCTGCTTTCAAACAATCTCGGATCAATTTAACTTTTTGTTCTGAATCTTTTATCAAATCAACCCCATGTAGCTTATTTTCACTAAGCTTGGTCCAATCAGAGGTGTACGACATTTACGTCCGTACAAAGCTTCATAAGGTGCCATTTTGATGCTTGTCTGAAAACGATTATTATATGCAAATTCAATCAATGGTAGATATTGTTCCCAAGAACCAATAAACTCAAGTATACAGCATAGTAACATATCCTCTAAAATCTGAATGATCCGCTCGGATTGACCATCTGTCTGCGGATGAAAAGCTGTACTGAATTACAATTTTGTGCCTAAAGCTTCCTGCAACTTCTTCCAAAATCGCGATGTGAATCTTGGATCTCTATCTGACACAATGGATAGTGGCACCCCATGCAATCTAACAATCTCAGAAATATAAAGCTCGGCTAATCTCTCAAGTGAGTAGTTAAATCTTACCGGAATAAAATGGGTAGATTTCGTTAATCGGTCAATTACGACCCAAATCGTATCTTTCTTTCTCAGAGTCTAGGGCAATCCAAAAACGAAATCCATCGTTACTCTATCCCATTTCCATTCAGGAATCAGAATCGGTTGTAGCAAACCGGACTGAACTTAATGTTTAGCTTTCACTTGCTGACAAACTAAACATTTTGAAACAAAGTCAGAAATGTCCCGTTTCATACCAGACCACCAGTAGGGTTGTTTCAAATCATGATACACTTTAGTACTTCCTGGATGAATAGATAGACGAATGTTATGTGCTTCGCTCAAAATCAGCTGAATCAACTCCGGATTTCTCAAAACACATATACAATCTCAGAATCTCAAGCAATCATCAACAATTCGAAATTCAGATTCAGAATTCAATTCACACTGAGCTCATTTCAATAATAATTCATTATCCACCTTCTGAGCATCACATATTTGTTGTACAAACAACGGTTTCGCTTTTAATTCAACTATCACAAAACTATCATCATATAAATTTAACTTAGCATTCAAAGCTCGCAATGCAAATAATGATTTTCTACTCAAAGCATCAGCAACAACGTTTGCTTTACCCGGATGATAATCAATCACAAGCTCATAGTCTTTTAACAGCTCTAGCCATCTTCTTTGATGCAGGTTCAAATCTTTCTGGGTCATCAGATATTTCAGACTTTTATGATCTGAAAACACATGACATTTCTCACCATACAGATAATGACGTCATATCTTAAGTGCAAACACAATCGCAGCTAACTCAAGGTCGTGCGTCTGATAGTTCTTTTCATGAGGCTTCAATTGTCTTGAGGCATAAGCTACAACTTTACCTTCTTGCATCAAAACGCATCCCAAACCATTTAACGAAGCATCACTGTAAATCACAAATTCTTTGCCCGATTCTGGTTGTATTAACACTGGAGCTTCTGTTAACAGAATTTTCAACTGATCAAAAATTTTCTAACATTTATCAGACCATTCAAATCTAACATCTTTCTGAAGTAATTTAGTCAACGGAGTAGCTATCACTAAAAATCCTTTTACAAATCGACGGTAGTAACCAACTAGACCTAGAAAACTACGGACTTCAGACATATTTCTCAGAGGTTTCCAATCTAGAATAGCTGAAAACTTGCTTGGATCAACACGAATCCCAGAAGTTGACATAATATGTCCCAGAAAACTAACCTCATGCAACCAAAATTCACATTTTTGAATTTCGTGTACAATTATTTTTCTCTCAAAGTTTACAATACAATTCTCAAGTGTTCAACATGCTCATTTTCATCACGTGAATAAATCAATATGTCATCTATGAATACTACAATAAATTGATCTAGGTACGGTCTAAAAATTCTGTTCATCAGATCCATAAAAATAGCAGGAGCATTGTTAGCCCAAATGGCATAACTAAAAACTCATAATGCCCGTACCTCGTTCTGAAAGTAGTTTTCGGAATGTCTGAATCTTTAACTCTCAACTGATAGTATCCCGATCTCAGATTAATTTTAGAAAATACAGTAGCTCCTTTTAACTGATCAAATAAGTCATCAATTCTGGGCAACGAATATTTATTCTTTATAGTTATCTTATTCAACTAGCGCTAATCAATACACATTCTCATCGTACCATCTTTCTTCTTCACAAACAGAACAGGAGCTCCCCAAGGCGAAAAACTTGGTCTAGCAAACCCTCTATCGGTCAATTCTTGCAACTGTGACTTTAACTCTTTCAACTCTGTTGGTGCCATTTTAAACAGAGCTATCGAAATAGGTGTAGTACCAGGCATCAATTCAATACCAAACTCAACTTCACGAATCGGAGGCAAACCCGGTAACTCTTCAGGGAACACATCAGAAAACTCGCAGACAATAGGTACTGACTCAATTTTCCTTTCAGACATTTTCGAATCAATCACATAAGCAAAATATGTCTCATATCCCTTTTTCACATAACTCTGAGCTTTCAATACCGATATCACAGCAGGCTATCCATTCAAATCATTAGACTCAACCCATACAATTTCATTATTCGAACATCTCAAATCGATAGTCTTCCTTTTGTAGTTCACAACAGCATCATGCAAAGACAACCAGTCCATACCCAAAATAATATTGAACTTATCAAATGGAAAAAGCATCAGATCAGCAGGGAAACATATATCTCTAAACATTAATGGACAGTTCTTGCATACTTTATCAACCAAAACACTTTTACCTAAGGGGTTCGATACTTTTATAGCAAACTCAGTAGACTCTACAGGCAAAGTCTTACTGTATACTAAATTTATGCATATATATGAATGCGTAGAACCAAGGTCTATCAATGCAATCACAGAAGTATCATAAAGAGTAAAAGTGCTCGTTATAACATCAGGAAATGAAGCTTCCTCACGAGCTCGGATAGCATAGGCTCTGGCAGGCGCTCTAGCTTTAGATCTTGCAACAGTATCTCTCGTAGTCCTCTGACTACCACTAACATTTCTTACATTCTTTGGAGGTCTACTTTTCATAGGTGCATTATCAGGTCTCGTATTCTAAACAATCTCTGGCTCGACAGACTCAGGACAATCACGAATAAAATGATCAAATGATCCACATCTGAAGCAAGCTCTGTCGTTTAATCTACAGCTTCCCGGATGCCTTTTCCCATAATGTTTACATTCAGGTCTCTCAATCTGGACATTATCTCTTTGAACAGACTGAAATAATTTGCTCATAAATCTCTTTCTCGTATCTCGGGCTTCAGTCTCGTCTTTTCTTTTATCTTTTTCGAGTGCTTCAGCTTTGCATGCTCGATCAACGAGTACAACAAACTCTTTTTATTTCTAAGATCTCGACTAACAAACGGATATCTTCATTAAGACCGTCTTCAAATCTTTTGTACATTATAGCTTCAGATGATACACACTCTTGAGCGTACTGACTTAATCGCACAAACTCTCATTCATACTCGAAAATAGTCATTTAGCCCTATTTAAGTTCTAGAAATTCCTTTCGTTTCTGATCAACGAATCTCTCACTGATATATTTCTTCTAGAACTCGATCTGAAAGAAGTCCCAGGTAACTCGCTCTTTCGGAACAATGGAAATTAGAGTTTTCCACTATTGATAAGCTGCATCTCGGAGTAATGATACCACATATTTAATACACTCTTCTGGAGTCAGAGACATTTTATCGAATACTCGGATAGTATTTTCAATCTAGAACTCAGCCTTTTTAGCATCACCATCATTAGTAGCTCAGAATTCTCCGGCCCCATACTTACGAATCTTATCAACCGGAGGCTTATTCCACTGATTCAGATAGTCAGAGGTATATCAGATGTCTGAAGGGGATTAATCGGGGGCGGAGGTTGCCAAACAGTCAGATTATTCCTCATAAATTGAGTGAACCATTCACTCATCATCTGAAAGAAAGCTTGTTTAGCTTCTCCCTCCTGACCGCTCGTAGCTGGTCTCAAATTGTCCCTTGTGCAGGAGCAGGCGCATTACTTGCTACGTCGTCAGCTATACCTCTTTCAGGATCCATTACTATACAGAATTCATATTTTATACGTCAGGATTCATCACACTATCACAATTCAAATATATAGCATGTATAGCTAGACTCTGACATGCTACGTTGGTCCGAGAATCGACTAAACCGTAGCTTTGATACCAACCAAATGTAACACCCCTAACCCGTAACCATCACCGGACTAGGGTTAAAGGTGTTACCGGATAGATTGGAACCATTTACAGAAATTCATGCAACATTTCATCAATCACAATCATAATGTCCCTTAAATGAGTCATCGAGACCCTAAGCGTGCTTAGAAATCGGGTCGAGACTAAAACAAAACACATACAGAACTTTTCAGAAACATAAAAACTTTTCTAAAACACAAGGGGTACACGCTCGTGGGAGTAGGCCGTGTATCACCCACGGCTACTAGACACACCCGTGTGTCCTCTCCGTAGTCAAAACTGACTTAGCACTACGGCCACTAGGCATGCCCGTATACCCTGGCCGTGGTTGATCCTGCCATTATAGGTTTTCACCTCCGCATGGGCTAGTGGATTACTTTCGGGATACATCTGTACCTATGTCTTCGTGAAGTTTTCACTTCCGCATGGCCATAGGGAAATGTATTCCCCTGAACCGAACTCAGTCCGTATGAGCCTATAATGGGTGAGGATCGAAGAATCTGCTGGTTCGAGTACCTGAACTTTAGAGCTAAAACCACACGCAGAAAACATAAGAACCCACCCTAAGTAGAACTATGTCAAACCTTAGTAGTTACCCAGATAGGTGTTTGTTTATTTTACTTGCTTTATATTTTATTATGCGGTACTAACTTGTTATGTTTTATTTTTGCACATTTCATTTCATATCTTAAGAGGTATCGATTCACGATCAGTTTCTAAGTAAGAAAGCTGGTTATGGAAAATGAATTCCTTGATAAAGTGGAAGACAATATAGCCGTCCGCATATGGTCAGAGCAAAGGCAATTAGAGAAAGGGGATAGCTTAGTTGAGGGGTATGTGTCGGAACTATGGGATTTTACTCGTATTAGCATCACGCAAAATGAGTTCTGTGAGTTGAAATAAATATGGAACCAATGGGACGATGAGGCAAAGTAGTTGTTTTATCATAGTTATGGTGATCTACCCTACTTGCTTGACATCAAGGTAGAAAAGTATCTATTCTGGGCTATGACTCAGTTTTAAAACTCTGCTTATAGTTGTTTCACTTTTGGGAAAGTAGATTTAGTGCCCACAGTAGAGGAATATACAACCTTGCTTCGTTGTTCAAGGGTCTAAGCCGACAAAGCTTATTTTAGGGCTGCCAATGTCCCAGCTTTTGTAAAGAAGTTAATGAGTATCACAGGGATGAGTGAACAGTGGGTTGCAGCCAGAATCCAAGAGAAAGGTGAGGGTAAATACATATCTTGGGTGAGTTTGAGGGACCTGATCCTAACACATCCAGATGTAAAAAGAAGATAGATGTTTTTGCCTTGTGTATTTATGGTTTGGTAATCTTCTCTAAAGCTCTAAGACATGTAGACGAAGCAGTTACTGATTTATTTGACCGACTTAACAAAGGGGTCACACCTATACCAGCGATCTTAGTCGAGATGTTCAGATCTCTGAACACATGTCAAAGAACTGGTGAAGGTAGATTCATTGGGTGTACACAGTTATTGTTGGTTTGGTTTCACAGTCATTTTTGAAAAATTGACAAGGCCCTTACCAAGTGTTCTCTGAGAGTTATACCCCTTTAAAGGAGGCCACGGTCACGACAAGGAGGGATGATATATCGAAGCAAAGGTGGATGAAAATTCTTCAAAACCTCCAAGAGGAAGGTGTTGAGTGGAAAGACCCTTAAATGGTACCCGACAAAGTCCTTTATCAGTGTGGAAATTTTGATTGGGTACCTCTGCCTAAAATCTAGGGAGCTGTTGGATATGCACCGTTGCTAGTACTAAAGTAATACAAAGCAAGACAGTTCATACCGGTGACATATGGGTTAGCTCAAAGTGAATTCTCATATAAGGGGGATAATTATAAGAAGAAGATTCGGGAGATTTCTGAGGCTTGGAAGTGGGCTCGTTGTATGAAGATATTGACTGGAGGACCGATGACAACCCAGGAATACAAGGAGTAGTCGAGTAAAAGGATCAATGATAACATCCCTAGGCCAAGCTTGGAGGGCACTCGATCGATGAAATAGTATTTACAAGTGGTCCCATCGGAGTTAGAAATTATAAAACAAGACTTCGAGAGGCAAAGTTTAGAGTTCGAAAAGAGGATAGAGAAATTAAGAAAAGAAAAGAAGAAGATAGAAGAAGATCAAGATAGCTTGAAGATAGAATATAAGAAGATACGTCTGACGATGAAGAACAGCTGGATTGGGAAAGACTTTGGAACAATGGCGACAAGAGATTCAAGAGGAAAAAGCCAAAGCTAACTATTGGGAGAGGAAGTTTCAAAAAATGCAAGCATGGAATGAGGCCTTAGAGAAGAATTTGGCAGATAGCCAAAAAGAGAAAAGTGGATTAAAAGCTAAAGTGGTTGAACTTGGGCGGTTGCTTCATCACCATCGAAGTCGTAATTCTGAAATCGAACTAAAATTAAGTCTAAACAAGATCAAGGAAATGAAGGGTAAGATTGAAGAGTTAGAATCAGCATTCCACAGCTTTAAACTTCGGATTGAGCTTCTTGAAATAAGAGAAAGGCATTGGAAGGAAGACTTCACTATTCTCATGATCAAGTTAGAAATCGAAATTACCTCATGGGTGAAGCAATAGTTCAGATTCGAGAAGTAACTGAGCACCTACAAACTTTGGCAGCATAGGCTGATATATTGAGCATGAAGTATGAGCTACATTCGGATCGTAATTAAGAGCTAACCTCTTTGTTAGGGAAAATCAAAACTTTAGGCCTTAGGGCGAAAGCATATTTGTAGTCCGCTTTATGTAAAGGATTTTGTTTTCTAATAAAGTCTTTTAAAATGAAGTTGAATCTGAATCGATGCCTCATTGCATTCATGCATTTACATTACATCACATTATATGCATTTAAGTCCATAGAGAGAGCCTAATTAGTTAAAATTAATATAGAGAAAGAGAGAGAGAGAGAGAGAGAGAGAAAAGAAAATCTAAAACGGGCATTGTTACGGTACACGAAGCAAGACGAAAGTAATGGATCAAAGACTAGAAAGATTAGAGCAGATGCAAAAATACATGCAGGATCAAATGCGAAAGCAATTAGCCAAAATACAACAAGACATGATAGAACGAATACAAGAATCCTAAAATAGTATGATAAGCCAATTGGCGCAGTTGCTGGCTAAAGAACGTGAAAAAAGAAAGGGGACGGCTATTAGTTCAGGGAATGATAATGATGATCCTCTAGGTTTTACCCCGTCAAACATTCAAGCACAACCAAATATGTATCCCCAAAGGACACTGTTACCATCAGGCCCAAGCATTAGGCCGGTACCGCGATACCTGCACACCTTTCGACACGCTCGGGTTTTAACCCAGGAGATAGTCCAGCTAACCCTGTGGTCCCCGATCTCAATAAAATGGCAGAAATAGACAAGGCAAGGGTGGACCTGCCAAGACAACTCGAGGGCCGTTGCAAGTGGTTAGAAGAAAAGTTCAAAGCTATGGAGGCGGCTGACTACCGTTACGGGGTAAACACTAAGGACTTAAGTTTGGTCCCGGACTTGGTACTTCCACCAAAGTTGAAAACTCCGGAGTTTAAAAAGTACAACAGGACTAGCTGTCCCAAAGCACACATCACAATGTTCTATCGAAGAATAGCGGGACACGATAATAATAACCAATTCTTGATTCAACATTTTCAAGACGATGCCAGTGGGGTCTGACCGGTGGTACAATCAGCTCAGTCGTGCCTAGATTAAGACATGGAAGGACCTGGCATAGGCCTTCATGAAATAATACGATCATGTGGTAGACATAACGCCTGATAGGATCATGCTGCAAAATATGAAGAAAAAGCCAAGCAAGAGCTTCAGACAATACGTGCAGCGATGGAGAGAGATAGCAACACAAGTTCAGCCACCTCTCCTGGAGAAGGAAACAACCATGCTTTTCATCAATACTTTGAAGGCTCCTTTCATTAATCACATGCTGGGGAGCGCTACTAAAAGTTTTTCAGATATCGTGATGTCAGGAGAAATGATAGAAAATACAATCAGATGAACCAAGATAGAGGCGGAAGAAGGTGCTAGAAAGACGATCCCGAAGAAAAGAGAGAACGATGTAAATAACATAAGTGCCCCTGAAAAAAGTTATTCGAAGCCAATCGCTGTGAGCCAGCCCAGAACCGTAATTACCAATCATCAAAGCCCATCTAGGCAGGAATCCAATACAAAGCAGAATGCGGAGAAACTCTAATTTACACCAATCCCCATGACATATAGGGAATTGTACCAGAACTTATTTGATGCACATGTTGTTTCCTCTCATTTCTTAAAAACCCTGTAGCCCTCATACCCTAAATGGTATGGCGCAAATGCACAGTGCATTTACCATGCGGGGATTGTGGGGCATTCAATAGAGCATTGTCTCGTATTCAAAAAAATTGGTAGAAAAATTCATCCAAATGGGTGTTGTGAAATTTTACGATGCCCCTAGCGCGGAGCACCCGCTACCTAATCATGCTAATAATGGGGTAAATATGATAGGTGAGAATGTGGGAAAATAGTTAAAACGAATATTGTGGAGGTGAAAACCCCGATGAGATGAGTTTGGAAGGAAATGATGAAGAGAAGATTAGTTGTATTCGATCTGGTGGGAGAATATGAAGAAATGAGAAATGGCTGTGAGTTCCATAACATAGAAGGGCACGAGATCCAAAACTGTATTGAGTTCAGAATTCTGGTGCAAAGGCTGATGGACGATAAAGAGATGGAATTTTATGAAAGCGATAAAAGCCAAGAAGGAGAAAATATCTGCGCATTGGAAGAGGAATCAACAGCAAAAGTCTCAAAAATTAGCTATCCATTGGTCATCATCTCGCGCCGAAGAACAATGAAGTCGGGGTAAAGATAACACCAAAGGTCGTGATTCAGAAACCTGCAGTCTTTTCTTACGAAGATAACAACAAGGTTCCTGGAACTATAACTGCAATATGACGATTCCTGAGAAGGGGGACTCGTCCAGCACTGCAAAGGGAAATCAGGAGGTAGGCTCCTATATGCACAGTGAAAAGCGCTACGATGCGACAAACACACGAATAGAGCCCACAAAAGAAAAAGCCTTGATGGGCGAACAAAAGAAAGAAAAGGCAACAAAACAGGAATCACCTATAAGCGAGTCAGTAAAAGAAGAAGAGGCTAAGGAATTCTCAGAATTCTTAAAGCATAGTGAGTACAGTGTTATGGAGCAGCTACATAAATAACCGGCTCGCATATCTGTGTTAGACTTACTGTTAAGCTCGGAGATGCATCGCAACGCACTAATGAAAGTACTGAATGAAACTTATGTTGCTAACGATATCTCCGTTAACAAGTTGGATAGTCTGATTAGCAATATAAGTGCCAATAATTTCATTTTCTTTAATGATGACGAGATCCCGCCGGGAGGTATGGGTTCCATTAAAGCTCTCCATATTACCACACGTCGCAAATGGTACACATTACCAGGAGTGCTGATCGACAATGGATCGGCGCTCAATGTCTTGCCGTTGTCGACGTTGAATCGATTACCCATAGATAGTTCTCACATGAAGGCTTGCCACAATGTAGTGAGGGCATTGAATGGAACTAAAAGGAAGGTAATGGGGAGGATCGAATTACCTCTGTTAATTGGCCCAGGTACATATGAAGTGGATTTCAGAGTAATGGATATCAGGTCGTCCTATAATTGCTTACTGGGGAGACCTTGGATACACTCAGCGGGAGCATTGCCCTTGTCGTTGCACCAAAAGTTGAAGTTAGTTATAGAAGGTCGTCTGGTGACAAAAAACGCTAAAGAGGACATCATTGCGGCTGTAACTAACGGCACCGTATATTTAGAGGCAAGCGACTGAGTGTTCCTTCCCGTCCTTGGAATTTGTCAATGCAATATTCATCATCGAGGGGAACAAGATCCCAGTGCTTCAAATATCCAAAACTACGAAAATGGGTTTACAACTGATGGTCGAAAAAGGAGCTTTACCTGGGAAAAGACTTGGAATGTATCTCCAGAGAGAGATCGAGGCCCCAAAATTGAAAGAAAAACAAGACCTCTTCGGCTCAGGATTCAAGCCAGACACAAAGCAAAAAAGGAAAGAGTTAGAGAAGAAACAAGAAAGAAGGAAAACATGTTTGAATGGGGAGGAGATTAAACGAGAATCGATGATGATTTCTCACATTTGTAAGACTTTTATATTATGAGAGATTATCCATCTAGAATGAGGAATGCAAAATGAGGAAACCACGGAAGAGACATGGGGAAATATGCACGTCAATGCTATATCCGAAGGAAAAACTTAAGAAGAAAACTAGAATGCATCCGCCCCTATGAGCCTAGCAGCGTTTTAAACAACTGGACCGTAGAGGAGAATCCTTTAGCTTTTAGAACTTATTCAGAGTAATATTTGGAACACACTTGTTGCTTTAATTTTAGAAGCAATAAGATTCCCTTTTGTGAAACATGGCTTATGTCTAAGATATCGTTATTTTCAATAAAATGCATCTCCGCTACCTTTTGAGCAAATTTTCTTCTATTATTTTCACTTCATTCATCATCATGATTATTCTTTTATTCTTTAAATACTATTTTAAATATTTCCATTCTTCGTTCATAATCATACTATACCAATAAATATGCTTAGATTCCTTTGCTCTATGGACCTTTATTCATTTCCATAACAGGTCCCCAAATATCAATGATTTGAGTAATGCTACCAATGACTCAGAATGTCCTTTTGAGCAAGATATGGGTATGGAAGATTTTCAGGATTTTGAAGATGACCAAGGTTGTGACTTGTCTCCTGAACTGTTAAGGATGGTAGAACAAGAAGAGAAACATATCCTACCTCACAAAGAGTCAGTAGAAATAATGAACCTGGGAGACGAAAAAGAAAAGAAAGATGTGAAGATCGGAGCTTGTATTATCACAGAGACAAAGCGAGACCTCATTGAGTTACTCCAAGAATTCAAAGATGTCATCGCGTGGTCATATCAAGACATGCCAGGGCTAAGTACTGATATCGTGGTACATCGACTGCCCATAAAAGAAGAATACAAGCCAGTCCAATAGAAACTTCAAAGGATGAGTCCAGATGTTCTGCTGAAAATAAAAGAAGAGGTCAAAAAGTAATTTGACGCAGGTTTCTTGCAAGTGGTTAAATACTCGGAATAGATAGCCAATATCGTCCTCGTCCCTAGAAAGATGGGAAACTACGGATGTGTGTAGGCTACAGGGATCTAAACAAGGCTAGCCAAAAGACAATTTTATGTTACCTCATATCGTCACCTTAGTGGACAATACAGCGGGTTATTCGTTGTTTTCCTTCATGGACGGCTTTTCTGGATACAACCAGATAAAGATATATCCTGAAGACATGGATAAGACCACGTTCATAACCATGTAGGAAACTTTTTTCTATATGGTGATGCTATTTGGGCTGAAAAATACGAAAGCGACATATCAGAGAGCCATGGTAACCCTATTCCATGATATGATGCATAAAGAAATTGAAGTCTATGTCGACGATATGATCACCAAATCTCGGATTGAAAATGAGCATGTGCAAGTCTTGAGGAAATTATTCTTGAGGTAGAGGAAATTCCAGCTAAAGCTTACTCCAGCAAAATGTGCCTTCGGAGTCAGGTCAGGGAAACTGCTAAGAATTATAGTCAATGAAAAGGGGATTGAGGTTGACCCAGATAAGGTCAAAGCTATACAAGAACTGCCTCCGCCGCACACTTAGAAAGAAGTTTGAGGTTTCTTAGAAGATTAAATTACATTGCTCGGTTCATTTCACAACTAACTGAGAAATGTGACTCCATATTTCGTCTTCTTAAGAAACACAATCTAGGTGCATAAGATGAGGAATGCCAGAAAACCTTTGAAAAAATGAAGCAATACCTGTCCAATGCCCCAGTGTTGACGCCGCCTAATCCAGATAAGCCATTAATTCTATATTTGACAGTGCTTGATAATTCAATGGGATGTGTGCTTGGCCAACACTATGAGTCAGGAAAGAAAGAAAAAGGAATATACTACCTTAGTAAAAAGTTCACTGAATGTGAAACAAGGTACTCACCAATTGAGAAACTGTGTTGTGCCTTGATCTGGACAACTCGGAGATTAAGGCAGTATATGTTGTATCATACGACTTGGCTCATCTCGAAGCTAGACCCTCTGAAATATATGATGCAGTCGACTGCTTTGAATGGAAGAATGGCTTGATGGAAAATTTTTCTTTCTGATTTTGACATAGTTTATTTGAACCAAAAGGCGGTGAAAGGGAGTGCAATAGAAGATTTTCTAGCCAGTGGAGCTTTGGAAGATTACGAGCCTTTGGACTTTGATTTCCCTAACGAAGATTTAATGTATGTGACAACCACTGAAGAAGGTACCCCAAAAGATCGTCCTTGGAAACTGAACTTTGACAGGGCATCAAATGTTGTGGGCAATGGAATTGGGGCGGTTCTGGTATCCCCAAATGGAGATAATTATCCATTTACTTGTAAATTGGATTTTGATTGCACAAATAATATGGTAGAATACGAAGCCTGTATCATGGGCATTCGTACTGCTATAGAACCCAAAATTAAGGTACTGGAAGTATATGGAGATTCTGCATTGGTAATTTATCAACTCAAAGGGAAACAAGAGATCCCAAGCTGGTCAACTACAAAAGATTGGTCCAAGAATTGATCAAGGAGTTCGATGACATCACTTTCAGTTATCTGCCAAGAGACGAAAATTAGATGGCTAATGCTCTGGCCACCTTGGCTTCCATGGTCCAAGTAAAAAAAATGAGGATATGAAACCTATCCAAATGAGTATTTATGAGGCCCCGGCCCATTGCCACAACATCGAAGAAGAAGAGAAAAATGATCACCCATGGTCCCATGATATATTACAGTACGTGAAAAATCATGAATACCCTGAGCAAGCAACTGAGAACGACAAAAGGACGTTGAGAAGACTAGCTTGTGACTATGTCTTAGATGGAGAGATCATGTATAAAAGAAGAAAGGATCAAGTACTACTGAGGTGTGTGGACGCCAAGCTAAGAAAATCCTAGAAGAAGTCCATGAGGGTGTCTGTGGAACACATGCCAATGGTTTCACAATGACTAGGCAAATCATGAGATTTGGGTATTATTGATAATGACAAAAGGATGTTGAGAAGACTAGCTTGTGACTATATCTTAGATGGAGAGATCATGTATAAAAGAAGAAAGGATCAAGTACTACTGAGGTGTGTGGACGCCATCGAAGCTAAGAAAATCCTAGAAGAAGTTCATGAGGGTGTTTGTGGAACACATGCCAATGGTTTCACAATGACTAGGCAAATCATGAGATTTGGGTATTATTGGTCTACCATGGAAAGAGATTGCATTGATTATGCCAAGAGATGTCATAAGTGCCAAATTTATGGGGATAAAATTCATGTACCACATTCACCTCTACATGTTATGACCTCCCCATAGCCTTTCTCTATGTGGGGCATGGACGTCATTGGACCAATCTCGCCAAAATCTTCCAATGGACATCAATTCATCTTCGTGGTAATCGACTACTTCACTAAGTGGGTAAAGGCCGCTTCATATGCTAATGTGACAAAATCAGCAATCAACAAGTTCTTAAAAAAGGAAATCATATGTCGATATAGAATGCTTGAAAGGATCATATCCGATAATGCATTAAAATTAAACAACAGCATGATCACGGAAGTCTGCAGGCAATTCAAGATCAGACACCACAATTCGTCACCATATCGTCCAAAAATGAATGGTGCAGTGGAAGTAGCTAATAAGAACATCAAGAAGATAGTGGGGAAAATGACTAAGACTTAAAAAGATTGGCATGAGAAGTTACCATTTGCCCTTTTCGCCTACCGAACGGTGGTCAGAACCTCTACTGGGGCAACTCTTTTCTCATTAGTCTATGGAATGGAGGAATTTTACCCATCGAAGTTAAAATTTTGTCCCTTCGAGTCTTGTCCGAATTGAAGTTAGACGAAGTAGAAAGGGCGCTTTAAGACCTTTTTTAAAATAAAAAAATTGAAGAGGCTAAAGCGAAAACCCGCAAAGGGCGTTTTGAGACCAAATGGGTTTTGAGTCGAAAATCCGAAAAAGGCGGCTCAAATTCTGACAAAAGAAGGGGTATGTGACGATTGTTTCCTCTCAAAATTAGCAAAAAATGAGGAATGTTACACCTCAAGACATCTACAAAGCATTGCAGACCTCCCAATATCTATTCAGCTCAAAATGATCTTTAGAAAGATTGGATAATGAAGCTCAGATTGTGATATCCGGGGCACCTACTTTTTTCTTTTTGCGCATTGTTGTATTTCAATAATGTTCGCTTTTGTTGATTAATTCAATTTTATTCTTCGTAAATTCTAGTGTTATCCATCATTTAAATCTTTTAAGTAGTTTACAATTGAAATAACGGTTGATGGACCCACAATGCTTCCATAAAAGGAGTTCTGCCTATTACTCTGGAAGTCTCTAAACAGCGCAGGAACCTAAAATAGGACTGTTGTCTAGAACCCCCACGCCTAAGGGTTGGAAACATTCGAGGAAGAGGAGTCTAAAATCATGACCATCTCTCCAGATTCTCTGTCAAAGATATCAGTTGCATGAGAAAATGAGATATTGCTATCATAACGCGGCCTTGATGAACGGACGAGCAATAGTAATCCTAGGCATAAAAGGATCATTCTCATAACATTCTGCATGCACATATCATCTAGTCATAAGCAACTGACTCATATTGATTATTGCATCCTAATTATTGTAAAAAGATCATTCTCATGACATCTGCATTCATGCAAATATCGTCCATAATACATTTAGTTAGGAGCATTTGATTCCTTCTGATCATTGCATCCTAAGCACTTGGCATAAACATAAGCATGTAAAATCGAGTCTATAGGATATGTCCCCTAGAAGATGGGGTAGCAACATCGGTGAATTCAACATCCTATTTCCCTCTTGTCACCCTAAACAGTAGTAGGGCAAGATCGAAGGTAAATCTTAGCTCCCTAAACAATAGGGAACACGATTTAAGCCACTGTCTTATATCCTTGACCAGCAGTGGAATAGGTTGAAAATTATAGATCTTGTCACCCTAAATAGTAGTGGGGCAAAATCGATGGCAAATCTTGGCTCCCTAAACAGTAGGGAACATAATTTAAGCCACCATCTTATATCCTTGACCAGCAGTGGAATAGGTTGAAGATTATAGATCTTGTCACCCTAAACAGTAGTGGACAAGATCGAAGGAAAATCTTGGCTCCCTAAATAGTAGGGAACATGATTCAAGCCATCGTCCTATCTCCCTGACCAGCAGTGGAATAGGTTAAAGATTGTAGATCTTGTCGCCCTAAACAGTAGTGGGGCAAGATCGAAGGCAAATCTTGTCACCCTAAACAATAGGGAACATGATTCAAGCTACCGTCCTATCTCCCTGACCAGCAGTGGAATAAGTTGAAGATTGTAGATCTTGTCTCCCTAAACAATAGTGGGACAAGATCGAAGGAAAATCTTGTCTCCCTAAACAGTAGGGAACATAATTTAAGCCACCGTCCTATCTCCCTGACCAGCAATGGAATAGGCTAAAGATTGCAAACCTTATCTCCTTGAAGATGAAATGGAGCAGGTTAAAGATACCAATTCTTCAAGTTCCAGCAAAGTAGATCGAGCTACAAATCTCTTCTCCCTGAAATTACTTTCGGGTGAATCAAAGCAACAAGATGCGGTGGGCTAGAGTGAGGCTACCTGAAGAAGAGAAGCACCAAACAAGTCAAGACTCCGCGGGACCGGGCAAAATGAGTCTGTCCTAAAAGTCTTTGCTCCATTCCCGTTACACGACAACGAGCAAAGAGGGGCAGCTGTACGACCCATTTTTTTCTACCCGGCCCACTCTACAACAAATTAAACCAATTAACCCAAACTTTCCAAATCCATTTCACAAACCAGATACAAGGCCCATTTGATTTCAACTAAACCAAACTAACCCTAGCCCAATTGCCAAATCCAAAACAAAAAATTAAACAAAAAAAAAAACAAACCCTAGGTGCGCCACACCTAAGGCATCGGTCTTCTGACCCTTGACATTTTGACGCCACCTATAGCCACCAGCCACCGCCTCGTCACATCTCCACCGCCATGACCTGCAAGCAATAAAATGGAAGTGACAAAATGCTTTAAAAAAATGGCTATATAAGCCAATTCGAACTATTGTAACGAGGATCTTTTTTTTGATAGAAGAACAATATTTTCAACCAAAAAACAAAGAGATTCAAACAAAAACAAAAATTAGAGAATAGTAAGCATAGATCGAACAAGAAAGCCCCGATTAAACGTAAAAGAAACAACTAAAAATCAAAAGACAGAGGCGAACAAGAGGTGAATATTTTTCTTTTTTTTTAAAATTTTTAGCACATGTACATACCAATATTATTTTTTAAAATAAAAGAATAAAAAAATAATAAAAATTTTACCATTTTCGGGGCTCCGACCGCCGTACACGGCGGCACCGACGACTGAGCTCATGGTGGATGCCGGTCGAAATCTCACCGATGACCTTGGACCTGCAGAGAAAAGAAGGGGGTTAGAAAAAAATTTTAAAAGTAGCTGAAAAATGATTTTTTTTGAAGGATAGGTACCTTAAATAGGCCTCCAAAACGACGTCGTCTTGGGCAGGCTTCTCGGGCACCAAAATGACGTCATTTTGACATGACTCAATCCTACCTAACCCGCTCCGGTCTGGGATCCGCGTGTTTTTCAACGGAAGGGCTAACTGCACTTTTAGCCCTTCCGCTTTTTTATTACTTTGCAATCAAGTTTTTTTGGTTTTCAATTCGTGCCCTGTAATTTGCTACGCGTTTCAATTTGGTCCTCATGGTAATGACATCGTTTTGGAACGCGGGAGTATTTTCCCTTTTGGCCCCTCCAGTTTCTTTGCGCGTGTAAATAGGTCCCCTGATCATTTTTTATTTCGAATCAGCCCCAAATTTTTGTTTTAAATTCAAATTGATCCCTCTTTTAGTTATTTTGTAATTTTTATCATTATTGCTATTATTATATAATTATTTTTATATATACCTATATTTTTTTACTATTTATTATTATTATCATTATCACTATCACTATTGTATTTATTTATTTACTTATTTTATATTTTTTTTGTTTTTACTATTGTTTTGCTTATTATTATCTTTATTATATTTATTATTATCATTTCTATTATTGTTTTTGTAACCATATTATTATTGTTATTATTATTATTATTATTATTATTATTATTATTATTATTATTATTACTATTTTTATTTTTATTTTTATTACGATTATTTTATTTTTATTATTTAATTATTATCACTACTATTATTTTATTTTCATTATTTTTATTTTTATTAGTATTATTATTACTACTATATTTATCTAAGGTTTTTTAAAATAAGGCAATGTTTTGTATTTAGAAATTCGGAGAATAGTGCCCTAACGTGCTGGGTTTCGATTTTCATTTTGACTAAATAACTAAACATCATTTTTGTAACATCCTAAATTTATGGGCCTATGCATTTAATGTGGGGATATGTTTAATATGGTGAAAGGGGTTTAAATTTGGGTTTAGAACTAGGCAAAGGCCCATATTAAATTATTTTAAGGTGGCATCATTAACAATTAAAAAGGAACAAGTTTTGGGTCGCAATGAGCCCATGTTTTTAGGCCAATTTCGGCACTTTAAATGAAAATAGGGTGACGCCACATACAAGGAATTAAGGGCCCAAATATTAAGTTTAATGAAGCCCAAATCTTTTAATTTAAGTGAGTTAAATTTAGGCATTAAGATTTGATGAGGTGGACGGCTACAAGGCTCAAAAATAGGAAGATTTAGATGGATTTTATAATTGATAAAATAGTAGATAAAAGGAGAAAAGTTAGGAGCTTATCTACAAGGGAGGTGATGGCGAAAATCCACTACCTAGAGGAGTGTAAAATTGACTCTTGCATGGCAAAGAGGGTGCCAAATTTCCCTTTCTTTTAGCTTGAATTTAAGGCGTTTCGGTTTTTAGCGAGAGGTGCGAAATATCTATAAATAGGGGATAGCTCCTTGATTCGACATTGAAAACCCTAATTTCTTCTCTCATTGTGCGAAATTCCTTAGCCTCTCCTTCTCCAATTTCTTTTCTCCAATTTCTTCAAAAGTCAAACTCTTCTCCACTTTTTCCTCCTTGTGCCGATTTCTCTAAAAGGCCGAAGCATCCATAGTCTTCTCTTTTATTCATCTTATTTAATAATTAGTTCTATACTTCTGGCATTTAAATCTTCCATTGGCATTGTCGAATCCTCTTTCTAGTGCTAGCCGAATCTCCTATGCTAAGGTAAGTGTCGATTTTTGATTAGTTCTCATGATCTATTCCAGGTTTTTGAAAGGCAAAAGCCGAAAGCTAATAGTTTAATGGTTTTATGATGGGCGACAATTCGGAATTTGAAGGAAGCTTGGTCAATTAGATCTAAAAGCCGAAAATAGCTAGTCTCCACTTTCGGGATTTTTAAGGCAAAGGAGAAAATATCTAAGTTTAAAAAAAGAGCAGTATCTGCCATTCGAGATTGGCCACTTAGTTGTGGATCGGCTTCTGAACAACACCTTAGGCAGATAGCAGTAGTGTCGACTAAGGATAGCGTCAACATAGAAAGCATCGTCTTATCGGTAATCAGGTGTGTAGATCTCTAACACACTAATAAACCTGTATGTATGACTATATATATGTTATGGGCTTAAAAGCCGGAATGAGGCTGTATAGACAGTCAAATGGAACCCAAAAAGGGTTAGGCAAGGATGCTAGGTACGTAAACATAGAACTCCCTATGTGTATCGAAAAATATATATGACTGCATGATGTTTTCTTTATGTGTATGCATGGGGTGGGAATATGATATTGAAGGGGAAGTGCATGATAGGTCACTTGGTGATCGGTGGTGGAAATCCCACATATACAAATGTTAGGTCACATAGTGATGCGTGGCTATGCCACATTCAATGATTCTAATTAATAGGAATAGGCGGTATGTTTGTCGTTATGGTGTGTAGCGGATGGAGGGTTGATTGTAGAAATCCCCAAGGTGTGATGGTTGAGTGCGGGTTGGTGTGTAGAGGATGGAAACCTAGGATGGGTTGGGTTATTCATTATTTATCGTTTACCATGTGATTATGATTGTTACCTTTATGTATGGGCCAGGGCCTATAATGTGTTTGTGGGCTCGGGTCGTTGTGTGTTTTGAGATTTATACACTGAGTCTTGGTGACTCACGCTTTCCTTTTCTCTACTCTTCCAGATGAGCGGTAGATCATGGACATGGGGCCAAAGCGGACTCGAGGGCCATCAAGTTTTATTTCTACAAATTATTTTGGGATTTCTTTAAATTTTATTTATTTTATTTGGGAATATTTATGTAATAAGGCCCCTAGTTTTATTCAACTAAGAAGTTTTCAATGTTATGCAACTTATGAATTCATGATAAGGTTTATTTATACTTAATAATAGTAATACAAGGGATTTTAAATTTTAAAATGACACTTATTTATCCAAATAATGTCCAATTGACTTACGATTTCCATAACGAACAAAGCAAAAGTTTTCAATGTACAACTCGTAGCATACCATATCTGGTCGAAACGCATGGGCCTGGTTTGGGGGTGTTACAGTTTTGTATTTAGAAATTCGGAGAACAGTGCCCTAACGTGTTGGGTTTCGATTTTCATTTTGACTAAATAACTAAACATCATTTTAATAAATTTCGTAAATCATGAGATGATTTTGATTACGAGGATTTAAAATATCGTGTCCTAACGTGCTGGATGTTATGTTTGTATCCTTTCGGAACAAAAAAATCTCAAATTTTAACTCAAATTGTTCACGTTTTTAAAGAAATCATGTTTTTAAATCTTTTCGAATTTTTGACATTAAGACATGAAATTATCAATTAGGTACCAATTTTGGGCGTTACAAGGGTACTAATCCTTCCTCGTACGTAGTCGACTCCCGAACTCGTTCTCTCAAATTTCGTAGATCAAAAACATTGTTTTAGTAAACCAAAACGTTTTATTAAAACAAAGGTGATCCGATCACACCTAATAAAGATCGGTGGCGACTCCCGTTTTTATATTCACTTTTAAAATCAAAGCCGACCTCCGTTTTTTTTTTTCAAAAAATGATATATTGTACCATCTTAAATCTGTCTCTGCAATTTTTTTTTATTTCACTGGATAGTGTATAAAATAATTATTTGAAGTGGGTTTATAATTTATCTAACTATAAATTTTGAACATTATTAATAAAAATATTTAAAATTTTATGTTAAATAATATCTACACTCTTCATCTCTTATTTCTTTAAAAAGAAAGAAAATTATAATTTTCTAGTTGAATTATTGTTTGGTTAATCAAAAGTGGATGAAATTATAGTAGCATAGATGTTCAAAAACCATTTTTATCCTATGTAAAACCAAAGCACCATACTTCTTTAGAGCGCCGCATCTGATCACAAGCTTCTCTATTATTTTACTTACATCTCCAGACTTTATGTGAAGTCAACCTTACTATCCTATTCACTACAACACTCAGCAGACAACTATGTTTTGGTGTCTCATAGCAAGGCTTCTCTCTTTTATCCATAAACACTCAATTTTAGTTTGGAGGAATTAAGTTGATATCAAAACTGTGGCCCAAGCTTTACCAGTGTATTGCATCAGTGTCTTCCTAAGTCCATTGGTTACTTGCAAGACACCCCAAAAAATGATGAACTCATTTTGGTGGAGCTCGGAATCGGGTACAAGAAAGGGTCTTATTAGGCGTCTTGGGACTAGGTATGTGTTTCGAAAAAATATGAAAGTACGGGTTTCTGAAATCCCAACTGCTTTAATCTAGGTATGCAACAATGTTAGCGACTTGTTTCTAATTCCGATTCTCTTCTAGTAGAATTTACAAAGCCATGTATAACCCTCATGGAAATCTTATTAATGCTACAGAAGGTACTAATCCTTCTTTCACGTGATCTTTGGCTTATGTATGGCCATTTACTGTGACAATGAAGATTAGTTATTGTCGTTGGCAGTAGATTCCCTGATTTCAACCAAAAAATCTGAAAAACTCATTATTTGGGTTTTAATTATCAGCCAAATCAGAGAATTTTGTGGTTGTTAATGGGAGCAAAGAGGAAGAAGAAGAGCAACAGCAAAGGCTGTTAGATTTTGATGCATGGCGTTCGATGGTGGCGTTGGAACGATATTCCAACTTTCAGTACTATTGAATCAAAGTGAATATATTTGTTTTCATTTTTCCAAACACTGAGCAGCAAAAAGATCGCGGAGCGCCACCCTCCTCCAGTATATCGTCAAGACTCCTCAACCCTGCAGCCTGCAAAATTGTTTAAACCATGATAGTAATACTTGAACATGAGAAGCTAGTGTATTCAAAGATCTTGTGCAATATTATACTGGCTACAACATTGAATTACGACACGTCCCGGAAAATTTGGTCATCAATGGAGGAATAGTACACAAGCAGATGGAAGAGCAGAGCATTACCAGCCTCAACCGTCGAATCCTACCAGAATGGTGATCCATTTTTATTCAAGGAGAAAGATAATGGTGCTTCAATGTGATTAAACAAATAATTTGAAGAAAAAGAATAGCTTTCTACACTTCATTTTCTCTGGTTTAGCCCTTTCTTCCACTGTTCTCTGCTATGGGAGACTAAGATATAAATATAACAGCAATGAATTGTTGAAAGTAACAAATAATTACAGAAGAGGATGACATTTCAGATTAGCTCAAAAATTTGCTTTTCAACACTAGGGTATATTGTCTTAGCTCTATCAAAATTGTTTTATAGAAACAGAAACATATGAACCTAAAGATCTCTTTCATGGAGCCATCAGCCCATCGATGGTGTAGGAAAGAGATTTTGCCCAGTCCGCTTTGAGTAGCAGCGTCTGTAGTGTTTCCATTACGTCATATCCTGGATCAAGTTTCCTTTGCCAACCCTACAAATTTAAACAAGCTCCGAAACATGATATAATGAAATTAATTATCATAAAGGCATTTCACCAAGTCAAACCTAGGAGCATTAGGAAACAATCCCGATATGGGGATACGTTCCCATTCTTAACTTCCAGGCTCAACTAGTCATGTTGTTTATTTTGTTTCCCTAAAAAAGACATAAAGCACAATACATAAACATGCAGACAAGGAATTCTTGCAAGGCGAAACGGAGTTGAAAAAGACATCTCAATTGGTTGGTCAAAGGCTCTAAATGAAAATTTTGGACCTGCATGAAATGGAGGAGTTACCTCAAGAACCAACATAGTGACCAAAACAGTGCATACGTTGCCATCAATATTGACTTTATGACGCCTTACTTTCTCAAGCAGTTGTTCCATGCATTCAGCAGGATGGACTAGATCACCCTCCGGGGTACCCCAAAAGTGAATGCTTCATCTACTTCCTGTTAAAAAAGGTATTAGAAAACCGAGCAGAGCTAACACAGATATACAGATGAACAAATTGTATGGAAAACAAAGGGAGGTTGGATGGTAGAATAAAGATGTAACTTAAGACTATAGATGATAGATCGTTCAGAATTCATCTAAACTAACAAACCAGTACAGATAGGGAGCGTAAAAGAAAGCATTTGAAACAGGTAGACTAAATGGGAAAATAAGAAGATAACAAAGCATTTTCCAAACTCCTCAATGTCCTAAAAGCCTTTTGGACAACTCAGATTACGTTATTTACATCACCTCAATAAAAGCCTTTGGGTTCGGGCAGTTTTGCCGCTGTGATAATCTAAGTGTACACTCAGCAGCAGTCTGACCGTCTCTTTGAGCAACAGCCTTAAAAAATTCCAATAAATTTATACGATCACTTTTAGAAAGTTCAGCAGTCATGCCTACATCAAGGAATATGATATGAGGCTTTGACTTAAACAGCCGTTTTCGAGAAGCCTTGCTATGAGACACCCGAACAAGGATATTTCCAGGATGCATGTCAGCATGAATGAAGTTGTCGACCTGGAAGAAAAGAAGTAATCTTTTGGTTACCAGTATCGAACCATACTCTTACTTTCAAACAAACAACACAATGTGAACCAATAATCATTAATGAAACTTTTACAGAAGCATAGAAACCAATTCAAAGCAGTTACCAAAAGCATCTTTAAAAGCGCATGAGTTCCAATATGAGCAAGTTTGGCCTTAACCATATCATATCCTTCAAATTCATCAACATAGCGTGCAACACTTTCCCCTTGTTCATACGTTTCCACTAAAACAGCAGGGTGCACAAGTGGATAGACAGGCTTAGGAAAAGAAACGTCTTTCCAGCTTCGGAAATTATATATAAAACGGTTCAAATTGGCAGCTTCCCTGGCAAGATCAACTTGAGACATCATGAAAACAGCAAATTGCTGGACACTCTCATCCAATCTCAACCAGTTAAGAGTTGGAATGAACTTTGATAATTTCGCCACCAAGTTGATAATCATAAAATCTCTCCTAATTGATTCACCAACACCAGGATGTCTAACCTTTACTGCAACCAACATGGGCTTGACCCGTTTACCAGGGTAACGGAATCTCAAAGAAGCCCGGTGCACCTGAGCTATACTTCCAGAAGCCACCGGTTCCTCTTCAAAACTGTCAAATATTTCAGAAAGCTTACGGCCAAATGCTCTTTCAATAGTTTTCTTTGTGAAAGCAAAGCTGTGTTCAGGAGCCTTGCTGTGAAGCTCTGAAAGCTTGGTGCATAAATCTTTAGGGAAGAGATCTGGTCGCGTTGCTGCCCATTGACCCCATTTTATGAATGCTGGACCTGCCGTTTCAAGTGTGCGATGCACGACTTGAAGCCATATTTTCCTGAATTTGAGGCCACAAGAGTCGGCAAATGGTGCCATTATTATACTCGGAGAGAACAAAATTGTAAGATAGATAGCCCTCACTAGCAAGATAACACCTTCTATCGCTGAAAGTAGTATAGAAGAAACAAAAGCATGACCATCTTGAGCACGACTATACAAAGAATTTGGTGATGGGTAATAATTTGCCTCTACTACCTTCCTCTGCGCCAATGCGAGTCGTCCGCCTCCCAAGCCAAAAATACCAGGAACTATCAAGTGAGATCGGGACAATGCTAAGCTTACTGCTTGCGCCATCCTTATGTAAGGGAATGTATGACAACTCGAAGAACATTTACGGGTTAACTTTTTCCAAGCAACTTGTGCATGATGAGTCACTGCACTACTCGCAGAAAGGAATGAATGGTTCCGGGCAAAATAACCTCGAGATATCCCTTCCTTGGTATTCTGCAATACCCATGGAGCCTTTCCTCCAATGTTGAACTTGTAATGGGAGTACACTCTATACTGCGGCAACCGCAACCCGATAGTAACAACTGTTCCATACTTCCTAAATTCCAAATGGCTCGTTGTTGGGTTCGAAATAGCATATTGTGCAGCTTTCCTAATATTGGCAAATGTCAAAAATCTGCATCCCAACAATTCTCTCATCATTTAACAAGTAAATTCTATAAACCTTGGAAGCAATTCTAAATTCTTAATCAGAAAGGGCAAGTATTCAAACTCCAATTGTCAAATTTCAGACAACATGGCACCAAGAATTAAGCTTTCTTAATTTAATTCTTTAAATTCAACATACTAAGCTATTGAAAACAGATTTTGCAAGAAGTTCAAACCCTCACTGTAATAATTCATTGTGAAATCCATTAATTAAGGTGATCATCACATAAACCCTAAGCCCCCAGAGAAACCAATCTCAGGAAAAGCTTCAAAACACATAAACCCTAAACTCCCACAGAAATCAATCCCAGAAAAAAGAATAACTGGAGCCAGGAAAAGTAACCCCGGCAAGAAAAGAAACCCAGAATCTTTTAATTAAAGAAAGCTAAAAAATTGGGAAGGGAAAAGAGATGAACCTGGACATGGAGATATAGGGAAATAAAGGTAAAAAAAGGTAGCTTTGAAGAGGCTAATGAGCGAAGACGTTGAATAATAGAATAGGAAGACGACGAAGAGGAAGAAGAAGAAGCTGTTGAATGCATTTTCTCATGGATGTATCCCTTTCTAGTTAACAGTCAAAGGTGGGAAGTGTTTTCACATTTGCCCAAAAAACCTTCATTCACTTTGCGTTGAATTTGGTAAAACCTAGCGGCGCGAAGAGGAGGAAGAAGAAGAAGAGTTCGCGGCAATAACCTCAATGGGCTTTTAAGAAGATTGAAGAAGACGTAAAGTGGAGTATTTTTGGACCTAATTTTGATTGGTTCTTGTTTGGGCTTCACGCCATTGCTGTTATTTTGTCCAGCCTTGTCTTTTAATTGTATTAAAAGCTAAAATCTCTAAAAGGGCCTACAAGGTTTGAATGTAAATATTATATTTAAAAGGGTAAACTACCTAGGTAGGTCACCTAACTTTTAGAATGTTTTCATTTTAGTCCCCCAACTATTAAATTTCTAATGGTTGTTAATTGTACACGTCACATCATGTTCACACTTTCATTTTGATCACCCAAAAAAATAAAATCCTCTTTTAAAGTATTAATTGAGGTAAAAAAGTTAAGAATTAAAGTGAAAAAGTGATAGAAGCTAAAATAGTGCATTAAAATGATCAAATTTAAATTTCTTTCTTTTCAATATTAAAATTTTAAATTTTAAAACATAAAAATCAATTGAATAAATTGTTAAATTTTTTATCCCTTGATAATGTTAACCGATTTATTCTTGTAATATTGAAATTAATTAAATAAATCTCTTTCTAAATTAAAATATTATTTTATGTTTCCATACTATTTTAATGAAATCAACTTGATAACTCATATTTAAATTTAATAATTTTCCACAAAACTTAAATTTCTTTTAATTATATAACCCGAATCTTCCATATTTAGCTAAAAACAAAAAAAAATCATTGCAATCAATTAAATTAATATCTTGTTTGGCATGGAAGATAAAATTAATTAATTTAATTAATCGATTGACACTATCAAGGGATAAAAAATTCCAATAAATTATTTAATTGATTTTGATGTTTTGAAATTTAAAATTTCAATATTAAAAAAAAAAAGAAAGAAAGAAATTTAGATTTTTGCCAAGAGGGTAAAGAAGTACAATTTGACAATTTTTGAAGTATTATTTTAGTTTCTACTACATTTTCACTTTAATCTTTAATGTTTTTTTACCCCAATCAATACTTTAAAAATAATATTTGTTAGGTGAGCAAAATGAAAGTGTGAACATGATGTGATGTGTATACTTAACTGTCGTTAGAGATTTAATGATTGGGTAACTAAAGTAAAGCATCCTAAAAGTTGAGTGACGAAATTGTAAAGATTTCATTTTGGGTGACCATCTTATTTAAAATTGGTTTTTTACAAAGTAGACCGGTTTAAAAAATGAGCTTGATAATATAAGCCCAACATTCTAGATTTAAGTCTAATTTAACTAGATCCATTTTTAGTTTTATGATACATTTTGGCAAAAGTGTCATGGACACTAGGGGTGAGTATTCGATCGAGTCGAGTCGAATCGAGTCAAAAAATTTCGAGTTAGTCGAGTTGACGAATCTTATTTTCTCAACCGAATTCAATTTGAATTTTTTTCGAATCGGATCGAATCGAGTCAAAAAATTTCGAGTCAAGTCGAGTCGAGTTAACGAATCTTATCATTTATACTTAACGTTGCATTTACATGAACCAATTATTTAACTAGTAAATGAAGTATAAAGTTATTTAACTACATAAACAATATAATAGTTTTGCCTTTTAACTTAATGGGTAAATATTTATCAAAACAACGTAATTTTGACTTTTAACTTTAGAAAAGGTAAACATTTATCAAAATGCGTAGTTTTGTATTTTCTTATTCGGATTTTCGGATAACCCAATTGTGTAATTCACATTGAGTTAAACCAAAAACTTAATTTTTTATTCGAGTTGATCCAAAAAACTTGATTAACTCAAATAACTTGAACTATTTAATTCAAAATTTGAAAAATTTATCGAGTTTTTCGAATCGAATCGGATTTTGCTCACCCCTAATGGACACACCCTTATATTAGGAGTCAAATTGTATTTTGCCCCATTTATTCAAAAAATAGATAAATTAGTTCTTGTACGTTAGATCAAAGAGTAAATTGGTCCTCTCTGTTAAAAATTTAATCCATTTCTATTGTTAAAAATTGGTGTACCTAACAGAACAACTAGACAATTACATGTAACGTGTCATTTGTACCTCATTTTGACTTATAGTAGAAATGGATGGAATCTTCAACAAAAAGATCAGTTTATTCTTTGATCTAACATATAGAAATTATTTTGTTCTCTTCTTAGAAAAAAGGCAAAATGCAACCCGACTCCTAGTATAAGGATCTCCATAATACTTTTAATGATATATTCTTTATTTTACGTATCATGTAATTTACATAATTAAAATTTTACATTATTAAAAATTTATTTATTTATTTGTGCATTGTAATGATTGATTACGATATAATTATACATATACATCAATTTTAAGCTGATTTGAAAACTAATTTTTCAACTAAAAGTTCATTTCAAATTGAAAGTTTTCATATTTAATTATTTGGTATAAATCTCAAAATTATACCGAATTTTAGTTTAATGTGAAATTTTATATATGAACTTTGATTTTGTGTAATTTTATACATAAAATTTTGATTTGATCTAATGCTCACAAATTATTAACACAATTATTCATGTAAATTCATTTTATGTTTATATATTACATACACATATAATTATATTTTATCTAATATAAAAAGCAAATTGATATATTTATTTCTTTAGATGTATATGATTTAGTTACAATTAATGTTTTATGTAATCGCCTAAGGGTTGTTCTTTTTTATCGAAAAATTTTAAAGTTTTATGTATATATTTAAACCATAATCAAAATTTTATTTGTATAATTAAATTAAATTGAAGTTTATACATTAAATTAAAATTTATGTAAAATTTAAAGATTTTTTTAGCGGAAAAAATTGGGATATATTAAGACGTTGGAAGAGAAAAATAAGGGAATTTTCAATATTTAAACAATTGAATTTAATTAAAAATCCAACAAAAACATAATTGTTGTGTTATTGGTTAAGACATATGTAAATATAATTAGACCAAACTCTATTTTAGGACTAATCTTATCAATATAATTGTAGTAGCCCAATTTTGACTGGGCTGAAATAAAATCAAAACAGACCCTGATCCAACCCTTAGCCCAATTTACATACCCAGAACCCAACATCTAAACCAAACCCCTCAGACCCAAAGCTAGCCCATTACCCGAATAAACCCAAACCAATAAATTACTCAGACCCAAAGCCTCGTTACAACCTAATCCATTTACCCAAAACAGAAACGGCTCAATAGCCCAAATGATTATTTCAAAATTGGGAAACCCCGAAACTAGGGTTTCTGCCTTGCGCCATGACCTCGTACTTAGGTCGACAGATCCAGCAAGCAGCATGACCACCAACCCTTGTCAGGTCGCGATTCACGCGAGGAAGGCCCCATCGACGCCGAGATCTCCGTTTCTCCTGCAAAAGAAGGAAGAAATCAAAGCAAAAAGGAGCAAATCGCAACAAAAAAAAGGAAAGAACAGATATAGAAATATATGTTTTCCTTTTTTTTTTTTTTTTTTTTGTTATAAAAACCCTTGTAAAATCTTAGAAAAGGGGAGGAAAAAAAGCGGAGAGGAGATATACGAGAATATACATAAATCTGGTGATTCAGAAAATAAAAGGCAAAGGTTTTGTTTTATTTTTATTTTTATTTTCGTATACTTCTTTTTTTATTTTTTTATCTTATTTATAACATACATATAACATACTATAAAAAAAAGAGAGAAAAAACCTACATTTTGGAATTTTATGATGACATGATGACGATCGAGACGATGGTAGGAGACTTCATGAAAATCTTTCGAAAATCGCCCAGGCCAAGAGAGAGAGAGAGAGAGAGAGAGAGAGAATCTATTTTTTTTTAAATGAAAGCTGAAAATGATTTTTTTTCCAGGGGTTTTTATTATTTATAATGAAAGCAAAACGGCGTCGTTTT
Organism: Gossypium rotundifolium; assembly: GCA_025506655.1. Taxonomy (NCBI): domain Eukaryota; kingdom Viridiplantae; phylum Streptophyta; class Magnoliopsida; order Malvales; family Malvaceae; genus Gossypium; species Gossypium rotundifolium. The sequence continues at coordinate 97,399,593 of CP106730.1, forward strand.
GCTTTGACCATTTACATACCAAAACGGCGTCGTTTCACCTATGGCCCGCGTGTATGACCCTACCCGGGGCAAGATCCGCCTTTTTTTTATAATGGGGCTAATTTCACATTTAGCCCCTCCACTTTTCTACTGTTTTATAATTAGATTTATTTTATTCCTAATTTTGCCCAATAATTTTTCCTATGTTTCAAATTGGTCGCATTCAAAGCGGTATCGTTCGTTGATCGGGTTATTTTTGTTTTGGTCCTCTACGTTATGAGAGCATTACAATCCTATCCTTTCCTCTTTATTTATTTTTATTTTGCCCTGATTCTTATTTTTAAATTCAATTTAGTCCTTTTTCATTTCTTTTATAATCTTCATTATTTTATTAGTAATTTTATTATCATTATTGTTAATTTTCTTTTATCATCATATTATTATTATTTTAATATTATTATTTTATTATTACTAATCTTTTTATTTTGCTATTATCGATATTATTATTATCATTATTTTTAACATTAATATTCCTTTTTATTATTTATATTATGTAAATTAGCATATTATTTTTTATATTATTATTATTCGATTATTTTTATTACCTATTATTTTAATATATTAGTTATTATATTCTATATATTTTAATATTTTGTATATTATATATTATTTTAGAAAATTTTATTTTATCTCAAAATCATTTATATTGTATAATATATTATTTATTTTTAAATGTAGTTTTATATGTATTAGACTATTATAAATATATTTTTATAAATTATTTATTTTTTAAATATATCTTTTTTATTTAATATATCTATATACTTTTTTTACATTTATTATTATTATTATTTATTTTTGTCATTTATTTATGATTGCCGTAATATGGTTATTTATTGGTTATTTTATATTAATATGATATTTTGTAGGATCATCATTAAAAAAAAACACATTTTACAAAATCAATATTTTATTTTAAGGTTTTCAAAAGAAGGCAATGTTTTGATATTTAGAAATTGGAAAATAGTGCCCAATCGTCTTTGGGTTGCGATTTCCGTTTGGCTAAATAACTAAATATCCTTTTGATAAGTTTTATAAAATTATGAGGTAATCCTAGTGACGAGGGTTTAAAAATATCATGTCCCATGGATGTGATGTTTATATTCTTTCGGATCAAATAAATCTCAAATTTTAAAACAAAATTTTTCAAAGTTTTTATAAATTGTGAGATGATCTTAGAAACGAAGGTTTAAAAATATCATGTCCAATCGTGTTGGATGTGATGTTTATATTCTTCGATCGAAGAAATCTTAAATTTTAAATCTAAAAATTTTATAAATTATGAGATGATTTTAGATATGAGGGTAAAAAAACATTGTGTCCAATCGTGCTGGATGTGACGTTTATAATCTTTCATATCGAGGAACTCTCATATTTTAAGTCAAATAGTTCGAAATCTTTTGGAAATCATATTTTTAAATACTTTTAAATTTTAATCATTTGGACATAATTTTATCAATTTGGTACCAATTTTTGGGCGTTATGAGGGTGCTAACCCTTCCTCATACGTAACCGACTCCCGAACCTATTTTCTCGTTTTCGCGGACCAAAATCAAATGTTTTAAAATAAAAATTTTTACAAGGTGATCCAATCACACCTAAATAATAAGGATTGGTGGCGACTCCCATTTTCGTTTTTCAAAGTCGATCCCCATTTTTCAAAACCGATTTAAAAATGGTTTCGACAGCTTGGCGACTCCCTTGGGACTAAGAAAGTCAGGCCATAAAATTGATAATTTCATGTCCTTTTGTTCGAATTTAAAATTTTGATTTTAAAAATATGATCCTTTTATTGCATGTGGTTTTAAATATATTGCTCGCATTGCATTGCTGACCTTTGGTCACACCCAGTGGGAGCAAGAAGTTATGCCTTCGTGAGGTGGTCACACCATTAAGTGGGAGATACAAGTTATGCCTTCGTGAGGTTTTCACCTCGCATGGCCATAGAGAAATGTATTCCCTTGAACTGAACTCGGTCCGTATGAGCCTATAATGGGTGAGGATCGAGGAATCTGTTGGTTCGGGTACCTCAGCTTTAGAGCTAAACCGCATATAGTGAACCCTAAGAGCTCACATTAGGTAAGACTATGTCAAACCTTAGTGGTCACCCAGATAGGTGTTTATTTATTTTACTTGCTCTATATTCCAAGGTACTAAATATTCCAAGGTACTAACTTGTTGTGTTTTATTCTTTTGTGCATATCATTCCATATTTTAAGAGGTATCGATTCACGATCAGTTTCTAAGTTAAAAAGCTGGTTATGGAGAACGGGTTCCTTGATAAAGTGGAAGACAATGCAATCATTCCTATATGGTCAAAAGCAGTTAGAGAAACAAAGGTATAGATTCGTTAGAACAAGAGGGAATAGGGGCAATGCTAGAATCTTTGTCTCTTCAGTCACATGTGCTTCCTGATGTTGTTTTGATCAAAGCAGAATTGGACGCGAAGAAGATTGTACGATACCCTATAGCAAGGTATGGTGTCAAAACTAAATGGCAAAAAGTAACTATACTCACCAATCATTTCAAAGTGAGCGTGGGGAGTATGGATAGACACTTCTGTCAGCACAACGTTTCTCTTTTATATGAAGATGGTTGCCCTATGGACGATAAGAGTGTTAGAAAGAAAATGACCGATAGAGTGCATGAGACTTACAAAAATGACTTGGATGGAAAGAATTTTGCATATGACGGTAAAAAGGTTTATTTATTATAGGTCTACTACCAAACAACAAACTTGAGTTTATGTGGTACTTGAGGATGTTGCACTTACCAGAAACAATGGAAATGCAAGCCCTGATGGTTAGGATAACCGAAATAGATGTGAAAAAGAAAGAGATTAAGAAGACCGTATCATTCAAAGACTTTTAAAGTTGAGATTAGCTATACTATGAAGATACCCATGCAAGCAATTCAAAATGCTCGGCGCGGGCAAGAATCTGAAAACTCTCAAAAAGCACTGAGGGTACTGGATATCATTTTAAGGTAGCATGCTGTGAAACAGGGATGCTTACTTGTTTGGCAATCTTTCAAGATAATCAGAACAACTTCACAGACATTGGAGGAGGTGCCCTTGGCTATAGGGGTTTCCATTCAAGTTTCAGAGCCACTCAAGGAGGCCTTTCACTAAATACCGACGTATCAATTACCATGATAATTCAACCTGGTCAGATAGTTGATCAACTTTCCAAAGAGCTTCTCTGGTTGGAAAATTGAAGCAGATACCTCAAGAAAGGATGAATGTTTTGATGCTGAACCAATGTTAAAATCTTGAGGTGATAATATCAACTCTAATCTCACCCAAGTGGATGGACGCATTCTGCCAGCACCAAGGTTAAGAAGGGGCAATGGTGGAAATTTCTTTTCGGGGAATGGGAGTTGGAAGGAAGAGCTTCATCATTCCCATGACCAAGTTAGAAGTTGGGATTACGGCTCGGATTCAAAAGATAGTTGATCATCTTCAGATTTTACCCTCATAGGCTGATACATTGAGCATGAAGTATGAGCTACGCTCAGATTGTGGTCAAGAATTGGCTTTGTAGGAAAGTCAAAACTTTAGGATTTAGGGTGAAAGCATATAGTAGTCCGTTTTATGTAAAAGAATTTATTTTTTAATAAAGTTTTCTAAAATGAAGTTGATCAGAATCGATACCTCTTTGCATTCATGCATTGGAATTTCATTGCATCATTTGCATTAGACTTATATAAAAGGACCCTAATTAGGTAAAAATATTTCAGTTAACCTAGAAAACATGGAGCAAAAGTTGGAAAGAATGGAGCAAATGCAAATACAGATGCAGGGGCAATTGACCAAGATCCAACAAGAAATGCGGAATTACAAAGGAATATGATAGGCCAGCTAACTCAGTTACTAGCCAAATGATTTGAAAAAAGGAGTAGCCTAGTGGACAATAGTGAGGATGATGAGGAAGATATCGTTTATTCTCCAATGGGTATCCCGACTCAACCAGACACGCATCTACATGGGGGACCCGTCATTATTAAACCTCAATGTCAGGCGGATACCTCGGCCTTGTTGAAGTTCCCAATGGTTTCAGATTTTGACCTGAATAATGATCAAGCCAAACATGTTGCTCTAGTAGAAACAAGAGAAAGAGGAGAAGGGACCTCAAAGGCCTTGAGGAAGAAGGAAAAGAGAACTGGTAGGTATAACAAGAGCCATTCCGAACCAATTATAATGAACCAACCAGGGACGGTAATTACCAACGATCAGGTTTCTCCAAAGCAAAACTCTGGAAAGCTCCAGTTTACTCCAATCCCAATGATGTATAAGGAGCTATATCAAAGTTTATTTGACGTGCATATGGTGCCCCCGTATTATCTGTGGCTGTTGCAACCTCCCTTCCCAAAATGGTATAACGAGAATGCCCAATGTAAGTACCACGCGGGAATAAAGGGCCACTCAATCGAAAACTGCAATACGTTTAAAAAGTTGGTGAAAGGTTTATTAAAATGGGAGTTGTGAAGTTTGATAATCCATCAAAACTTGATCACTTTAATGAGGCAGTAATTGAAGGAGGAGACAAGAAAATTGCTATTCCTTGAAGAAATCAAAGAGGGAATCAGAGAACGAAGTTTCCAAACCCTTGTGTACTGGTAGAGTTTTGAATAATGAAACTGTGGAAGAAATCCCTGTACTTTTAGGGCTAATCTAGAGTAAAGTTCAAAACATGCTTGTTGTCTTGAGCCTAGAGGCAACAAGAACTCTTTTGTGAAATAGGCTTATGTTTAAAATTTTATTTCAATAAAATGCATCTGTTTGAGCACATATTCTTTTATTCTTTCTATTTTATACTGTACATTCTTTGGTTTTTATTCTTTCATTCTTTATTCAAGACCATATCAATAATCATCCTTAGAATCATTTCTTCTTTAGATTTGTTCACCTTCGTACCTAGGTATCCAGATATCAATGTCATGAGCAACGTTGTTACTGACTCCCTTTTTGAACAAGATATGGGTCTAGGGGATCTAAGGACTTTGAAGATAACAGAGATTGTAATATATCTTCTGACTTGTTAAGAATGGCTTAGCAAGATATAAAACAGACCTTACTTTACAAAGGGTCATTGGATATTGCGAGCCTAGAAAGGAGTAAAGATCGAAGTCTAACTCAGCACAGAAATAAGGGAGACATTATTGAATTATCTTCAAGAATTCAAAGATGTTTTCTCACGATCATATCAGGACATTCTAAGATGCGAGTTAAACATGAGGATGGGGCACTGTTGGTCTACCACAAAAGGGAGATTGCATCAGTCATACTGCAAATGTTGAATTCAAGGAGACAAAGATTCATATGCCTACTCTAGTTCTTCACAAATTTTCCATATGTGGGGCATGGATGCGATGGAGCTAACTCGTCAAAAGCTTTTAGTCAATATTGACTCATTAGCATAGTTATTGTTTACTTTACTAAGAGAGTAGAAGTAGCTTCCTATGCCAAAGTTACAATGTTGAAGTCATCAAATTCAAAAAAAAGAAGAAGAAGAAGAAGAGAGGAAAAGATCATATGCTAGCAGAATGCCATAAAGGATCGTGTTTAAATAACTGTACAAAGTCAAAGTTTACAGTTTGTCCAAAGATCAGGCAGCATATCATAGTGCAACAAAAGTTGCCAAAAAAAGAAACAAAAAAAGAAAAGTGGCTAAAACTTGTAAAGATTGGCATAAGAAGCTATCACTACTCTCTATGATTATCGAACGTGCGCTAGGACCTTTACCAGGGCAACATCTTGCCCATTGGTTTATAGAATTGAAGCATTCTGCCAATTGAACCTAGTTGAAGAAAAGGTTAAAGTTATCCATCACGGTCAGATGATGCAAGCTTACGACAAAGAGGTTCATTCTAGAGAATTCCACAAGGGAAACCTGATGTTGAAAAGTTTTTTTTCCTCTACAAAACGATTTTAGAGGAAAGCACATGCCAAACTGGGAAGGACTTATGTAGGGCCTGTTAAAGAGGAGCATTGATATTGATCGAGATGGATAGTGAAGACTTGCCTAATCCGGTGAATTCAGGATTGGTCAAGAGATATTTTACCTGAAAGAGGAAAGATCAAGGTGAAAACCCGTAAAGAGAGCCTCAAAAAAAAAGAAAAAGAAAAAGAAAGAAAGAAAGAAAGAAAAAAGAGAGGCCAGGGCAAAAACCCGCAAAGGGCACTTTGAGACAAAATGAGCTTTGAGCTGAAAACCCGAAAAGGGCGGCTCAAATTTTGATCAAAAGTGGGGCACACAGTAGTCTTGCTACATTTGAATTAACAATGAAGAAGTATGTTACATCTTGGGGCATTGACAGAATACTCCGGATCCCCTAAACACGTATTGCGTTTAAAATGGTCCTCAAGAAGTTGGAATAAAGAAGCTCAGGATGCGATATCTAGGGCACCTAGTTTCCCATCTTACCCATTTTAAATTTACTATCTTTGATTACTTTATTCTTTTCAAAGAAACACCCCAATCAATTTTCTCTTATAGCATTTGCTATTTTTTCTTACTTTATTCTTTTTAAGATACACCAATCAATTTTCATTTATTGCCTTGGTTATCTTTGCTTAGCTTATTTGTTTCGAGCTATGCTCTTGATTAATTTCTTTCTTGTCCATTGTTATAATCTTTTTCAAGCATTTTATATTGAAATAATGATTAATGGGCTAAAAACACTTTCATAAAAGGAGTTTCGCATATTACTCTAGAAGCTCCTAAATAATACGAGGAATCTGAAACATGACTATTGTTCAGAACTCACTAAGCCTAAGGGCTGGAAACATTGAAAGATGATTACCTCTTCAGATTCTTTTTTGGATAAGACAATTTTGTTGGTGACACCACATTGGAAAATGACGAACAAGGGGATCATTGTTGGGATACCATACAATTCATTGAAATTTCAGACACATACATCTGGTCATTACACCCAAGGAAATTAAAAGTGATACAAGTTCTGTACCTCTGAGTGGTAACAGAAATATGGGAGAAACCAAATATCGTTCCTCTGAAGTTGCAGTGGGAGATACCAACTTCATGTCCCGAGGTTTAAATAGGGCTGACTCAGAAGTTACATTGGGACAAGCTGGTCAAGCAAAATGTGATTAATGAACAAAAATGAAGAACAAATGAGTGATAACACCTAGAATAGGAATCATACTCATAACATTTTTGTATCATAGCAAATTTCATTAGGTGCATTTGATTCATTTCGGTCATTGCATTCTAATCCTAATCATTTTCATGACATATTGCATTCATGTCACTCATAACACATGAGATCAAGTCTATATGATATGTCATTCAGTAGACCGTATAGCAATATCGGTAAAGTTTCAGATCTTTCTGAAGTTGCAGGAAGCGGATCAAAAAACACTTTCAATCTTATCTCCATAAAGTTGCAGAAAGCAGATCGAAGATATCAGTCTGGTGATACCTAAGTTTACAGGGATCAGATTGAAGATAGTAGATTTGACATTCCTGAAGTTGCAGGAAGCAGATCGAAGACATCAGTCTGGTGATCCCTGAGTTTGTAGGGTAGATTGAAGATAGTAGATCTTATCTTCCTGAAGTTGCAAGAAGCAGATCGAAGACATCAGTCTGGTGATCCCTGAGTTTGCTGGGATCAGATTGAAGATAGCAGATCGAAGACATCAGTCTGGTAATCCCTGAGTTTGCAGGGATCAGATTGAAGATAGTAGATCGAAGACATCAATCTGGTGATCTCTGAGTTTGTAGGGATCAGATTGAGGATAGCAGATTTGACATTCTTGAAGTTGTAGGAAGCAGATCGAAGACATTAGTCTGGTGACCCCGAGTTTGCAGGGATTAGATTGAAGATATCAGATCGAAGACATCAGTCTGGTGATCCCTGAGTTTGCAGGGATCATATTGAAGATAGTAGATCGAAGACATCAATCTGGTGATCCCTAAGTTTGCAGGGATCAGATTGAGGATAGCAGATTTGACATTCCTAAAGTTGCAGGAAGCAGATCGAAGACATCAGTCTGGTAATCCCTGAGTTTGTAGGAATCAGATTGAAGATAGCAGATCGAAGACATCAGTCTAGTGATCCCTGAGTTTGCAGGGATCAAATTGAAGATAGTAGATCGAAGACATCAATCTGGTGATCCCTGAGTTTGCAGGGATCAAATTGAGGATAACAGATTTGACATTCCTGAAGTTGCAGGAAGTAGATTGGAGACATCAGTCTGGTGATCCTTAAGTTTGCAAGGATCAGATTGAAGATAGCAGTCTGGTGATCCCTAAGTTTGTAGGGATCATATTGAAAACATCAGATCTGGTCTCCTTGAGTTTGCAGTGTAGCAAATCAAAAGATAGTGGATATTGCCTTCATGAAGTTGAAGCTATCAAACTCACAAAAATCAAGATGAAGATCCAATGCTGTTGAAATTGCAGTTCGGATTGGAAGCCATTTGGAGAAGACGAGGATCAGGAAGTCGAGGCTTGGCCAAGACCAGTCAAAATTTGTCCTTTTATAGTCTTTGCTCTATTCTCGTTACACAACAATGAGAAAGGAGGGGCAGCTGTAGTAGCCCAATTTTGACTGGGCTGAAATAAAATCAAAACAGACCCTGATCCAACCCTTGGCCCAATTTACATATCCAGAACCCAACATCTAAACCAAACCCCTCAGACCCAAAGCTAGCCCATTACGAATAAACCCAAACCAATAAATTACTCAGACCCAAACCCTCGTTACAACCTAATCCATTTACCCAAAACAGAAACGGCCCAATAGCCCAAATGATTATTTCAGAATTGGGAAACCTCGAAACTAGGGTTTCTACCTTGCGTCGCAGCCTCGCACCTAGGCCGACAGTCACACGTCAAGCGCCGCAGCCACCAACCCTCGTCAGGTCGCGATTCGCGCGAGGAAGGCCCCATCGACGCCAAGATCTTCGTTTCTCCTGCAAAAGAAGAAAGAAATCAAAGCAGAAAGGAGCAAATCGCAACAAAAAAAGGAAAGAACAGATATAGAAATATATGTTTTCCTTTTATTTTATCTTTTGGGTTATAAAACCCTTGTAAAATCTTTGAAAAGGGAGGAAAAAAAGAGGAGAGGATATACGAGAATATACATAAATCTGACTAGTTCGGAAAATAAAAAGCAAAGGTTTTGTTTTATTTTTTTATTTTCAGTATACTTCTTTTTTTTTTTTTTTATCTTATTTATAACATACATATAACATACTATAAAAAAAGAGAGAGAAAAAACCTACATTTTTGGAATTTCGGCCACCGCGCGATAGGGGACGACGGTCGGAGACTCGCTGAAAATCTGCCGAAAATCGCCCAGGCCAAGAGAGAGAAAGAGAGAGAATCTATTTTTTTTAAATGAAAGTTGAAAATGATTTTTTTAAGGGGTTTTTATTATTTATAATGAAAGCAAAACGGCGTCGTTTTGCTTTGACCATTTACATACCAAAACGGCGCCGTTTCACCTATGACCCAACCCGGGGCAAGATCCGCGTGTTTTTTATAAAGGGGCTAATTGCACATTTAGCCCATCCACTTTTCTACTGTTTTATAATTAGATTTATTTTATTCCTAATTTTACCCAATAATTTTTCCTATGTTTCAAATTGGTCTGCATTCAAACGGTATCGTTCCAGTGATCGGGTTATTTTTTGTTTTGGTCCCTCTACGTTGCGCGCGCATTACAATCCGATCCTTTTCTCTTTATTTATTTTCGATTTTGCCCCAGATTCTTATTTTTAAATTCAATTTCGTCCTTTTTTCTTTTCCTTTATAATTTTCATTATTTTATTAATAATTTTATTATCATTATTGTTAATTTTCTTTTATCATCATATTATTATTATTTTTACTATTATTATTTTATTATTACTAATCTTTTTATTTTGCTATTATCGATATTATTATTATTATTATTTTTAACATTAATATTCCTTTTTATTATTTATATTATGTAAATTAGCATATTATTTTTATATTATTATTATTCGATTATTTTTATTACCTATTATTTTAATATATTAGTTATTATATTCTATATATTTTTAATATTTTTGTATATTATATATTATTTTAGAAAATTTTATTTTATCTCAAAATCATTTATATTGTATAATATATTATTTATTTTTAAATGTAGTTTTATATGTATTAGACTATTATAAATATATTTTTATAAATTTTATTTATTTTTAAATATTTTTTTCTATTTAATATATCTGTATACTTTTTTTACATTTATTATTATTATTTTTTATTTTTTGCCATTTATTTATGATTGCCGTAATATGGTTATTTATTGGTTATTTCATATTAATATGATATTTTTGTAGGATCATCATTTAAAAAAAAACACATTTTTACAAAATCAATATTTTATTTTAAGGTTTTCAAAAGAAGGAAATGTTTTGATATTTAGAAATTCGAAAAATAGTGCCCAATCGTGCTGGGTTGCGATTTCTCGTTTGGCTAAATAACTAAATATCCTTTTGATAAGTTTTATAAAATTATGAGGTAATCCTAGTGACGAGGGTTTAAAAATATCATGTCCAATCGTGCTGGATGTGATGTTTATATTCTTTCAGATCAAAGAAATCTCAAATTTTAAAACAAAATTTTTCAAAGTTTTTATAAATTGTGAGATGATCTTAGAAACGAGGGTTTAAAAATATCATGTCCAATCGTGCTGGATGTGATGTTTATATTCTTTCGGATCGAAGAAATCTCAAATTTTAAATCCAAAAAATTTATAAATTATGAGATGATTTTAGATATGAGCGTAAAAAAACATTGTGTCAAATCGTGCTGGATGTGGCGTTTATAATCTTTCATATCGAGGAACTCTCATATTTTAAGTCAAATAGTTTGAAATCTTTTGGAAATCTTTTGGAAATTATATTTTTAAATACTTTTAAATTTTAAACATTTGGACATAATTTTATCAATTTGGTACCAATATTTGGGCGTTATGAGCGTGCTAACCCTTCCTCATACGTAACCGACTCCTGAACCTATTTTCTCGTTTTCGCGGACCAAAATCAAATGTTTTAAAATAAAACCTTTTACAATGTGATCCAATCACAACTAAATAATAAGGATTGGTGGCGACTCTCATTTTCGTTTTTCAAAGTCGATCCCCATTTTTCAAAATCGATTTAAAAATGGTTTCGACAATAATTGTTAGTCTTATTTTCAGTCAAAGAGGACACCGACATGGTGGTTCAAGCGACGGCGATAGTGGGGGGGCTTGAAAAGATAAAAGGAGTTTTTTTAGAAAGTGGATGCCTTGTTATTAGAAAAGGAAAAAGTGAAAAAGAATTTTATATTTTTATCTTTTATCGTTTTTAATCTATACTAAACTTTTAGAATTTTATTAATTTTAAAATTACATTATTATAATTTTAAAAATTATAATTCAAAAAATAATTTCGGATTTATTTTTATATTTTATAACTTTTCAAAATTATTATTAAAAAATTATAAAAAGTACCTAATTGAATATTTCATCATAGTTGATGGGAAATTAGAAATTAACCTTTTGAGTATACATTGTTAGAAAATTTGGACATCACATATATAATAATGATAATTACATGTTATTATTTACTATCATGATAGGTTAGCCCAAATTAAAAGTGATCTAATTTGGTTAGAATTTTATTGGGCTTTTAATTATTAAATAAAGTATGGGTCAAATATGTGTAGATACTCTTCTAATCAAATTCTAATTAATGATGGACTAATTAGAATTTGATTAGAACTAATATGCCAAGGTTATAAATATTAGGGTTATAGTCCCCAAATTATACACAAGATATATTTTCAATATCCCATCATTAGGAAAGAGAGAGCATATATTTTTTGAATTTCTTGTGTGCTAATTTGGGAGATCAAATCCCCAAAACTCGGTAAAACTTCAAGGAATTCATATATTCAGGTACGCTTCCGCATTTAGTTTTATTCTTCATTTATTCTTGATGATTTGACATTATAGATCCTGATTTATTCAGTTTTATTTTTAGATTTATTTTACAAATCTAACAAGTGGTATCAGAGCTTTGTCATGTTGAACATTGAGAAAGAATTTATTTTTATGAATTTGATATTTTAATTTTATGTTGAATCTTTGAGATTCTTGATAATTTTGGGTTTTGATTCTTTAAATAAAGTTTTAAGGTTTTATAAATATAATCTAGTTTGATATTTGCAAGGCATGTGATTATTATTATATGACATTTAAAATATATATAAATATATATATATATATATATATATAGAAATTGATTCATATATATGTTACATTATATAATATATGCATACTTTGATTGGTTTAATGCATGTTTTGAAATTTATATATATATATATATATATATATATATATATAATTATTTTTCAAATTTGATTGAAAGATGAAATTAAGGTAAATATTTTGAAACAAATAAATTGATTTTGGCTTTTAATTAAGGATGTCTAATATTTTAAATAAATTAGTTGAAATAAAATGCCATAAAGTGACCTCTTTTGTGTAGATTAATTTATTTGAAATATTAAGATGATTATATGTTTTTGTGATTCATGCGTTTATTAATTGACCCAAAGGTAAGTTAATATTTGGCAGAATTTCAACGACATTTGTGGTGATAAACGTGTGACAATTATAAGGTATTCTATGTGAGCAATAAGTTAGTCCAAAGATTAATTCATTGTTTGACATAATTTATTGTCAATGTTTGATTACTATGACAAGAGTACCACTTACTGTTAATATTACTGTCCAAAGACTTGATATTGATGTTGTGTTTGGTATCTTGAGATGGGATTAGCCATTATCCTGAATTTATTGTTTACTTATGAATATTGATGTGAGCTTATTTTTATTTATTTTTTGTTCTATATTCAGCTAATCCATATTCTACTGCCACAATATCTGCTAATATAAATTCTATACCCATGCTTAATAGGACTAAATGAATGAAAAAACACTTATTTATAGTGCTTGGCTGTATGAACATAGACCTTGCACTAAGGGAAGAACTACTTGCACCTCTAACTGCGAAAAGCACCCCCTATATTAAAAGGGATCTTGAGAGGTGGGATCGTTCAAATTGCAAGAGTCTAATGATCATGAGGCACAACATTTAGAAGCCTTTAGGGCATAGAATCTGAAAAGATTACTCAAGTCAAGGTTTCTTTGACGAAATTAAGAAACGTTTTGCTAAAAACGATAAGGTTGAAATGACATCACTTCTGACTTATTTGATGTCTATAAAGTTAATAGTTAAAGAAATTTTGAGCGATCTAAAGGCTATGAGTTTTATGATCCCATAATAAGGGATATTTTTATCGAGGCTGCAATATTTTTTGAGGATGTTGAGTTTGGGGGGAGAAATAAGGTTTAGAGACATTGCTTTAGAGGAGGAATTGGATTCTAACTCAGTTCCTACTATCACTTTTGACGATGTTTAGGCTCTTATACCTATCATTGATCAAGAAGTGAATCTAGAACCTCTACAAGACAATGTTGAACAACTTCCCATTCAAAATGAGATAATTGTTCCAGAAGAACAAACTCAACAACCTCAAGAACAAGTGCCATTAAGGAGGTCCACAAGAGAAAGGAGAAATGCTATTCCAGATGATTATATTGTATTTCTCCAAGAACATGATGATGATAATGGAATGATGGAAGATGATCTAATCAACTTTCATCAGGCCATGAAAAGTTTTAATTCTAAAAAGTAGATTGATACCATGAAAGATGAGTATAAGTCTATGCGAGACAATAAAGTTTGGGAACTTGTCCCATTACCTGAAGGTGCAAAACCAATTGGTTGTAAATGGATATTTAAAACCAAGAGGGATGCAAATGGTAATGTGGAGAGGTATAAGGCGCGTCTTGTAACTAAAGGATATACTTAGAAATAAGGTGTTAATTTTACAGAGACTTTCTCTCCAGTTTCATCGAAAGACTCCTTTAGGATAATCATGGCACTTGTTGCTCATTTTGATCTTAAGTTACATTAGATGGATGTTAAGACTGCATTTCTTAATGGCGACATTGAAGAAACAATTTATATGGTGCAACTAGAAAATTTTGAGTTGGAAGACTCAAAGAATATGGTTTGCAAATTGACAAAATCCATCTATAGACTCAAACAAGCTTCCCGTCAATGGTACCGTAAGTTTCATCAAATAATTGTTTCGTTTGGTTTTGAGATGAATATTGTTGATGATTGTGTGTATCACAAATTCAATGGGAGTAAGTACATATTTCTGGTTTTATATGTTAATGACATACTGCTTGTTAATAATAAGTATAGCCTCAATCAATACCCTAAGAATGATTTTGAAATTAAAATATGCATTAGATTTTTTATATTTTAGTAGTGGAAAGTCTAATGTACGTTCAGGTTTGTATACATTGGAATATTGTGTACACTATTGGGATGTTAGGCAGATATTTTAAGCAACCTTGATTTGGACCATTGGATAGCATCCAAGAGGGTTATAAGGTATTTTCAGAGAACAAAAGATTACATGCTCACATATCGGAGGTCTAATCAGTTAGAGATCATCAGGTATATAGACTCCGATTTTGATGGAACAGTGATATAAGATTTTTTCACTAAGGTGCAAATTGTGAAAACAAATTACAATCTTTTATTCCAATAGCAACATGAGCACATCAAAGTAAAAACACATAGACATTAAGTTCCTAATTGTTAAAGTAAAAGTTAAGAGTGGTTAGGTGCTTATAAAGCATATTAGGACAAACTCCATGATTGCAGATCCGCTTACTAAGGAATTACACCTAAGGTTTTATAAGAGCACACTGCTCATATGGGTGTAATGCCATTTAAAGGATATTTGGTTTTACTGGGAGTTTGTATTATTAAATGCTTTTATGATATAGACACATTTTCAGTTATTTCAGTTTAAAGATATTAAGTTTATTTTCTGCAGAAATAAAGTTTATTTGGTTTATTCACACTCTGATTTTGGTAAGGTTTGATCTCACTAAGGAGGACCAGTTGGAAATAGACATGTTTAGATCATATTGCATGTAATTTCCATGCTACACATCCATACTTGATCTATGTTATTTGGTTGTGTTAATATACGTGATAATGGATGGATTTAGTTACGATATATGTAACGAAAGTCGCCTTGGTTCTATATTAACATAATTAATGGACGAGATTGTTAGGAATACCTTTTGGATATGATAGTAAAATTTTGAGCTCATAAGGTTATATAATGACATGTAATTATAAAGTAATTATTATATATATGTGGTCCAAGTGGGAGATTGTTGGAAAATTTGGACATCACATATATAATATTGATAATTACATGTTATTATTTACTATCATGATAGGTTAGCCCAAATTAAAAGTGATCTAATTTGGTTAGAATTTTATTGGGCTTTTAATTATTAAATAAAGTATGGGTCAAATATGTGTAGATACTCTTCTAATCAAATTCTAATTAATGATAGGCTAATTAGAATTTGATTAGAACTAATATACCAATATTATAAATATTAGGGTTACGGTCCCCAAATTATACACAAGATATCTTTTCTAATATCCCATCATTAGGAAAGAAAGAGCATATATTCTTTGAATTTCTTGTGTGCTAATTTGGGAGATCAAATCCCCAAAACCCAGTAAAACTTCAAGGAATTCATAGATTCAGGTACGCTTCTGTATTTAGTTTTATTCTTCATTTATTCTTGATGATTTGACATGATAGATCCTGATTTATTCAGTTTTATTTTTAGATTTATTTTACAAATCTAACATACACATAGTTAATGGACAGGTGGTGAAAACATTATTAAACCAAAATAAAATGACTTAATTTTAAATCAGAACCAAAAAATTTATAGCATAGTAGATTTTTTGAGGAAAACTTGGTTAGAGTTGACATAATCCACAATTAATCTCAAATCCAGGTCGAAAGTTTGAATCCAACAATAATTGGGTGGATGAACTTTAGCAATATGTGTTCAAAGCATTAACCTCAACAAGATTTTTAAGATTGAAATGATAGCATGTTAGGATAAAAGCTTTGAAAATGTCAATTTCCCCTTTTTTTCATCAAATTTCTTCAAACTTCATTTCCATGTTTAATTAATTATTTAACTTCCTACTTTTCAATTTCAATATTGAAAGCAACTAAGGTCAATTAATTGTATTGTTTACTTTTTCAATAAATTTATTCTACTTTTGATCTGTATAATAATAAATTTAATCTTCAAAGTTTACAAAATTCTATTATTTTGATCATGATTTTAAACAATACAAAAATTTAGCTCTCATTGAATTTCAACAAATTTATAATTAAGACCAATTTGATAAAATTTATAAATATTGAGGATTAAATTTATTAAAAATTTAGAATTAAAACAAAATTAATAAAATGTATAAAATATTAACGGTTACTATACCAATTAAAAGTAAGATAAAATATCAAAAAAATGAAAGCTGTCATTATTTATCTTTAATTTCTCACTTTTTTTCTCCATATCTACATCAAAATTAAAAGGTATTATTAAAGAGCTGTTTTACTTGAAAAGAAAGTTGAAGACATAACTGTTTCCTATTGCACTTGTATCTCAAGTTTTCTTTTTTTTTTTCAAAAAAGAAATTGCAATTTAAGAAAAGAAAAATGGGTTATTAAAAGTAAATGCATGCACTAATTCGAACTTTAGTTGTCGCCTTCTTAGCCTGCTTTTTCTTTTCTTTTTTTTTTCCTCCAAAATAGTCTTTGCTTTGGCTAACGTTGGGTTGGTCATCAAACTTTGCTTCTATACCCAAAACTCTACTCATAGTGAAATTCATCATGAATTATTATGTTTTTGTTTTCATTTTGTCTTTGTTTTTTTTCATATGTCCCTAAGAATTCTTTTCATGCTGATTTAACATTTCATCATGCTTGTAAAAATTGACAATTCAGTTTTATAAGCTGAATGGAAATTTTTAAAAAAAAAATTAGTAAAAACTGAGAATTGGGAATTGAAATAAAACATATACTTAATTTTTTTTTTACTATTTTAGATTTTCTAACAAAAACAATTGATGTTTGTAGTAAACTACAAAATTAATTATTTATATATAGTTTAAATTACATTTTGATGATTAAATTTTATAAAATTTTGTATAACAAAATCCTTTAGAACATCTCTAGTGATCATTGTCGTTGTATTAAATCTTTCAACAAAATCTCTCAAAGATACATCTTCGTGCTTTTTAATAGATATCAAATACGCTGACAATGTTGGAATGTTTTATTTGTCAAAAAACTACTCATAAACAAGCCTGTCAATTGCTCAAAATTCGAGATAGAGTATTGTGCTAGTTGCAAATACCATGCTTGTGTTGAATCTTTCATATTCATGGAAAATGCCTTGCATTCTTCACTTAGGCTTCTTTTGTTTGAATGTAAAAGTTTTTAAGAAAAATATTTTCGGTCTTTTCTAATGTTTGTTTTATGTAAAATAGAATGATTAACATAAAATATTTTCCAATCAACGTAAAATTACCCATTTATTTCCGTAAAATGTTTTATCAATTTTTTTTTGTAAGATAATTTCCAAACTGATAAAGCTCTGTTTACTGTAACACCCTCGATTCGAGTCGGGTCAAAGCACCGGAATGTACCATTCTCTACTACATTCTTCACTTATCAAATATTTTTTATAAACTTTCATAACTTTTCAATTTAGTCCCTTTTGTTATAAAAGTTCAATATTCACTAATTAATCATATTAAATCAATTTTCTTTCTTGTTACACTTTAATCACATAATTTATCTCAATATCTTGTTTCACATATCAAATTGCTATGTATTTCACATCTATTATTTCATCCACATATTTTCCCAAGTTTAACAATTTAGTCCTTGTCATCATAAAAATTTCATATTTTTCCACAATTTCACTTTTACAATACTTTATGCATATTTAATCATCTCATAACACATTCATTAATAATTTCCTTATTCACAAATTAAATAGTTTCACAATTAAATTTTTGTACAATTTTAATTTAGTCCCTATTGACATGTAATTTATTTTTCACCATATAAGCACTTTAATCAAATAATTCATTATAATTTCCTATTTCACATAAAAAATTTCATGCATATTTCTTCTCTTCTTTCAATTAAAAATTTCACATTTTACAATTTAATCCTTGACATTATGGAGATTCATTGTTTACTATAATTTCACCTTAAATAACTTTGTAATTAATTCACTACTTGTCATAAATCTCAAGTGTATGTTTGTTTCATTGAAAACAACTTTTATGAAATATTTTTCAGGAAATCTGCCAAACAACAAAAAATATACTACATAGTTTCATCCAAACACAAAAAAATAGTAGCTTTTCCAGAAAAGTAAGTCATTTTCCGAAAGCCATTTTTAGTGAAACAAATGGAGCCTTAATCTAAAGCACCCAAGATTTTCATGTGGTTTACATAATGTGCTAGGTGATCCTAAGCGTCAACTCTTCCATTATACATCACTTTTGGAAATTTAAAAGTTAGTGGTACACAATGATATAGTACCTCGAGGTTCAATTTTATACTTCTTAACTAACCTGATGACTTAAACTTCTAAAAGTTCTGCATTTTTTTTTCTAATCATTCTATTTTTTCTTCTAGTGTGTTCTTATTTAAGTTCTAACTTTGACTATCATTATCATTATCCTCTAAAAATATCATCAACATCAACATCATCATTACCTCTTGTTGCATGTTGATGTCTGCATGTAGAATGGACAGTTTCTAGCTCCTTTCTATAACGAATCCTGCCCAGTAAGTAACTCTATTTTCTCTCAACTCTTCAATAAGCTTATCGTTCCTTGCATTTCTCTCGTCTCATTGTCTCTTTCTATCTATCTGCTCTTGGATAAATTTTTGTTGCTCTTCGTATCTCCTTTATTGCGAATATATTTTCTCTTCTATAGCTTTCATTCTCTCTTGCATGTCATTGTATTGTTGAAATCCTGACTAACGATGTTGTGAACTCTTATTAGTTGGCGAAGCTTTAAAATTGGGTTGGGTTGGAGGATTATAATAACACAGGGGTATTGGTACAATTGTTTGTTATACCACCGCCTCCTAAGCACTTGTCGGTGGCATAGATAGCGTTGACCTTCTATTGACCTCACTTGAAAAGGTGCCTTGCTTGACTACCATATTTAAACAAGGACACGTTATCTTCGTTGCATTTTCAACCACCCGTTGTACCAAGAAGGCTCCTAACCCTCCGTTCTCCTCAGAATGGCCAAACGTTCACTTTCTAAACGTAAGCACTCCATCAAGTATGAACACGCCCTTGAATCTATGCAGGACCTATCTGAGCATAACAACCTTGTAGTGATCGAATGCATAATGGATTGGGTCCTACAGTGCATGCCCTTCACATATAAGATGATGATAACTTCCTTCATAATGATTTGCCACATCACACTAATAGACAAAAAGGTTTGTCTTATAAATACCTTTATCAGCAATGAAAATGGGATCAACTTTTAGCACCCTAAGGTTACTTTGAACAATTACTTCCTCAAACAATCAGCCTACCATTTTATTCTTATTCTGACTCTCCACCTCTTTAGGCGAATTGACTTGTACCACCTAGTTTTGGCAGGTCTTAAGTTTTGGCGAGCAGAGTGAGTAATCTGTGATATGCAATCTATCAGCCCAAATTGTTGTTTTGGCGTATAGGTCAGTCGCATAGTAGACACCAAAATATTGTGCTAGGATTTTTCTCAGAATGTATTAAGTTGTAAAGAAGATGATATTGGTAAGAGTACTGTACGAGCCCATTTGCCCGGGCCGATTTTAAACCCAAAACCGATAGGGCCCAACAGGCCCATTTTTCTTTTCAGCAAGCTAGGGTTTCTGAAAACCCTAGCGCCGCAAGCCTAGGGCCACTTGCCTAGCCACTTGCCTCTGCCTTCTGGCCACCGCCCCACGTGCCTCTGCCACCGCCATGACCCACAAACAGGAAAGAAACAGCAAACAAGTATAAACATAAGCCATTTTGTATGGATTTTTTTTTAATATTTCGTTCGGCTATAAAAGCCAATTCTAAAGATTGTAACAGGGGTTTTTTTTTTCTTTTTCGATTATCAAAAGGAAAGGAAACAAGTAGATTCAAACAACAGAGCGAAAATCTGAAACTAGTGGGCATCAAAAAACGAAAAGAATATCTAAAAGGCTAAAAGAGAAATCGAGAAAGGCAATCGAAGAAAAAGGGAACAAAGTGTTAAGGTTGATGTTCTTTTTTTTTCTTTTTATCACTTTTTCGAAACTATATTTACAAACTTATTTTCTTTACTTTCTTTAAAAAAAATAGCTTATATACATATATACATATATATATAGTGTCAAAAATAAAAGAAATAAAAAAAATACAAATTTTACCCTCTTGTCGAAATTTTGGCCACATGCGTGCGTCGTGTGGCGGGCAAGAAAACCTACGGAGGACAATCGAGCGACAGGGAGACCGACCCTGAGAGAGAAAAAGAAAGTCATTAGAAATTTTTTTTAAAGGAGTGGAGAATGATTTTTTTTGAAGAGTTTTAGGCCTTAAATAGCCCATCAAAGCAGCGTCGTTTTGGGGTGGCCTCTTAAACACCAAAACGACGTCGTTTGCCTCCGACCGATTTTGACCCGACCCAAAGCCTAGGATCAACGTGTTTTTAAGGAAGGGCTAATTGCACTTTTAGCCCTTCCGCTTTTTTATTGTTTTATATCCAAATTTTCCTTCTTTTTAAATGTCGCCCAATAATTTGTTTTATTTTCATTTTGGTCCTTGTCAAGACGCTGCGTTCTGGGAGAAGGGAATAATTCCCATTTCAGTCCCCCTCCTTTTACGCGGTTTCAATAAGGTCCTCCCCTCTTTTGTTTATTTCAATTCTGCCCCAACACTTTATTTTTTGATTCAATTTTCATCCTTTTTGATTATTTTTACTTATTTATTATAAGATCAATATTTTCTTTTTTTATTTTATTTCTTTATATCTAATGTTATATGTATTATCGTTATTAATATCACTCTCGCTATTATTACGTTACTATTATTATCCTTATCATTTTTATTATGTCTATCATCATTATTATTATTTTCATTATTATCATTGTTTTATTTTATTATTGTTATTATATTATGATTGTCATTATTTTATTTTCATCATTATTTCGTTATTGTCATTATTTTTAATATTTTTCTTTAACATTATTGTTATTATTATTACATTATACTATTATTATTAGTATTATTACTATTGTCATTTTACCATTTATTTTATTTTATTATTATTATCACTATTATTTTACTTTTATTATTCTTGTCATTATTATATCAATATTTCTATGTAATCTACCTTTTTTATTATTATTATCGTTACTATCATTAATTTTATATCTATTATTATTATCATTATTTTTATTTGTATATTATTATTATTACTATTATTATATCATTGTTTTATACATCTATATGTATATTTTTTTTATTATTTAGCATTCATTATTGTTATCATTTTATCGTTATTTCTACTATTATTACTATCGTAATACTTCCAATATATTATATATCATCTTTACTCATATGTATATGTGTTCTCTTATTCTTTCATGTTTAACATCGTGTTTTCACATTTTCATGCTAACTCTCCCCGACATCTCGATTTTTATATAGCGACCAATATTCCGTATTAGTAATTCAGGAAAATCAAGCCCTAACTTACTGGGTTCCGGTTTTCCTTGCTTAAGCTAAATAACGGAATGTCCCTTTTAAAATCACAATTTAAATTTTAAACAAAACACTTTATCTCAGAAATTCTAAATGTCGCGCCCTAACTTACTGGACTCGACACCTAGATACTTCGAGATAAGCTTATTTTTTCAAAAATAGAGGCAATATTCCTAATTTGGATTTTGGAAAACGAGCCCTAACTTCTTCGGGTTCCGATTTCTCGATTCAACAAATAATGAAGATCCTCTTCAAAAGCGAAAATCAAGTTTTAAAAGACGAGCTTAGTTTCGGGAGTCTAAAGTATTGCGCCCTAACTTACTGGACATGATGCTTTATCTCTTCGAAAATAAGAGAGTCTTAACGTCCCTTCCAATTCCTTCAAATTTTGAAAATAAAAAAAAAACATTGTATTTTCGAACCCTTTCAAGTTTTCAACAAATAGGACATCAATCAATTAGTTTGGTACCGATTTCGGGCGTGTCGAGGGTGCTAATCCTTCCTCGCACGTAATCGACTTTCGAACCCGTTTTCTCAAAGTTCGTGGACCAAAAAGCACTGTTTTAGTAAATTAAATGTTTTATTAAAACAAAGGTGATCCGATCACACCAAATAAAGATCGGTGGCGGCTCCCTTCCTTTTCTTTTTCAAAAATCGAGTCGACCACGTCGTTTACTGTTTTATCAAGAAATGGTTACGACAGCTTGGCGACTCCACTGGGGACTCGAAGGTCAAGCCATAGATTGATTGATTTTTGTCCTTTTAATTAAAATGGTTTCGAAAAATCATGCTTCTTTTAATGCACTTTCAATATTGGTCTCGTAAATACTTTGGCATTGCATTGCATGACCGTTGTGGTCACACCTTTAAGTGGGAGCGAGAAGCTATGCCTTCGTGAGGTTTTCATCTCCGCATGGGCTAGTGGACTGCTTTCGGGATACATCCGTACCTATGTCTTCGTGAAGTTTTCACTTCCGCATGGCCATAGAGAAATGTATTCCCCTGAGCCGAACTCGGTCCGTATGAGCCTATAATGGGTGAGGATCGAGGAATCTATTGGTTCGGGTACCTCAAACTTTAGAACTAAACTGCATATAGCAAACCCTAGGAGCCCACCTTAGGTAGAGCTGTGTCAAACCTTAGTGGTCACCCAGATAGGTGTTTTTTTATTTTACTTGCTTTATATTCATGGTACTAACTTGTTGTGTTTCATTCTTTTATGCATATCATTTCATATTTTAAGAGGCATCGATTCACGGTCAGTTTCTGAGTTAGAAAGCTGGTTATGGAAAGTAAATTCCTTGATAAAGTAGAAGACAATGCGGCTGCCCACACATGGTTAGAGCCAAGCCAATTAGAAAACAAGGGACTAAAAGCTAGAATAGCTGAGCTTGGCGGTCTCTACACCACTATCAAGTCAAGACTCGAAAAAGCCAACTGAAGTCAAGCTGAGCAGAATCGAGGAAATGAAAGGTAAGGTTGAAGAGCTAGAATCGGCATTACACAGTAGTGAGCTCCGGATTGAGCTTCTGGAAACGGGAGAAAGGCACTGGGAGGAGAAGCTTCGCCATTCTTGTGAGCAAGTTAGAAGTCGGAACTACCTCATAGGTGAAGTGACAATCCAGATTCAAGAGGTAGCTGATAACCTATAGACTTTGGCTGCGAAAGCTGATGTATTGAGCGTGAGATATGAGCTACCACTGGGTCATGATCAAGAGCTAATCTCCTTGTTTGGGAAAATCAAAACCTTAGGCCTTAGGGCGAAAGCATATTTGTAATCTACTTTATGTAAAGGGTTTTGCCTTCTAATAAAGTTTTCTAAAATGAAGTTGATCAGAATCGATGTCTTCTTCCTGCACTCATGTATTTGCATTGCGTTACATCATATGCATTTAAGTCCATAGAGAGAGCCTAATTAGTTAAAATTAATACAGAGGGAGAGAAAAGAAAAATCTGGAAACTGAGAACTATTACAGTACACGTGCCAAGACAAATAAAATGGATCAAAGATTTGAACAATTTCAGAAAGACCTGCAAGACTAGATGCAAGAGCAAATGGCAAAACTCCAACAAGAGATGAGGGATCAGATGTTGGAGTCTCAAAAGAGCACGATGGCTCAAATGGCCCAAATGCTGAGTGGGGCAATGGACAAAGGAAAAGGTCCCATGAAAATTACAGGAGAAGAGAGCGAAGGCATTCCTCTGAGTTTTACCCCACCACATGTGCCAGCACAGCATGAAGAGTATCCCCAAAGGCCATCTATCACGATTAGGCCTCAACAAAGGCAAAATGATATTAGACCACCCACGAACTCCCGCGTTGGCTCAGGATCTAATCCAGGAGATAGCCCAGCCAATCTCGATTTGAATTAGCAGAGAGGGATGGGGCAATAGTTGAATCCTCGAGGCAATTAGAGGATCGTTGTAGATGGTTGGAAGAAAAGTTTAAGGCTTTGGAAAATACTGATCACCTCCATAGTATTGACGCAAAAGATTTGAGTCTGGTTCCAGATTTAGTGCTTCCTCATAAGTTTAAGATGCCAGAATTTGAGAAGTACAATGGGACCAGCTGTCCTGAAGCCCACATCACTATGTTCGTAGAGCGGATGATAGCTACGTGAACAATTATCAACTTTTGATTCATTGTTTTCAAGAGAGCTTAGTGGGGGTGGCGTCCCGATGGTACAATCAACTCAGCCGTGCTAATATTAGTTCTTGGAGAGACCTAGCCCAAGCCTTTATGAATCAATACCATCATGTCACGGACATGGCACCGGATAGAATTACTTTGCAAAGTATGGAAAAAAGACAAAATGAGAGTTTCAGACAATACGCGCAAAGGTGGAGGGAGGTCGCCATGCAGGTTCAACCGCCCCTCTTAGAAAAAGAAACTACCATGCTCTTCATCAACACCCTGAAGGCTCCTTTCATAACCCATATGATAGGGAGTACCACTAAGAGCTTCGCCGACATGGTAATGGCAGGGGAAATGATCGAACATGCGATCAGATGCGGCAAGATTGAAGCAGGGGAAACCGCTAGAAGGTCTGCTCCTAGAAAAAAGGATGACGAGGTGAACAATACAAACATGAGGGACCCAAAGTTAATTACCATTAATCAGCCAAAAATGGTGACTACTGAGTATCAAGGTTCATTAAGGAAAGAATCTCGCACAAGGAAAAACATTGAAAAACTCCAATTTACGTCAATCCCTGTGACGTATAAGGAGTTGTACAAAGTTTATTTGATGCACACGTTGTGTCCCCCCAATATCCAAAACCGATGCAACCTCCATACCCAAAATGGTATGACCCAAACACTCAGTGTAACTACCACGCCGGGATCACAGGCCATTTGATAGAAAATTGCCTTACTTTCAAGAAATTGATGGAAAATCTCATCAACATGGGTATTGTGAAGTTCAATGACGGAGCAATGGTATACCCGAAGAGAACCGAGGAATAAAAGTTTTCTGAGCGTCTGCCTTTATGTACTTGGGAGTGTTTTGAACAATGAGACTGTGGAAGAAATATGTATTTTTAAAGTTAAAACACACTTGTTGCTTCAAGCCTGAAGCAATAAAATTTCTTTTGAGAAGTAAGCTTGTGTCCAGAATTTTTCATTTCAATCAAATGCATCTTTCTAAGTAAATATTTTCGTTATTTACATCTTATTCTATACATTTTTTCAATTTTTATTCATGACCATGTCATACGAATAATCATCCTTAGGATCATTTATTCTTTGGATTTCCTGCCCACAATGGGCCCCCAGATATCAATGACGTGAGCGATACTATTCATCGACTCCCTTTTTAGTGAGATATGTATCTAGAGGGATCTAAGGGCTTTGAAGATGACAAAGATTGCAACTTACTTCCCCAATGTAGATCCTACCTTATGAAGTGTCAGCAGACGCTATGAACTAACGAAGGAGATGAAGATGCAAGCGTAGCTCCTCGTAGGAATAAGGCAAGGCATCGTTGAGCTATTTTTAGGAATTCAAGATGTTTTCGCACGATCATATCAAGACATGCCAAACTACTACAACATGGGTATGCTGTTAAGGTTGGGGTTTAAAGAACCCATGTTTTACAATAGCCTAGCTAATCAAGAGGCTAGGGCTATTGGTTCACCAAGAAAGGGAAATTGCATCTGTTATGCCATAAAATGCCAAATCGAGGAAGACTGTGCCTTCTCCATTTTCCCTATATGAAGCATGGATGTTAACAAACCAGTCTCCTCAAAAGCTTTTGGCCAACATCGATTCATATTCCTGGTCGTTGGTTACCTCACTGAGAGGGTGAAGGTCGCTTCATAAGCCAAAATTACAAAGTCGGCAATCATCATAAAAAAAATTCAAGATTTTTTTGGAAAAATGGCTGAGACTTGTAAAGGTTGGCATAGAGAAGTTACCATTTACCTTGAACGTTGGCTAGGACTTTTGCCGGGGCATCTTTCCCATTAGTTTATGAAAGGGAAACAATTGTTGGAAGATAAGATTCCTTTTCCCAAACTTGGATTGAATTAGATGAAGCAGAATGCCACCAGTAAGCTTGATTGAAAGTATTCAGCAAGGTCAAATGTACCAAAAATGGATACGGGCTTGACAAAAAAGTTCGCTCAAGAGAATTTCAGGAAGAGGACATAGCGTTAAGAGAGATTCTTCTTATCCAAAAGAAGTCCAAAGAAAAAGTAAATGCCTTATACAGCAAAGAAGGCCTGTTCTAGGGAAAAATGGGTGTTAACCAATATGGATGGCAAGGATCTGCCCAATCCGGTGAGTTCAGATTCAATAAAAAAGTTTTCCAATAAAAAAATAATAAAAAATATAAAAAATTACAAAAAAAACACGAAAAAGGAAAAGAAAAAGAAAAAAAGAGAGGCCAAGGCGAAAACCCGCAAAGGGCACTTTGAGACTAAAGGGTATTTGAGTTGAAAACCCGAGAAGGGCAGCTCAAAATTTTGATCGAAAGTAGGGCATACAGTAGTATTGCTATGCTCGAAGAAGTATGTTACGTCTTGGGGCATCGACAAAGTACTCTGGATCCCCTAAACACATATTAAGCTCAAAATGGTCCTCGAGAAGTTGGAACAGAGAAGCTCAAGCTACAATATCTGGGGTACTTAGTTTCCATTTTACCCATTTTTGTTACTTATGGTTATTTTTATTCCTTTCAAAAAACCACCGATAAATTTCCTTCTTAATTACCTTTGCTAGCTTTGATTAACTTGTTTGTTTCGAGCTATGCTCCCAATCAGTTTCCTTTTTGTCCATTGTTACAATCTTTTTCAGGCATTTTGCATTGAAATAACGATTAGTGGACTAATAATACTTTCATAGAAGGAGTTTTGCATATTACTCTGGAAGCTTCTGAGTAATACAAGGACCTGAAATAGGACTATTGTTTAGAACTCACTCAGCTCAAGTTTGGAAATATTGGAGAAAGATGATTATCTCTTTGGACCTTTTATTGGTTGAACAAAAGACAATACATTTCGTCGGTGATACGACCTTGACAGATAACGAGCAATGTCAACCCAGCAGTACAAAGGGATCATTCTCGAGAAAAAAAATGATACTCTGCATTCATGCACATATCAGGCCTACACATTTGGTCATTACACCAGTGAATGGTGTAACCGATCAAATTGATCCTATACCTTGGAGTTACAGCAGGATGGATAGAAGAAACCAAATGTTATTCTCCTAAAGTTGCAGTGAGAGATGCAAACTTTATGTCCCAGAAGGTACAGTGGAAGGGACTCTGAAATCACGGCGGGGCAAGGTTATTGAGCAGAATATGATCATTTTTCTGGGTTTTCTATCGAAGATACTGGCTGAACGAGAAAGCATGATAACGCATCAGTGATAGAACCTTAATGAACTACGAGCAATGACGACCCCAAGCATTTAAAAAGGGATCATTTCATTTTGCATTCATACATCATTTCAAAGCACGTTTAGTTAGGAGCATTCGACTCATTTTGATCATTGTATCCTAATCATCATAAAAAGGCCATTCTCATGACATTCTGCATTCATGCAAGTGTCATCCATAACACATGTAGTTAGGAGACTTTAAGTCGTTCCGATCATAACATCCTCATCATTTGCATAAGCATAAGCACATAAAATTAATTCTACAGGACAGGTTCCTCAAAGAACGATGTAGCGATATTGAAGTTCAGATTTTATTCCCTCAAGATGGTAGTGGGGCAGACTGAAGATTGAAGTCTTCCTGAAGATAGTAAGGAAGCAAATTGAAAAGTTCAGATTTTGTTCCCTAGAGATGATAGTGGAGCAGACTGAAGATTGAAGTCTTCCTGAATATAGTAAGGAAGCACATTGGAAAGTTCAGATTTCGTTCCCTCAAGATGGTAGTGGGGCAGGCTGAAGATTGAAGTCTTCCTGAAGATAGTAAGGAAGCAAATTGGAAAGTTTTGAATTCTTATTTCCTCGACATTCCAGTGGAGTAGGTTGAGATTACAAATCCCGTCTCCCTGAGTTAACAATGAGGTTACATCCTTAATTCTTTGAAGTTTCAGTAAGAGAAGATGGAGATTACAAATCTCTTCTCCCTGAATTCTTATTTCCTCGAAGTTCCCGTAGAGTAGGTTGAGATTACAAATCCTGTCTCTCTGAGTTAACAATGAGGTGACATCCTTAATTCTTTGAAGTTTCAGTAAGAGAAGATGGAGATTACAAATCTCTTCTCCCTGAATTCTTATTTCCTCGAAGTTCTCGTGGAGTAGGTTGAGATTACAAATCCCGTCTCCCTGAGTTAACAATGAGGTGACATCCTTAATTCTTTGAAGTTTCAGTAAGAGAAGATGGAGATTACAAATCTCTTCTCCCTGAATTCTTATTTCCTCGAAGTTCCCGTGGAGTAGGTTGAGATTACAAATCCCGTCTCCCTGAGTTAACAATGAGGTTACATCCTTAATTCTTTGAAGTTTCAGTAAGAGAAGATAGAGATTACAAATCTCTTCTCCCTGAATTCTTATTTCCTCGAAGTTCCTGTGGAGTAGGTTAAGATTACAAATCCCGTCTCCCTGAGTTAACAATTAGGATAAGTCCTTATTTCTTTGAAGTTTCGGTAGAGAAGATGGAGATTACGAATCTCTTCTCCCTAAATTCTTATTTCCTCGAAGTTCCCGTGGAGTAAGAAGTAAATCAAAGACATCAGTCTGGTGGTCCCTGAGTTTGCAGGGATCAGATTGAGGAAAGCAGATTTGACTTTCCTGAAGTTGCAGGAAGCAGATCGAATACATCAGTCTGGTGATCCCTGAGTTTGCAGGGATCAGATTGAAGAAAGTAGATTTGATATTCCTGAAGTTACAGGAAGCAGATCGAATACATCAGTCTGGTGATCCCTGAGTTTGTAGGGATCAGATTGAAGATAGCAGGTTTAACATTCCTGAAGTTGCAGGAGCAGATTGAAGATAACAAGTTTGGCGATCCTGATGTTACAGGAGCGAATTGAAAGAGCAGATCGAAGATGCAAGACTTATCTCCCTAAAAGCGCAACAGCAAATTGGAGCTACAAGTCCTATCACTTCGAAATGGCGATGGTGCGAGTCAAAGCAACAAGATGCGATGGACGAAACGAGGCTACAAAAGAAGTCGAGGGCTTAGCAGGCCCGGGCAAAATGGGTCTTTTGAAAGTCTTTGCTCCATTCTCGTTACACGACGATGAGCAAAGACGGGCAGCTGTACGAGCCCATTTTCCTGGGCCAATTTTAAACCCAAAACCGACAGGGCCCAACAGGCCCATTTTTCTTTTCAACAAGCTAGGGTTTCTGAAAACCCTAGCGCCGCAAGCCTAGGGCCACTTGCCTAGCCACTTGCCTCTGCCTTCTGGCCACCACCCCACGTGCCTCTGCCACCGCCATGACCCACAAATAGGAAAGAAACAGCAAACAAGTAGAAACATAAGCCATTTTGTATGGATTTTTTTTTAATATTTCGTTCGGCTATAAAAGCCGATTCTAAAGATTGTAACAGGGGTTTTTTTTTTTTTTTTTCGATTATCAAAAGGAAAGGAAACAAGCAGATTCAAACAACAGAGCGAAAATCTGAAACTAATGGGCATCAAAAAATGAAAAGAATATCTAAAAGGCTAAAAGAGAAATCGAGAAAGGCAATCGAAGAAAAAAGGGAACAAAGTGTTAAGGTTGATGTTCTTTTTTTTTTCTTTTTATCCCTTTTTCGAAACTATATTTACAAACTTATTTTCTTTACTTTCTTTAAAAAAAGTTTATATACATATATATACATATATATATATAGTGTCAAAAATAAAAGAAATAAAAAAATACAAATTTTACCCTCTTGTCGAAATTTCGGCCACCGCGTGCGGTGGCCGGCGACTGAGCCTACGGCGGAGGACAATCGGAGCGGCACCGGAGACCAGCCTCTGCAGAGAGAAAAGAAAGCTGTTGGAAATTTTTTTTTTAAAGGGAGTGGAGAATGATTTTTTTTTCTGAGTTTTAGGCCTCAAATAGCCCATCAAAACGACGTCGTTTTGGGGCTGGCCTTAAACACCCAAAACGACGTCGTTTTGCCTCCGACCCGATTTTGACCCGACCCAAAGCCTAGGATCCGCGTATTTTTTAAGGAAGGGCTAATTGCACTTTTAGCCCTTCCGCTTTTTTATTATTTTATATCCAAATTTTCCTTCTTTTTAAATGTCGCCCAATAATTTGTTTTATTTTCATTTTGGTCCTTGTCAAGATTGCGTTACGGGAGAAGGAATAATTCCCATTTCAGTCCCCCTCCTTTTACGGTTTCAATAAGGTCCTCCCTCTTTGTTTATTTCAATTACGCCCCAACACTTTATTTTTGATTCAATTTTCATCCTTTTGATTATTTTACTTATTTATTATAAGATCAATATTTTCTTTTTTATTTTATTTCTTTATATCTAATGTTATATGTATTATCGTTATTAATATCACTCTCGCTATTATTACGTTACTATTATTATCCTTATCATTTTTATTATGTCTATCATCATTATTATTATTTTCATTATTATCATTGTTTTATTTTATTATTGTTATTATATTATGATTGTCATTGTTTTATTTTCATCATTATTTCGTTATTGTCATTATTTTTAATATTTTCTTTAACATTATTGTTATTATTATTACATTATACTATTATTATTAGTATTATTACTATTATCATTTTACCATTTATTTTATTTTATTATTATTATCACTATTATTTTACTTTTATTATTCTTGTCATTATTATATCATTATTTCTATGTAATCTACCTTTTTATTATTATTATCGTTACTATCATTAATTTTATATCTATTATTATTATCATTATTTTTATTTGTATATTATTATTATTACTATTATTATATCATTGTTTTATACATCTATATGTATATTTTTTTTATTATTTAGCATTCATTATTGTTATCATTTCGTCGTTATTTCTACTATTATTACTATCGTAATACTTCCAATATATTATATATCATCTTTACTCATATGTATATGTGTTCTCTTATTCTTTCATGTTTAACATCGTGTTTTCACATTTTCATGCTAACTCTCCCCGACATCTCGATTTTTATATAGCGACCAATATTCCGTATTAGCAATTCGGGAAAATCAAGCCCTAACTTACTGGGTTCCGGTTTTCCTCGCTTAAGCTAAGTAACGGAATGTCCCTTTTAAAATCACAATTTAAATTTTAAACAAAACACTTTATCTCAGAAATTCTAAATGTCGCGCCCTAACTTACTGGACTCGACACCTAGATACTTCGAGATAAGCTTCTTTTTTTTCAAAAATAGAGGCAATATTCTTAATTTGGATTTTCGGGAAAACGAGCCCTAACTTACTGGGTTCCGATTTCTCGATTCAACAAATGACGGAAGATCCTCTTCAAAAGCGAAAATCAAGTTTTAAAAGACGAGCTTAGTTTCGAGAGTCTAAAGTATGGCGCCCTAACTTACTGGACATGATGCTTTATCTCTTCGAAAATAAGAGAGTCTTAACGTCCCTTCCAATTCCTTCAAATTTTGAAAATAAAAAAAAAAAACATTGTATTTTTGAACCCTTTCAAGTTTTCAACAAATAGGACATCAATCAGTCATTTTGGTACCGATTTTGGGTGTGAGGGTGCTAATCCTTCCTGCACGTAATCGACTTTCGAACCCGTTTCTCAAAGTTCGTGGACCAAAAAGCATTGTTTTAGTAAATTAAATGTTTTATTAAAACAAAGGTGATCCGATCACACCAAATAAAGATTGGTGGCGACTCCCTTCCTTTTCTTTTTCAAAAATCGAGTCGACCGCGTCATTTACTGTTTTATCAAGAAATGGCTACGACAAGAACTAAGAACTTTGTAAGTCGGGTCAATTGTCAAAAGTATCGTGCGCATAGTTCATTTAGTTACTATGCTAGTTATGCTCTAACGAGGTGGTTGGGATTGAAAAGAATGGACAAACCAAGAAAAAAAAATATAAATATATATTAGATTTTCATAGCTATAAACCATTTATAATGATAGTCTTGAAAGTTTGTGCACGTGTCAAGTTCCAATGGGAACTTAGGTTATATATATTTATGCTAAAGAAAAGGGGGAGTTTTTTCTTCCTTCTTCAAAAGTTCTGCTATTTGAATATTAAGGAACCAACAATATTTATTTCTCCTTTACACTGAAGTTGAAATTCTGGATTTTATCAATGATTACTCCTTGACAAAGTAAGTTTTATGATTCTGCATGTTAAAGTTATGAAAGATTAAGTCTATAAGAGTGCATGAATAGTAAAATGAAGAAGTAAGGCTTTGTATGAGGGTTATCTAGGTTTGAAATGATGGTTAAACGAGTGAGTTTTAATGGTGTTCCTATGTTTTATAAGCAGTAGTTGCTATAGTTCCTTGTTGGATGTTGGATTGGGGGTTCAGGCTGCTACCTATGGTTGTCAAGTGAGTCTCTAAATTGGCTATTATGTGGTACTATTCATACCTTGATGTTTGCGGAACAAAGCGAAAGGTGATGCCAAGGTCATGAAAGGTATAGTAGGTAAGTTAAGTGTTTCCTAAAGGATATCTATGGTTGAGTGAATATTGTTGAGAATAAAGTGTAAATTGGGTACAGAGTTTGATGAGTTCAAGCAAGTGTTGAATGATGCATGTGTAACAGCCTGAATATAGTCCTAATCGAAACGGTGGTTTCGGGACCACGAATCCAAATCGAAATAATAAATTTTATATTATTTTAAATGCTTATTATATGTGAATTAATGGGTGTGAAATTTTCGTATTAAAATTTAATCGTTTTAGTGCTTAATTTTGAAAAAAGAGTTTAATTGCATAAAATGGAAGTTTTGTGATTGAATGTGAAAGTATTTAATTGAAGGTGGTTTCTTTAGTTGAGGTATTAAAATTGAAATTTAGCCAAAAACATAAGGATAGTGGCCGGCCATCATTATGCATGTAATAGTGTTAGTATATTTTATTATATTTTAATATATTTTGTGTTATATGAATGGATTATCATATTATTAATAAAACAAAAAGGAAGAAAAACATTTGCATGTTCTTCTTCTCATCTCACTTGGCCGAAAATAAGAAAGAAAATAGGGAAAGAATTCCAAAGGGGTTTTGGCACTTCTTAGACTCAATTAAGGTATGTTTTAGTTTGAAATGTTGATAAATTTTATGAAATTGTGATTGTTGTTAACACTACTTTTAAGCCCATGTGATAATTTTGTATATTGAGCATGTATGCGTGTAGTGTCATCGAAGATAGCTTGAGTTTTGAGATGATTTTTAGCATTAAATGAAAGACTTATGTTAGATGAACATTTGTTGTTTTTGGGTTGTTGATGAATGTGGTTAATTAAGGGTTTATTTGAAAAAGAAAAGAATTTTAAAGTTTAAAATGTCAAAGAAATGAAGTGGATAGATTTGTAATGGAGGGATGAATATTCGACCATTTGTAAATGTAGTTAAATCCTTGATATTTTGTGTTTTGAGCTACAAGGATTAATTTGTAAACATTGTAAATGTTGGAGGTAAAATGGTAAATGGTACTATTAAGTATTTATGGATTAAATTGAATGGAAATGTATTTAAATGAGTTTAATTTGAACTTAATTACATCAAGAACAAAAGGAAACGGGATTGGATCGGGGAAAAATGAAGTTACGAATAATAGTGAAGCTTGATTCGTAAATTTTCGAGGTAAGTTTTAAGTAGTTGGATGAATTGAATTCAATCTTATAGTATTGTATATTGTTTATAAATTGTAAACATTATAATTTCTTAAATTGCCGAATGCACCTTGGAATAAATAGAATTAGAAAAGGTGAAGTAATGATGATTGAAGGATAATATATTCATGAATGTAAAAAGTTGAAATTGCCGAATGCAATAGTGACGAAAGATGGAAATTGAGTTGTTGATTGTGTATGAAATTACGAATAGATTTATGTAAAATTTAGTAAATGCCGATTTGTATTAGTATTTGAATAAGATGAGTTGAGAATGCATGAATGTTAATAGAATTTTAATGGAATTGAAAATCAAAGAAAAAGTTTCGTAAAAGGCACTATGTGTGCGGATTAAAGAGTAATGGCACTATGTATGCGATACATTACTATTATAAAGCACTATGTGTGTGGATTAAAGAGTAATGGCACTATGTGTGCGATACATTACTGTTATAAGGCACTATGTGTGTGGATTAAAGAGTAATGGCACTATGTGTGCAATACATTACTGTTATAAGGCACTAAGTGTGCAGATTAAAGAGTAATGGCACTATGTGTGCGATACATTACTGCTATAAGGTACTATGTGTGCGGATTAAATAGTAATGGCACTATGTGTGCGATACATTACTGTCAAATAGTACCACGTGTACTCTTTCTCTAGTAATGGCACTACGTGTGCGATACGTTACAAAATTAGCACCGCACGTGTGGAGTTACAGAGACTTGGGAGGCATAAACTGTTGAAATGAGAAACATGAGAAACGGAACATGGGTATTGTGATACTAAGTATCTTAATGAGCATGTATTGGTGAGGTATGATATAATTGTTAGTAAAATCTAAAACTAAGATGTGATTATCAAACTTGAGCTATATATATATATTAAATACGGTGTATGATGAATGGTAGTATAAATTGCATTTGGAAATTATGAATTCGATATCGATTATATTGGTTTGAATAAAATGTTTATTGATTAGTTGCATAGTTGTTACCGTTGCTTAAAACTTACTAAGCTATATTAGCTAATTACTTTATGTGTGTTTATTTGACTATGATATAGATTTTGAAAGCTTGCTCGTACTCGGGGATCGTCGTCGAAGTCAATCACATTATCATCTCTTTTGGTACCTTTTTGTATTCGAACCCAAGGTCCTTGGCATGTATAGGCTGAATTACTTGTTGAAATGTTTTAAATGGTGTAAATGTGTATGTATTTGAATGCCATTCGAAAATGGCTTGTCCATCTTGTTAATCTTGGAATTTATATTTTGGTTTGATGATTATGTTTGGTTGTGATTTTGGTTGATTTGGTTTTAGTATATATAAGTAAGGTTAATGTAGAGTTTAAAAGAAATGGAGTAAAGATGTTATAAACTAGTTAACCATATTTTGCAATGAAATAGTTTTTGGTTAACAGCAATGATGTGATTTTGAAAAATCAAAAAAAAAAAAAAGGAGAAATGGAATTAGAAAGTTAATAAGATATAGAATTAAAGTTTATTGTGTATATTTTTATATGAAAGAAATAGAGTAGGCAAAGGAATTTTATATTATGAGATATTTAGATTTTAGTGAGACTGGTTCGAATGACTTCATGATTCCTGTTTTGTCTTAGAAAAATTTTTAAAAATTGTACAAAAATAATCATGGAGCATAGTTTATATGCTTAGAATCCTTAATGAGTCTATTTTGTTTTGGAATAAACGAGAACATTATTTGAATTCTGTACAATGAGATAACTTAGTTTTGTAAAGATAGGTTAGAACTATCAAACAGTGAAACAGGGGAAACTTTAATGAATAAACTGTACTAATTGGTCATATGAAAAATTCTGAAAAAATTATAGTAAGAAGATATATAAGTCTAGTTTCAAGGAAAATTTACGGATATAAATTTCGAGTTTTGTAACTCAAGTTATGGTCAATTTAGTCAACATGATGCAGATGGACAGTTTCAATTTTTATGCCCCGAATTAGTAGTTAAGTCTAGTAATACCTCATGCTCGACTCCGGCAACGGTCTCGGGTAAGGGGTGTTATAGCATGAGTAATGTAAGGTGAAGCATGGTTGTACTTGAATGTTTGAAATGTAAGTTATGTGATGTGTGTTATATTGGTTGCTTATTATGGATTAAGAAGACTGAGCTTAGTTTGTTTTGATGTATGAAGTGTCTACAAGTAAATATGTTTTGAAACCGAGCTCTAGCATTTGTTGCAGACTCGAAGATACATGTGACACAGATTTAGCCTGGACTGGTAATCTTACATGTATATTAAGACATGACAATAACTCCTTCTAAAAAGAAACTAAAGGGAAGTGATTACCCAATGGGGTTCTTTGCGTGTCCCAGGACGATGATGGACAAAACTTACAAAATATGAGTTTAGGAAAATCTATATTGTAAGCACGTCAGGAAAAAAAAGCCTTTGTGGCGAACTCTGAGAGAATAGCCTTTGTAGTGAACTCTGAGATAATAGCTTTAATGGCGAATTATGAAGGGATAACCCTTGTGGCATACTGCAAATGGAATGCCCTTGTGGCGTGTCTTAATAGGACTCTCAATAAAGAACTTTGAAGAATGTTCTTTGTGGTGTACCACAATAAGGCCTTCATGGCATATTCTAATGAATTTCTCTTGTGGTGAGTTCTGTATGGCTCCTAAAAGTAATTAGTGAAATCAATAAGGATGAAATATATCTATGGACTATATGGTAAAGTATTTCATAAGACTAAAACACGGTCAAAAATAACAAATTGAAGGGATATAGAGAAGTAATAGGTTAATATTGAAAATGTATGCTGAATAAGGATGTGAGCTTGGTATGTTCGAGCAAAGTACTTGTCATCTGTGTATGTGTTACTTTTGAATCATAATGAGGTGCCAACTCAGATTTGAAGGATATAAGTGATGTATCGAAGACATTGAATGAGAAGGAAATAGTTTCAGAGTGAAGTATGGTATCTAACGCGTATAAAGGATAAAACTTGAGGAAGCATTCGCAAAAGACAAAGTTGAAAGTTAAGAATGATGAAATTGTTTATATAAATTATTAGTTACAATGTACAGATATGACTCAGGTAAATGATGTTTTCCTCAATAATTTTTTATAAACTTACTTGTGTGTGTTATGTTATAGATGAGTTTATGTGGAATTGCGCCAAGAGTGATGATGCTAGGACTACGCTAAAAAGTGGCATATCGGGTTTTTATGCATACAGAGCGAGCTTCGCGGCATGTCCAAAGATTGAAATGTTACTTAGAGGTTCATTCTTTGAGGTATCTGTAATTGATTAGGATTTTAGTTTAGATATTATTATAATTTAATTACCATGTATTGTAGTTGTATTTACTCTTTGTATATACTTGGGTGTTTTAGTTTGAAATTTTGTAATTAAGATGTAATTATCCATAACTTGTATAAGTAGATTAAGCTTGTGTCTATATTCGTGTGGTAATATCTAACATTCAGATTCGATTAATCGGGTCGGGTTGAGGGCATCATAAGTTTGGTATCAGAACACAGTTTAGCCGATTCTTAGACCGTAAAGAAGTGAAGAAGTTATGCATAATACGTTGGTTGTTGTAAATCTCGATCTAAATCATAATTTAACTTAATTATCTATTGCAAACATCATTTAACAGCATAATACAGTTATGTGGCAGTTCAATTTCATATATGGAATAATTTATCTAGTTTTGCATTTATTTCAATTTAGTCCTTAAAACAAAAAATGTCATAACTTTCAAATTTGAGCTTTGATTTTGAACTCGATCTCAATTCCATCCTTCTATAGTCTAGTAAAACCTATGTTTACAAAAATTTCATGCCAAATTTAAAATTATTACACTTTAGTCCCTATGTTCAAAACTAACAACTTTTACTTTACAAACTCTAGTTCTTTTACATATCTAAGCTTCAAATCTAACCAAATAACCACAAAAGCTTCAAGAACACATCAATGATAACTTTTATAAACTTTAACTATTTTGCAAAATAGTCCCTAGGCTAGCTAAATCCAACTCCTAAATAGTCCCTAGGCTAGTTAAATCTAACTCCTAAGATCTAAAAAATATAAAAATTACAAGAAAATGACTAAGTTAAGTTTACCAATCAAGGACCAAAATTTTTGAAGCTAAACCCTAACTCCCTTTTTTTTTTTTCGTGAGAAGAAGATGATAGATAAAGATAAATGAAATGTTTAAGCTTTTGTGTCTTTTTTTTTTTTTTTGTTAACTATTATACATATAATAATATAAATATAACTTAGCATATATATTTTATAATAAAAGTATCATCATAACCGTCCATTGGCCAAATTCCCACTTTGGTCATTGGCTTAATACTAATTAACCCTTTTAACAAATAAAAATCAATAGCGATTAATTTTTACATTTTTTATGATTTAGTCTTTATACCTTAATTAATCATTCAATCAACAAAGTTATTATACGAAATTCAAAATGAAATTAATATAGACTCATAAATATTAAATAATAATATTTACTGACTCGATCATCGAAAAACGAGGTTCCGAAATTATCATTTTCGGTACCACTAATATGGGCTGGTATAGAGCCACTGAAGACGAGGTAGTCTTTTGGAGGTTGAGTTGAGAGAAAGAAGAAGATGTAGTGTGTGTGCAGGTGTATGTAGGAAGTGTCCTGTGAATTGTTGCATAAGCTTTTTTATAGTGGGGGACAAGATTACCTACGTGTTTAGATGCTATTGACATTGAGATCTGATCTAGTTTCCTGACAGTGACGATGAAATGACTTCTTAAGATATGACGTCTTAAGACAGCTGGGTAATCAATAGTTCTGAACTTCTCACGTGCATCCCATATAAGTTCAATGAAGGTATGATGTTGTGTGAGGTTTGCTAGGTTTAAGTTTGCCTACGGTAAAAGGTGAAAGGTATTGTATCTTAATTAGGTCTGCCATATACACACGGTTTGCTAAGGGATCAACTTCATTGGAAGACACGTGTTGGGGTGCGCTGTGTAGGTATACCATTTTTTTTTGTAAAATATATCACAATTATTTTTAAAAAATTATTATTTATTAATATGAAATAATTAAGTTAAATATAAGGTTAATTTTTTAAATATATTCTTCAAAATAGGCTTGCTTTGGCATGATGTTGGCTGGCCATTTGCAAACAAGGTAAGAAAAAACATAAACTTTGCTTCTATAACAAAAACTCAATTTAATATTGAAACTCATGGTCAAATATTAGGTTTTTGTTTTATTTTGTCGTGATTTTTTCATCTCCCTAAAATTTTTTGCATTGTGGTTTAATATTTTAGGTAATAAGATTTCTTGAGTACCTTTCAATTTTAAAATTGAATAAATTAATTTTTTAAAAGAAAAATCAGAATAATTTAATCTATGTAAATTTTAAAAGTAAGCAACTAAAAACAATTAATCATGATGTTAATTTTTCATAAATTGTACATGATTTTGATTGGTATATTAAAAATTTAGCGTTGAAAGTTTACAAATTTTATCAATATGGTCTTAATTTAACAAATTTATCCCACAACATTTTTACATATGTGTAAATGTTGAGGCATAATTATTGAATTTTTACAATAAATTTTAAAATGAAAAAATATATATATCAACATTGAAGAATAAATTTGTTATTATGCCAATTAAAATTATATACGATTGATAGAAAACATTAATATTATAATTAATTATCCTTAATTACTTACTTTTAAAATTAACATAAATTAAATTATTCTAATTTTTTAAAAATATTTTACCTAATTTTAAAATTGAGTGATACCGAATAAATCCTTTTACCTGTACTATTAAGTTCAATTGATAGAATAAAAATAGTAAATTGAATCTAAAATTTAAGAACAAACCAAAACGAATAAAAATCCAGATTTGGAAATTGGGAAAAAATTAACAAAAAGTTTGAGCTTTTTCAGTATATTTTGGTTCGTTTCAAACATTTGATTTTTGAAAATATTTTTCTAATTTTTTTTAAAATTGAATATCGAGTTAGTGTGGTTAATCGAAATTAACTTGGTTAGAAAATTACAAAAAATACTCTCTTATAATTAAAATAAATCATATTATTTGAGAGTATTTTAATCCTTTTATATTAACAAAACCAAGAAAATATATATATTGAAATATTCAAACCCATGCAATTTAATTAATAAAATCTTAAATTTACCACTCAACCAAAGTTTTATTTTGATATTTTTACATATTTTTTAATATTCACGTTTTATTATCTCCACCGTTGTATATCTATATTATTAATAAAACCCTTGACGATTTATTATCTCCATCAATTGTATAATTAATTTCAAACCATATGTCTTATTGTTTGTTGTATGTTACTTTTAAACAAGCATTTGTGTTTTAAATTTGTAGTTTCAACACGCATATGTGAGTGATAGAATTTTAGTATTTGATTGAATTGGTATCAAATTAACTCGACAACATGGTAAACAATTTAATCTAATTTTTATCATTTAAATAACCTACACATTTTATATGTTATTAATAATTGATTTTAAAACCATAAATTTCACTATTTATTATATGTTATTTTTAAATAAATGTTTGTGTTTCAAATTTTGTGATTACTATATGCGTGTGATAGTATTTCTAGTATGAATTATTTTTAGAGTAAACATTTTTGCAAATATCAACTATTGATTCAACAAAAGGCTAAAGGTGTACTAAGTTTGTCTTAATTTTCTTTTTAAATAAAATTAATTAGATTGGATCAATCAGTTGAAAGAAATAAAAATTAATTAATTAATAAATTAGTATGAATTGATTGAACCAAAATTTATAAATTTTTGAAACATTTTAATAATTTATTTAGTTAAACAGAAACCAACAATGTAATTGATAATTGATAATCTAATTGTAAATTTTGTTTTTGAAGTATGCATTTCATGCGCTCCTTTTAAACATAAAAATAAGTTTGGCAAACATCTAATCACAGCTTATAAATGGAACAGTAATACATTAGGAAACCCTAAACCCTAATGGAAGAAATATCAACTCGAAGCAACGATACGGGAAAAGCCTCTCATCGGTGTCGTCTTGGTGTCCGACACGGACACGCCGCCACGACACGACCGATTACGTCATCGGACATGCCTTGAAGCGTGTCAAAAATGACACTCGAGTCGCACATGATCTTGGTTTTATTTTTACAGAGAATGAAAAACAGAGCAAAGCAAAGGTTTGGGAAATGATGGCTGGCATGAAGGGGTTCGGAGGACGCTGAAACAGCGATCATGGAAGCTAAAGGAAGGACGGACATGAACAAGAGACATGAAGGCGAGGCTGTTGAAAAAGAAGATGAAAGGACTTAGGAAGGGTTCGATGGTAGTAGATGATCTGATTTTGAAGAAGAAGATCTGGCTTCAGGGCAATCTTTTCATTTGGGAAATGAGGTCTGATAACTTCTCCAATAAATTTTGTGAGTTTCAAGATGGGATTAATATTGGTAAACAGCTGGGACGCAATCCCATAGCCTCCATCATTTCTGCTCTGGTTCTCATCATTTCGCCACTGGTTCTCATGGGTATTGGGCTGAATCCATTTATTTGTTCATTTAATTTTGTTGGTTTTAGATTTGGGCTTAGGATCTTTTGCTTAGTTTTATTTCTATTCAGATAATTTTTCTTTTTAACTCTGGGTTCAGCCTTTATTTATGAAAGTCTAATTTCTTATAAAAATAATAATAATAATAATAAATGAAAAGGTAAAAAGAGATAAATGGGGAAAGAAAATAAATTATAGTAATATAAAAATATTTAAAGTAAATATAATAAAAATATTTGAGACCTATATAAATTAGATTTAAAATAATTAAAAATTATATATATAATAAAAATATTTTTTATTGCCGTATTTTATTGTATCCATGTCCTCATTTTTTAAAAATTAATGTCATTTGTATTATTAATAGACGTGTCATCTGTATTGCGTGTCTATGTCCATGCTTCATAGAATATCAATCTCTATCAAGTTATCTTCTTCTCCATGAAAATCCAAAGCTATCTCTATCAATCCGTCTCTATCTTCTTCTTCTTCTTCTTCTTCCCATCTGCAACACCTCTTCTCCGACGAAACCCATTCTCTGATCACCGGAAACTCCATCTCCGAGAACAAGCTATCTG
The DNA here is from genome assembly GCA_025506655.1 of Gossypium rotundifolium. NCBI lineage: Eukaryota > Viridiplantae > Streptophyta > Magnoliopsida > Malvales > Malvaceae > Gossypium > Gossypium rotundifolium. Next base: position 97,441,828 of record CP106730.1, read on the forward strand.
GTTCAGGTTCCGAGTAGCGACGCGACAACGAAGTGTACCTCTCAATACCACGATCCAAAGCTTCTTCTCCTTCATAATCTTCATAAATAACCTCTAACGGAGCTCTCACGTCCCACTCCACGAACTTTTCTTCGAAACTCATCTCTCTTGGTGAAGAACCTGTTTTTATTGCGTCAACAAGGCTTGTTTTTGCTATGGTTTCTGTTTGGATTCTTTGTATGGCACAACAAAGACGAAGGAGAGAAAGCAAGAGAGAAGCAGTTAAAAGTAGAAGAAGAGAAAAATGGAGATTAAGAGAAAAGCTTGGAGGGAAATAAAGAAGGATTAAAATGTAAAAAGTGATAATACAAGAGAGAAAAGATGGATCTGAATTTGTTTTCCAAATGGTAACAATTTCAATAGATTTCAAACACTCCCATGGATTCCATTTGCAAATCTTAATTTCTTCCATGAATGAAGACAAGCTTTATGGCAAAGAAGAAAACTAGGCTGAAGCAAATATCAAATAAAGAAGTTTAGTGGGCGGGTTATAAAGTGGATTGCGCTTTTCTTTTTTTCTTTATGCTTAGTTTTATTGTAGGCTACCAATATTATTTTCAAAGTTTTAACATGGGTATTTTTGCTTACTTGTGGTTTAATGCTGCATCCAACACTGTGATTACAAGGTGTTAATGAAATATAAACCACCTCAATTGATAGGTTTAGAAGACTCAAGAAAGAAGTATCAGTAATGATTATGAAGTTCACTAGACGTGCAAAGATCCTACCCACCAACTTGGCACATATATCCCACTCACTTACAACCATAGGATAATTTAATCTATGAAACAAAAAATAAATAAACAATTTTAGAAAAATTATATTGTGTTTAAACAATTTTATTCTTAATTTTTTATTTTAATTAGTTTTATCAAATTTATTTTAATTTTGATATTCACACTTACACATTGAATAATTTTCCAAGTGTGAAAGTTAAAAAGTGTAAATTGAATAATTTTCGCATAACAAATTAACAAAAACATTTCATTTTAACAAACATTAATTAAAAATGGACTCATATCATATTTATAATCAAAATGCTTACATGTCAATTATAGAATGTGCCACTTGCTGTAATATAAGATACTCCACATAGAAAAACATACAAAATGTGTATATACCTTGTATATAATATATTAGATTACGTACTCTTGTATTATATGAATTGATTGTATTTATTAATTAAAATATATTAAACTATTTTTATATTAAGTTCTAGTTATTTTTATAAAATGTACATATAATACGATAAAAAATACAATTTAAGAACTAAAAGTGATATTGGGTATCTTGTGGTTCTTGAAGAACCACCGCATGAAAGCAAGATCTTATTAAAAGAGGATTCTCGTTCGAATTTTCTTGAAGAATCAATTAATAATTAACATATTTTATTGTATTTAGGCTTCGCCTATGTTTGTTTCTACCAAAAAAAATGCAATTTAAGAAAAATCAATCAATCACTATTACAACATGGCTTAGAAAAAGCTTTATCATGTGAATCATTTATTAGATTAAATGATAAATATAAAAATTTTAATTATATTATTATTAACAAATTTAATTAATTTAAACAAAATTTAAATATAAAAATGGAACCCACACTATTATTAAAGTCAATTTACTTGAAATAATTTAGAACTAAAATTACCTTAATTTTTCAATATGTCACTTTAGATATATAACGAATCGATTCGTGATGGTGTTGGAAAATTCAGTTTTAGATCGAATTAATTGAATTAAGTTAATAAATAATTAAAATAGAATAAGTACGAGTCAAGTGTGGATCGAGAAAGTCATTATTAAGTCTTATTGAATTAAATTGATTCTTGAAAATAGTACATGGACTAAAGTGTATAATGATCAAATGGCTAGAAACTAATTTAAGATTTGGTGACTGTATCATGATAAGTAAGACCCATGCATAAGATTTGAGAAGTGATAGAGTTTTAATCAAACCACCATTGTTGAAAGCTTAGAGAATTTGAATATTGTTGGAAAAATTATAATTTTTGGAAACTTTGAGGCATATTCTTAATTGGTGAGAGTTGAATCATAAAATTATAGTTTTATATTCTACTCCATGAGATCTTCCCAACAGTATATCATATGCTCAAAATGATTGAGCGATGAATGAGAAATTGATGCTCAAAGTATGCTACTTATGAATAATTGTTGAGGAAAAGAAAAGTTTAGATCCCACATCGGTTAAATACCAATGTGAGATGTGTATATATATGAGAACCCACTTGAAGGGTGATAGAATGATTAAGCTTGAAACCTTGTCTCACGCGCAATGGGGATGTAAATTCAAACCCATCAGGGTTGGGGTGCACTCTCACGACTTAGGCAACGTGAAATGTTCGGACCGATCGGGCCCAAAATAGGCATTTAGTTAAACCTCAATTTTTGGTTTTCATATCGGATATTTTAAATACAAATTATTTAATTTATTTTATTTTATATAAATAGTTGTTTATTTTTATTTATATTTGTTTGCTAACGTGTTTTGTCCAACATATGTTTAAGTTTTAAGTCTTGCATGGGTGAAGCTAGTTAGATTAGGAAAGAACATGATAGAATTGTGTTAAATGATAGTGAATCAAGCTTGAATTAAGTAGTAATTGTTTGATAAATTATGTTTTATTAAGGACTAAATTGAAAAAAATGAAAAATTTGGGATATGTTCATGAATTATGGTAATAGGAATTCCTTAAACTATATTTATTAAGTTGGATTTAAATTCGATAAGATAAATTATGCAATATAAATGTTTTGAATATTAAAGTAGTAAAGGAATAAATTGAACATGTTTGATTTCATTGAATTGTGTCCAATTATGTGATTAATGACGTTTCTGTAATTGTATTATCAAACATAGCCAAAGACGACGCTAGAACTTCAAAGGCAAAAGGAAAAGTCGGACGTTATTTAGCTTTTGCGGTTTGTGCTTCTATAATTCAATCTCGATTTGCTTTCACAGATTAAATATTTCATTATATTTCACACGACTATGAATTGAGGCAATGGTATCTTTTCCCTCTAACCTTTGAAATATGACTTTGATAGTTGAAATTCAAATTATGTGATAAATATTCGAGATTGTGATTGCTTGTGCATAAGAGTTGAATCGATGATATTATGATGATATGTATTACAGATGTGATTATGATGTTAATTCCCCGTTAAACGATGTTAGACTTAGTTTGAGTATAGTTGGCATATCATAGGATCATTGATATAGTAGCCATCGTAGCTAGACAATCTAAGATGGCAGATTGAGCAGTACAGATAGACATAAAAAAAAACCTTCGTTTTCAGGCAACCTGGGATGGTAGAATATACTAATTAAAAAAGTCATTGTTGCCGGACAATCTGGGGTGATAGAATAAATTAGATCCAAGTATTCGTCCTAATGTCTATCATCGAATAATATGGGCCAAAATAGATTGCAACCTATCTTAAGACAAGAAGCCCTTTGTCTCGAGACACGTTAATGAAATGTGATAATGAAGATCGGATTCGAGTCCCAACTTTTAATTTTATTTAGTATCATCTTATAACTTGATGAATTAGATTATTTAACTCAATGAATATGAAAATTAGGATTGAAAGGGATAATCGTATTGATATAAATGATTTTATGTTTTAAATAACTAAATGAAGAAGTAAATTAGCTTCAATTGATTCGTCAACATAATGTGACATCACATACTCGAATCCGGCAATTAGGTCAGGTATGAGGCGTTACAAGATATATTATATATATTAAGCTTATGATAATATCCTTCCTTCAATCTCCAACATTTTACTCTTCTTTCTCAAAAAGTATAAATATCTTTTACCAATTTAGCCTCTTTTTTTTGGTTAATTTTGGTCCTATTATTTTTTTTAAATAGTGGAATTTTATTATCAACTTTTCAACAAGAGTTGAATTGTTACTTTTAATGAAATACTAATTAAAATGCTAAATTTTTAAACATAGCAGCTTGCATGACAATCCACATGTACTACATTTTTTTTTTGGAATTTTTATGACTTATATATTATTATTTAAATTTTTTATAATTTTAAATTATTTGTTGACGTGGCATATAATACAAATAGTGCCATGTCAACATGAAGTACAAGTGGACTATCATGCAAGTTGCCACAACAAAATCGTTAAAAATTAATGTTTTAGTCAACATTTCCACTAAATAAAAGGTTAATAGACAAATTTAGGGTTAAAGTACCATGGAGACCTCTAATTAGGAGTCAGATTGCAATTTGCCCCCTTTGTTGGATCTCGTGCCCTAGGTGTTTGTATACTTGTATTTTTCGAACAAATTGGTTTAATAATATCCATTAATTACATTAATGCCCTTTGTATATTGTCCTCAATGTTTTTGCATGCAATGCAAAATAGAAACAAATATTAGCTCACTGGTTATTTAATGTTTAACTAATACTGAACGATGTTACGTGGTCAGCTCGTAATACGAAAAGACAACTAGTATTAGTAGATGAGTCTAAACATGTCCTTAATCTAATCTAAAATGAGCAAACCAATTGAAAGACTAATGTGTCGTTTATCAAGTCCAATTTGGGAGATGTTTTGTCTTAGGCATCGGAGTGACTCCTAGAAAATAGAGACATAGATGTGACTGACTGGACTAACAGTATATCGAACAGGATCTAAGTAGAATAGATTCTAAATCCGTTTATGGATTTATTCACTTGTGACATTCACAGTGTAGCATACATTAATTTTGAGTGGATGATGGACTATGCTTGCGTGACTTGTATACTTTGCTGTAAATAAAAGCATGAGTTCAAATAAATAAGGAACTGAAAGCTGGTGCACTGGGTATACGACTTCTGTAGTATGTAGCATCATTCACAATAGTGGAATTCATAGCCCAACTAATGAGTAAATGATATCCTCTCAATGACATTACAAGATAAAAAGTAAACGTGGTCACAAGTCGTTTGTCTTTGTGATAAATGACCTAATTACTATTTGATAGTAGTTGACTTTTCATGAAGGAAGATGTAATAGTTACCATGAGATAAAATAGGATCATATCGAGAGAACAAATTTTTCCAAAAAAGATTGATGATATTTTATAAGGGTAACATACTGATGGCAAGATCATTGGACAAGCATTGATTAAGTAGCTTTCCTAATGATATGTAATTGGGGAGAGCTCAGTCGTGATACTATAGTGGAATGATTCGTGACTAAATAAGTTCACAATTAATAAGTGAAAAGTTGGAACTTAAGTATAAATTATTTGCGCCCTATTTACATATGTACAATCGATCATTCCGTTAGCTCGTTGAAACCATAAATGAATTGTATGTAAAACCAAATAACAGAAATGGATGGAAATGCTGAAGTTAGAGAAATGAGTCACATTCACAAATGAATAGGTTTTCTTACTAAGTATAGAAATGATTTGAGAATTGATTTAAGTTTTAGAATTATTAATTAATTAATTAATTGAAGTTCAAAATAAAATTAAATTAATAAGTCATTGTGAATCCATTGAATATGAAAATTAAATATATTTCCTCATAGATTCTTTTACAAGTAAAGTTACCATGACTTTAACGAAATTAGAATTGGATTGAGAAAATTATTTAATTGAAAATTTAATTTATCTAATTAAATTAATTAATTAATATTTATTTTGGGAAATAAAAACATGTATTAGGTTGAATTAAATTATAAAGTATTAAATTGAAAGTTTAAAAAACACATATAATTGGACTCAAGGCAAGAGAAATCCAAATTCCCTCATTATAAAAGAGAGAGGCAGCATCCTTAGTATTATTTACTAAGGTGTGCCACCCACCCCATTCTACTTAGAGTAAATAAATATTATTTTTGTTTTACTAATTCAACCAAGATTCTCTTATTTGTCCCTATAATTAGATGGCATTGGTAGAGTTATTGACACACAAATTTTATATAAGTTTGATTTTTATTTTGTCAGAAAATAGTGAAAATTTATTTTCTAAGAATAAATTTTATTTTTTTGGTAATAAATCGTTTCTGATTCTGTGTTTGGTTCGTGATTGTTCGAGCCCACACTCGAAGCAATTCGTTGTACGAGAATAACAAAGAAGGTCGTTCAGTTGAAAGACAAAACGTCTAGGATCTGTATTCTCAAAGCACAAATACTTTTCGGGAAAAGTTTATTAGTATAAATATCACAATCCACTCGATTTTTAAAATTTTAATTTTCTGTTATGACTAAAAACCATTTTACTAAACTAGATTTTTCCAACCTTTATTCAAAAAATGAGAAAATTAGGCCATGTACATTAGATTAAAGAGTAACTTAATTATTTCTATTAAAAATTCATCCATTTCTACTATTAAAAATTAGTGTGTCTGGTAGAATAATCGGATAGTTATACATAAGGGTGGATCTAGGGGGCTGGTAAGGGCCTCACCCCCCCCCCTAAAATGAAAAATTTCCATTTAGTCCTTTTATAATTTATGAAATTTTAAATTAGTAATAATAAAATAGCACTTTGGTCTCTCAAAAATGATAAAAATTGATTTAATCCTCTAAAAATTATAAAGATATATGTTATTAAAATGGTGAAATTACATTTTTACTATCATAAAAATATATAATTTAATTTCGATCCCAAAATTTTTTTTTGACTTCTCCCTACCCCCTAAGTCGTATTTTTGGATTTGCCACTTGTTATACATGATGTGCTACATATACCTCATGTTGACATACAAAGATAGGATTTTAACAATAGAAATTAATGAAATTTTTAACAGAAATACTCTTTTGCTCTTTGATCTTACATTCAGGGACTAATTTGCTCATTCTTTTAGTAAACGGGATAAAATACAATCTAACTCCTATTACAAGGACCTCTATAATACTTTTACCCCAAATTTAACTTTAAAAAAGTAATAATCAAATCAATATATATATATATATATATATATATATAAACATGAAAGTTTAAATTTATCATAATACCTTTCAAAATTATGAAGAGGCTAACGATTACAACATTTTTCCATTTACTTGCGCTGTTTAGATTTCGTAGTTTCGAATGCAAATATGATTGTATGACAAGAACATGAAGATAACATGAAAGACGAGAATTTCAATTAAACAACGTGGTTTCTGCCTAAAATCGAAAAGGAGGTTTACTAAAAACAACATATATCTATCGTTTTTCATGCTTCTCAAGTTCCACTTTCTAGAAAAATAAGGGTCATGAATCATGATTTAAAATGAAAATGAATGCGTATTTCACATAAGAGATTTTAATATATTTAGGAAGTTGACCTCGAGACAAGGTAGACATGTTTTTAAAATGTGTTTAAATTGGTCTCCACACATTTGAGTAAGTTTTTAACTTCGAAATTGACTGTTAAACTAATAAAAAGATAATATGATATTAATGTGTTGTTGAGGATTAATTAAAGTATGACAAATTTGGATTTGTAGTTTTTCGATGGCGGTGGGTAAGGAGATGTTTTTTTAAAATTGAAGCTAGAGCTATTTTAGAGAGACTCTGCTTAGCATGGAAAAAAGATTAAGGCATGTTAAATTGAAATGCGACAATGCTCTTCTAGTGGAATCTCTGTTGGTAAGTGGAGCTATTAACAGTTCGATGGCTAAATTACGTTTATTACATTGTTTATTTAGACAGAAATTGGAAGATACATGTTCGTCATGTTCCAAAGGCGCATAATAAAGTTATAGATCATATGGTTAAGTGTGCAAATTCTAGATTTATGAGTTTATATGTGTTTGATAAATTGCTATTATCTTTTTAAGGGTTGTTGTTAGTTGATTGTAAAAACCCTTCAAGGACTTAAATATTGTTTGATGTAATCACTGTAAAATGATATCTTGGTACTAGGAATTTAAAACGTAGGAACGTCTAGTGAAGTTAATCCAAAAATTATTTTGTATATTTGCACATGACCTTGAGAGTTTGGGCTTAGGTTCTTGATTGGTTTAATGGTCTTTCAACTCGAGACATTGGATGCTTTTATATATACACACATTGGATTCTTCTTTCTAGCCTTGCATGTATGTTTTGTCATTTAAGTCATGCATGGAATCATTATATAAAACTATGGATCCCAAAATATATACTTTAACAATGTCAATACACACCAAAATTAGAAACAAAATTTTTATTTATTTATATTTTTCATGTTAGGTTAACGTGGAGTGAATAACATAGTTTTCTATCTCAATAATTTCGTGCAAATTTGCTCTTAAGAACATAACATGCTTTACCAAGATAATTCAGTTAAATTGAGAATAATTTCGAAACAATTCTGAATTTATTACATCAGAAAGGGTCAAGAAAACCCTCGGAATGAATGCATAATCTCCCTTAAAACAAGCCAAAAGAACCCAATCTTCAATCTAAACATTTTGAAGAAATGGCTTGTAATCTCACTGATATACCCCTTTAAATCTACACCAACAACAACAAGAATTAAGGTATTTTATACATAAATGAATCATTTTTCGTGTGAAGCAAACAATGCCACTGAAATACTAGCCAGCTTCTTCCTGTTTATTGACCTGTAGGACCGCCATTGCCTCGGTGCATTTGGAGCTTCTTCAATACCGTCTTCTAACTCACTCCGTTCCTCCAAATCAATGGAGGTTCTAAAACCCTTGACCTTCCTTGGTGTACTATAAGCAAAATGCATCTTCTTTGCAATTACAGTCTGGAAAAAAAAAACAATCATAATCAGATTCAATAATCAACCATTAATGAACAATTATAACTTAAAAAAAGTTATACCCACAATTTCTCTAATTGATTTAGAAACCTTAAAGAGTTGCTTCAAATCTTCATGATCCACACCACAAATTATCTTAACCTGCAACAATCAAAATAAATAAATAAATAAACAAACCCCATATTTATGAAACACCCTAATTTGGGATTATGGGTAGTACTTACAAGAACATCTTGAGGAAGTGATTCAAGAACAGATTTTTCATCACAATCATCAATCATCATCATCTTCTTTATTCTCTCACTGCAATGCCTCTTTAATAACGGAACTTTTGTTGGTGAAGCAATAGGCGAAAATTCCTCAATCTCGTTTGATATTTCAATCCTTTTCCTCCATAATCCACTATTGCATCTCACAAACCTTCTTAACCCTGATTCTTTCCCATCATTCACAACCCCATGGCTGAACTTCAATGAAGAGCTACGGCATATTTTACCCAAAGCCATTTCCATAATTTGACCCAAAACTCCCCCACAAAAGTTGAGATTTTCGCTTTGAAAAAGGAATCTTTTTTAAAGAAGGAGCAAAACCCAGACCAAAACTGAAACTAAATTTCGGGTTTTCTTTGATTAAAAATGGAAACAATTAGAGCCAAAAGTGCCTACAAAATTTCAGATTTTTCACTTAGAAAATGGAATGTTTTTTAAAGAAGGAGAAAAACCCAGACTAAAACTGAAACTAAATTTCAGGTTTTCTTTGTTTTAAATATGGAAATGAAATAAATTTAGATGGAAGAGAAAGTGTAGATTGTAGCAGCGGTGAGAAAAAGAAACAGAGTGGCTTTAAAAATGGAAACTTCTGCACTAAAAAAGAACTAAAAAAATGAACGCGTTTTTCGCCTTTTGTTTTTTCCCTTTTAATTGAGAAAAGAAGGGATAAATTTTACATGGGATTAAATTGGAAATTAGCCGTTGAGGGCGATATGAAGAGAAATTAGGTGAGGTAGGAAGAAGGTTGGATGCTGCTGGTGATGACGTGGACATAGTTGGTCCATATTGGACTTTGTCGGTGTGCTACTTTATAGAACATGGTGGATTAGTTAATGGGGATTCAAACCATATAATTGCATATCCATTGGTTAAGTGACGGCTGAATTAAAAATATTAGTCGGAAAGAAAAACGTTAGAAATTACAGACTTACAGAATCAATTAAAATACTAGTCCTCTGCATGTGTTAGATTAATTTTGTATTTTTTAATTAGATCATTTTAAATTTTTATTAAGAATGAAGTTAAGAGTTTGATAAGGGCTTCGCTCCCTCTAAACTTATTAAAATTTCATTTTAATTCTTTTATGATTTATAAAATTTTAAATTAGTAATAGTAAAATTATACATTAACTTCTCAATAGATTATTAAAACAGTAAAATTAAAATATAAAATTTTACTATTGTAAAATTATACAACTCAATTCCACCTCCCAAAAATATTTCTAGCTTTGCCCCTGGCCTCTATATTTTTCAAATTTTGAAAATACGATATTGATACAAATGACAATCGTTAATCCATTAATTAGAGTTTTAATGAGTAATATGCGAAAATAACAAACTACATAAAAATACACATGTGATAATATATTTGTGCCATAGAATTTAAAAATAATAGAACTTAACAATTATTGCCCGGTAAGGATTGAAACTTTAAGATTTGAAAAATAAAATAATTAAAATTGATAAAATTAAAACACAGACTTAAATCCATTATTTTCGTAAAGTATAAAGATTGATAATAAAATTTAACCATTAAAATTACGACAAAGTTAGAATTTATTTTTTTAAAGGTGAATGATAAAAATATAAATGGTTAGAAGATTAAAATAAAATGAATATAGTGTACCACTAAAAAGGTTTGATTGAGGGGTTAAGACCCAGGCTTACCTCCTTTGAATTTGACCCTAAATTCAAAAAGGAAATTAAAAGCATAATGTTTTTGACAGGTCAATGCGTGGACATTCATATGTTTGCAGGTTTTACAGGATGGGGTCAACCGTGTTTTGGATGGTCAATACTCTATTTTTATCTTTCTCCTAAAACAAATAGTTTTCCAATAAAATAAACAATGAAGTAGAAAGTGGAAAGTTCCCATTCATTAATGAATGCTTCATTGGGGAAAAAAGGGGAAAGGGGGAGGAATGTTTTGATTTTTGTTCCATTATGAATGATTGGATAATGTGGACAGCTCAACTTAATTATTTTGCATTTTGCATTTTGCATCCTTCATTTTAATATTATTTTTCATGTGATTTTATGTTCCAACCCAAATCGATTTTTGGGATTTTGTTTGTCACATTTGCATGTTAGCCATTATTAGTGTTTTTAGCTCAAACTTACATGATATAGATCTATATTTTGTCATTTTTCTTTTCCTCTAATATTATAATTCAATCATGCAACATAATTGGTGTAAGTGATCTAATCTATTAATAATACCAACTTTTATTTGTTTATATATTTTATTTGAATAAAAATTTACAATACTAGTTTCATACAAATACTTATTACAACTCTCAAAATTTATATACGTAAATCTCATAAGTAAACATCACATGCTAAGACTCTTAATGATACGTTTGAAAAAATAAGATCTCGTTAAAATAAATAAAAAGTTTCTTTCTTTTTGTCGCAAACAAGTCGTATGTGAATAGCTAAAAATTACCAAATGTGATTAGTTCATAGTTAATCCATAACTAAAACATGTGGTAAAAATAATACTCCTATGAAACGAAACATAAGTGTTTTATATGATATCATTAAAACTAAATTTTAAAAGCATCTAGGGCTTTAACCATTAATTTTAAGGAAGAGGCAACCCATCTATACTTAAGATATCAACTAGGATAATTAATTCTAAAAATTGATTATTTTGTAAAATGCAAATTTATATAATGTTACGCCCAAAAATATCAAGAGGGGTGGATTGTGATTTTAATTTATATATATATATATATATATATATATATATATATTAAAATGGAAGGAAAAGGGAGAAAAGATTGGATCCTTACTCTATTTGCCTAACTCCACTACTTGTATTTCTTAATTAAGGATTTCTCAATTCACTGCTTAGAATTGATACCTTTTGTGTAGAACTGATCATGGGTTAGACTGAGACCCGCTTAAAAATTGGGAGGATTCGAGTAAAAATATAGGCCCGAAAAATGGGCTTAGACAAAAAAGAGGCCTGTTCAGAAAACGGGCCGAGCCTCGAGTATTTTTTTAGCCAAGTCCTAGCCCGTCCGGCCCGAATTATATGCTAAATATTTTATTTATTTTTAATTATTTTTAATTTTTGACAATTTAATTTAGCTTACAATTTATAGTTTGTTATAAAATTAAATATGTTGATTGGTTAATGTATAGATATTTTGGTTGGTTGATTATATTTTGCATGTTTTTAGTGCTGTTTTGGTGTTGTTGGTGATGCTGTTTTTTGTGCTGTTTTGGTGTTGTTGGTGATGCTGTTTTTTGTGCTGTTTGGTGCTCCTTTTTGTGCTGTTTTTTATGCTGTTTGGTATTGTTTTGATGCTGTTTTTTGTGCTGCTTGGTGCTGTTTTTTGTGCTGTTTGGTGTTGTTTTGATGTTGTCTTGGTGCTACTTTTTGTGGTGTTTTATTGTTCTTTCGCAGCTATTTAGTATGTTGTCTGTTGTCGTTTTTAATATTATTTGGATATTGTAGAACTTTTATTTTATTATTAATTTTGTTATTATTTTAGTTCTAACTTGTTTCAATTTTAATATAACCACTTTTATTATATTTTTAATTTGTGTATTGTTTTAAGAATTGTTTTAGTATTTATTTTTATTTGATTCTTATTTTAAATATTTGTGTTTATATTTTTAAATGTATTTAAAATATTATATTTTAAAATTTTTATTTAATAAAATAAGCTAAAAAAATTTAATATGAGTCGGGCTCGGGCTTAGTAATTTTATTTTGGCGGCCTTGGACAATTTTTAGGCCCATATTTCGAGTCGAGTTAGGCCTGGGCCTAGAAAATGAGTCCAAAATTTTGTTTAGGCCCGGCCCATGATCAACTCTACTTTTGTGGACAAGATATAGACTTTATAACTCCATCTTTTCAAAAGTTTAGATAAAAATTTTCCTCTAGTTTTTATCGCTTAACTAGTAACCCTCTAATTACAAATTAATGATTTGATGAAGTAAACAAACAAGCCTTTACAAGATGGGTCTTTACAAGCTTTTTGGCTCATAAAAAGTTAAAATGAGACCTATAAATGATTCGACAATATACTTCTAGAGAATATTTATAAGAGAAAATGAAAGAATGAATGATTAAAGGCTTTTCTCTTACTTTAGATGCTTGGATGTTCAATTCTTATGTCTTATAATGTCTTTGACTTGTATTTATACCAAACAATAAGTTTATGAATGTTTGGAGCCATTGGAAGTAAATTAGAGCCATTACAATAATTAATTTTGGGCTGAAAAAATGTCCTTACAATTTAGGTATAGATACTTGCCAAGGGATTATCAATACCTTAGCTAAAAGTAGATGTTTATATCCATTATAATTACAAGTCTCAATACTTACATAGTAGGTATCGACACATTGCCCTACTAGATTGATATGTGGCTATTGGCCTAGACCTCTAATATTGATACTTTATCTACCAAAATGCCTTAAAAATATTTTAAATACCTTAGAACATTTTGATATTGACTCATTTAAAACATGCTTTTGAAATATTTTGAAAATGTTTGATGCTTAAATGACTTGGTTAATAAAAATTTATCATAAATTATAATCAAAGTTACAAATTAATTTCTTTCATTTATATAACAAAAATTTTAATTTTTATATTGAAAAAAATTCTCCTAAGCTATTTAGACTTCTTTTTTTTAATAATCTCATTATAGGATTTGATCATATTTGTTCTTTGTGACATAATGCTTAGAACTATCATTAACCCCTCCTAACTCATAAATAGGAAGATGATGTGCTTCAACGCACTTGAACTCACGTCCTCCTGTATTAACAATAATTTTCATGCCAATCAAACTAATACTCAATCAACAAACTTTTTAAAATATAAATTCCCTTAATCAATCATTTGTTTAAAAACTTTTAAACAAAACTTTAAATTTATTGAATTTCAATAAAAGTATATAAAATTTAACAAATAAATTTAAGAATTCATAAATGTGATGCATAAAACAATATATGAAAGGAAAAACGGTAGGAATGTTTAGATTTTCTCATATTATGAATTATGATAAACGTGTGCGTTGCGAATTGCGGTGGTCGATTTTTGGGATTTTATTTGTCGTATTTGCATGTTATTAATGTTTTAGCCCATATATAGATCTATTTTTGTCATTTTCTTTTCCTCTAATATTATAATTCAATTATGCAGTGATCTGATCTATTAATAATACAAATTTTATTTATTTATATATTTCATTTTGGAGAAAAAATTTACAATATTATAGTTCCATATAAATACTTATTACAACTCTTAAAATTTATATACATAAATCTCATAAGTAATCATCATATGTCAAGACTCTTAATGATATTTAAAAAAAATAAGATCTCTTCAAAATAAATAAATAAATAAAATTCTTTTGTCACAAACAAATTGTATGTGAATAACTAAAATTACCAAATGTGATTAGTTCATAGCTAATTCATAATTAAAATATGTAGCAAAAATAATACTGGTACGAAACGTAGCATAAATGTTTTACATGATATCATTAAAACTGAAATTCAAAAGCATTTAGAGGTTCAACCATTAATTCTAAGGAGCAGGCAACCCATCTGTACTCAAAATATCAACTAGGATAACTAACTTTAAAAATTAATTATTTTATAAATTACAAATTTATATAAAAATAATCTTAAGCCCGAAAATACTAAGAAGGATGAATTGTGATTTAATTTTTTTTTTACAATTTTTTTAAATGGAAGGAAAAAGGGAGAAAAGATTGGATCTTTACTCCAATTGCCTAACTCTACTACCTTGATATTCCTAAACCAAAGATTTCTCAGTTCACTGGTTAAAATTGATACCTTTTTTGGACAAGATATAAACTTTACAACTTTATCTTTTCAAAGGTTTAGATAATTTTTTTTCCCTCTAGTTTTTATGGTTAAATTAAAATCCTCTAATTTTTGTCGCTTAACTAGTAACCTTCCACTTGCAAATTAGTGATTTGATAAAGTAAACAAATGAACCTTTACAAGATGGGTGTTTATAAGCTTTTTGGCTCGTAAAAAAATAAAATAAAATGAGACTTATTGATGGAGTCTCAAGGCCCAATTTCATACCCATGAATGTGATAGGCTCACACTACCTTAAGGCCCAACAATAATATCAAAGGTTAAGTAAATCAAATTAAGGTTCAATCAAATACAAGATTTGAGGAAAGGGAAATGATACATACACAGATGTGTTGAAATTTATTAAATTCCATTCACCAAAGTTACTAATTTTCAAGTTTGGAAAATCAGCAGACTTGCGACGACTTTTTGGATGGGATCCTGACATTTCTGGGTTGAGATGTCTTCATGGCCTCATTTTTATCACTTATAAACGATTCGACAATATACACCTAAAGAGTATTTATAAGAAAAAAATGAAAGAATGAATAATTAAAGGCTTTTCTCTTACTTTAGATGCTTGGAGGTTCAATTCTTGTATCTTGTAATGTCTTTGACTTTTATTATACCAAAGAATAAGTTTATAGATGTTTGGAGTCATTGGAAGTGAATTAGAGCCGTTACAAGAATTAATTTTGGGCTGAAAAAGTGTCCTTGCAATTTAGATATAGATACTTACCAAGCGGTTATCAATACCGTAGAACATTTTGATATTAAGTCAAAAACTTTTGGATAAGTTGACACATTTAAAACATGCTTTTGAAATATTTTGAAAATGTTTGATGCTTAAATCTGATGAAATGAAGGGACAATTTTTAGGGGTAGGATAAAATTTTAATTTTTTATAGTTTATATCTTTCTAATTTGTAAAGGATTAAATCGAATTTTTATAATTTTAAGGGGGGCCAAAGTACAATTTTACCTTTACTAATTTAAAATTTTTAAAAAATTTTAAGGACCTAATTTAAAATTTTACCTTTTAAGGGGCGGGGCCCATGCCAGCCCCCCTTGGATTCGCCACTGCTTAAATAGTTTGGTTAATAAAAAAATTTATCATAAATGTTATTATATTAAAAGCTTGAGACATCAAAATTAAAAATTAATTTCTTTCTTTTATTTAACAAAATTTTAAAATATATTTTGAAAAAAGTTCTCCCTAAACTATTTAGACATTTTTTTAAATAATCTCATTATAGGATTTGATCATATCTGTTCTTTATAACATAATGTCTAGAACTATTAATACATAGAAAAATAATGCATTTTAATATACTCGAACTTACACTCTCCTACATTAGTAACAATACCCATACCAATCGAATTAATACTCAATCGATAAACATTTTTAAAATATGAGTTCCCCTTAATCAAACATTTCAATACAAACTTTTAAACCGATACTTAAACGAGACTTTAAATTTATTGAATTTCAATAGAAAAATATATAAAATTTAATAAATAATCTAAGAATTTATAAATGTAATGCAGAAAAGAATATATGAAAGGGAAAATGGTTGGAATGTTTAGATTTTGCGATGGTCGAATGATGTTAACAGGTCACCTTAGGTAATTTACATTTTGCACCATTGAATTTAATATTATTTTTTGTGAGTCACACAATTTTTATTTCAAATTATATTATTTTATGTTAATTCCTTTTAATTTTTGACTTAGTTAAGCATGTTTACTCATTTACATTGGGGATGGTAACGTGTAAATTTCAATGTGGTAAAAAGTGGATTCAAATTATCAATTCGATTTAATTTAATAATAATTAAATAAAAATTCATAAAAATTATAAAATTATTTATAATCAATTGAATTGCTGATTTTTTAATCAAGACCCATTCAGTTGTTTTTATTATTATATTTCATCGATTAAATTCATCAAATTATTAATTTTCAATTAAACCAATTAATTTAATCTGATTGTCACAATACTGAAAAATTTACTAGACTATTTTACATGTTTAATTCATACAAACTGAACCTTA
This sequence comes from Gossypium rotundifolium, assembly GCA_025506655.1. Classification (NCBI taxonomy): domain Eukaryota; kingdom Viridiplantae; phylum Streptophyta; class Magnoliopsida; order Malvales; family Malvaceae; genus Gossypium; species Gossypium rotundifolium. The sequence continues at coordinate 97,458,775 of CP106730.1, forward strand.
AAATAAAATTTTAATGAATTCAAATCCGTCTAGATTAACTTTATTTTATTAAAGAAAATATTTAATTCTTAATTATAAATCGAACTTTTAAGGGTAAAAAATATCATGAAGGCCTCTATAGTAGGAGTCAGATTGGATTTTGCTCCCTCTACTTAAAAAATAGGCAAATTAGTTTTTGTACATTAGAACAAATTGATTCTTCTGTTAAAAATTTTATCCAATTCTACAATTAAAAACTAGTATCTATACATCAACATGACGTACATGTGACACACCATGTGTCACTGCGTGGTTGTTCCATTAAGCATATCAGTTTTTAATAGTACAAATAGATAAAATTTTTAACAGAAAAGACTAATTTTCTCTTTGATCTAATATACATGGACTAATTTGCATATTATTTTAACAAAAAGAACAAAATAGAATCTAACTCTTAATATAAAAATTTCTATAACACGTTTACTAACTTTCAAGCTATGTAGACCCAACTCGATCAAAATTTGGACAAAAAGTTAACAACATTTAAGACCCGATGAAGAAGAAGAAAAAAAAGCGCTTATCCTTATCCTTTGATAGAAGTGTGGATTAAACCTTTGTACTTTAAATTGATTAATTTTAGTTTATGTATTTTTTGAATTAGTAAATTTTATTCTTTGCACTTTTCGAATTTTGAAGTTTTAGTCCGAACCTAAACAATAGTAATTGTAAATTTAGTCTGTATTATTCGATTGAATTATTCTAAATCCTTGTACTTTTCAAATTTTAAAAATTTAATCTTAATAGGAATGTCACTCGTTAATTCATTAACCAAATTATTAACAAGTAATATATAAAAATAACGAATTGAATAATACATTTACCATATAAAATTTGCTTAAATTAAAGTATAAAGACTAAAGTAGGAGAATTTATAAGCTATGCCAGCAAACACGTAGCTTTGACGGTTTTAATCCATGTAACTCAGTCAATAGGCCATTGGTGTTCTTTCTTGGGACCCAAACAGTTTGATGGGCCTTATCTCTCTTCAGTAATCCATGATATTGAAATAATCTTACAGTATTATAGTTTGGCACAAATGTGGGTTTTTTTTATTCAGGCATTTTATGAAATGATGATGAAAATCGTAATGAAGAACAAAAGTCCAAAGATTATTCACTTTCTGGGTCTTGTAGTAAGCAAACACTAATGTCTGTTTCTTTTTGTGTCAGGGAAAAGATTCAGTGGGCTCAATGTGAAGATTGTTTCAACTTTTTAAGTGGCATAGATTTGCCTGGTAAAGTACTGGTTTGATTATCACCTTCTCTGCAGTAATGCAGATTGCAATTCAAACCCTTGTCAGACGATGATCATAACATAACAAAATCCTCAGCTTTCACCTTTCAAATGCCAAATCTACTCGAATATCCAGCCCCAGTGAGAACTGTCACTTGGACCAGATCCTAGCAGTATATGAAAAGATTGGCATATATAGTACATAACGTTTTAAAAATCAATGGTGATATTGATAATATGCGATAATTGGTCAACTACCCCCTCGACATCTTTGCTTCGGAGAAGACGGTCATAGAAAAAGTCAGCATCAGTGTCAACAACCTTGGAGCTAGTTATCAACATGCTGAGAGGGGACCATCCAGCAGTTTTCCCCATTAAAAACATCAGCTATTGGCAATGTACCATGTTACATGGACCATTTTAAGCATTTTCAAGGTCTAAATCTCAGTTGGATTACAAAATGGCAGCTTGGAGATGGAAACAGAGTGTTGTGATGGATGTTGATGGATAAAGAAAGGATGACCAGGGTCAATCAAGCTATCTTGGTATCCAAAGGGTTTCATTGACTGTTCTGAAATTAACTGAAAGGGTTTCATTGGCAATATCCAATAAAAATAAAATTCAAGTCCCATCGTGAATAGATAAAAAAGTTATACGAATATGTGAATAATTAAAGCCCACCATTGTCAAGTTCAAACCTCAAATATTACATTAACCTGGCTTTTTTTTTTTTTTTGTTATAATCCCTAGCTTCCTCCTAGTATGTCAATAGCAGCTCATGAAGAGAGAGACAAAGCCATAAGTCTCCCAGCAACTCCAAATAGGTAAAAAAGTTTTTATATCCAAGTAGTTCATATGCAGCTTCATCAACTTCATAAGTATTTGGTAAAGTAGCAATTCATGATTGAATTGATCACAAGTTAAAAGAAAAACACAAAGGAACAGCCATACCTGATCAACATGCAAGATGGAAATAAGACTGTTCATCTCAATAAATTCTTTGAAAATGTTGAGAATGAAGAAAGCAAAACTGTTCACAATGCAAACACCGTGAAACAACTATGTCCCAGAATGTACAACAATGCCACGCATGCTCCTCAAAGAGCCAAAATCATGAAAGTTAAGAAAGATCCAATGCAGCTAGTTGAAACATTCTATGTTATGGTACTGGATCATCTGCAGGTTGAACCAGAGCCTCAGTGGCCACTGGCTTGGACATAGAAGCACTTGTTAAGGCTCAAGACCACTAACTCAACCACATTGAAAATGGTACGGTTTGACATTCGTAAATGAAAATGAATGCCAGCCCTTGAATGGAATTACCCTGGATTTCAAAACTGTCAGCTATATATTGGATAAACAATTTATATACAAAACAACAATCAAGGGGAATGAATATATTAATATTACAAAACCAAATTAAAGCATATATTCATTCTCATAGAACGACAATCAGCAGCACACAAATAGCATCTTGAGCTTTAAACAATCCAAAAACTCTCAAAATGAATACACTGTTTTACCAACTTAAAACATCCGTTCTCACCAGATTGAAGCACTAAACAAAAATATGGAAATATTGGATTTTACTTTCAAGTACCAGCATTAGGCAAAGCTGCCATAAATGAATTGTATGAAGATTCCAAGTCAAAATGGAGCTGCCTAGCTTGCTGTTCTGTTAACTCATCCGCTGCCCCCATCTTAGCCAACCTTGAAATCCATTCCCTCATTTTGATCTTCCCCTCGAAATCAGGTGGCAAAATACCAAGCTTATTGAGTGATGCTGAGAGGTCAGACAACAATGGATACACTTGATCAACAGCCACCATGTTGAGTTTCAATGAATCCATGGCAGTAATAAAATTCTGCACACATTCAGCCACAATGGCAGCCGAGGTAGTCGCTGAGGCAGCCGCCGCGGCCCGGTGCTCCACCGTGGCTGGCACCCCAGAGGTCACCAAACGATTTATAGCAGCCGGACAGTCCATTTTATATGTATCTGCAAAACGTTCAATACTAGGGACAGTATCTTTGAGTGTTGAAGCCAAGGTCTTGAAATGGGCAATAAGCTTTTGGCATTCAGTCTCATATTCAGATGATGAAATAATATCCCTCACATAAGCTTTTTCAAGCTTCTCTGTTGCCTTGATAATGGCATACAGCTCTGCAAAATTCTCATACATTTCTCTCTCGCGCTTGTCGTTCCATAGCTTAACCTCCATCTAAGCAAAGGCTTGGTATATTACTATACTGAAACAAAAAAAGGGGTCAACTTTGGGATAAACTAAAATGGGGTTTTAAGTTCAAGTTTTGGAGGATTGGAGAAGAGAACGGGACACGCGCAAAGAGAACCAAACTTTATTCACTGCAAAAAAAAAAAAAAACACTGAAATTAGATTGCTTTCCATTCTTCATTAATAAAGAATCTATTTTTTCTCCCCATAACACATAAATCCAATCAAAATCAAAATCATTAAGAAAAAGAGAAATACCCAGAAATGAAAACATGAACTTCATGACATCTTCATCATCAAAAACTAAAAAAAGATCAGACTTTTACTTCTATATGATTTCCCTAAGCAAACAACAATAAAAACACTAAAAGGGCATAGAAAAAAGATGATCGAGAACCAAAAAGTGAAACAACCCCAGAAACTTTCCTTACCTTAATTCATCCCAAAACGAGATAATAGCCCTAACATAATTCTGTGTTTTCACAGATCAAATAATTATAGGAAAAAAGAAGAGAAAAAAAAAAAAGGGTTGCTTTCTTTTCATTAAATTGATAAAAAGAAACAAATAAATAATAATAATAATAATAATGGGGTTGGGGGTCCTGAGGGAAGGTGGGATGACTTACGAGAGAACAATACAAAGGAAATGAAACGCGGCTTTGAATGTCGTGCAGAGGTGTGGCGCTGTTTTGCAGCAGAGAGAGAGAGAGAAGGAAGGATTGCGTGTAGGTATAGAGGGTGGAATTATATTATTATTAGGTGATTACGGCATCTACGTGTAGCAGTTGGGAAATGACCTGAAAAGTAAAACACTTCCCTCTTCCCTGCTATTATTGTGTAAAGTCTTTTACTTTGTGCCATTTTTTTATTTGATTTGATTGATGTTGATTCAAATTTGAACTTAGGTAAGCTTCAAGAACTTAGATAGTTCTTTAATTCGAGTAATTTGTAAATTTTATTTAATTATTTGATTTTTTAGATTATGTTTTTGTTAATTAAAATATAAATTTTGGAAGAAAAGTTAGATTAGAGTTTCATCCCCTTGTCCCCTCCCAACTCATGGTGCAGAGTAGGTTATCTCAAATGTTTTTGAGAATATTATGTGAGAGAGTGTTAAGGATATAAGTAGTTAGTCTGTTAGTAACAAAAGCTGTTGTAATAGCTAATAATCTGTTAATCAATAGATATCAATATGTTAATAAGTAGTTACCTTGAAGTCTATAAATACAGTTACCAATGTATAAAGAAAGTCAAGCATTTTCAATATACAGAGAGTTCATTTTCAATTTGTATTGCTTTAGTTCTTTAGTATACTTGACTCATTTCATGATATTAGTCGCTTTGTGATCCTCGACGAATGGCTACCACAAATTCCACTGATTTTGCCTCGGTTGACGGTGGTTGTGTTGTTTTCACTGGTGAGAGAGTTGTAACTTGTTCCCTCGGCATGACGTTGTGAAACTCGATGAAGGAACTTTCATTCAATGGCAACAACAGGTACACCTAATACTACGTGGATATGATTTGATGGGGTTTCTAAATGGGACCTTACCTTCGTCGGCGAGATTTGTTCAACCACCGGATGGCTCTCTTGCTCTTAATCCGTCCGCGATGATCTTTATGCAACAAGATCATTTCCTCACTTCATCGTTGCTTTCCACGATAAATGGCTCACTGTTGTCCTCCTTCACGGATGCTAGGATGGCTTGCGATGTATGGACTACGACCACAAGTTTGTTCGCGGCCGACACCGGTGCTAAGCAGTTTCGGATCTGTCATGAACTCCACTCTCTCAAGAAAAGTACGCTTTCGATCAAAGGTTTTGTTGCTCGTATAAAGAATCTTTGTGCTCTGTTAGAAGCTTCAGGCATTCGAATTCTGAAGGTGGAGAAGACGAAAATCATGCTCGTTGGCTTACCTCTAGACTTCGATGCTATCGTTTCTTCGGTGGCTGTTTCGTCCGAGCCAGTACCGTTTTAGAGGCTTGTTGATGCCTTGATTGAATGTGAGAACCGTCAGCTACGAGCGGATCAAGAAATACCATGGATGCTAACCTCGTGGAGGCGCCGTCGTCGCACACACGTAGGCTCGTTAAGTGGTGGCCGCCTCGCTCGACGATCGTTGGAAAGGGTTCGGCGCGCGATTGATGTCGATCTATAGTCGATTCGGGGCACCTTGCTCAGAGGTGCTACTATCGATTCAACTACGATTTTGATAGTATAACGACAATGAACCGAGCGCAGCGAAGTGACGACCGACCCGCTCTGACGTTGAGCTGCTCTCCTGGTCACCCTACTTATGCGCCGCACGCATTGTCTATTGAATGAGATAGATGGCCCTATCAACGAATGAGATTCACATGCCTTTATACTCACTAACAGTTTGGTCAAAATTGGTTTCCAAAAGGTTAAAATCAGAATGACCAATATTGTTTCCCAGCTGGCCCTTCAAAAGTTCGGTCAAAATTGCTCTCCAAATGGTCTAAATCAAAGTGGCCAATTTCGCTTCCCAGCTGGCGCCTATACTCATGCATATGGGTTTAATGGTGGGCCGACTACACCATTTGCAAATAAAAATGGGGACATGTTTAATGGGCCAAGAAGGCCAAATTTTAATGGGCATGATGATGCGTTTAGGCTTAGGAATTTAAATGGTGTTCGACCCATGAACAATTGTGTTAAAGTTGGTTATCTATCGGGCCGTGATCATACGATCGGGCCGTTCAAAGGTGAAGGGTGTGATGCTTCGACCCCGAATGTTCCATGGAAAACCAAATCGTGAGCTCGATTGTATATTGGTTCAGACCCGTGTATTGGTTTTCCTCGGGTTGGTGATTTGCATGCCTCTGGTTATTGATTTTTTAGATTGCATATCAACATTGCTCAGTTTGGATCTAATGATGGTGGCACTGGTTCGTATATACCTATGCCTGTTGGTACTATGTCATGGTACCCGACTCGGGTGCTAGCAATCATATCTGTCATAATGCATCGGCTCTAAATAACGTCACCCTATATTTAGGTACGTCTTCTCTCTTGATGGGTGACGAGACTCCAGCTCCAATCTCGTATATTGGTAATGGTGTTTTACATACATGTTCTAAATTACTTCGGTTATCTGATATTTTTGTGTGCCGAAAATATAGAAAAATTTGTTGTCTGTGTCCTAGTTTGCCACTAATAATAATGTGTGCTTTGAGTTGAACCTGACATATTGTGTTATTAAGGACATCATGACCCGAGAGACAGTGCTTAAGGGCCATATTTGTGACGGTTTATACCGATTCTCTCTACCAGATCTATCTCAACAATCTGCTCAAGCCCCGTTGCTGCCTCTACTGTTCTTCAAAATAAGTTTGATAAAAGTGATGTGTTTTCTTTATGGCATAAACGTCTTGGCCACCCATCTGCTACTGTTGTTAAAAGTGTTTTAGACAAATGTAATATTGTATTGAAAACGAGTTACCTTGCAGGTATATGTACGACATGTCAAAAAGGGAAGTCACATAAATTGCCATTTACACTTTCTAATACTGAATATAGTAATCCTTTTGACTTGGTTGTATCTGATCTCTAGGGCCCTACGTCTGTTGCTTGTGGGAATAATTGGTATTATATAGAATTCATTGATGTTTGCACTTATTTCACGTGGATTTATCTACTTCATCAAAAGTCTCAACAATACAAGATTTTGTTCAATTTCAACAACTTGTTAAAACTCAATTTGAGAAGAATATTAAACAGTTTCAAAGTGATTGGGGTGGAGAGTATCGACCTTTCACGTCTATTCTAGCTTCTCAAGGGATTATTCATCGATTGTCATGTCCGCATACTTCTGAACAAAATGGAATGGTGAGCGCAAACATCGCCACATTGTTGACATGGGCATTATTCTTCTAGCTCAAGCTGGCCTATCTATGGAATACTAGGGCTATGCATTTTGTTGTGCAGTTTATCTCATCAATCGACTTTCTACTTCTGTTTTGAAGGGACAAACTCCATTTAAGGCTTTCTATGGACACGAACCTACTTACGACCACTTGAGGGTTTTTTGGTGGTGTTGTTTTCCTTATCTACGCCCATTTCAGGCACCTAAGCTAGATTTTCGTTCTCAATTGTCTGTCTTTTTGGGGTATAGTGTTCAACACAAGGGATACCAGTGTCTCCTACCCACTGGTAAGATTGTTATCTCACGGCATATGGTTTTTTATGAAAATAAGTTTATGCCTTCGAACCCACTCTCATGGGAGCTGTGTTTGACCATACTTAACCTGTTTCAACCTATGTTCCAATTGTTCGAACCAATTATTTACGTCATGTGGCGTCGTCCGTTGCTCAACCTCTTACTCCATGTTCTCAACAGGCTGATTGCCCATTAAGGTTCCCATCGATTGAAGTTAGATCTAATCGAGAGCCACATAGATCTCCTTTATCTAGTGAGACTTGTGGTTCCAAGCATTATCCTAGTATTGAGCCCTCTCTTGATAATCAGGCACCATTGCTGCGTCTGTAACTAATATTCATCTAATGGTAACTTTTTCAAAGGCCGGTGTATTCAAACCCAAAGCTATGTGTATTGAAGTTATGGAACCTTCCATAATTGAGGAATCATTTTCACATTCAAAATGGCGTGCTGTGACTTAGGCTGAATATGATGCCCTTATACGAAATTTAACTTGGGACCTTATTCCGCTACCATCAAATCGTAAAATTATCGGGTGTAAATGGCTTTTCAAAGTCAAGAGGCATCCTGATGGCACAATTGATCGACGTAAGGCTCAATTGGTCGCAAAATGTTGTTCTTTAGTTCCTGAGTGTGATTTCAAAGAAACGTTTAGTCCAGTGGTGAAACTTACTACTATCCGGGTTATTCTGTCCATTTTCATTTTAAGAGGATGGCAGGTTCGCTAGGCCGATGTAAACAATGCCTTCTTAAATGGTGATTTAAAACGTTAAGTGTGATTCCACTGGTACATTATTTGTGTGTCGTCCAAAGAAAGCTCTGTATGGCCTTCGCCAGGCTTCACGTGTGTGGTTTGAGAAGCTTAAGCAATTTCTCATCTCTATCAGTTTCGTTGGGTTAAAATCTGATGCCTCATTGTTTGTTTGAATCAAGTCTGGATCTACTCTTTATGTTCTTGTGTACATCGATGATATTATCATTACTAGAAACCTGACCACCGCTATAGATTGGTTTGTTCGACTGTTAAATGATAAATTTTCGCTAAAGGATATGGGCAATATTCACTATTTTCTAGGGATAGAAGTTACTCGATTTTTCGGCTGTCTACATCTATGTTAAAAGAAATATATACGTAAAATTCTTGATCGGTGTTCGTTGACCAATGTGAAAAGTGTTCATACGCCAATGGTTAGCTCATCTACTCTGTCTAAAAATGATGGTGAGTGCTTGAAGGACCCAACGGAGTATAGGAGTGTTGGAGTACTACAGTATGTTGTTCTTACTTGGCCCGATATTGCATATGCCATAAATAGGGTCTGTCAATTCATGCATAATCCTACTACTACTCTATGGTCGCACTAAAATGCATTTTACGATATTTGTGTGGCACTCTTGAATTTGAGGTTATTTTTCGTCTGTCTGCTCGACTCTCTTTAGTTGGCTACACCGACACCAACTAGGGGTTAGATTTTGACAATAGGCGATCGACCTCTGGATCTTGTGTTTACTGTGGTCACACTCTCATCTCTTGGTGTGTTAAGAAACAACAAGTGGTTTATCGATTCACGGCTAAAGCTGAATCTAGAAGCCTTGCTGCGACTATCAGTGAAGTTACTTGGTTATTGTCATTATTTTAAGAATTACAGGTTAAGTCTGAAGATACCCCTACTGTGTGGTGTGATAACTCCAGTACCATTGTAGTTGCAGCTAATACTGTCTTACACTCGAAGTTTAAGCACGTCGAGTTGGATCTATTTTTTGTGTGCGAGAAAGTCGCTGATGGGTCTGTTCTAGTGGGTAAGTTCCTGCGTGTGATCAAGTGGCTGATGTTTTCACCAAGCCACTTTCAGTGACCTCATTCACTCGATTTAGGAATCTTCTCTGGGTCTTCCCCGTCGAGAAGATGGATGAATGTTAAAGATATAAGTAGTTAGTCTGTTAGTAACTGAAGCTGTTGTAATAGCTAAAAATCGTTAATGAGTAGATATCAATCTATTAATAAGTAGTTACTTAGAAGTCTATAAATACAGCTACCAATGTACAAAGAAAGTCAAGCATTTTCAATATACAAAGAGTTCATTTTCAATTTGTAATGCTTTAGTTCTTTAGTATACCTGACTCATTTTAGAGAGGATGCCATTAAAGATAAGTGTTTTCAAAGACCACCAGGTGTGGAAGGAAGCCGTCAAGGGTGTGAATGATGATCACCAATGGTCTAAAGAGGCCCTTCAAGTGCAGTAAGTTTGAAATGGTCCAGAGAAGATGGAGTCTAAAAAGTTTTGAAACGTGTCAAAATTTCTAGTATTACATATTACGAGTTAAAGTCCGAAACAAATATATAAATAATATTTTATAGAGATCAATTGATAAAATGAGATTCATTCAATCCATTTGAATTGACATGATTCGTAGAAAATTTTTGTGGCCAAGTAAAGCACTTAAAGAAATTTAGGACTACCATGGTAAATAGGAAAACTAATATTAAAATATACATAATTTGATAAGATTTGGTTTTTTAATATTAAAGAATTGAGTCAATCCATTAAGAATCTCAATTATAGATAAATTCCAATATATACAGTTAGATTCGGAGGAGTTCAATTATAAATAGAGGCATTTCCCTTATTTGTAATTATTTAGTTATAATCCTTCAAAGTAATAGAGATACTTTGAAAGCATTTACTCAAATATCTTGTGTGCGTTGCTTTCTTGTGGCATTTTCTGTTGTTTCATTACTCTTTTGTTTTGAGTTACTTTTGTTTTATTTTTCGATGCCTTGAAGAATTTCTATCCTTAATTCACCACATGGACTGCGAGACTAAAGTTATAACCCCATGACACTAGGACATACAAAAAGATTCTACAAACATGAAGAGTTCAAATGGTTGCCAAGGGACCAAAACCTAAAATAAGGTAAATTGTTCTAAAAGCTCTAAAGCAATGTAGCCTAAGCTAAGGTAGAATATTTTAAAGATACATTATGGATCATTGGAGCCAATTATTCATAATTGTAGTATCAAATGGGCTTAGCTTATATATAGGAGGCACCCCTTCCTCATTTGTATGTAACTTGGGATTTAAGTGAATAAGACTCTTAACATTCTCCCAACGCTTTAGTCTTAAAGTGTGTTCAGGATTTGTTGTTGATGTGTCGTGAAACTAACTAAAAATTTGACTAAGGCAAGTGCACCTATCAATTAATAGTATAGCTATGGTGAGCAAATATATCATTCCCACGAAAACTAAAAGTACTAGTAATTATCGTTTTTCTATTATTTAATCGAATAATTCAAGTGATTGATTAAAAATTAAAATCAACTAATTTTATTAACTAACGAACACGAAAAAGAACAAAACACAAAAATAATTGATTTGACAACCAAGAAGCGAAACAATACCTAGGAAAAAATTCACCTAGATTTCATCTATCACCATCAATCTAAATTATGGAATTTCTTTACTTAGCACCATGATCTATAGAAATCCCTAAATTATACTAATATCTCTTTCAAGTATAAAACCTCTATTATCGCATTTACTCGTGCTATGGATTTCCCTATTAGATTTGGCTTTAATCCGGTAGATTTATGTTAACCTATTTCTAGGATTGTATGCAACTTCACTTAATTATGCAAGATCTAATCTTAAACAGTGTCTATTCAACCACCAAATTAAGCACATCAAATATGGATCAATACTCTAGAAATATTAAGCCAAGAATTAAGATCACATAATTGAGAACAAGAAACTAAGTAGTTATTATGTAAAATAAAAATAAAATGATAGAATCCATCATAGGGTTCATCTCCCTAAATATTTAGAAAATTAGTTCATGCTTGAAAATAGAAACATTCAAGATACAGTATAACCAAAATAAATAAACTCATGATAATCTCCTAATAAATCAATTGGGAATCTTCAATCTTGACGGAAATCTGCTTCAAAGTCGACTTCAATGGTTTTTTTCGAGTTGTTTTCTTGAATATTCTATGACGACTCACTCCTATCTTCTTATTTTTGTTATATATATGTATTAGAATGCTTGAAAAACCTAAAAATAGTGATTTTTTGTAGTTCGGTGTGCAATTCCATGAAATCGACATGCCTTACCACATGTCCGTATAGGTCACATGACCATATGGTTTGGCCATGTAGCTCATGCAACTTGCTCCGATGCTCCGGTTTTCACTCATTTTTCGTTCCTTTTGCTCCCAAGTGCTCTGTTAAGCATTAAAACATGAAATGATTAGGAGTATAAAATTCACAATTAACATCGGATAATCACCAAAAAAACGTATTAAGAATGAGTTTAAACATGTTACTTTTAGCACTTATTAGTTGTTGGGGTGGAAAAGCTTCACTCCAAAAACAATCTCAAACACCTAGCTTTGGGGTGGAAAGTGCGGTGAAAGATTGGTTTTTCACCCAAATGCAAAAGTCGGGGTTTAGCTGTTTTTAGCTTTTGACTTTTGCATTTTAAAGTACAAAATATCAAAATATCCTTATTTGTATTAACCATTTAAAATGTATTTAAAATTTTGGATTAATTTATATTTTATGTATCATTTATTAAATTATATGAATATTATTTACAAATAAAATTATATTAATTTATTTAAATATTGTTAATTATTATATTTTAAAATTTAAAATTTTCATGTATAATTAAATTTATAAATAATTTTATTAATTATTAAACAATATTTAAAAATACATTTTATGTATAATTATATTAAATTATTTAAATATTATCTAATTTAATTTATTTTTAATTTCTAACATCATTTCTAAAATAGACATTTTAACTTCCCATCGTAGTTTTTGAAAACAATTTCAAACACCTTAAATTAACAAACCACACTTTTTCACAACACTTTCCCGTCGCACTTTTTAAAATCACATTTTCTAAACTAAAATCTTCAAAAGCACTTATCAATCACAGTAGAAATGTCAAATTGGCCCTTAGTGTGCTTTAGAGTGCTTTCTTAGTGTGCTTATTAGATCCTAGAAGCTAGCTAGTGCCTCTTCAAGAAAGATTAAAGGTTGATTTAGGCAATGTTAGCATAAGGCTCTTGTCTCTTGTAACATCCTTGACATTTTTCAAGAAGTGGCCAGTGTCAATTCAGGTTGACATGTATTCCAAAATTTCGGAAATGACAAAAATAGAATTAATAATATTAATAGAAAAGGTGATTGGACATTATAAGAAATTAAAAGGACTTTTGAATTTAGGAAAATTAATTCAATGAATTTACTAAATTGTAGAATTGTGAGAAGTGTTAGGCCATAGTGTAAAAACTAGAAATATGAAATAAATAGATAATACGGATGGGAAAAAAAGAGGGAGGATTGGAAACATAATTATACCAAAAGGGAGCGATGTGAAAGGATGATGGATAAACCTTTTTTTAGAAATTATTAAACTAATGGATTTTTATGGAAACTCGGAGAAACATCTCCATCACTCTCTTCTTCCCATGCCACCATTATATCAAAGAAGAAAACTTTGCTTTCTTCTTTATTTTGGTCATTTTCCTCCATAACCAATAAAGAATGAAGCTTCAAACTTCAAATTTCTCCATAAATTGTTAGTAAAAATAAGAGGACAACTATATAGTGAGCTTATTTTCTTGCAAAGCTAACTAATAGACATTGTTAGAGAAGAAAGAAATGTGAAGAAAAGTTAAGGCTTTTAAGTAAATAATGTAAGGATGATGAAGTTTCTTTTAGGAATTTATATTTATTTCATCATAATGCATGGAAATAGCATGTGATTTTTGTTTTGATATTAAATGTTGTATATGTCTTGTGATAATGAAGAGAAAGAGAAGAAAGGTGACCATCAAATGGGTGATAAAGGCAAAGATATAGCAAAGGAGTGAAGGAATAAGGAAGGGGTTCATTCAAGCATTTTGTTGTAAGTATATCAAGAGTTTTACTTATTTAATTAAACCCTAAGTAGAAACTTGATAAATTAGTTTAGTATTTTATTTGAAATTTATTTACATAGGAAAAGGATGATTTGATTCTATGGAATTATTTGAATATGAAATTGCATTTTTATTATGAATTTGAAAGTGTATGTATGGTGAATTTGATGAAAATGACTAAATTAAAAAGAGTGTAAAAGTTAGATAGGTGAAATAGATATTGATATGAAGTTTATAAATGAAAAGTTCATTATTGAATAAATAGATGCCAAGTGAAATTTTAGTGATTATTAACTTAATTTAGATAAGGACTAAATTATAAAAATAAAAAATTTGACTTTGTTCTATTTGTTGAGAAAATGTAAACAAATGGTATAGTTTATGTAACACCCCGAGTTTTGGGCCTAGAAATTTTGAGTCTTGGGCATAGGGGCAGTGAAGAGTCGCACATATGTAGTGAGTTGTGCAATTTAGTGACAAGAATTAGCCTGTTGGTCCGGTGGATAAGTGAAGTGTTATTATGCTTGAGGTCTTATGTTCGAATCCCTGCATGAGCTAGGGAGATATTTTGTGCATTTTTTTTCATTTACATATTATTTTATTATAATAATTATTTGATATTTTTGTTATGTTAAAAATATTATTATTATTTTAATTTTCTATTTTGACGTTTCTTTTCCCTTCTTTCTCTGTTTTTCTTTCTTTTGTTTGTTTTTTTTTCTTATTGCTTAAACATTTTTAACTGCGGTTTTGGGATTGTCGCTCCTCCGCCATTCTCTTCATCATCAAATTAGGTATGGGATAGAATCTGGTTACTACTTTCTATTTTTAAATTGATTGTTATCTTGTTTTAAGAATCCCTTTCCTTTGGCTTTTCATAGTTATGCATTACCCCTTCATTTTTGAGTTTTTAAACGATGGAAGTGAAGAGAAATCGTTGTTTTCTAATATATGTTGATAGGGTAAAGGTTAGGAACTGTTACGATGGCCAAAATAGTATTTTCGGGGCTAAATTGGGATGGTTTAGTAGCCTCCCCGACGGTCACACGGACGTGTGCCAAGGCACATGGCTGTGTGGATTTGTAAATTAGGGTTTTCAGCCTATTTTGGGTGCCACACAGCCTGACCACACGTCCGTGTGGCTGATTTGGAGATTTTTGTCGGAATTCATACGGACGTGTGCTCTGAGCACATGGGTGTGTGAGTTTGGGGCCTAGGGATTCCATACAGGCGTGTGACACCTTTACACGGCCGTGTCTTGCCCTGCACCTAATATTAGGGAAATTGGAAAGTGAGTTACATGGCCTATTCACACGGCCGTGTCCCTAAACCACACGGGCATGTGCCTCTGTCACACGGCCATGTGCCACCCCTCTCACGGCCGTTTGGATCCCCACACGGCCTGGATGGCTCCACACGACCGGAGCACACGGGCATGTGGCCCTAATTCCCCAAATTCTGATTTTAGGGCAAATCGAATGCCATTGTGAGTCTATGTGTTTCAACCCCTCAACTAAGCTTACTGAGGGTGAATACGATTCTGTTCTGGCTTCGAATTATGTACTGCTTGTAAGTGAATGTGTGCTATGCTAGGTACTGAATCTGAGTGCATAGGTGTGCATGTTTCTGTAACTGATTGACTGACTGTAAGTGACTGCTTTTGAATGACTGCCTGAAATTGTATTCTGAATTGGTGCATCTACATTCATACATCTACATACATGTATTTGCATACATACATCTACATATAAAGTATTTTGGGTTGGGATTTTGAAGAGAAGGAAGATTTACGATTTGGTAGTTTAATTGCATACTGAAGTTTCAATACCCTGAGGGTCGTGGATGATTTGACTGTACTGCAGATTTTCGCACTTCACTGTACAGCACATACGTCGACATCTCTGCGTATCATTGACCGATCTAGTAGTTTTACTGCAACCCATTGGTATAGCGATTACCGCATTGCATTGTACTACATGTACGTTAGCTATGCTATGTACCACTATCTGATCTGGCAGTTCATACTGCATGTCTGTACTGTGGTTTATCGTATTGTACAGTACAACTTATACGCTAGCTTTGTTGCATAATATATGAGACTGGCAGTTTATCTGCACACTGAAGCACTAATTTTTCAAGAGGGTCGAGGGCGGTCCCAATTTCTTGAGGGTCAAGGACAATACTAATTATCATCGTTGCCGAGCAACACGGGATGACATCCTATAGAGTATAAGGTTGGATGGGCTTTTCGAGGTCCTACTCAGAGTGCAGGGATGGGTGGGTTGATTAAATCCCCATAGTAAGTGTAGGGTTGGACGGAGATGGTGTGTTGGCTGGATGGGTGGGTTATTTTATAACTCATTTGCACTCATATGTATCTGAATGAATCTATGTGACTAAATGTGACTGTATTATTCGACTGAAATGTCTGATTGATCATTTTGGTTGAATGTGATATTATGACTGAATGTGATAATATGAATGAATGTGTTACTGATTGACTGAAAGGTACGTGTGCCTATGCGATTTCTATATAATTTCTCTGTAAATGTCTGACTGAACGATTATTATGATAGTGTGATTGAGATGTGAACGGTTGCTATTGTATTTGAATAGCACGTAAGGTTAGGTGTGTCTGTTTGTTCCATATGACTGTAAGGTACATATGGTGTGTTTGATGTTGGGCAAACTCACTTAACTGTTATCTGTCTGTAAGCGTGTTCTTCTTCTGAACTGCTTCTAGTTCCCTATTTCCATTTCCGTAGTTTAACTAATTTTGATCTCACACTAAGCTCGAGTAGCTCACCCCCTCTTGTGTTTCCCTTTTCAAGTATAGTTTTGGATTCTGGATGCTGGATTTAGTGTGCGGAGGACTCGGACAGTCTTGGTGGAAATGAGTTATAAGCTTTTATTTTCAGGTTTAATTGTTACTCATTTAAGTTGAACTGTAAAGTTTCATAATACTGTGGTACAACTTTTGTTTTAAGTTTTCATTCGTAAGTGTTAAACTGTTAAACTTACTAGGGAATTTAAATGATTAAATGTTTTTGAATTGATTCGGGATAAACGTTTTCGAAATTAAATTTTTAAACGACTTGATTTGTAAAATTTTCTCATGATCACTTTGGTGATCAATGTAGCATTCTGAATTTAGTTTAGTCTTCTAGGCCGGGTTTGGGGTGTTACATTTAGTGGTATCAGAGCCAGGTTTGCAAAAACTAGGCTTGTGTTTTCTACGTAGACGTGTGCTCAAATAAATGATTTTGAAAAATGTTTAAAAAACTATACCATAGGAAATTGAAATGGTTTGAATTTTGTAAAGTGATTTACGGAAAAGACCTGTCTGAGACTCCGATGTTGGTCCAGGTAGAAATTGAAACTATGAAATTAAACATTTAAAATTTTGTATTTATTCTGTGTGTGTTCTGAAAATGTAGATTTTCAGAGTTAACCATACGGCTTACATGGAATCTAAGGGTAAACAGGATTGCGATGAGTCATCTACTCCTCCAAGGTGTGAAACTATTCAAGAACCAGTAGTCAATGTGAGTTCGCCAACCCTGGGTAGCGATAACGCAGTGGTCGGTACTGAAGAACTAACCCGATTAGTAAGGGAAGTGCTAGAGGAGTGTTTGAGGCTAGAATAAGAGGAATTAATGAAACACTCCAGGCTAGGTGCGTAAATTGTAAGAAGAAGAGAGATCGCAGCTCCCCAAGGTTGAAGCCTCGTTCTGCGAAGCGTGCTAGGATGCATCTGAATGATAGTAATGGTAGTATCGGTAGTGGCACGAGCATACCATCTTGTAAGCACTGTAAGAGGCGCCATGCGGGCGATTACTGGAGGAAGTCAGGAGCGTGTCTGAGATGCGAGTCTAAGGGCATCGGGTTCAAAATTGTCCTCGGCGCTTTTGAGCCAGGTATGGTTAAGCATGTTTGGATGTGTTTATTTGAGCATTGAAATTGTGTACACATAAATATCCGTCTACTTAAGTGGTTATATGTTCTGGGTGTGTCTGAGAGGTGAATTTTGGAATCAAAGTGCAGTGGGAGCGTAGTGGTGTAGTTTGGTTGTGCAACTTTTCTGATAGTTAGAAATTTCGAGGACGAAATTTCTTTAAGGATGGGTGAATTGTAACGCCCCAAATTTTGGGATTAGAAGTTTTGAGTCTTGGGCATAGGGGCAGTGAGGAGTCACACATATGTAATGAGTTGTGCAATTTAGTGACAAGAATGGGCCTGCTAGTCCGATGGATAAATGGAGTGTTATTATGCTTGTGGTCCTATGTTCGAATCCCTGCATGAGCTAGGGAGATATTTTGTGCATTTTTTCATTTAGATATTATTTTATTATAATAATTATTTGATATTTTTTCATGTTAAAAAAATTATTATTATTATTATTTTAATTTTCTATTTTGACATTTCTTCTCCCTTCTCCTCTCTATTTTTCTTTTTTTTTGTTTTATTTCTTATTGCTCAAATGTTTTTAATTGCAGTTTCGGGATTGTCGCTCCTCCGCGTTCTCTTCATCGTCAAATCAGGTGTGGGATACGAATCTGGTTACTACTTTCTGTTTTTAAATCGATTGCTATCTTGTTTTAAGAATCCCTTTCCTTCAACTTTTTGTAGTTATGCATTACCCCTTCGTTTTTTTACTTTTTAGCCGATAGAAGTGAAGAGAATTTATTGTTTTCTAATATATGTTGATAGGGTAAAGGTTAGGGACTATTATGGTGGCCAAAACAGTATTTTGGGGGCTAAATTAGGGTGGTTTCGTAGCCTCTTCGACACGAGCCTGGCCACACGAGCGTGTAGCTAATTTAGGGGTTTTGTCGGAATCCACATGGTCGTGTCCTCTGAGCACACGGGTGTGTGAGTTTAGGGCCTAAGGATTCCACACAGGCGTGTGTTATGGGACACACGGCCGTGTCTGATTGCCACACGGGCGTGTGACACCTTCACACAATCGTGTCTGCCCTGCACCTAATATTAAGGAAATTGGACAATGAGTTACACGGCCGTGTCTGCCCTGAACCTAATATTAGGGAAATTAGACAGTGAGTTACACGACCTGTTCACATGGCCATGTCCCTACACCACACGGGCGTGTGCCTCTTTCACACGGCCGTGTGCCACCCTTCACACTGGCTTTTGGATCCCCACACGGCCTGGATTGCTCCAAATGGCCGAAGCACACGGGCGTGTGGCCCTAACTTACCAAATTTTGATTTTAGGGAAAATCAAATGCCATTGTGAGTCTATGTGTTCCAACCCCTCGACTAAGCTTATAAGTCGAAGATCTCCCTTTGGTTTTGAAAACAAAGTTTGATCCACGAAAAATGTAGATCTTTCATTTGTAGAAAGTTCAAAACAAACATTTGTGAAAGATATGTTTTAATATCTTAAATTCAACTATTTTCTTTTGATGATATCAATTCTCAAATCAAATGCATTTGGAAAGAAGATAATATTATTTTTAAGTTTAAAAGTAGCAAACAAACTTTCAATATGATATATTTTTACTCTTTTTCTTGTGCTTATTGCAATCAATAAAAATTGCAACATAACTTTAACTAGATAAATTATTAATTAGGAGTAAATAATGTATCATTTTTCTTGACAACTCCATTACAACATGTTTCTTGACCAGTGACAAGCATGGTGTTTTTGGGTAAATAAAGATAGATAAGTTCAAAGAACTAATTACAGTTAGCCTGGTGAAGACCTATAACTTCTAATGTTAGGTAGGCATCATCTTCAATCACAAATCGAGCATGAGCAGGTAGATCTTCAAACATCAACAACTTGTTAAGATCACTAGAAACAACTTTGGTCATACAATTTGTCAGTTTATTATGGTCTTGTGGGACATGCCAAAACTTGATGATGCGGTTGTTGAGAGCACAAAAAATATCATATCCCTTTAAAATAATGAAAATCATAAAAATAATAGTATAAGAGAAGTAGGGTCAAATCCTCAGGGACTGAATCTGCAAAAATTCCTGTTCTTCGAAATCCTGGACAGAGTTGTGCCCAAGGAAACCTGTGTACCTGAAAAAAATTAAAAAAATAGAATTAAAAGTTTAGATTGAATTGAAATTATGAAAATTAAAATTGAAATAGTAAAAATAAATAGAGTTGAGGAAAAATGAGTTCTTATAGAGAGATTCCAACCTCTAGTTGTCTCGATCCACCTTGGATTCTATCATTGGCTTTTAAGTGATCCTTCTCAAACAGAATAAGCCAGTTATAGTGGAAGAGGACGCCTACGACAACTAGCTCCAAGAATTTAGGCTTACGATTTAGAGGAACCTGACTCTAACCAACAATCGCTTCTGTTGGACCATCTTGTGCTAGATCATCATTTCTCAATGGCGAATGCCACACCATTTTGTCTCTTGGGCTCGCCAAGCTCTGATGCAGTAAGCTAATAAATCGACTGTGCAACCTTCTCAAAATATACAAAGCGGTCATTTCTTGCACACGTTGAAAAGATCACCTTTTAAGGGGCATGGACGGAAGCGTCAGCCCCATAATACGGAGAAATGATGAATACTCGTCTAGAAGGCTAAGCGCAAATTCTAAGCCTCATGAACCCTTTTTGAGGAACTTTGACAACCTTCGGCTAAATAAATTTAGTGACTCATGGTTTTTGGAAAAATAAATATAATGGAAATGGAATTTTTATTGAAAAAATATGAAAAGAACAAAAGGCTAAACTTTTTGGGAGAGAGAGTGTTTACAGAAAAGATGAGTGAAATTTGTGGCACTCATCCCCTATTTATAGTACTAGAAAACCTAATCTATTCCTAATTAAATTCCAAAAGATAAATACAAGTAAATAAAGTTAATTAAAGATAAATCCTAAAGTTAAATCTAAATAATTATTCTTAATAATTATCCTAATATAATTGGAATGAAATAGAGTCTTGTGATATAAAATCTCTTCTTTTGCATTTTTGCTCCCAAAATCTTCCACACTATGCATTTCCGGCACCACTTCTCTCCTACTTTGCATGCTGGCCGAATTTAACTTTAAATTCACGCTTTTTGCCCTCAAATTTCCTTTTGCCTTCAATTTAGTCACTGTAAGATAAAAGAATCATAAATAGCTCAATTTAGTAGGATCATACTCAAAATAAACATATAATTAATACATAAAAATATGTCATCTAGAGTATTATCAAATTCCCCCTACTTAGCCCCATGCTTGCCCTCAAGTATGGTTCCTAATCACTGTGAAAATTAGAACTTTTGCCATGATTGAAATATCACTCCAAAGTTTTATAAAAGTAAGCATAATACATATGAAAAGTAAAAAGAACCTTTAGCTTACTTTAAGTAAAACTGAAAAAGTATTCTAATTAATACACACAAAAATTAAAAACGACTTGGATTATTTCATGAAAATTAGGTAATTTACTAAACATACCAAGACACCTTATTTGTTTCCACCTTTAGTCCCCAAATGCAATTTTATTATTAATACATCATTTTTTTTCTTTTTTTCTTTTCTATTTTTTCCCTCCTTTTTTTTCTCTTTATCATTATTATTATTATTGCTTAAGAATACATTGAACTTTTTGACATGAAGAGAGATGACAGCCAAGCACCACACCCCAGTTACTCAGCCCAACATACTTCTAATTTATTATATTTTTCTTAAGAACATATCGAACATTTTGACGCGAAGAGATATGGTAACCAAGCACCCCACCCCAGTTACTCAACCCAACATATTCCTAAAAAAAATTTATTTAATTTCGGTTAGCGGAGTTACCTAACACGTCACACAATATTTTGACGCGAAACACGATGATAACCCAAGCACCCTCCTTGGTTACTCAGTGAGTGTAACATCCTAAATTAAGGCCTAGTCGGAACAGTGGTTTCGGGACCACAAATTCGACGTAAGAAAATTTATTTTTATTATATTTTTATGGTCTACAATTTTACAGAACGATTTCGTGAAAATTTCGCTCAAAAATTTTGACGTTTTATTACTCAATTTAGTCAAAAGGACTAAATTATAAAAAGTGCAAAACTTGAGTTCTAGAAGTTAGAGGTGTCAAATTGCTATGAAATTTTAAAGTAGAGGTTCTTAAATGGTAATTAGCCCATTGGTTAAATTTTTGGACAAAATGGATATGATATATGTTAGATAAGATATTTTTTGTAAGGGCATTTTGGTCCTTTTTCAAATTAAATGAATTAAAACAAAATTAAATGCCAAATTTGTCCATCTTCTTCATATGGACGAAATTCACCAGGAGAAGACATGCCTAGGGTTTTCCAAAATTTCCAAGCTCATGGTAAGTCCGTTCTAGCTCGGTTTTTCAAGTTGTTTACGATTTTGGAGCCCCGGTAGCTCGATTTAGCTTATGCTACCAATAATTCATGCTAGGGTTCATCTTTGGAAAATTACCCATAGGTGAAAAGTGTGTATTTTGATGTTTTATGGCAGAATATGCAGGTTGAAATTATGTTAAAGAACTTTTGTTAAGCGATTTTAAGTGAAAATGAGTAAAACGATATAATCGGTAAAAATACCTAATGTTCATAAGTGTATGTTAGAGTAAGAATTTGATGTTTCCATAGAAGGTAAAACTGATCAGCATGTTATAAAACATAAGAATAAGGGCTGAAGTTTAATTTTCGAGTATTGGGGCAAAAGTGTAAATATGTAAAGTTTAGGGCAAAATTGTAATTTTGCAAAAGTTGAGTTAAGGATTGTTTTGAACAGTACATTAACTAATTAAGTGAAATGTGATGTTTTAGACTCGAAAAATGAGATTTGGACCTAGAACGGAGGAAAATTGAAAATTGAGAAAGTTGGTAAAATGGTAGTTTTGGTATCGAGGTAAGTTCATATGTTTAATAAGCATTTAATGATGCAAGTTTGAATGTTAGATTGAAATTTTAGTTATTAATACTTTAGTATTGATTTTTAATATAATTATAATGTTCGATATTGGCTCGACATTTTAATGAAAATTGGTATAAATTACATGTAAGATCAAATTAGAAAGATGGCTTTGTATAATATCAAGAAAGTATTGAATAGAATAATTTGGGGAGGATAAGTTAAATTGATGATGGGATGAGATTGAGAATGTAATTATGTAAGTTTGTATGTAAATAAATTATCGTTTTTACTTACGTTTTCATATTTTGATAAATGGTATGAACTGTGGTTGAATATTTGATGTAATTGACAAAATATCGACAAGTGAGAAATTTCCCGGTTGAACCTTAGGAATAAAAATGGATACGAGTGACATGTTCACTTGAAACTTATGTGAAATCTAAGTGGAATAAGTGATCCGGGTGCTGGTCCGTACGTTCTACCAGTGGCTAGGTAATACTGCATGTGTTGCGGATACCTGACAGCTTGTGTGAGCAGCACTGAGTAGTTACGTATTGACCGACAGCTTGTGTGAGCAGACCCGAGATTGTGATTATGTGAAATGGGTGCTGGTCTTATAAGTTCTACCAGTGGCTGGGTAATCCTGCATGTGTTGCGGATACCTGACAGCTTGTGTGAGCAGCACTGAGTAGTTACGTATGACCGACAACTTGTGTGAGCAGACCCGCGAATATGAATAGCTCGAGAACAAGCCTATGTGTGATAACTGATATGAAGTAGCTTTGGCTACAAGTGTGGCACTATGTGCAATATTCCGATGCATCCGTTAATATTCCAATGAGTTCAACGGGAAATTGACTAAGTGAAAATATAATGTGGCTATGTAACGACTAAGTGTAATTGAATATGATTATGTGATGAATAAGTGCAAGTATATGCGTGTAAAATTATGAGCAATGTGCTCGATATGTGATCGAATTTTGGTAAGATTGATACGGAGTAAGTGTCCCAATGAAAGTTACTATAAAGAAAACATGAAAGAGTGAAATTTAGAAATAAAACAGTTTTGGACAGCAACAGTAGAGAAACTTTGAAAAATCACCAAAAATGGTAGAAATGGAATTAGTAGTTGAGTGAGATATGAAATTAAAGATTATTGAGTCTATTTTCATATGAAATAAACAGAGAAAGCAAAGAAATTCTGTATTTTAAGATATTTAGATTTTTGTGAGACTAGTTCAGAGTAATTTCGAGATCCCCTATTCTGACTTGGAAAAATCATTAAAAATTGTACAAAAATAATTATGGGATAAAAGTTATATGCTTGTGAACTTACTAAGCTTTATAAGCTTACCCCTATTCTTTCCCATGTTACAGAGTCCTACTCATTACCACGCTTCACACTATCAAGCATCACAATTTATTATAATGAAACAAAATTTTAATTTGGAGGACTAGGAAAACAATTAAGTGTCAATTTAAAATAAGCAAAATTTTAATTTGGAGGACTAGGGAAAACAATTAAGTGTCAAAAATAAGTTTCGGCAACTACCTAACAGTTATTAATAGAAATTCAGCATGTAATTTTCATTAAGTGTTGTCTTTACATTTAGACTTAATCGATTTTACTATAAGCAAGATAGGGTTAACTTTATCAATCATAATTATTCAATCTAAAAGAAATAAAACAGTGGAGATGAAATCAAACAGGCAAAATCGTAACTCACTCAATAAACAAGAATCATGCATGTAGGTCAAACAGTGTGCAAGTCGTGGTCAAATTCTTGGGCATGAAAAGAGGCAAAATATTCTTTAAAAAAATAAATGTGGGCAAAAACGAGCATAAGGCAGCAGCAACAGTAACACAATAGTAAAAACAACAGATAAAATGACAAAATAATGAGGAATGCCTCTCCTACTTAAAACACATTGTCCTCGATGTGAAAAATAATATTAATAAATATGATGAAAAGAAAGGTTTAGAACACTCTCCATGTCATTTTCATTACTGTTTTTGCCTATTCCAAATTTAATTTTTTCGATTCCTTGATCCTCCTAGATATAAGAAGAGATATAAAATTTATTAACATGCAAGAAAATAAAGGAAATAGAAAATATAAATATAAATAAAAAATATAAATAAAATAAAATTGGGTTGCATCCTAACAAGCGCTTGTTTAACGTCGCTAACTTGATGCCCCAACTAGTATTGGGGTTGTTCCAGCTGAGTTCTTTCATTCGTATGGTCTTGAAAATTCTCTCTTTTTATCACATCCACCATATTTAGGTTGAATCTTCCTTACGCCTCTTTCTTTGGTTTCGTATTTTCCTCCAAGAAAATCTTATGTGTGCCTGTCAGGTGGTTAATCCCTTTTAAGTTGGCAATGGTCTCATCATTCTCCAAAAATGCGCGCTTGAGATGCTCGGGAAGTTGTTTTAATTTCAGATCTGGTGCCTGCACAATAGAAGGTAGAAGTTTAGTATCCATAGGAGTTAATAATTTATTAACAGATTCAAAATCATCAAGCATCATTTTAGAGTTATCTCCATAAGATGACTCAAAAGTTTCTTCTACTAATGAGTCAATTATGTCGACACGATTTACGTTCAAGATTTCACTTGGGTGACTAATAGCATCGTAAACGTTATCTCCCCGTCAAATTCCATCGTGAGAGTTCCACTATGCACGTCAATATTAGTATTTGCAGTACTAAGAAAAGGTCACCCTAACAAGATGTCTGAAGATCTAGGAATGTTATCCTCTTCCATTTTTATCACATAAAAGTCTGTAGGAAATATAAGTTTGTTGACTTTCACCAATACATCTTCGAATACTCCTTCGGGATGCACAATAGACATGTCTACTAACTGAATGATAACTCTGTTTTCGTCAAAAAAACATGCATTAAGTGATTCATAAATAGCAAAAGGCATGACATTTATAGAGGCCCCTAAATCACACTAACTTTTTAAATTCCTAAATGGCCTATTTTGCATGGTATTGCAAACATGCCCTATCTTTGCATTTTGCTGGCATCTCCCACTGTGATACTGCAGATACATTCTCACCAACACTTACCCTTTCATTACTAGTTAATTTTCGCTTGTTGGTGCAGAGCTCTTTGAGGAGCTTAGCATAACGTAGAATTTATTTGATGGCATCCAACAGTGGTATGTTGATCTCGACATTTCTAAATATTTCGAGAATCTCATTGTCCTCTTTACCTTTCGAAATTGGTTCAATCGTCCTGGAAATAGAGGTTGAATTTTAGGTAATGGAAGTTTCGATCGGACTTGTTTAACGTTCTTGTGCTTTTCTTGGGCGGAATCTTGGCCAAGATTTCTTCCAAGATTTGATTCCAGTACTTTTCCACTTCGCAACATCACTGCATTTACGTGTTGTCTTGGATTAGGTTTCGTTTGTGATGGCAACTTCCCTTGTGAGTTCATTTTCTCAATTGATATGTTTAATTCTCTTATAGACGTCTCGGTTTTCTTTTGAAAGTCAAGCACATTAGTTGCTAATTTATTAACCATGGTTTCTAGAGAGGTACCTGAATCTCGTGGCTATTGTGGAAACTGACATTGGTATGGCTAGTTGTACTACAGGTTTGCTCCATAACTAAAGTTAGGATGGTTTTTCCATCCTGGATTGTAGGTATTAGCGTAAAGGTCATATCGCCTCTGTGGTGGCCCAAAGAAATCTCCCACAGCATCAAAATAAGCCATAGTAGCATCACACAAACTAGGGCATGGATCAGTTGTATGTTCAGGTGTTGCACAAATTCTGCACAGTCGGGTTGGTCTTATTTTTACTGCAAAAAGAGAATTCATGATATTAGTAAGTCGATCAACTTTATCTTCTAAAGTTGAAATACTTAGATGGTGAACCCTTCTAGTGGGTTCAGGATTGGCTTGAAATTGCTGAGTATTTGCAACTATCGTGGATATCAAGTCCCTTGCTTATTAAGGAGTCATGTTAACCAACGCTCCTCCACTGGCAGCATCTACCATATTCATCTTTATGGGCTTTAAGCCTTCATAAAAGTATTGGAGTAGAGATTGTTCTGTTATACCATATTGTGGGCAATTTGCACACAACTTCTTAAATCTCTTCCAATAGTTGTAAAGAGACCGCTTCTTTTTGCCTTATTCCAACGATCTCACTTCTTAACTCAGCTGCACGTGATGCTGGAAAAAACATGTTGAAAAAAATTGAGAAAATCAACCCAAGTTTTAATAGATCTAGGAGGTAAATAAAACAAAAATTCTCTAGCAGAATCTGCTAAGGAAAAAGGGAAAGCACGTAATTTAATTTGATCCTCAGTTACCCTTAAGGTTTCATGCTAAGACAAACCATATGAAACTTTTTCAGATGTTTGTGGGGATTTTCATTTTGCAACCCACGAAAAGTTTGCAGTAACTGGATTAAACCTGACTTCAGTTTAAAATTAGTATCCATAGTAGGATACGCAATGCACAGTGGAGGTTGTTCTGCAGGAGCTTCGGCCAATTGTCGAATCGTTTGAGCCATAGATGGATGTGCTAGATTTGTGTTTTTGTTAACCTTAGCGTTAAGAACTTCTTCTAGTGAATCGATTTCTACTTTCTCGCTTTCAAATGTTTAAGTAGGGTCTTCATTAACCCTAGACTCTACTTCGTTGTCGATTTCGATTTCTAGTGGTACTGAGTCCCAAACCACTCCTGATTGTTTTTTTCGTAACTTTGTCTCCTTGCGATTAGCTCTCCCAGTTTTCTCTATTTTTGAATCAAACACAAGAATACTTGGAGCAGATCTGGTCATAAGAAACAAAGAAATAAGATTAGTACGTTACCAGTCCCCGACAATGGTACCAAAATTTGATGTGGTCGTTGAGAGCACCAAAAACATCCTATCCCTTTAAAATAATGAAAATAATAAAAATAATAGTATAAGGGAAGTAGGGTCAAATCCTCAGGGACCGAATTTTCACAAATTCTTGTTCTTCGAAATCCTGGATAGAGTTGTGCCAAGAATAAAAAAAGAGAATTAAAAGTTTAGATTGAACTGAAATTATGAAAATTAAAATTGAAATAGTAAAAATAAATAGAGTTGAGGAAAAATGAGTTCTTATAGAAAGATTCTAGCCTCCGGTTGTCTCGTTCGCCTTGGATTCTATCACCGGCTTTTAAGTGATCCTTCTCAAATAGAATAAGCCAGTTATAGTGGAAGAGGACACCTACGACCACCAGCTCAAGAATTTAGACTTATGATTTAGAGGAACCTGACTCTAGGCAATAATTGCTTCTGTGGGACCATCTTATGCTAGATCATCATTTCTCATTGGCGAATGCCACGCCATTTTGTCTCTTGGGCTCGCCAACCTCTGACGCAGTAAGCTAATGAATCGACTGTGCAACCTTCTCAAAATATACAAAGTGGCCGTTTCTTGCACACGTTGAAAAGATCACCTTTTAAGGGACATGGACGGAAGCCCCAGCCCTATAATATGGAGAAACGATGAATACTCATTGAGAAGGCTAAGTGCAGATTCTAAGCCTTATGAACCCTTTTTTAAGAATTTTGACAACCTTCAGCTTGATAAATTTAGTGGCTCATGGTTTTTGGAAAAATAATATAATGGAAATGGAATTTTTATTGAAAAAATATGGAAAGAACAAAAGGCTAAACTTTTTGGAAGAGAGAGTGTTTACAAAAAGATGAGTGAAATTTGTGTCACTCCATCCCCTATTTATAGTAATAGAAAACCTAGTCTATTCCTAATTAAATTCCAAAAGATAAATACAAATAAATAAAGTTAATTAAAGATAAATAAAGATAAATCCTAAAATTAAATCTAAATAATCATCCTTAATAATTATCCTAATATAATTGGAACTAAGATAGAGTCTTGTGATATAAAATATCTTCTTTTGCATTTTTGCTCCCAAAATCTTCCACATTTTGTATTTTCGGCACCACTTCTCTCCTACTTCGTATGCTGGCCCAATTTAACTTTAAATTCACGCTTTTTGCCCTCAAATTTCCTTTTGCCTTCAATTTAGTCCCTGTAAGATAAAAACCCATAAATAGCTCAATTTAGTAGGATCATACTCAAAATAAACATATAATTAATACATAAAAATATGTCATCCTAGAGTATTATCACTTGAGCTGCTAATCTTGCTTACATGAATCATATATCAATTGTAGCTCTGAAAGGTTGCTATTAGCCACATAACTAGTCCTAATTAAATCAATCAACAAAGATGTTAACCTATATGTTTTTAACATCAATAATAAAGAAAAAAACAAAAGATTTACACCAAATTTAATTGTGACATAGGCAAAGAAAAAAAATAAAATTGAAATTGAAAACCATGTTCCACTAGCATTTAGTTGACAACTTGAACTTGTGTTATTCCAAATATTCATTTTCCTTGAAGCATTCATGTTTAATACATGTTTAGACATGGATATGGGAACCTCATCCTCTGAATACATGAAAAAACATTGAAAAAGTTTACCTACTTCTATCAAATAATATTAGAGATCAAAGTGAGAAAAATAATATACTATAGGGATTAAAATATGAATTAAACCTAAAAAATCTTATTAAAGAAAGACATTTGGGTGAAGTACTAGAATAGTCATCCAATGATACACTTCATTCTATTTTGGTCATCTAACTATTAATTCGTTTGATTTAGTCACTCAACATTTTGAAATTAAATATTTTAGTCACCCTCCTGTTAGTTGTCGTTTGCTAAGGGACAAAAAGTTGATATGGGCTTTTTATTAGTCTAATAACAAATTTAGCCCTCTAATGTTTACATAACTTATCAATTTGACCCTAAATCTAACAAATTCAATTAACTCTATCAAGAAACAACTAAACTTTTCTCACTCTCAACAATACTCACCTTTGACCCTCTCGTCAACCACCATAAACAACTAATCACCATATTTAACTCACCTTCACTGTCCACTAGCACCACCAGCGATCTTTTCTCTACTTACTCTTTTCAAATCCAAAATAATAAAAGAAACAGTTATTTTAATAACCATAATATGATCTTTTAAATGAAAAATAGTGAAAGAAACAATTATTTTAAAATTCATAATGTGATATTTTAAAAATAAGTAAATGGAAAGAGATAGGTGAGGCTTGGTACACTGTGGGTCTTGAGGTAGATGGTTGGTCAGAATGGTGCGTAGGAGTTGAGGGAAAAATGGTGATGATAATAGTGTCAGGCAAATGGGTAAGATAGTTTGTGATTGTTTCAATTAGATTTGGTTATTAGTTTTAGGTTGAAGGAAGGGTGGTTAGATGATGGAAGCTTCAATGTTTGTTGGTTGTGGAGAGAATAGGAAATGATGATGGAGAGAGTGAGTTTAAGATAATGGTTGACTAGAAGGTTAGGGGTGTGTATTGTTAAGAGTGAGAGAAGGTCCAATAAAAATTTATTGAATTTTTTAGGTTTAAAATCAAATTTATAGAATGTGTAAACATTGAAAGGCTAAATTTATTATTAGGCCAATAAAAAAAAGCTCACATAGCTTTCTATCTCTAAGCTAATAAGAACTAAGAGTGG
Organism: Gossypium rotundifolium; assembly: GCA_025506655.1. NCBI lineage: Eukaryota > Viridiplantae > Streptophyta > Magnoliopsida > Malvales > Malvaceae > Gossypium > Gossypium rotundifolium. The sequence goes on from CP106730.1 coordinate 97,488,834, forward strand.
CTAAAATATTTAATTTCGAAAGTTAAATAACTAATCCAAAAAAATTAGTAATTAGTTGATCAAAATAAAATTGATTGTATAGTTGTGTAACGTCCTGAAAATATTAAATTTTTTATTAATTTTTGCAATTGCTAAGTGTTTACTTCAATAGTTAAGGGCCTTGATGTTGTGATAGGGGTCTTTGGTTCGAATCTTTACGTGGGTAATGGTGTAACACCCATCACCCATATTCAACACTGAAATAGGGTTACTAGGTATTACCGATCAATTCACAATATATAGCATACATTTATGCAACAATAAGCATTCATTCTCATAAATCATTCAACACAATCATATTGTCCTTTATATAGGCCTACGAGGCCTTAAACATGCTTTAGAAGTGGTTCGGGACTAAATCGATATCATACAAAATTTTGGTAAACAAGGGTCACACGCCCGCGTGAACAGGCCGTGTGCTTCACACGGCTAGTAGACATGCCCGTGTCTCAGGCCGTGTGGAAACAGGGCATACATATTGACTTGGGTCACACGGCCAACTACACGCCCGTGTGTTTAGCCCGTGTGCCCTTCAAAGTGGCCACACATGCCCATATGTCAGGCCAGTGTGCTAGGCCGTGCCAAATCTGTAGGGTATACTGACTTATACAACACGACCAAGTCACACGACCGTGTACTAGGCCGTGTGCCAATTATGGGGTATATTGACTTGTACCATACGGCCAGTCACACGCCCGTGTGTGAGACCATGTGAAGCATACTGACTTCAATTCAATTTCAACACCAGGGGACACACGGCCGTGTAACATGACTGCGTGTCATACACGACTGAGACACACGCCCATGTCTTTGCCCGTGTGGACAAAAATAGGCTATTTATCAAGCCAATTTGCCACCCTTACTCATGCTCACCTAAACAACCAAAATGGTACCAATCCATAATATAATTAAACATCCAATTTAACCACAACCAAGGTTAATTCATATCATTTTCAATACTATCAACTAACATGCTTATACCATAAGTTTTACCCAATCAAAACATACCAAAATATATATACAAATCAACTAGTTAAACCTTTACCTAACATACATAATTTTGCACCAATTCAAAAGCTTCATACCAATTCCACATACCTCATATTATAAGTCATTCACTTATCCATTTATGGACTCAAATATCAACCATATATGCATATAATCAAGTCAACCAAATTAAGCCAACATTAATGGCCATATATATACAAACCAAAACACAACCATTTACAAGCCATTTCAAATGGAAAAATTCACTATCAAAACATAACTAAAATGACCATAATCCTATACATGCCTTATGACCAAACAATAAGCTCAAAAGTACCAAAGTGATGGTTAGATAGTGTGGCTCAAAATAAATCGTAATCTCATCCTCCAAAATGTGAATTTGAGATGCTCGAGAGGTGGTTTTAATTTTGGAACAATGTAAGGTAAAAGCTTAGTACAGGGGATAACAACTCATTAACGGATTCAAATTTATCAAAGTCAAATTTAAAATCATAAATGGATTCAAAATTTTCTTCCACTAATGAGTCAATTATATCAACACAATTCACGCTCGTTAAATTTCACGATCTCCCCATCAAACTCCATCGTGAGAGTTCCACTCAACGCCAATTTTAGTACTAATGTACTAAGGAATCCTCGAATCTAAGCTAGCTTTGAAATCACTATAATAAATGGAAAATAAACAAAGTAAGCTTTATAGCTTACTAAACTCGAAAAAAATAATAATAAAACAGAATTTAAGATGAATTGAAATTACGGAATAAATTACGAGAATTAAAATGAAGAAAATAAAAAGAAAGAGTTTAGAGAAAAGTTTCTTATGTGGAGATATTCCACCTCCGGTTGTCTCGTTCCTCCTTGGCTCCGCCTTTGGCTTTTGGATGACCCTTCTACCCAAGTAAGCCGCTTATAGTGGAAGAGGACGCCACGACCACCAACTCCAAGAATTTAAACTTACTGATTTAGGGAGCCCGACTCTAGCTTGCGATTGCTTTTGTGGAGTCTTTTACGCTAGATCAACGCTTCTCAATGGCGAATCCCACGCCATTTTGTCTCTTGGCTCGCTAACCTCGACGCAAAGAAGCTCACGAACCGACAGTGCAATCCTCCCAAAACACACAAAGCGCCGCCTTTGCATATGTTATAAACTTAACATATATATACAAACCAAAACACAACCATTTACAAGCCATTTCAAATGGAAAATTCACTATCAAACATAACTAAAATGACCATAATCCTATACATGCCATATGACCAAACAATAAGCTCAAAGTGATGGTTAGATAGTGTGACGTAATTTCCGACGATCCTCGAATCTAAGCTAGCTTTGAAATCACTATAATAAATGGAAAATAACCACATATATATACCATTCATCAATTTAAACATATAACATGAAATTCATGATTACTAACAAACCTTTCACATGCTTATTCATAAGCTCATATGCAAATTTTGTAACTTCTTCAATTTTAAGCTCACAATATACATGTACATACCTATACCAAACCATAATAAGTTCATACATAAACGGAATACTGTTGAATACTTGATATCTCGCACACTAAATGTCGTACATAGTCGAAGCCACTTCAAATCGCACACTAAGTGCCATGCATAGCTGAAGCTATCTCATTCTCGCACACTAAGTGCCATATATAGCCAAAGCTATCTCATTCTCGCACACTAAGTGCCATATATAGCCGAAGCTATGTCGAATCGCACACTAAGTGCCACAAATAGCCGATTTTTCGGCAAACATAATTGAAGTCTCGTAAATACAATTTATGCAATACCAAAGCATTAAAAGCATAATTATAACAATACTTATTGCATACAAACTTACCTTGGATGCTAAAACAGCGAATCGAGTTGATTGGTCGATAACTTTATCTTTTCCCCGATCCAAGTCCTGTATTTCGCTTTTCTTGATCTAATTATATTCAAAATTAACTTATTCAATCATCTATTCATTCAGTTTAGTCCAAAATACACTTTAAAACACATTTACACTTTTGTCCCTAAAGTTTCACATTTTTACAATTTAGTCCTTAATACACAAAATCACAAATTTATGCAAATTTCACAATACTCATGCTTAGCCAAATTACCATAAGGCCCCTTGTAGCCTATAAATTCCATTTATTTACACATTTAACCACACATTTTCACATTTTCATAAATAAATCCCTATTTTGTATTTTTTACTCAAAATCACTTAACAAAACTTGTATATCTATCAACAAATATTCATAATCTATCAAGAAACTTCAAAATACACATGTATTCATAAATGAAATCATTCAAAATCTTTAACAATTTTGCAAATTAGTCCCTGGGCTAGCTAGCACTAGCTGCAACGATTTCAAAAACATAGAAATCATTAAAAACAGGACAAAAATCGTACCTTAATTGCCCAAATTAACTTGGCCAAATGAAAGGAACGGAAATGGATTTCTCTAGCCTTAATTTTCAGTTGAGGAAGAAACTAAAAGATGATACATATTTTTATTTTATTTATTTTATCATTAATACATAATTTGCTAAATTAACCTTGGTTTAAATCATTAAAATTCACTTATTTTATGCCCATAAATGTCCATTATCTATAATAATGGTTTAATAAAAACATAAGGACTTTCACTTATATAATCCATAGCAAATAGATACTTTAATCTATTAGAACAACACTTTTACACCTTACGCGATTTAGTTCTTTTTCTCAAATTGACCAATTAAACGATAAAATTTCTTTACGAAATTTTCAAACATACATGTTATCATGCTGTAAACATTAAAATAATAAAATAAATATTTAACCTCGGATTTGTGGTCCCGAAACCATTGCTCCGATTTAACCAAAAACGGACTGTTACAAATGGGATATATTTTTGGTTCGAACCTGATAAAGTATAGTAATTGGATTAGTGGGTTAGTTGGGATATGGAGGTTTTGGTTTTATTTTTCATTAAACTTTATTTGAAATTAAAGAGGTTAAGAAGTTGACAAAAAAAAATCTGCTCCCATTTTGCACGTTTCTTTGTGTTTCTCCACTTTCTTTATTTTCTTTTTTCTTTTCTTTATTTTGTTTCGATTCTTGCGGCTCCATTCTACTATATTGTTTTTCTTCTTTCTAAGCTAATTCAAGTTACTGTTGGAAAAATTGTATTTTTTTTTTGTAACTTTGAGGCATATTCTCATTAGGTAAAAGTGGAGAGTTGAATAATAATTTTATGGTTTCATATTCTAGTACATGAGACCTTTTGAACAGTATATTATATGCTCAAAATGGTTGAGTGATGAATGAGAAATTGATACTCAAAGTAAGCTACTTAGAAATATTGTTGAGGAAAAATAAAAGGCTTAGATCCCACATTGGTTAAATACCAAGTGTGGGATGTGTTTATAAATATGAACTCTTTTGAAGGGTAATTGAATGGATAAGCTTATAACCCTGTTGTAGTAGCCAATTTTGGCCCAATCAAAAAAACAAATGAGCCCAAAAATAAAACAAGTCCAGAATGTCCAATTACAGAAAAAAATATAAAGCAAACTAAAATGGGCCCAACAAGCCCAAAGTATCCAAACTTTTTAGAAATTTTTAGGGTTTTTGAAACCCTAAAACAGCCTAAGTGCCACCTCTACCATCAGCCTCCACTAGAACCCCCACGCCTCTGACACCTGCAAAGACGAGGAAGACACGCAACAACACCAAAACAAAGAGAAAAACGACAAAAAAACAAAGAAAACAAAATGAAAGGAAACAAAAACGACAGAAAAACAAAATAGAAAGAAACAAAAGCGAATCTGTAAAATCGGTTATAAAAATCGAAATGAATCATCTGTATTTTCATCTTTTACGAAAGATAAAAAAAGCAAAAAGCATTCAAAGGTTGTTTACATCTCCCTGTTTTCAGTTTTCTTTTCTTTTCTTTTTATTTATTTACGAAAATTTTGACCAATAATAGTAATAATAAAAAATAGAAGAAGCCTTACCTGAACCCCGGGCCTTTGAGCATCACTAGCCACTAATACGGTGGCGGGGAGGTGGTGATATGGGCGGTGAAAGCGGAGCCCAATCGACTAAGAGGATGAGAGGAGGAAAGTTTTTTTTTTTCTTTTGAGTGGCTACTGTGTTTTTTAAAAAAATTAGGGCTAGAATCTGATTTTTGGGAAATTTTAAGTATTTGTACCTTCAATGAAACGACGCCGTTTGGTTCAGAGGGAAACTGCACATATCCCTTCAAAGGGATATTTGCGTGATGGCCTCCTCCCTTTCTACGCCTTTGATTTTAGCCCAGTTTTACCTTTTTTTTTCTTTTTAATTTTACCCTATTAATTCTATTGCGTTTTAATTTGGTCCGCCTCCAGGTCAGTTGAAGCGCTGCGCATAAGGGTTGGGTTATTCACCCATTTGGTCCCCATGAATTTACGCACTAGACCTTATGGTCCCTGGCCCATTTCTACTTTAATTTATTGTGATTTTGGTCCTCATTTTTTATTCTGATTTCAATCTAGTTTTCAACCTATTTTAAAGAGTTTATTTATTTATTTTTCTTCAAAATTTTATTATTATTATTATTTATTTATTTTGAGATTTTGTATATTATTTTATTAAACTTTATGTATACTATTTATTTTAAAATTTGACATTATTTTAAATTGTTTCATATTATTTACTTTATTTTTTATGTATTCTTTATTTAAAATCATTTTGTTAATTATTTTATTTTATTTTTTATATATTATTTCTTTTAAAATTGTTTAATTCATTCTTCTTTGACTATTAATGTTGATATTTAAATAATGTAAGCTATGTGATTATCATTCTTGTATGTATTATAATTTGTTTGTTCGTATTTCCATATCATTGATATTATCATCATCGTTACTATTGTTTATATTATTGTTCCATTATTATTATTATTCATGCATAATAATATTTTAGATTAACGATACCAATGTTATGTATTATGTGTATTATGTTATCATTACGCCAAATTCGTGTCACATTACCATTATTCGTCGAGTACAACCCCATTCATGCTTTAAATAATGTTTCTTTAAAACCTAAACTACCAAACGTATATCGTTTTTAAATATTTTATTAATTTTATCCCAAAAACAAAAGCTTTCTAAATAAGGCAATATTCTATGTTTGGAAATTCGAGAAATCATGATCTAACGTGCTGGGTTTCTTTTTTCGTTTGGCCAAATACTCGAATATCCTTTTGATATTTTCAATGCATGAGTATCGGGAATCATGAGATGATATTGGACTCGAGGATTTAGATTGTCGTGTCCTAACGTGCTGGATGTGATATTTTATTCCTTTGGGGCGAGAGAATCTTAATATTCAATTCGAGAAAATTCAAATATTTCTAAACGAGATCGATTTTTTAAATTCTTTTTAAAATTTTCAACTTTCGACATTGAGACATTAATTAATCAATTTGGTATCAATTTTGGGTGTGACGAGGGTGCTAACCCTTCCTCGCACGTAACCGACTCCAGAACCCGTTTTCTCAAATTTTGTAGACCAAAAACACTGTTTTAGTAAACCAAAATGTTTTATTAAAACAAAGGTGATCCGATCACACTAAATAAAGATCGGTGGTGACTCCCGTTTTATTTTTGTTTTCAAAACTAAAGTCGACCCTGTTTTCAAAAAATTGGTTTCGGCAGCTTGGCTACTCCACTGGGGAAGCTACAGAGAGTCGAGCCGTAAAATTGGTTGTTTTCTGTCTTATCGTCGAAAATTGAAAACCTGATTTGAAAAAATTACGATTCTTTTATTGCAATTGTTCGTATTGTTATTTCATAATTATTGTGGTTTGAGTCTCGCATCATACTGCATAGGGACCATTTCGGTCTTACCCCTTTAAGTGGGAGTGAGAAGCTACTCCTTCGTGAGGTTTTCACCTCCGTGCGGGATAGTGGATCGCTTTCGGGATACATCTGTACCTATGTCTTCGTGAGATTTTTATCTCCGTGCAGCCATAGCAAAATGTATTCCCCTGAACCGAACTCGGCCTGTATGAGCCTATAATGGGTGAGGATCGAGGAATCTGCTGGTTTGGGTACCTCTCTTTAGAACCAAACCACATATAGTGAACTTTAGGAGCCCACCTTAGGAAGAGCCATGCAAACCCTAGTGGTTACCTGAATAGGTGCTTGATTATTTCCTGTTTGCGTTGAGTTTTTTTCTGTATATGATACTGACTTGTTGTGTTTTGCTATTATTGCATGACATTTCATCATAAAAAAGGTGTTGATTCACGTTTGGTTACTAGATAGAAAAGCTTAACATTTCTTGATAGAGTGGAGGATAATGCAGCCGTTCGAATATGGTCCGAGAGGATACAGTAAGAGAAAGGAGACAGTTTGACCGTGGGATATGAATCAGAGTTGTGGGATTTTACCTGCGTCAGTGTGACTCAGAATAACCTGCAAAAATTGAAGGAGATATGGGATTTATGGGGCGACGAGATCAAGCAGCTATTCTACTGTAATTATGGTGATTTGCCCTATCTGCTTGATATCAAAGTGGACGAGTGCCTATTCTGAGCTATCACCTAATTTTGGAACCCTTCTTATAGTTGCTTTACTTTTGGAAAAGTGGATTTGGTATCTACCATAGAAGAGTACACAGCCTTGCTCCGTTGCCCAAAGATTCAAACTGACAAGGCTTATGCTGACATTCTTAAAAAAACTGATGAACATTACAGGGATGAGCGAGCAGTGGATTACAGCCCGGATAAAGCAAAAAGGAGATTGTAAGTGCATCTCTTAGAGAAATTTGAGGGATTTGATCCTAGCGAATCCTGATATGAAAAAGATGGTTGACGTCTTCGCTTTAAGCATCTACGGTTTGGTTGTCTTTCCCAAAGCGTTAGGGTATGTAGAGGAAGCAATTTCAGACCTATTTGATAGACTTGATAAAGGAGTCACGCCAGTCCCTGCAATCTTAGCCGAAACTTTCAGATCATTGAATGCATGCCGGAAAAAGGGCGAAGGGAGGTTCATAGGATGTGCGCAGCTTTTTCTATCGTGGTTCCATAGCCACTTTTGAAAGGTAGAAAAGGCCTGATACAAAGTTTTCTCCAAAAACTACTCTCTTTTGAAGGAATTAGCGGCTACACAAATGCGAGACGACCTTTCTAAAGAGAAATGGATAGTGATTCTCCAGAATTTACAAGTTGAAGATGTCGAATGGAGAGCTCTGTGGATGATCCCTGACGAGATCTTGTATCGATGTGGAGAGTTTGACTGGATCTCTTTACTCGAGATATGGGGAGCTGTTGGGTACATTCTATTACTCGTGATGAGGCAATATCGATCAAAGCAGTTCATACCTGTGACTCATGGGTTAGCTCAGTGCAAGTTTTCATACCAATGACGACCCCCGAGTATGACTGGTGGTGGGGTAAAAGAATCAGTGATAATATCTCAATGCCAAGTCAAGGAAATGCTTGACCGATAGAGGAGCAACTACAAGTAATCCCGTCTGAATTAGAGATTATCAAGCAGGATTTCGAGAAAATGAGTCAGAATTGGGAAAGAAGATAGAACAGTTGGAAGAGGAAAAGATGCAGTTAGGGTTAGACGTCGACATCCACAAGCTCAAGGCCGAAAAATTAAGAAAAGAAAAAATAAGACCAATGAAGATTTGGACAGTTGAAAGACGGACTACAAGAAGTGTGCATGTCAATCAGAACAGCTGGTTTGGACAAAACATCAGAGCAATGGCGACAGGAAATTAAGGAAGAAAAGACTAGAGCCGATCAGTTGGAAAAGAAGCTTCAAGATGCTCGAACACGGGAGGACGCTTTAAAGAGGAGCTTGCTAGAGAGCCAAAGTGAAAAGGAGAGTCTAAGAGCCCGAGTAGAAGAATTGGAAAAGTCACTGCATCAGCATCGTAGTCTTAACTCGGTAATCGAATTAAGAGCCAGCCAAAGCAAGATTGAGGAGCTGAAAGGAAAGAGAGGAGAGCTCGAGACTGCACTACGAGATAGTAAGATTCGAGTTGAACTTCTTGAAGCAAATAATGAACATTAGAAAGAGCAGCTCACCGTTCTCAAGAATAGATCAAAGATAGAGATTATGTTATGGGCGAAGCTGTGGCTCAAGTTCGAGAGGTGGACGATCATCTACAAACCTTAGCAATTCAGGCTGATGTATTAAGTCTAATGTACAAGTCAGAATCGGATCTAGGCCGAAATTTAGCTTAGCTTTTAGGAAAGTCAAAGATTTAGGTATTAGGGCGAAGTCGTATATGTAATTGTCCGCTCTATGTAAAGAAATTTGTTTTCTAGTAAAGTTGATCTAATAGAATTGAATCCAAATCGACGCCTTTTTTGCATTCATCTTATTCATTCGCATTACATTACATCATTTGCATTAAATTCAATAAAAAGACCCTAATTGATTAAAATTATGATAGTTACCCTAGAAACCAACAAAAATCCACCAATTACATATCGCTACAATACCCGTCGCAAAACGAAAGCAATGGATCAGAGACTAGAGAGATTAGAATAGATGCCAAAGGATATGCAAGATCAGATGCAAGAACAATTAGCAAAAATGCAACAAGATATGAGGGATCAGATGCTCGATTCCTAGAGGAATATGATGAACCAGCTGGCCCAGCTATTGGCCGGAGGACCCGACAAAGGAAAAAGCCCTGTGACTAATTCTGGCGATGACAATAAAGAACCTCCATATCCTCCGGGTTATACCCCAACGCACACCCAAGCGCAACCGGATGCATACCCACAAAGGGTAACTGTTACCATCAGGCCCCAATATCAAGCTGGTGCTTTAATACCAATGAATTTTCCAATGGGATCGGGTTTCAATCCGAGAGATCACCCAACTAATCCCGTCGTTCCCGACCTCGATGACCTAGTAGAAATGGATAAGGCGAGGGTAGATGTGTCTAGATAACTTGAAGACTGATGCAGATGGTTAGAGGAGAAGTTTAAGGCAATGGAGAACACAGACTACCATAGGGGTTAATGCTAAAGACTTAAGCTTGGTCCCAGACCTAATACTTCCACTAAAGTTCAAGACTCCGGAGTTTGAGAAATAAAATGGGACTAGCTTCCGGAAGCTCACATTACGATGTTCTATCGGAAGATGATAGGATACGCCAACAACGATCAGCTGTTAATTTAATGTTTTCAAGACAGCTTGATCGGATCCGCGACCAAGAGGTACAACCAGCTAAGCTGTGTTCAAATTAATTCATGGAAGGATTTGGCGCAGGCTTCTATGAAACAATACGACCACGTGAAGGACATAGCACCAGATAGAATTACATTGCAAAACATGGAGAAGAAGCCGAGTGAGAGCTTCAGACAGTATGCCCAGAGGTGGAGAGAGGTAGCTACACAAGTCCAACCCCCTCTTCTAGAGAAGGAAACATTTTATCAACACACTAAAGGCTCCATTCATTAACCACATACTGGGAAGCGCTACTATGAGCTTTTTAGATATAGTGATGTCTGGGGAAATAATAGAAAACGCAATCGAGAGTGGAAAGATAGATGCAGGAAAAGCGCAAGGAGACCGGCCCCAAGAAAGAAGGATAACGAGGTGAACAATGCGAGCACGTACAACAAGGGCTATATCAAACCCGTCACTATAAACCAGCCAAGGACAGTAACTACCAGCCATCAAGGCCCCTCAAGGCAAGATTCCAACCCAAGCCCTAATGTGAAAAGAATCCAATTCACGTCGATTCCTATGACATATAGAAAACTGTACCAAAGTTTGTTCAATGCACACGTGGTATCCCCTTTCTATCTGAAACCTCTGTAACCTCCGTTCCCTAAGTGGTATGACGTAAACGCTCAATGAGAATACCATGTGGGAGTCGCAGGACATTCGATTGAGAACTGCACCGCCTTCAAAAATATAGTTAAAAAGTTTATAAAGATGGGCATAGTAAAATTCGATGACCCCACAAGGCCTAACGTCGCAGGAAATCGTTACCCAACCATTCCGATAAAGGGGTAAATGTGGTTAACGAGAGTGGAGGTAAAAGAATCAAGACTAATCTGTCTGAAGTAAAAACCCCACTGAGACGGGTTTGGAAACAAATGGTAAACAGAGGTTTAATCACGCAAGAATCAAGGGAAAAGTATAAGGGAGCGGGGAAATATTACGAGTTCCATTCCGAGGCGGGTCATGACATCCAAGAATGCATCAAGTTCAGGGTTACAGTGCAAAATCTCATGGATAATAAAGAGATGGAATTTTATGAATAGATCGAAAGATCGGAAGAAGGAGAGACCCACGCGTCAGAAGAAAGATCAACCAAGAAGGTCTATGGGGTCAATCACCTTGTAGTAATTATCTCGCGACCTAGAGTGGGTGAAGCTGGAGTACCAATCGCGCCAAAGGTCATCATTTAGAAGCCTGTAGCTTTCCCTTATAAGGATAGTAAAAGGGTTCCGTGAAATTATGACTGTAATGCAATGATCCCGGGAGAGGAGAACCCGCTAACGCTTTAGAGGAAGGTCAAGACGTAGGATTCTTTACGCGTAGTGGAAGGTGTTACACCCGAACATAAAGACAGAACCGGTTAAAGGGAAATCCATGCTGGTTGAGCAAAAGAAAGAAAAGTCGATAGGACCTAAATCGCCTATCAATGAGTCGGTGACCGAAAAAGAAGCCAAAGAGTTCCTAAAATTCCTAAAACACAGTGAGTACAGTGTTGTAAAGCAATTGCACAAACAACCTACTCACATATCGATATTGGCCTTGCTCATGAGCTCAGAAACCCACCGTAGTGCATTGATGAAAATGTTGAATGAAACATACGTAGCAGATAATATCTCTGTCAACAAGTTAGACCATCTGGTCAGCAACATAAGTGCCGATAATTTCATTTTCTTCAATGATGATGAGATACCTCCGGGGGGTATGGGATCTACAAAAGCTCTACATATAAACACGCGCTGCAAGGGATATACATTGCCAGGAGTGTTAGTTGATAATGGATCGTCCCTGAATATCTTACCCTTATCCACGCTAAACAGGTTGCCCGTGGATAGCTCTCATATGAAAACATGCCAAAATATTGTGAGATCTTTCGATGGTACTGAAAGAAGGGTCATGGGAAGGATCAAGATACCCCTTCAGATTGGTCCAAATACATATGATGTGGACTTCTTGGTGATGGACATCAAGCCTTCCTACAATTGCCTGTTAGGAAGACCTTGGATCCATTTGGCGAGGCAGTGCCGTCATCACTACACCAAAATTTAAAATTGGTAACTTAAGGTAGATTAGTCATAATAAACGCGGAGGAAGAAGATATCATAGCATCTGTTACTAGTGACGTTCCGTACATAGGGGTAGACGACGAAGCGATAGAATACTCTTTTCGATCGCTTGAATTTGTCAACGCAAACTTCGTCGTCGAAGGCAACAAAATCCCCATGCTCAAAATATCCAAATCCACGAAGATGGGCCTGTAACTGATAGTTTGGAAGGAGCCTTACTAAGAAAAGGACTCGAGAAATGCCTTCAAGGAAAGACTGAGGTACCGATGCTAAAAGAAAAACTAGACCACTTTGGTTTAGGATTCAAGCCAGATATGAAGCAAAAGAGGAAATAGGTGGAGAAAAAGCGAGAGAGAAGAAGAGCACGTTTAAGAGGCGAGGAGGCCAAATAGGAGCCAATGACCTTTCCTCATTTATCCGAAACATTTGTTTCGAGAGGAACCATATACCCTAAACAAATGATGGCAAGAAGAGAAATAGCGGAGAAATGTTGGGAAGTCTGAGCATTAATACCGTATTCAAAGAAAGAACTAAAGAAAGAGATTTATCTGGGATATGCCCTTATGCTCCTGGAAGTGTTCTGAACAATTGGACCATGGAAGAGATTCCTGTAACCTTTAGAATTAATTCAGAGTAATGTTCAAAACACACTTGTTGTTCTAAGCCTAGGAGCAATAAAAAACCTTTTGTTAAATAGGCATATGTCCAAATATCTTTATTTAAATAAAATACACCTTTTTGCATCATTCCGAGTAAATTTTCTTTTATTCTTTTCATTCATAACCAAAATATTATTTACATTTCATTCATAACCAATCATACAAATAATCATTCTTAGACTCTTTTGTTTTTGCACCTTTCTTTGCCTTTCTAACAAGTCCCCAGATATCAATGATATGAGTGACGCTGTTATTAACTTAGAATCTCCTTTTGAACAAGATACGAGTATGGAGGATTCTCAAGATTTTGAAGATGATCAGGACTGTAACATATACCTTGATTTGTTAAGGATGGTAGAGCAAGATGAGAAACAAATCTTACCTCACAAAGAGTCAATGGAAATTGTAAGCTTAGGAGAAGGAAAAGAGTTGAAGATTGGAGTTAGCATTGCCACAGAAATGAAGCGAGACCTCATTGAGTTACTCCAAAAATTTAAGGACATCTTCGCATGGTCATACCAGGACATGCCCGGGTTAAATACAGATATCGTGGTACACCGACTCCCCATAAAGGAGGAATGTAGACCAGTTCAATAGAAGCTCTGAAAGATGAGGCTTGATGTTTTGTTAAAGATAAAAGAAGAGGTCATGAAGCAGTTTGATGCCGGTTTCTTACAAGTAGTTAAATACTCAGAATGGGTAGCGAACATAGTACCCGTTCCTGAGAAAGATGGGAAGGTACGGATGTGAGTGGACTATAGGGATTTGAACAAGGCCAGCTCAAAAGATAACTTTTCATTGCCTCACATCGATACCTTAGTGGATAACACGGCTGGTTATTCACTTTTCTCTTTAGTGGATCACTTCTCTAGGTACAACCAGATTAAGATGCACCTTGAAGATATGGAAAAGACCACATTCGTAACCATATGGGGAACATTCTGCTATAAGGTGATGCCATTTGGACTGAAAAATGCGATGGCAACGTATCAAAGAGCCATGGTAACCCTTTTCCATGATATAATACACAAGGAGATCGAAGTTTATGTGGACGATATGATTACAAAGTCCAGGACTGAGAAATAGCATGCACATGTCTTGAAGAAACTATTCCTAAGGTTAAGGAAATTCCAACTGAAGCTAAATCTAGCAAAATTTACCTTCAGGGCTAGGTCAGAAAAATTGCTAGGATTTGTAGTCACTGAGAAAGGAATTGAGATTGACCTAGACAAAGTAAAAGCCATACAAGAACTGTCTCACCGCATATTCAAAAAGAAGTTCGAGGTTTCCTAGGATGATTAAACTACATCACCATGTTCATTGCACAAATAATGGAAATATGTGACCCTATATTCCGTCTTCTTAGAAAACACAACCCAGGTGTATGGAATGAGGAGTGCCAGGAAGCTTTTGATAAAGTCAAACATTACTTGTCCAAAGCCCCAGTACTAATGCCACCTTGCCCAGATAGACCACTAATATTGTATTTAGTGGTATTTGAAAATTCTATGGGATGCATGCTAGGCCAACATGATGAGTCGGAAAGAAAAGAAATAGCGATATATTATCTCAGCAAGAAGTTTACTGAGTGTGAGACGAGATATTCGCCAATTGAGAAGCTGTGTTGTGCTTTGATTTGGACGACCCAGAGACTGAGACAATACATGCTGTATCACACCACTTGGCTTATCTCAAAACTAGATCCTCTCAAGTACATGATGGAGTCGACTGCACTGAATGGAAGAATGGCTCGGTGGCAGATTCTACTTTCTGGGTTCTATATAGTCTATGTAAACCAGAAGGCTATAAAAGGAGTGCAATAGCAGACTTTCTGGCCAATAAAGCTTTAGAAGATTACGAGCCACTAAACTTTGATTTTCGAATGAAGACCTAATGTATGTCGCAATCACTGAAGAAGGAGCTCAAAAGGAGGGTCATCCTTGGAAATTATACTTTGATGGAGCTTTAAATACATTGGGAAATAGAATTGAGACAGTCCTAGTTTCGCCAAATGGAGATCATTATCCTTTTACTAGTAAATTAGATTTTAATTGCACAAATAACATGGCCGAATATGAAGCATGTATCATAGGTATCCGTGCAGCCATTGAACTTAAAATCAAGGTGCTAGAGGTATATGGCGATTTTGCGCTAGTGATCTATCAGCTCAAAGGCGAATAGGAAACAAGAGATCCCAAGTTGATCAGTTATCAAAAGCTAGTTTTGGAGTTGATTAAAGAGTTCGATGACATCATTTTCTGTTACCTCCCACGAGAAGAAAACCAAATGGCTGACGCCTTGGCTACCTTAGCTTCTATGATGATAGTAAACAAGTAAGAGGAAGTAAAGGTTATCCAAATGAGAATTTATAAGGCTCTTGTATATTGCTACAACATCGACGAAGAAGAGGAAAAAGATTATCACCCTTGGTATCATGATATATTGCAATATATGAAGAATCGTGAATACCCCGACCAAGCAATCGAGAACGATAAGAGAACGCTGAGAAGACTAGCCGATGATTATGTCTTAGATGGAGAAATTCTGTATAAAAGAAAGAAAGATCAGGTGCTTTTAAAATACGTTGATGCTGTTGAAGCTAAGAAAACTCTGGAAGAAGTCCATGAAGGTGTCTGTGGAACGCATGCTAATGGTTTTACATGGCGGATAGATCATGAGATTCGGGTATTATTGGACCACTATGGAAGGGGATTGCATCAGCTATGCTAAGAAGTACCACAAATGCCAAACTTATGGAGATAAAATTCATGTACCTCCTTCACCTCTTCATGTCATGATCTCTTCATAGTCTTTCTCTATGTGGGGGATGGACGTCATTGGGCCAATCTCACCAAAAGCAAATGGACATCGATTCATCTTCGTGTTCATTGATTACTTCACCAAGTGGGTAGAAGCCACTTCATATGCAAACGTTATGAAGTCGGTATTCAGTAAATTCTTGAAGAAAGAGATTATATGCTGATATGAAATGCCCGAAAGGATCATATCTGACAATGCACTGAATTTGAATAATAGTATGATAGCAGAGGTATGCAGTCAATTCAAGATCAAACACTACAATTCATCACCGTATAGTCCAAAAATGAATGGTACAGTGGAAGCGGCCAATAAGAATATCAAAAAGATCGTGGGAAAGATGACTGAGACTTACAAGGATTGGCATAAGAAGTTACCATTTGCTCTTTATGCTTATCGAACATTAGTCAGAACCTCCACCGGGGCAACTCCTTTCTCCTTGGTTTATGTAATGGAAGCGGTACTTCCTATCGAAGTTGAGATTCCTTCCCTTCAAGTCTTACCTGAACTGAAGTTGAATGAAGCAGTATGGATCCAGTCTCGATATGATCAACTGAACTTAATCGAAGAGAAAAGGATGAAGGCTATTCGTCATGGTCAAATGTACCAAAAGTGAATAATGCGGGCTTATAATAAGAAGGTTCGCCCTAGAGAATTCCATGAAGGAGACCTTGTTTTGAAAAAGACCCTTCCCATACAAAAGCACTTTAGAGGAAAATGGATGTCGAATTGGGAAGGACCTTATGTGGTAAAGAAGGTCTTCTCTGGAAGAGCTCTGATTTTGACTGAGATCTTCTAAAAAAAAGGAAATGAGCCAAGGCAAAAACTCGCAAAGGGCGTCTTGAGCTCGAAAAAGAAAATGGAAAGGCCGAGGTGAAAATCGCAAAGGGCACTTTGAGACCAAAGGGGTTTTGAATTGAAAATCCAAGAATGGACAATTCAAATTTTTGATTAAAGAGGAGGTATAGAATAGTCTTGCTATACCCGAATTAACAAGAAATAGAGATGCGACGTTTTGGGGCATCAACGAAGTCTTCTAAGTCTGCCAGACACCTATCAAGTTCAGAAGGGATCCTCGAGAAGATTTGTGCAGAGAAGCTCATGCTATGATATCTAGGGCACCTATTTTCATCTTATTAATTTCATATTTTAGCAAAATTTGCTATTCTTAATTAATTTATTCATTTCTTTTTTAGCAAATTGGCTATCTTAACTTATTCTCATTCTGTGTACTTTGTCAAAATTTGATCTTTTGATCAACTTATTCATTTTGAGCTTTACTCTCAATGAAATTCCATCTTTTCTATTGTGATGATTTTTTTCAAGCATTTTTCATTGAAATAACGATTAATGGACTATTAATATTTGAATAAAAGGAGTTTCACACATTACTCTGAAAACTTCTAAATATTACAAGAACCTGAAGTGAGACCACTATTCAAAATTAACCAAGTTCAGGGTTGGGAGCAATTGAGAAAGAATGATCCAAAATTGTGACCCTCAAAGATACTAACTGAGTAAGAAGACAGTGTAATGCGTTAACCCTGATGAATAACGAGCAATGACAACCTAAGCATTAAAAAGGAGGATCATTTCAAAAATGACATTCTTTGCATTCATGCGAACATCATTCATACACATCTAGTTAGGAGCATCTCATTCATCCTGATCATGCCATCCTAATTATTTTGACATAAGTATAGGTCTAAGAAATTGATATCACAACTCATGTCCCCCTAAAAGATGGTGTACCAAGACCAAGTGAGGCTACAAATTACAGATCTTGCCTTCCTGAAGTTGCAGCGAAACAGATCGAGCACGCCAAACCTTATCTCCCTGAAGTTGCAGTGGGGCAGGATAAAGATGGAAAATCCTCTTTCCCTGAAGATGCAGTGGAACAAATTAAAGCTAAAAATTGGTGAATCTTATCTTCCTGAAGTTGTAGTGGAGTAGATTGAAGCCACCAGTCTTATCTCCCTGGAGTTGTAGTGGAGCAGACTGAAGACAGAGAATTTTATTTTCCTGAAGATGTAGTGGAATAGATTGAAGCTACAAATTGGCGAATCTTATCTTCCTGAAGTTGCAGTGAAGCAGATTGAGGCTACCATCCTTATCTCCCTGAAGTTGCAGCAGAGTAGACTGAAGACAGCGGATCTTCTTTCCCTGAAGATGCAGTGGAACAGATTGAAGCTACAAATTGGTGAATCTTATCTTCCTGAAGTTACAGTGGAGCAGATTGAAGCCACCAGCCTTATCTCCCTGAAGTTGCAACAGAGCAGACTGAAGACGGCTAATTTTATTTCCCTGAAGATGCAGTGGAATAGATTAAAGCTACAAATTGGCGAATCTTATCTTCCTGAAGTTATAGTGAAGCAGATTGAGGCCACCAGCCTTATCTCCCTAAAGTTGCAGTGGAGCAGACTGAAGACAGCAGATCTTCTTTTCTTGAAAATGCAGTGGAATAGATTGAAGTTACAAATTGGCGAATCTTATCTTCCGGTTACGATGGAGCGATTGAAGCCACCACCTTATTTTTTCGAAGTTGCGGTGGAGCGATCAAGACAGCAAATTTTATTTCCCTGAAGATGCAGTGGAACAGATTGAAGCTACAAATTGGTGAATCTTATCTTCCTGAAGTTGCAGTGAAGCAGATTGAGGCCACCAGTATTATCTCCCTGAAATTGCAGCAGAGTAGACTGAAGACAGCGAATCTTCTTTCCTTGAAGATGCAGTGAAACAGATTGAAGCTACAAATTGGCAAATCTTATCTTCCTGAAGTTGCAGTGGAGCATATTGAAGCCAAACCTTATCCCTCTGAAGTTACAGTAGAGCAGGTTGAAGATACAAGTCTTATCTCCTCGAAGTTGTAGTGGAGCAGACTGAAGATAGCAAATCTTATCTCTCTGAAGTTACAATAGAGCAGATTGAAGCCAAACCTTATCTCTCTAAAGTTGCAGTAGAGCAGGTTAAAGATACAAGTCTTATCTCCTTGAAGTTTTAGTAGAGCAGACTGAAGATAGCAAATCTTATCTATCTGAAGTTACAGTAGAGCAGGTTGAAGATACAAGTCTTATCTCCTTAAAGTTACAGTGGAGCAGACTGAAGATAGCAAATCTTATCTCTCTGAAGTTACAGTAGAGCAGATTGAAGCCAAACCTTATCTCTCTGAAGTTGCAGTAGAGCAGGTTGAAGATACAAGTCTTATCTCCTTGAAGTTGTAGTGGAGCAAACTGAAGATAGCAATCTTATCTCTCTGAAGTTGCAGTAGAGCAGATTGAAGCCAAACTTTTTGTCTCTGAAGTTGTAGTAGAGCTGGTTGAAGATACAAGTTTTATCTCATTGAAGTTGCAGTGAAGCAAACTGAAGATAGCAAATCTTATCTCTCTGAAGTTGCAGTAGAGCAGATTGAAGCCAAACCTTATCTCTCTGAAGTTGCAGTAGAGTAGGTTGAAGATACAAGTCTTATCTCCCTGAAGTTGCAGTGGAATAGACTGAAGATAGCCAATATTATCTCTCTGAAGTTGCAGTAGAGCAGATTGAAGTCATAAACCTTACCCCCCTGAAGTTGCAGTGGGGCAGGTTGAAGTTGCAAGTCTCATCTCCGTAAAGTTGCAGTAGAACAGACTTAAGATGACAAACCTTACCCATGAAGTTGCAGTGGGTCAAAGCGGGGCTACTCGAAGAACAGATGCACCAAAGACGCCAAGATTCAACGAGATTAGGAAAAATTGGCTCACTTGAGGTCTTTGCTCAATTCTCGTTACACGAAAATGATCAAAGAGGGGCAGTTGTAGTAGCCAATTTTGGCCTAATATAAAAAACAAATAAGCCCAAAAATAAAACAAGTCTAGAATGTCCAATTACAGAAAAAATATAACCTAAACTAAAACGAGCCCAACAAGCCCAAAGTATCTAAACTTTTTAGAATTTTTTTAGGGTTTCTGAAACCCTAAAATGACTTAAGCCCCGCCTCTGCCATCAGCCTCCACCAGCACCCCCACGCTCGTCACCGCCCCATGCGCCTCTAACACATGCAAAGACGAGGAAGACACGCAACAACACCGAAACAAAGAGAAAAACGACAAAAAAAAGAAAACAAAATGAAAAGAAACAAAAACGACAGAAAAACAAAATAGAAAGAAACAAAAGCGAATCTGTAAAATCAGTTATAAAAACTGAAATGAATCATCTGTATTTTCTTCTTTTACGAACGATAAAAAAAAAGCAAAAAGCATTCAAAGGTTGTTTACATCTCCCTGTTTTCATTTTTCTTTTCTTTTATTTTTATTCATTTATGAAAATTTTGACCAATAATAGTAATAATAAAAAATAGAAGAAGCCTTACCTGAACCCTGGGCCTTTGAGCATCACTGGCCACCAATACGGTGGTGGCGCGGTGGTGATATGGACTTTGAAAGGGGAGCTCAATCGGCTGAGAGGAGGAGAGTTTTCTTTTTTTCTTTTAAGTGGCTGCTGTGTTTTTAAAAAAAATTAGGGCTAGAATCTGATTTTGGGAAATTTTGGGTAGTTGTACCTTCAATGAAACGGCGCCGTTTGGTTCAGAGGGAAACTGTGCATATCCCTTCAAAGGGATATTTGCGTGATGGCCCCCCTCCCTTTTCTGCGCCTTTGATTTTAGCCCAGTTTTACCTTTTTTTTTCTTTTTTAATTTTACCCTATTAATTCTATTGCGTTTTAATTTGGTCCATGTCCAGGTCAGTTGAAGTGCTGCGCATAGGGGTTGGGTTATTCACCCATTTGGTCCTCATAAATTTACGCGCTAGACCTTATAGTCCCTGGCCCATTTCTACTTTAATTTATTGCGATTTTGGTCCTCATTTTTTTATTCTGATTTCAATCTAGTTTTCAACCTGTTTTAAAGAGTTTATTTATTTATTTTTCTTTAAAATTTTATTATTATTATTATTTATTTTGAGTTTTTGTATATTATTTTATTAAACTTTATGTATCTTGTTTATTTTAAATTTTGACATTATTTTAAATTGTTTCATATTATTTACTTTATTTTTATGTATTCTTTATTTAAAATCATTTTATTAATTATTTTATTTTATTTTTTATATATTATTTCTTTTAAAATTGTTTAATTCATTGTTCTTTGACTATTAATGTTGATATTTAAATAATGTAAGCTATGTGATTATCATTCTTGTATGTGTTATAATTTGTTTGTTCGTATTTCCATATCATTGATATTATCATCATCGTTATTATTGTTTATATTATTGTTCCATTATTACTATTATTATTATTATTATTATTATTATTATTATTATTATTATTCATGCATATTAATATTTTAGATCAACGATACCAATGTTATGTATTATGTGTATTATGTTATCATTACTCCAAATTTGTGTCACATTACCATTATTCGTTGAGTACAACCCCATTCACGCTTTAAATAATGTTTCTTTAAAACCTAAACTACCAAACGTTTATCATTTTTAAATATTTTATTAATTTTATCCCTAAAACAAAAGCTTTCTAAATAAGGCAATATTCTGTGTTTGAAAATCTGAGAAATCGTGTCCTAACGTGCTGGGTTTCGTTTTTTCGTTTGGCCAAATACTCGAATATCCTTTTGATATCTTCAATGCATAAGTCTCGGGAATCATGAGATGATCTTGGACTCGAGGATTTAAATTGTCGTGTCCTAACATGCTAGATGTGATATTTTATTCCTCCGGGGCGAGAGAATCTTAATATTCAATTCGAGAAAATTCAAATATTTCTAAACGAGATCTATTTTTTAAAATCTTTTTAAAATTTTTAACTTTCAACATTGAGACATTAATTAATCAATTTGGTACCAATTTTGGGCGTGACGAGGGTGCTAACCCTTCCTCGCACATAACAGACTCCCGAACCCGTTTTCTCAAATTTCGTAGAGACCAAAAACACTGTTTTAGTAAACCAAAACATTTTATTAAAACAAAGGTGATCCGATCACACCAAATAAAGATCGGTGGTGACTCCCGTTTTATTTTCATTTTCAAAACTAAAGTCAACCCCATTTTCAAAAAATTGGTTTCGACACCTGTCTCGCGTGCAGGGGGTGCAAGTCCAAACCCGATGGGGTTGGGGCACACCTGCACGACGTGGGTGACATGAAATGTTCGGATCTGTTGGACCTAAATTATGTTGTTCTCAAAAATCTCTTTTTTCATCTTGCATGTTTTCTAAATATTCTGGTGATAGAAAAAAGACATTGTTCGTTCGATTGATCGTGGAAGAGGTGCTACTACTTCGATCACTGCTGTTTTTGTATCTTGGGAGACTTTTGACCAATGTTACTCCAAGTACCATAGAAGCGGTTGAATCTGTCTTAAGAAAACCGTGTTTCACGGGCCTCAACATTTCGTAAAATCTCAATTCTCCTTTATATCAATTGTTTATTATGGTTTTATTTGATTTTCATATTTGATAAATTAACTATAAATAATTCTGTTCATATTTTATTTTATATGTGTTTATTTATAGTTAATTATTTTTGTTCGTTAACGTGTTTTGTCTAACAGTTACATCTTGATTGTTTTTTCTTCCCTTCATCAATTCTATTCTGCTCATAGCTTGCTACTTTACAATTCATTCTCATTGTGTTGTTTTGGTACGTACTCGGGTAGGTAGAGATGTTAATTCCGATAATTGTTGAGTAAGTTGGGGGTTTTTGTTTTGGTTGTTATGGTAGTGATTATTGATGTTGGTTAACCCGTTGCATTTAGGGGAGAATCGTGATACGTTTGGCATCCCTCCATCAATTGAGGAATCGTGAGGCCGCTGTTCGTTTTAAGGTGAGCGTATAAATATGTTTATGGAAGTGTTGATTGAGTTCAATGTGTTTGATTCATGGTTAATTTAGTGCCTCGGTAATGAAATTGATTGTGTTAAATATCACATTTAGGTTTTGGATTACTCGTGCTTGAATCGGCATTAGAAAATACCCAAGTGTGTAATGAGAAACATGAAAAATAGTGAACGGCGAAAGTCAGAAATCTGCCCAGTCAAAGCCACACGATCATGTGCTAGGTCGTGTGGTAGGTCGTGTGCGACACGGTTGTGTGATAGGCCGTCTATAACACATGGTCTGGGCTATTTGGGCTGTGTGGACCACACGGGTGTGTATGAAGCCTTGTGGGCCATACAGGCCTGTAAGCCCCAAATTTTGAATTTTTCCCTAAGGCCGTATGCATCGTTCTAACCGATCGTAGGCCTTCCGTAGGTTGGTGTGTGATCAAATAGACTATAAAATATGAAATCCGGTCATCTGTTAATATAAATTCTAATATTTGTTCATATATTTGAGACGTCATATGATAAGTAAACCTTGTAATAAGCAATGAGTAACCCAAAAAATATTACGTATGCTTTGTTTCTGTTATCTTATGCATGTATAATTGTAGCTTGTCTGATTTCTATTTTGATCTGTATTTGTGTCTGGTAAGGGCTATGATACGTGGAGGAACTGTTTTTGTGAGTGGCGATATGTCATCTATTACACTGGGAACTCAGTTGCAAATATTTTGATAAGTGTCATATCGACACTAAGTGGCGTGTAGGGTTGGATGAGTGTTTTATACCCCAAACGGTGTATTGGGATGGTCGGAGATGGTGTGTAGCGAATTAGAGTAGAAAAATATGTATGTATATGTACTGTTCTATTATGATACTGTTTCTGCTAAATCTGTATGATGTAAATTAATTGTTTAAGTTATTTGTTACACACTGAGTTTTGAAAACTCACTTTCTGTTTTTTTGACACTTTCAGGTAATCCTCAGACTTAGGCGGGTCAGTGCGACGAGAGCTCGGTTATATTAGTAATTCATACATATTTTTTTATTTTAATTTGGATTTAAGTGTTTTGTTATTTTTGGACTATTTTTAGTTATTTTGGGAACTGTTTAAATTTCTAGATTTTTTTTATTAATTTAAACTAATTAAATGTTTTGAAGGGTTTATAGCATGTTTTGCGAACTGTTGGTTTTAAAACTTTAAGTCACATATTTCTTAAAAACGAACTCAAATAAGAATTTTCATTGCAAAATATTCATTTTTTTTAAGAAAATGTAAGCAAATATCATTTTTAACTAAAAAGGTTAAGTAGTTGTGTTTCCTATTAAATCGGGGTTTTAAGTAATAAAAATTGATGACATTTTCCGAAATTTACGAAAACTAGATTTTCAACCGTTTTACATAACATTTCCAGATTTAGTCATAACGTTTAGGCTGAATTTGGGGTGTTACAGGTTGGGTGGCTATTTTTGCAATTAACCCAAGAAATTTAGAAGTGAGGAAGGCGTGGAAAAGTTTGAGCAAAACTCAATTCGATTCAAAAAATTTTAATTTTTTTTTTTAAATTTTGAGTTAATCGAATTAAGTTATTCGAGTCAAATTGAATAACTTGATTCAATTTTCGAGTTTGAGTTGAGTCAAATTTCACAATTCGAATAAATTGAATAACTCGAATAACTCGAGTAATAGATTAATGTAAATATCTTTTTTGTCCCTATCAACTTTGAAAATAAACAAATTGGTCTTTCTCTCAACAAAAATTACAAAAAATTCAAAATAAATTTTAAAATTCAAATATTTATAAAAACTTCAAAATATTTTCAAAATTCTAAAATATTATATAAAAAGTTAGATTTTTAAAACTTTCTAAAATAATAATTTTGGGACCTAAATAATGATTCAAAATTTATCACACTTAACTATCTTTTTTTATTTTTTATTTTTATTTTATTTTTTCGGATATATATATAGTTTTATATTTATATGTTCTAATATGAAATTAGTTATCCTGTAACAATATTCTTATTTGACATGTTTAATTTTTTTTAATTTAACTCAAACAATTTCACTCGATTCGATTCGATTCGACTCGAATCAAATTTCATTTCACTCGACTCAATTCGAAAAAATTTTAAATTGAATTAAGATGATAAAATAATACTCATAAACTCAATTAACTTAAAATTTTTTTTATTCGATTCGATCCAACAATAAAATTTAGAAAATAGAAGCAAGTCGTGTTTGCTTGCTTTCCCGGTAATGGTTAATTCCGTAGTAAGCCCAAAACCTTGATCAAGGTTGTCACTTTTCCCCGGTGATCAAAAGACGAGATACTTTGCTGTATTACTTATTATTAATAATAAAATAATTAAGTTATTCTTCAACTTCGTTTTTTCTAGGAAACTATTTCAAAAGAGTTATTCTTGTTCTCACTTTTCTTTATACACAAGGAAAATACAACTTTTGGGCTCAAAATGGGATTTTTCTATTCTTTTCCTTTCTTATCAACCGAACAAAAGAACCAACAAGAAAAACAAAACTTTCTTTGAACAAAAAAGCAGTCTTTTGAAACATTGCAGGATTCAGGAAATGGGTTTTAGAAGAATGGGTTGGCATGATCTACTATGGATTGTAAGGCTATTTGTTCTTATGCAATCAGTTCATGTGGTATTTAGTTGGGGAAAACATGGTCATTATGCTGTTTGCAAGATAGCTGAGGTCAGTCTTCATCTCTCTCTTTTAATGCTTTTAATTGGCCGGATCTTATATTACAATAAGATTATTATATTATTTGAATTTTCAACATTTCTACCATTTCATTATTATATTTACTCTAATAATTTATTTATTAGTATATTAATTATTATTATAATTATAATTACGATTTTCATAAATTATTATAATTATATATTTACTTATTGATATATAAATTTTAATAAAAGTAAAAAATAATAATTTATTATAAATGAAAACTAAAATATTAAAGAAATTAAATTTGTTAAAAATAAATTTTATAAAAAGATAATTTAGTGAAATGTATTTCTATATAAGTCTATTTTATGTCAACCAAACATCTAAATCTTTCATTCTAATCAAATGAACCAAATAATATAATATGATATATAGCCATAATCTTATAATAAAATATAATCTTACATTCCTTAAATCAAACCTCTCTTTAATGATTTTCCACAAATAATTTTTCCATCAATAAAATCATATGATTTAATTTTCGTAATATTCTCAAATGTTTCTTGATCCTTCAAGGGATATCTTGCAAAAGATGCCATGGCTACAGTGAAAGAACTGCTCCCTGATTATGCTAATGGTGAGCTTGCATCTGTATGTTCATGGCCTGATGATATCAAGTGGTATTACCGCTGGCACTGGACTAGTCCGTTACACTATGTTGACACCCCAAGTTTCAAGTGTAACTACAAATACGGCCGTAAGTTCCCATGTTACGGGTATTAGATATAAATACTTCAAGAAAAACGAAAAAGTCATAGCACGAGCTCCACATTTTCTGCCGACAATAATTAACCTTCCTTATAGGAGACTGCTATGATTCTGCTGGACGTAAAAATAAGTGTGTAACTGGAGCAATTTTCAACTATACAAAACAACTATTTTCAGCTTATCAAGGATATAATCCGAATTTGAAATGTAAGTATTGTTCATATTATATATATACATATATGTACTGGTTTATCATATACTCTTCATCTGTTTGTGACAGACAATTTGACAGAGGCACTCATTTTCTTATCTCATTATATGGCCGATGTTCATCAGGTTTGCTACTCATATCTGATACTTATATTTGAGTCTGAGTAACATTGGATTTAGCGAGAAAATTTGTTACTTAAATCATCTTATCTTTTCTTATTACAGCCATTACATGTTGGCTTCACAGGAGATTTAGGTGGGAGTATTCTTAAAGTTCGTTGGTATGGTAAGAAGACAAATCTACACCATGTGAGGACTTCTATCCAACACTCATACGAGTCCCGAGTTTTTTTATTATGGATACTTGTATCCGACATGTGTGTTTGGGGTATATTTCTGTATCCATATGCAATTTTATGCTGTACTTTCTCATTGTTGCAGGTTTGGGATACATTGATTATTGATACTGCAGTGAAGACATTCTATGGCTCGGATCTTTCAACGATGGTTCAAGCTATCCAAAGGAATATTACAGTAAGACGAACAAAGCACTCAATATTCTGGTTTTCTGGTTTTTCTTTTTACCTCTTTGGGTTTAGAATTGTATATATGTTTTAAGTACACCCATGGAAACAATGTTAAATGTCATAATTCATCTATAGGATACTTGGTCCAGTGATATATCATCATGGAACTATTGTAGACATCACAACAGAGTTTGTGCTAACCTGTAAGTACATATACATATATATATATATATCACAACGTATTATGGATCTGTGTTACTCAAATTTGGGTTACATGTTTGACATGCGTTTCGATATACAGGTATGCTGCTGAAAGTGTTAGGTTAGCATGCAACTTTGCATATAAGAATGCTACACCAGGAAGCATCTTAGAAGGTATTTTTTTATCTGCAAATAGCTAACTCGATACAGCATTTTACGTAAGCCGTCATGGTTGGCAAAGGCTGAGATAATGCGATTTACTTACATGATCACCACCTTTTAACACATTCTTCAAAATTTTGTACCATAGATGATTATTTCCTCTCCCGGTTGCCTGTCGTGGAGAAGAGGCTCGCTCAAGGCGGGATTCGCCTTGCCGCTGTGCTCAACCAACTACTTAATTTCGAAGTGAAAATCGGACAATCATTGTGATAAAAAAAATCAGAGAAGCATGTTTAAATGCTGTAAGCACCATTGCAATATATGTTCATTGCTCATACAAAACAATGTATTGAATGTAAATTTTTTAAATTCGACATTGAAATTGAATGATTAACTTGCAGAATAGTAATGTCCCTTTTCAATTGCAATGGCATGCTTTGATTAACTTTCAGCAGCCATTGCTATTCCTCTTGCAGCTCGGCTGGCCTTACCGGTACCTCGGAAAAACCTATATACTCTCTGCAAAAGATGAAAACATGGTTCAACACTAATTGTTAGAATGGACTAAGAAAAATCAAATAATCAAGTGGTTTAAACGTCGAAAAGAGACCTGAATGACCCAGATGCTTAACAGCGTCTCGGCACAGAAAAATCCGAACCCGACGAAGTAAAAGATCTGTACAAAGCAAACATCAATCATGGCTTAAGTCATATAAGCTTTCAACCAAAACTTCAAAAATGGAGAAATGAGATTTGAGAGCTTAGCTATCTTTACCCCAACCAAAGTATTGTGGCTCCAAACATATAACGCACTCAGTATTCCCCTGCAACAAGTCACAACAATCGATAATGAAGGATACCGTATATATCCGATACTGTTCATATATTTGAAGGGTCATATCATCGTAACAAGTTACATCAAGTTTCAGATACTTACGGTAACGATAACCCTTGATCAAATATAGGAGGAGCAACAGCAGCAAAGATGCAGAAGTATATATGTAACTGAAACAAGAAAAGGAAAATGAAGAAATTGTATAGATGCTGATGAAGCTGCCATGTAAGTGCATTTTTACCATATAAAATATGAAAAACCATCCAAACCTAAATGCACTGTCTTTCCTGCAAGATGATCATGAAATGATAAGTTAAAAAAGACTGATAAGAAAAATTATTCAAAGATAAAAACTATTTGATCATACATATTTGAATACCTGCAAGCACGATATAGTGGGCGGGACCACAAAAAATAGGCTCCTGGTACCCCTACTACTAAGTAGATCATGGCAAGGAACCAGATTTCAATTCCTAAAAAGCAGATTTTTTTTAAGATTCAACACTCAGAGTCTAAACAACAGATTACTGCCAATGTTAAAGCAGATTTGTAAATCCTACCTCTCCCTTTGAGGCTTGCTGCAGAAACAGATATGACATTCCAGACAAGGCAAAGGATCTCTCCTGCAGAAATTTATCACTCATCAAATAGGCATCATTTCATTACTATTAATAGTTCTTTAGGACCAAGTGAAATATATGCAATAAGCTATAATCTAAGCTTTGCATCTGACATGAAGGGTTTACATTACATACCTAAGAAAGTGGCGAAAGCTACATATTGCATACGGTGTAGATAATTTTGTATTTCATTTGCAATATCAAGGTGTACGATTGGGAAAAATGGTGGCCAATTTTTGATATCCAGAAAAACTCCAGCTGCATTTCAAAACAAGCTCAATACTGTCGATTATCAGTGCTAATTGCCGAGACTACGTTAGCTGGACTCGAGTGAGTGACGCATACTGGGATATTTCGAGGGTCATAACTTAACTCAGTGTTTACTTTTAAGAAAAGATTAATCAAAGTGTGAAGACTGAATAGCAAATACAAAAGTGTTACCTCTAGCAAGAGCTTCTTTCTTTTTAACTTCCTGCATTCCCTCAAAAAATGAGTGAGACTTTCAGAACTGTAAAAAACTAAGGTAAACTAGAAATTAACAGAAAACTATTGAATTTCTTATTCTTTCATTCTTGCCTTTCTCGTTCAACTCATGCTACATTTATAGTGAGATGTTGCCTATCATAAACCATAACAGATTGCCATAACAAACATTAATGAGACTAACTGCTACGCCATCGACTTAGTAACTAATTATCGACTTACTCTAACATTCACCTATCTTCTCTACTGGTAAGACCCGAAGAGAATGTCGAAACCTCTCAAAAATCGACGCTGAAATAGGTTTAGTCAAAATATTCGCGACTTGATCACAAGCAGGAACCTCACCAACTAAAACAGATCCATCTGCAACTCGTTCACGAACAAAAAATAAATCAAGTTCCACATGTTTGAACTTAGAATGTAAGACGATGATTGGTGCAAATGAACGAGACTCGAACTATCGCACCAAATATTGGGAGTGTCATCGATTTGATCTCTAGTTCTCAAGTAACGAAAGTAACCAAACAACCTCACTAGTAGTGCAGACAAGACCTCGATACTCGCTTTGTAGACCGAGAAACTACTTGTTGCTTTTTGGAGCACCAAGACACAGGAGAGGAACCAAAATAAACACAATATCCCGAAGTGGAGCGACGATCATCAAAATCAAGGCCCCAATTAGCATCAGCATAAGCAACTAACGAGAGACGACTGGAAGGGCAAAAAATAAGTCCAAAATCAAGAGTCCCGCGCAAATACCTTAAGATGCGTTTTAGGGCAACCATGTGAACCGTAGTAGGATTATGCATGAACTGACATATCCTGTTCACAGCATACGCAATATCAGGTCTAGTCATTACAACGTCATCGAAGAGCCCAAAGAAGGCTCCGATATTCATCGGATCTGCTAAAGGATCACCATCTCGCTTGGAGAGAGTGGATGAGCTAACCATCGAGTATGAACACTCTTAGCATCGACATAGAAGCACGAGCTAGAATATCCCGTATGTATTTGGTCCGACAAAGATGAAGGTGTCCAAGACGATCGAGTTACCTCTATGCCGAGAAAGTAGTGTAAGTCACCCATATTCTTAAGAGAAAACTCAAAGATTCAAGAATCGAACAAACCAATCAATAGTAGTCAAGCACTCCAAATGATGATAATATCGTCAACATAGACTAAAACATAAAGTGTAGAGTCAGGCTGAACCCGAATAAAAAGAGAAGCATCAGATTTCGAGGCACGGAAACCGATGGACACGATAAATAACTTCATTTTTCAAACCAAGCTCGAGGAGCCTGCCGGAGACCATATAGAGCTTTCTTCAGACGACATACAAGAGGTTGTCCTGAAGAATTATATTGAACGTACCCCGGAGGTTGATGCATATAGACCTCAGTATCTAAATCACCATTTAGAAAAGCGTTATTAACATCTACCTGCCTTAGCTGCCACTGTCTGGAGACGGCTACAGATAGAATGACTCTAATGGTGGCGGGTTTCACAACAGGACTAAAAGTCTCCTTAAAGTCACATCCCGGAGTTTGAGAACAGCCTTTGGCAACTAAACGAGCCTTCCTGCGCAGAATCTGTACCATCGTGGTTCCTTTTAACCTTAAATGACCATTTACAACCAATGACCTTGCGATTTGGTGGTAGATCGACCAGATCCCATGTGGAGTTGTGAACAAGAGCATCATACTCAGCTTTTGCTGCCGCACTCCACTCAGCTGTAGCCAAAGCTTCTTCTATCGAATATGGTTCAATAGCTTCAACGGAAAAGACTTTCGGTTTATAAATCCCAGCCTTTGCCCTTGTAACCATAGGATGAGAGTTGACCACTGGTAAGAGAGTATTGTCATCACTGGCACAGGGGGACGAGCGAACGTTGTTGGAAGGAATATCCTCATTATTGCCTGAAGGCACAGGTAGGGAAGAAACAGGGGCAGGATGAGGAGAGCAGGCGATAGAAGTTAGGTCATTATCGGAATGTAAGTAGTCATAGCCATGACTCGAAAATAGGTACCTCGGATGAACTGGATGAACTACTCGTCAAAGGTAGGATGTAAACAGATCTCCTGTACGTGAGTTGATCGAGGTATAGAAACAACCCGAACTAGAGGTACCACTGTTGAGGCAGAAACATCAGACTGACCTTGTGAGTGATGCTCAGGCATCAAGAATTTATTCTCATCAAACAACACATGTCGAGACACAACAACTTCTCCAGTAGGCAAAAGACATTGATACCCTTTATGTTGAGGACTATAACCTAGAAAAGTAGACGGTTGAGATCGAAACTCCAACTTATGACTTCTAAATGGTCGTAGATATGGATAACAGCAACAACCAAAAACTCGGAGATGAGCATAAGGCGGGTCATTCCCATAAAGAACCTTAAACGGGGATTGTCCATTGAGAACCGGAGTAGGAAGACGATTTATGAGATGAACGGCACAACAGAAGGCATATCCCCAGTACTCCATAGACATACCAGCCTGAGCCAACAGAGACAATCCCATTTCAACAATATGCCGATGTTTACGTTCAGCCACGCCGTTTTGTTCCGAAGTATAAGGGCAAGTCAATCTGTGAATAGTTCCTTGAGATGAAAGAATAGACGTTAAAGCCCGATAGTCACCACCCCAGTCACTCTGAAATTGCTTAATATCTTTACCAAATTGTGTTTTTATCAACCGTTGAAATCTAGTGAAGCATTCCACAGTTTGAGACTTTTGTCGAAGAAGATATATCCAAGTAAATCGAGTGCTCATATCAATGAATGAAACATAATACCGATTTGCAGTACTAACAACATTTGCAGGACCCCAAAGATCAGACACGACCAACTCAAATGGCTGATATTTCGTATTAGACAGAGGAAAGGACAATTTATGTGATCGACCTTGTTGACAAGCAGTACACAAACTATCAAGACTATATTTAGAAGACGTAATTTGACATTTATCCAAAACAGTTTTAACTACAGATGCTGATGGGTGTCCAAGACGTTTATGCCACAGACTAAAGATAGGACACTCAACACTCTTATTTTTAGCATTTATATGAGACTTAGTATTCCCATCAAAAACATTTGTATGAGCAACAAAGATACTTTTATCATGCCGAGGAGATACCGCAGGGACGGAAAACTGATATAGTCCTTCATGAATGTGCCCCCTCATCAAAACTTCCTTGGCCACGACATCCTTAATAATGCAATGTGTCGGATGAAATTCGAAGAACACATTATTATCGTTAGCAAACTGAGAAACTGATAGTAGATTCTTGCGGATACTCGGCACATATAAAACATTAGATAAATGAAATAATTTTGAATTAGCCGGTAAAAAACCATCACCAACCGATGAAATCATAGCCGAAGACCCATCCCCCATCAAGAGCGAAGAATTACCTGAATAAGGAGTAGCATGATGTAGAGCAGAAGGATCCCGACACACATGGTTACTCGCTCCTGAGTCAGGGTACCAAGATGTAGTGCCAACCGGTACGGGAATATACGACCCATCAGTGCCACCGGCGGACTCAAATTGAGAGGTATTAGCTTGAGACCCGAGCTATCAGAATAATTTGAGGTATGGAGATCACCGACCCGAGGCATCCCAATGCAAGGGTCAGACCCCGTATAGACACGAGCTTTGGGTTTTGTTGACCACGGAATCGACCCAATCTGAACATTATTAGAGGTAGGCACGTGATGATCTGAAGGTGCCATAGGTCTGTCAATAGACGGTCCACTAACTACAGGCCTAAGATTAGGAGGGCCAGGAAAATAAGAATCCTCAGTATTTGGGGGCCCAAAATTTGGTCCAAAATTTAGACCATAGGGAGATGGACAAGGGGCATTCGGCCTAGGTGACTTAATTGACCGCATATGCCCATATGAATAGGTGTCGCGTGGCCCACCATGTTGCACAATATCAGGCTGAAAATTGGACTTCACATACGCATGAGAATAGCATCCTTGTGGCCCACCATGTTGAAAATTAGCATGTTAAAAATTGTAGCCACCAGACAACCCATAATGGTCGGCCCCACTTCCATCATAATAGCCTGGCATTAAGCAGTATTGACTATCATCAAAGCCAAATTGACCAGAAAAATATCTAGCATTTTTGAAGAAGTTTCCCATTCACGTTGCGCCGAACCAGATGGAGAAAAATCACCAGTAGGCAACGACGGCACATAAGGCAACGACGGTGGCGCCTCGCTTCGACTGTAGCGATAGTAGCATCACTGAGCATCGTGACCAAACCTGGAGTAGATCTGACACTGAAGACGCAATCGGAAAGATCGTCCGCGCCACGACTTGAAGTGCGACCGCCACGACCGGAGGAAGCTTCAACTCTCTGCGACGACTCTCCTTCCACTAGATTCGCGTGAATGATGTCAGAAACCGAACGAGCAAGACGATTTTCACACTCCAAGAGAGCATCAACCATCCGTCGAAAAGATAGAGCACCGGTTGAAATAGAGGCAGAGGAAACGATCGACTCATACTCGGAGGGAAGACCGGCGAGTAAGATTTGCACCTTCTCATCTTCTAAGATCCGCGAGCCAGAAGACTCTAGCAAGGCAGACAAGTTTGAGATACGAGCTACATAATCAGTAATCGAAAGATTACCTTTCTTTAAGGAGCGCAACTCATGGCGAATCCATGACTGTTTTGCGCCGGAATCCGCCGCAAATAAACTCGCCGCCGTGTTCCAGACATCACATGATGTGTAGGCGTCAGTGAAAGAAGGCAGCACCGACGAACAGATCGTTGATAGTAGCCATGACGTCAGAAGCCGATCTTGCTGTGTATAAACAGAGGCTAACGGATTAGGAGCACACTCTCCATCAGAATTTTGAACGTACCTGGAAGGTGGTGGAGCGGTGCCTTCTAGAAATCGCAAGATCGTAGCCTCTCACGATCAATTTGACTTGCTTGCATGCCCGAACATAAGTGGCTTGATCAAGCTTGACAACTTCATGACGAGGAAAGTTATGAACAACTCGAGCACAAAGTGAGACGCAGCAGATTCGTAATCAAGTTCATCAATGGTGTTCACCATGGCTCCCAAGATCGATGGCGAAAGATACCATGTAAAAACTAAGGTAAACTAGAAATTAATGTAATACTATTGAATTTCTTATTCTTTCATTCTTGCCTTTCTCGCTCAACTCATGCTACATTTATAGTGAGATGTTGCCTATCATAAACCATATGATTGCCATAACAAACTGTTAATGAGACTAATTGTTCTGCTACTGACTTAGTAACTAATTACTGACTTACTCTAACAAGAACAAACTAATGCTTTAATGCCATTGTCTAGAAGACTAGAACCCATATTTTGTTACTTAAAAAAGATGAACGATAGTTTCATAACCTGTAATGATTCAATGTTTTTAACACACAAGTGAAGGTATTTACCTCCTCTCTTTTTCTGATTTCAGATTCCTTGGCTTCAAGTTCTCTCTCTTTACGCTTTAAATACTGCATTTCAAACCGGGTAATGTTCATGAAAAAAATGGATGATATTTCTGTTTCAGGTCATTGTAACTTAGGAATTTGGGTGCTTCAATTACGGCTGCTTTATCAAGAGTAATGCCAATGGCTGAATTTGGATCATAGTTGACAGGTTCGTGTGAACAATGTGAAGGGTTCTGCAAGTTTACACCAAACTATACTGCTGAAATTTCCAAACATATATACATAAGTCAAATATGCTATTAGACCCTCTACTTTGTGGAAATTGTGAATTTAGTCCCTTTATATTTTAACTTGATCAATTTTAGTTTATGTCTACAACTAGATCATTCTTAGTATTTATATTGTTTTTTAATTTAAAATTTCAGTTTTAATACAAACTTTGGCCATTAAATCTATTAATTGACTATTTTTAGTCTTATGTGAAAAAATAAATTGACATAGCATTACACAAACTATAATATATTTGCTGCATTAAATTTTGAAATTTAGTCCGATCAAAATTTGAAAAATATAAAGATCGAAAAATGATCAAATTGAAGTCCCAAAATTAAATCCACTACTTACACATAGTACATGGATTAATAACAAAATTTAACTTATATATCATATACACTATGTATATGAAAAGGGTATGTATATGAAAAGGGTTGACAGAGAGAGGAAACTCACTGAAAAAGGATTGACTTGATCATCTTCTTCGCAGTCAAAAGGGTTCTTATCGTGGTGGGCAGCCATTAATAGGGTTTGAAGTATTTCTATAGAGACCAATGGAAATGCAATGCAAAGTTATATATTAATGTATGATGAGCAAATTGGGGTTGCTCAAAAGGGAGGGGAAAATGTTCATTATATATACACCAGCGAATTGAAGGAACTTTGTCTTCATAAATAATATGTAGCATTGCTTTGAAATTGAAGAGGAAACCCAATTTTGAAATTTGTTGTTATATGCTTGCTTCATTGTTTATGGATTATATACGTTCCCGTATTCTCAGAGAAACATCAACATAGGGTGTTTATCCTGATTGACAGTGGCGGAGCCACGGCTGCTTGCAGTGTCCCGACCTCCTATATATTTTCTATTTAAATTTTTTATAATTTATAAAATTTTAAATTAATAATAATAAAATTATACTTTGACTTCTAAAAATTAATAAAAATTTAATTTAATTTTTTAAAAATCATAAAGATATAAATTATTAAAATGGTAAAATTATATTTTTACTATCGTAAACATATATAACTTAATTCTGCCCCCAACAAATTCTAGCTGCTGATCAATTTCTTAAGGCATAGTGACTTATTTGGCTCTCCAATTTTACAAAAAAAAAATTATTTTAGCTATTCATTTAATTTTTCTATTTTTTTTTAGTCCTTAAACTTACACGGTTTGTCAAATTATCCAAAATGGATTGAAAAGTTAACGTCTGTTAACTTTCCTAACGTGACATACACGTGGATTTCTACGTGGGTGTCACATAAGCAATTAATTAATTTTTAAGATTCAAAAAATTATAAAAAATTAATTAAAACTTAAAAATTATAAAATTATAAAAAATATATTTTTAATATTTTTAATTTAAAAAAATAATTGATTGCTAACGTAGCCTACATGTGGGCTACCACATCATCAAAGTTAACATATGTTAACTTTTCTATACATTTTGGGATGGTTTGATAAACAATACATGTTTAAGAGTTAAAAGAAATGAAAAATTAAATGAAAGGTTAAAATAATCTTTTTCTGTAAAGTTGGAGGTTTAAATAAATCATTATTTCATTTCTTAATTAAATTGAAGTTTAGATTTTGCTTTTGATATATACAATGTCGTAATTTGAAGTGATTCCGACTCCTGAATTTTAACTTTAGGTTAATGAGATTCAACGAGCGGTACAATAGATCAGTACCCATCGACGAGTAGAAAAAAAATATACCTTAGTTCTAAGTCAAATTGACGGTGAGTGTCAGAAATTATAGAAAAAAGTTGTTTGAATTTTGGTTTATAAATTTATAACATTCAAAGCAATTTCATGAAAAAATGTTGAACAATAGAAGTGAAGAGGAAGGGGAGTTTTCGATTGATGTAGGTGGTGCGAACAAAGAAGGCCATTCAACAACTATTTTAACAGTTCAATAACTTAAATGAAAATTTTAAATAAGTTAGTGACTATTTTGTAACTTTTTGAAGTTAAATGACCAAAATATAAACTTACTAATAGTTTAGTGATATTAATTGTAGTTTACTCAAATAATTTAAATATCAGTTAAGTCCCTAATTGAAAATTACAACTTATCAATTGCGTACTTAACTGAAAGCTAACAATTAATTGAAACATTGAAATATAATTTTTTGTCGAAACCCTAATACATCGTTAAGTGATGATATAGTAGGTGGGGTAATGATTGATGTGAAAATTGATATAGTAAAATATTGGCAATATCCAAAAAAATATATATATATATATATATATATATATATATATATACATGGAGAAGACAAATGAATGAGCTTTAAAACAAATAAATACATCCAAAGAAAGCCTACATTTGGCTACATCAAACATACCATTGCTGTATAAATGTTTACATTCTTGAGATTTTCAATAATTTGTTTTATTATAGTTACAAATTTAGGAGAAATTTAAGGATGAAAATGAATACTCGTGGTAATAAAATATCAATTTTTTATCTATGTTACGATAATTTGATAAATATTGTAAATTTAATAATTAAAAGAGACAAAAAATTAAAATAACTTTTTTAGTAAAGTTGAAAAGTCAAATTAATCATTAAAATATTTTTATTTGTTGAATATAGGACCCATATTCAATATCTTAAAATATTTATCTCGTGAATTAGAATTCGTACTTGTTAAATTATTTTAATATTTGTAACAAATAGTATGATTGTGTATGTCGAAATATACAATTCATTATTATGTGAATATGTAATCTAATCTAAATATCGTGTTTGGTAATTACAATTTGATCTCTTTAATATTTTATGTTATTATTAAATTAAGTTCTTAGGGTTTTATTCTAAAATTGTTTGTTATCAAGGATATCAAATTAAAATTATCTTTATTTTGTATCAATGATAAACTTTATAAATCAAAATTAAAATCAAGATTTTCATTATATTAATCTCAAATTTTATTTTTAATCTCTTTTAGTTTTCTTTTAATTTCAAAATCCCGTTTTTAATTTATTTTGTTTTATTGAATAAATACTTTTTACCATTTCTTATAAATAAGATTATTACGAACCGTATAAATTAAATTACATTACCTATATAAAAAGGAAAAAAATATATAATTAACTGGTTCCAACATAAACAAATGTATTGAATGTAAATTTCTGAACTTAGAAAACATTGAATTGAATGATTTTACATCGTCAAACGGACCCCCCCTCCCAAAAAAAAAAAAAATACAGCATCATTGTCCTTTTTCCAGAATAATAACGTGACCTTGCCATGACAAGGGCTAGATGATGATCAACATGAGAGCTTGCTCAGCTATTTTTTTCTATTCTGCTTCATTAACTTGCTGCAGCCATTGCTCTCCCTCTTGCAGCTCGGCTCTTTGCCTCTGCAGCCTTACCGGTTCCCCGGAAAAACCTGTACACTCTCTGCAGAAGCCGAAAACATGGTTAAACAAAGATTGTTAGAATAGCAAATATCAAATAATTTAGTAGACCAATAGTTAAAAGAGACCTGAAAGACCCAGATGCTTAACAGCGCCTCGGCACTGAATAATCCGAACCCGATAAAGTACAAGATCTGTGCAAAGCAAACATCGGTCATGGCTTAAGTTATATAAGCTTTCAAAAATGAAGAAATGAGATTTTGAAGGCAAAGCTATCTTTACCCCAAGAATAGCACTTTGGCTCATAGCATGCAATGCACTCAGTATTCCCCTGCATCATGCCATACAGGTCCGGCAAGCTATATTACTCAAACTCGAGTCTAAATGTAGGATACTTTAAGAAAAGCTTAGAGTCGAAACAACGTAGCCTGAAAGTTAAAAAGGAACTTACGGTAACGAAAAACCTTGACTGAATATAGGCGGAGCAACAGCAGCAAAGATGCAGAAGCATATATGTACCTGAAACCAAAGGAACAGTTTATAATAGCTGCCATGCCAAAGCTTGGGGGTGATCACCGGATAAATAAAATGCAATTTTACCATATAAAATATGAAAAACCATCCAAATCTAAATGCACTGTCTTTCCTGCAAGATGATCATGAAATTAAAAGTTAAAAGACTGATAAGAACATTATTCAAAGTTTGAAAGCTATATGATCATACAAGTTTGAGTACCTGCAAGCGCGATATAGTGGACGGTACCACAAAAAATAGGCTCCTGGTACCCCAACTAATAAGTAGATGATAGCAAGGAACCAGATTACAATTCCTAAAAAGCAGATGTTTTTAAAGATTCAACACTCAGAATCTAAACAACAGATTATTGCAAATATTAAAGAAGATATGTAAATCCTACCTCTCCCTTTGAGGCTTGCAGCAGAAACAGATATGACATTCCAGACAAGGCAAAGGATCATTCCTGCAGAAATTTATCACATCATTCCATTACTATTAATAGTTCTTTAGGACCAAGTGAAATATATGCAATAAGCTATAATCTAAGCTTTGCATCTGACATGAAGGGTTTACATTACATACCTAATAAAGTGGCGAAAGCTACGTATTGCATACGGTGTAGATAATCTGGTATTTCATTTGCAATATCATGGTGTATGATTGGGAAAAATGGTGGCCAATTTTTGATATCCAGAAAAACTCCAGCTGCATTTCAAAACAACTGTTTAGTGTGGATGTCATCAGTGCTAATTGCGAAGACCATGTTAGCCGGACTCGAGTGAGTGATGTATACAGGTATGTTCCAATACGGATATGCTCAATTTTTTTAGAGGGTCATAACGAAACTTAATCGTTAATGGAGATTTCAGATAATTTTATAACTCGAAAAATTTCAAAAGAGAAAAGATTAATCAAATAGAAAATACAAAAATGTTACCTCTAGCAAGAGCTTCTTCTTTCTTTTTAACTTCCTGCATTCCCCCCAAATATGAGGAGGCATCTTGTTAGTTATAAAGATTAGCACAAACACACTAGAATAACTATAATTAGAATGTAAAAAGATTGAAAATTGAAATATTTCAAGACATAAATTAGAATAAATTTGTTGAGGTATTTACCTCCTCTCTCTTTCTGATTTCAGCTTCCTTGGTTTTAAGTTCTCTCTCTTTATGCTGTAAATTCTACATTTCAAATCACACAAAAACCAATGTTTCACTTTGAAATAGTTAGAAAATAAGGTTAAATTATGTTGTTAGTCCCTGTATTTATCCAGAATTTGAAAATTAATCTATGTACTTACAAAGTTAAAAAATCAAGTTTTCTTATTTCTTTAATTTAAAATCTCAATCCAATCATTAATATTATTAGTATTTTTTATCAAAATTTGTTACCTTGACATGTTGATTAGACCACCCTCATATGACGTACACTAATCAATTTTGCAAAAAGATTAATAGTATTAATAATTGGACCTAAATTTTAAAATCTAAAAAGTAAAAGAGATTAGATCTTTGAAAATAAAAGTATAAGAATTAAATTCTAAATTTTTAAAAAGTATAAAGACCTATGACATATTTTAACATTCCGATTACCATTTCTTTATCAAGAGCAACGTCAATGGCTGGATGCCGATGACCATAATCAAAGTTGGCTGGTTCATGAGGTAATGCCGAAAGCCTTGAGTGTGAATAATGTGAAGGGTTCTGCAAGATTTTTTTATTTTTTTTAACAATTATACAATCATTTTACTGTAAATATTTGTCTAATTATATTTTAGTCCCTCTATTATATTGAAATTGAGTTTTAATACCTTTTAGTTTAGTTTGACATAATTTTTACATGTTAGGGCTGTTAATCTCTGTACTTGCATAAAATTTGAACATATCAATACATCATACTTTAACCACAACATTATAAAAGTAAAAGGATCAATCCAAATTTTCAGCATAGTAGAGGGACTAAAATAAAAATTAGACCTATTTTGTTTTGTTCGTAAAAACTCAAATGGAAAATAAAAATAATATTTCAAGTTACTGTACACACATATATATATATATATTATATGTATATGGAAAGGGTT
Source organism: Gossypium rotundifolium (assembly GCA_025506655.1). Taxonomy (NCBI): domain Eukaryota; kingdom Viridiplantae; phylum Streptophyta; class Magnoliopsida; order Malvales; family Malvaceae; genus Gossypium; species Gossypium rotundifolium. The sequence continues at coordinate 97,529,653 of CP106730.1, forward strand.
GAGAGAGAGAGAGAGGAAACTCACTGAAAAAGGATTGACTTGATCATCTTCTTCGTTGTGAAAAGGGTTCTTATCGTGGTGAGCAGCCATTAACAGGGTTTGAAAGTATTTTCTATAAAGACTAATGGAAATGAAAAGTTATATTATTGTATAAGAAGCAACTTTGGGTTTGCCCAAAATGGGATGGCAAATGCTGTTATATATATAAATATATATATACAAAGAAATGAAGGAACACTTGTCTTCATCTTCATTAAAAAAAAAGGTGTATTTGCTTTGAGGTTAAAGAGAAAAACGAAATTTAGAAACGAGAAGGTCGACGGCAAGAAAATAGAGCAGATGATATTATATTTATTTCTTGGCATTTTGTTGAAACAAACGGATTGATCGAAGAAATTGATTTGTTGCTTTATAGCTTGTTGCATTGTATTTGTTGGAGGGCGAATAGGATTTACCTATAAGGTCTATTAACTAAAATTTGGGTTTTGATTTTGTGGAATAATTGCAAATTAAGTTCTTTAACATTTACCTCTTTTTCATCAATTTGATTATTATTATTTTTTAGCTAAATTTAAGTATTAATCTTTAAAAAAAGAGTCAAATCATTTTTTTAATGGAATGCTGATTAAAACATTATTTTTTTAAACAATGTTGGTATGTCAATCCGCATGGTAAACAAATATTTTAAAGTTTATAAAAATTAAAAAAAAAAGAAGAAGCATGAAGTTCACCTAGATCATCATGTGAGTTGCTATGTTTAAAAACTTTAACATTTTAGTCGTATTTTCATTAAAAAAATTAATTCGATATTTTTTAAATGTTGATGATTAAACTCGACGCTTTTTAAAAGGTTTAAAAGGTTGAGATCAAATTTAGTTAAACAAAAAATAAACCAAACCGACAAAAATGTAAACAGTTAAAGATTAAATTTATCATTATGCTTTGATTTTAATGATAAAATAACAACTATGTGTAAATAACATGCGAGGTAATTGTAGGCACCCAAAATTGCCCGGCCCATTACACCTTAAAGCCCAATTTACAAGTGGCCCAGAAGGCCCAAAAAATTAAAAAAAAAATTTAGAATGCTAGGGTTTCGAAAACCTAGCGCCAGCACCACCAAACGACTTGTCCCATCCACCGCAACCCCCCACCTGCTTCACCGGCCATCGTCCCATCACCATCTGCTCCCCATAACCTGCAAAAGAAGACACAACAACAGACAACAATGGCAGAAAAATAGGAAATATTGTATTGTTTTCTTCCAATTTTGATTATAAAAACGAATGAAACAATGTAAAGGAGGCTTTTTTTTGGAATCAATAAAAAAAAGAGATTTTGAACACAAAAATAACAGAGATTCAAGCAAGGATTTGGGAAGTAAAATCCAAAAGTAGAAATTCAAACGAGTACACACCCACGAATCAGTACAAAAAAGGGAGCAAAATCCGATTATTAAATCGCAATAGAACTGAGTTTTCTATTTTTCGGAAGGTGATTTACGTTTTAAAAGCTTCGTTCTTTAAGATTTTTTTTTTTATTATTTCGCTTTATCTATTCTATAAAAAAAAAAGAAAAATTTTACTGCTAAACCAATGCGTGCGGTGGTGGCTTTGCTATGGCGTTGAAGGACGACGACCGAACAACAGGAATCCTCCTCTGCAGAGAAAAAAAAGAAAGAAGAGAATTTTTTTTAAGAAACAGGCAACAAAGTGATTTTTTTTTTCAACATTTAGGGCCTTAAATAGCCCCTCAAAACGATGTCGTTTTGGGGGCTGGCCCTAACGCCCAAAACGACGTCGTTTTGCCTCCAGGATCCGCGCGTCGACCCGACCCGACTTGAGGATCCGCGCGTTTTTTAACGGACGGGCTAATTGCACTTTTAGCCCTTCCGCATTTTTATTGTTTTTTAATCAGATCTTTTAAAATCTGGCCCGAACATTTAGTCCGGTTTCCAATCTGGTCCCCCCTGCTGCTGCGCGTTTTAGCCGAAAGGAATTATTGCGTGCGTAGTCCCTTCGTTTCCTCCGAGTGTGCAAATCGGTCCTTTTCTTTTATTTTTATTTCATACTGACCCTGAAATTTTGTTTTATTTTCAAATTGACCCCCCAAACCTTGTTTTATCCATAATTTAACCCTAAAATTCCGTTTTAATTTCAATTCAATCCTTTTTTAGTTAATTCGCGTTTTTGTTCTTTTATTATTACATACTACATTTTTACTTTATTATTATTACTATATCATTATTATTACTATATTATTATATCATTATTACTATTATTATTTTCGTTATTATCACCTCTCACTCTATCATTTTTATTTCTATTTTATTATGATTATTATTTATTTTATTATTATCGTTTTATAACCATATTATTATTATATTATTAGCACTATCACTATGTTGTTATTATTTTTACATATCTATATTATTTCGTTTACTAATTGTTATTATTATTACTATCGTCATTATTTATTTTTCTTTACATTTTCATTATTATTTATTTTATCATTGTTTTTATTTATTTGTCATTTTCGTTCCAATATATTATTATCATTGCTTTATTACCATTATTATTATTATTATTATTATTATTATTATTATTATCATCATCATCATCATCATCATTTTATCTTTCGTTTTATTTCTCATCACTATTTATACATTATATATTATTAGTGTTACTTATATTTTCATTGTCATTACCCATTATTATTATTATTATTATTATTATTATTATTATTATTATTATTATTATTATTATTATTGTTATCGCTATTTTATCATTTCTTGTAATTATTAGCATTTTACTATTATTATTATTATTATCATTATTATTATTATTGTTATATTTATTATTATTTGTATTTTCTTTTATTTACTACACTCACATCCATATTGGTTTTCTTCTGCTTCATCTTGTATTGTTAAACAAAATACCTTTTGTAAAATCATCATATTTCACCTAAAAGACTTTAAAATAAGGCAATGTTTTGTATTTAGAAATTGGAAATAGTGCCCTAACGTCTTTGAGTTGCGATTTTCCATTTAACTAAATAACTTAACATCCCTTTTACGAAGTTTCGCAAATCACGAGACGACTTTGATTACGAGAGATTAAAACATTGTGTCCTAACGAGCTGGATGTGATGTTCATATCTTTTCGCGATCTCAAGTTTTGACTCGAGCCTCTTCTTTGATTTAATCCGATACGATGCATTTCGTAAAATCGCTACACTCCATTTAAAGGTTTTTAAAATAAAGGCAATGTTTTGTATTTAGGAATTCGGGGAATAGTGCCCTAACGTGCTGGGTTGCGATTTTTCGTTTGACTAAATAACTAAACATCCTTTTGATAAACTTCGTAAAACCATGAGATAGCTTTGATTACGAAGGTTTAGAATATCATGTCCTAACGTGCTGGATGTGATGTTTGTATCCTCTCGGAACAAAGAAATCTCAAATATCCTAATACCTTTTAAGGGATCCGTATTTTAAAACCTTTTCAAACTTCCGACATTAAGACACTAATTAGTCATTTTGGGACCAATTTTGGGCGTATCGAGGGTGCTAACCCTTCCTCATGCGTAACCGACTTCCGAACTCATTTTCTGGATTTCGTAGACCAAAATCATTGCTTTGATAAATCAAACTGTACATTAAAAATAACTGTTTTACGAGGTGACCCGGTCACACCTCAACAAAAAGGGATTGGTGGCGACTCCCGTTTTTTTCATTTTTAAAACCCAAAGTCAAACCCTTTTTTGTTCTTTTTTTAAAAATGGTTACGACAGCTTGGCGACTCCACTGGGGACCGATTTAGAAAGTCAAGCCATAAATTGATTATTTTCTGTCTTTTGTCGGAAGTTTGAAAGTTTGATTTGAAAATTACGATCCTTTTATTACATGTTGTTTTAATCTCGGCATTGTATTGCATGACCGTTGTGGTCACACCTTTAAGTGGGAGTGAGAAGCTACTCTTTCGTGAGGTTTTCACCTCCGTGCAGGATAGTGGATCGCTTTCGGGATACATCCGTACCTATGTCTTCGTGAGATTTTCATCTCCGTGTAGCCATAGGGAAATGTATTCCCTTGAACTGAACTCAGTCTAAATGAGCCTATAATGGGTGAGGATCGAGGAATCTGCTAGTTCGGTACCTTACCTTAGAACCAAACCACATGTAGTGAACCACAGAGCCCACCTTAGATAGAACTACGTCAAACCTTAGTGGTCACCTAGGTTGGTTTTTGTTCATTTTCACTTGTTTTATACTTTGCGATACTAACTCTTTTTTATTTTATTTTCGTGTATATCATCTCATTTTCTATAAAGGTATCGATTCACGGCTAGTTTCTGAGTTAGAAAGGTGGTTATGGAAAACGAATTCCTTGATAAAGTGGAAGACAATGCAGTCGTTCGCATAGTTAGAACTTAGGCAGTTAGAAGGGTATGGATCCATTTGAGCAAAAGGAAATGTGGCAGTTGGAAGAAAAGTTATTGGCAAAGGGCAAGAGACCTGTGACAATAAATTGGCTGAAAAGGACTTTGCTTACAAAGGGGAAAAAAGTTTATTTACTGTTGGTGCTCTTCCAAATGACAAGCATGAGTTTGTAGTTGCATTTGAGGATGTTACATCTAACAGAAATAACAGTAATACAAGACCTGATATCCATGATGACTCAAATGGGCAAGACAAGAAGAGAATTAAATGGCCTTATCGGTCAAATCAGCTTTGTTGCATAGACACCCATGCGAGCAACTCAAAATGCTTGGCGCGGACAGGAATCTAAAAACTCTCAAGAAGCATTGAAAGTGATAGATGTCATTTTAAGATAGCATGCTGCGAAACAAGAATGCCTATTGGTTTGCCAATATTTCAAGATAATCGAGCGACTTCACGACATTGGAAGAGGTGCCCTTGGCAATAGGGCTTCCATTCAAATTTCATAGCCACTCAAAGAGGCCTTTCCACGAATATTGATATTCGTCCTAGCCGGTTATGGATCCTTTGCCAATCAAAATGCCATGGATCCGGATCGACCATGACTAAGCAAAGCTTTAAGAACACGAGGACAAAAGTCACCCATCCAATCACAGTACAAGATCCTTTGGATTGAGCGGCGGTTGTAAAGATCCGTCATTTTTATTGAAGGGAAAAGTGTGAAATAAGCTAATGGTGAAACTGAGAATCTAGAGATTACTGTCTATAATCATTTTGTCAACCATCACAACATACAGTCGTGCTTCTCTGCAAGACTTGCCATGCTTTAATGTCGGAGAGCCGAAACAACCTACATACATTCTTTTAAAGCTCCATTCCTGAATGTATTTGCAATTGACAAAGCGCTAACTAGAGAGCTTCTTTGGTTAAGATAGAAGTCTCAGGAAAGAATGAAAGCTTTATCCAATGCTTCACAGGGGAGCAACCATAGTGCCAAGCCGATGCTGCGTTCTTGTGGTGTTTCTATCAGCGTTAATTTCACCCAAGTCGAAGATCGTATTCTGTCAGTACCAAGGGGCAATGATGGAAATTTCTTTTCGAAGAATGGGCGTTGGATTTAGTGAAACCATCTAGGATGGAAAGTTAGGTTGTTGTGAACTTCTTGGCTCATCGTTTTGATCCAAACAACATTGTAAGGATTGGGTTCGTGTGAAGAAGTGAAAGGAATTTGCATTGACCCCATTTGATAGATCCAAAGAGATTAACGAATGAGCGACTTTCACCGTGGTTAGAATGAGAAAAGCTATTAAGCGGTACAATCTAAAATGTCCGGAGCTCGCAATTCCTTCTTCGTCTAGAAAAACTCTAATCTTTATGAGCCATGGAAGCGGAAGAATCCCTCGAGTATGACGCTAGCTAGAGTAAATGGTCGATACTTTTTTAGAAAATTGATGCTAAGTTGGGACAGTCTCTTCACTACCCTCGAAGCTGTAACTCTGCAATCGAGTAAAGTGTAGGATCGAAGAGTTAAAATCAGCATTACACAATTGCGAACTGCGAATCAGGCTTCTGAAGACAGGAGAGGAGTGTTAGAAAGAAGAACTTTATCATCATCAAGTTAAAGAGTCGAGATTACCTCATGAGGGAAGTGATAGTTCAGATTCAAGAGGTAGCTGGTCATCTACAGGTGGATATGTTAAGCATAAAATATGGGCTACAGTCTGATCATAGTCAAGAGCTAGCTCCATTGTTTTGGAAATCAAAACCTTTTGGACTTAGGACGAAAGCATATAGTAGTCCATTTTATGTAAAAGAATTTGTTTTCTAATAAAGTTTTCTAAAATGAAGTTGATCTGAATCGATACCTCTTTGCATTCATGCATTCGCACTACATTGCATGCGCATTACATACATTTGCATTAGACCTTTACAAAAGGACCCTAATTAGGTAAAATGTTTGATTAACTCGAAAACATGGAACAAAGGTTGGTGAGGATAGAGCAAAGGCAAATCTGGATGCAAGAGCAATTGTCCCAAATTCAACAAGAAATGCGAGAGCAAATGCTAGAATTTCAAAAGAACATGATGGGCCATTAACTCGATTACTAGCCGGAGGACTTGAAAAAGAAATAACCCGACCGAAAATATGGATAATGATGAAGACATTGTTTATTCCCAATAAGTGTCCCAACTCAACCAGGATGCACATTCTCGTGGTACTGTCATTATTGGATCTCAATATAGGACCGATATTTGGTCTTCTCTGAATTCTCTGAGGAGCCACAGTAATGAGCAAGTCAATCGTGTTGTTTTGGCCTACTAGAGGCGGAGAAAAGGGAGAAGGGCTTCAAAAGCCCCAAGAGGAAGGATAAGGATGTGGCTAGCACGAGTGTGTATACCAAGGGTTATTCAAGCCGTTCTGACAAACCGACCAAAGAAGCGATTACAAGTCACCTGGTCCCTCAAAGTAAAAACCCAATCCAGGAGCGTGTTTGGAAAAACCTCAGTTCACTCCTATTCCCATGACGTATAGGGAGTTATACGAACTTATTTGATATGCATGTTGTAGCTCCTTATTATATAAAACCACTGCAACCTCCATACCCAAAATGGTATAACTTAAATGTCCAGTGTGAGTATCATGCGGGGGTTACAGGACATTCGATAGAAAATTGCACAGCTTTCAAGAATTGGTGGAAAAATTCGTCAAAATGGGTGTTGTGGAGATAGGCAACGCACCAAAAGCGAAGCATGAACACAGGAGCATTTTAAGCAATGAGGCGTGGAAGTAATTCCTATAGTATTTAGAAGCTTACCTAGAGTAATGTCTGAAGTATACTTGTTGCTTTAAGCCTAGAAGCAATAAGATCTCTTTTGTGAAATAGGCTCGTGTTCTGAATTACTACTTCAATAAAATGCATATTTTGAACCAATATTTTATTTTCCATGCTATACATTCTATTGAATATTCTTTTATTCTTCATTCATAAATGATCATTCATTCTCTGAAATTGCTTTCATACCGTGATGGGTCCCAGATATCAATGACATGAGCGACGCTATTCTGGACTCCTTTCTAGTGAGATATGTATCTAGAAGGATCTAAGGACTTAGAAGATGATGAGATTGCAACTTACTTCCTAACTTGTTAAAATGGCAGATCCTACCTCATGAAATGTCGTGGACACTACAAGCCAACGAGGGAGATGAAGATGGAAGCTTAGCTCACCGCAAGAATAAGGCAAGGCATTATCGCATGATCACAGTTAGACACATTGAGGCCACTGAAATGCGGATTCCTATATGTGAGGCATGGACGCTATCAAGCCAGTCTCCTCAAGAGCATTGAGCCAACATCGATTCATATTTATAGCCTTTGGTTACCTTACCAAGAGGGTAAAGATCGCTTCACATGTCAAAATTACAAAGTCAGCGGTCGTCGACTTCAACTTCAAATTCAAATTCAAAAAAAAAATTCAAAAAGAAGAAGAAGAAGAAGAAGAAGAAGAAGAAGAAGAATAAAGAGAATGGCGATAAAGAATGCCGAAAGAAATGTGTTGCACGAATTTATAGTCGTCCAAAGATCGACACCACATCGATCTGACAAGATAGCCAAAACCATTCAAAATTTTGAAAAATGACCTGAGACTTGTAAAGGTTGGCATAGAGAAGTTACCATTTACCTTCTAGGTTTCTTAAAAGTTGGCCAGGACTTTCACCGGGGCATCTTTCCCATTGGTTTATTATAAAGGGAAACAATTGTTGAAAGATAAGATTTCTTTTCACAAGCTTTGATTTAGTTGGGTGAAGCAGAATGTCTACAGTAAGCTTGATTGAAAGTACTCGTGGTCGAATGTACCAAAAATGTATGATATGGGCTTATGACAAAAATGTTCGCTCAAAAGAATTTCAGGAGAAAGACCTGGCATTAAGAAGGGTTCTTCGTATTCAAGAGGACTCCGAAAGGAAAAGTAAATGCCTTATGTAGCAAAGAAGGCTTGTTCTGGGGAAACATGGATACTAATCAAGATGGATGGCAAGGACCTATCCAATCCGGTGAGTTCAAATTCAAATTCAAAAAAAAAAAAGAGTTTTGCAAAAAAAATGGTGAAAAAAAACAAAAACGAAAAAACACGAAAAAATAAAAAAGAAAAAAAGAGAGGTCGAGGCGAAAACCCGCAAAGGGCGCCTTGGGATCAAAAGGGATTTGAGTTGAAAATCGAGAAGGGTAGCTTAAATTTTGATCAAAAGTAAGGCATACGGTAGTCTTACCACGCTTGAGTTAACAATGAAGAAGTATGTTGCGTCTTGGAGCATCGACAAAATACTCGGATCCCCTAAACACATATTGAGCCTAAAATGGTCCTCAAGAAGTTTGAACAGAGAAGCTCAGTTGCGATATCGGGGCACCTAGTTTCTATTTTACCTTGCAAGATACACCGCCAATAAATTTCTTTCCGATTGCACTCGCTACCTTTGCTTACGAGCTATGCTCCTAACTAACCGTTCTTATCCATAGTTATGATCTCTTTCGGGCATTTTGCATTGAAACAACGATTAATGGACTAACGACACTTTCACAAAAAAGAGTTTCACATATTACTCTAGGAAACTTCTAAGTAGTATCGGAACCTGAAACAGGACCATTGCTTAAAACTCCTCGAGTTTAGGGGACAGGAATAATGGTAGAGGAAAATTCTGAACTGAGGCTATCTCTTCGAATTGAAAACGGTGATTGAACAAAATGACGAGGTATTACGTAAATAGTATCATCTCGATAAAAAAGGGCAATGTATGAAGGGGGAATCATTCGCGCAAAGAATGATTTTGTATCCATGCAACTATCATGTGTGCACACCTGGTCACGATCCATAGGAATAGAAAGGTGCAACAGACCAAATCAATAAATTCTATACCCCTGAGTCGTAGTGGGATTGACTGAAGATGACATAGATTCTACACCCTTGAGTCGTAGTAGGATGGATTGAAGATGACACAATTTCTATACCCTTAAGGCACAATGGGTTGATCTGAAGATGGTATAGGCCTTAAAGTCCCCAGATGTGCCGTGGAGTGGGCCTTGAAGTCACATTGGGGCAAATTGTTTGAGCAAAATATGATTGTTTCTTTGAGTTTCTGGCAAAGGTACCAGCAATAGCGAGATATCAGGGTTGTACGACTCTGGTGGACGACGAGCAGTGACAACCCTAAGCATAAAAAGGGGTCATTTCATTTTACATTCATTCATCATCATTAGGAGCGTGCAATCATCGCATCGTGATCCTTATACATTTTTAACAAAGAATCATTATCATGACATCCCGCATTCATGCAAATGTCCTTCATAATATCATTTAGTTAGGAGCGTTCGATTTATTACGGTCATTGCATCTTAATTATTATGAAAAATCATCATTCTCATGACATTCTGCATTCATGTAAGTGTCATCCATATCACGCGTAGTTAGGAGCATTCGAGTCATTCCGACCATAGCATCCGCATCATTTGGCATAAAAAAATCAAGTCTACAGGATATGTCCCCAGAGGACGGTGTAGCAACACTGGTAAAGCCATCATCCTATCGCCACTGACCAACGGTGGAATAGGTTGGAAACCATGCTATTGCCACTGACCAGCAGTGGAATAGGCTAAAGATTGTCTTATTGCCACTGACCAGCAGTGGAATAAGTTGAAGATTGCCCTATTGCTACTGACCAGCAGTGGAATAAGTGGAAGATTTTCCTATTGCCACTGACCAGCAGTGGAATGGGTCAAAAATTGTAGATCTTGTCACCCTAACCAGTAGTGGGGCAAGATCGAAGGCAAATCTTGGCTCCTTAACCACTAGGGAACATGATTTAAGCCACCGTCCTATTGCCACTGACCAGCAGTGGAATAGGTCAAAAATTGCAGATCTTGTCGCCCTAACCAGTAGTGGGGCAAGATCGAAGGCAAATATTGGCTCATTAACCAGTAGGGAACATGATTTAAGCCACCGTCCTATTGCCACTGACCAATAGTGGAATAGGTCAAAAATTATAGATCTTGTCGCCCTAACCAGTAGTGAGGCAAGATCGAAGGCAAATCTTGGCTCCTTAACCAGTAGGGAACATGATTTAAGCCACCGTCCTATTGCCACTGACCAGCAGTGGAATAGGTCGAAAATTGTAGATCTTGTCGCCCTAACCAATAGTGAGGCAAGATCGAAGGCAAATCTTGGCTCCCTAACCAGTAGGGAACATGACTTAGGCCACCATCCTATTACCACTGACCAGCAGTGGAATAGGTCAAAAATTGTAGATCTTGTCACCCTGACCAATAGTGGGGCAAGATCGAAAGTAAATCTTGGCTCCCTAACCAGTAGGGAACATGACTTAGGCCACCATTCTATTACCACTGACCAGCAGTGGAATAGGTCAAAAATTATAGATCTTGTCGCCCTGACCAGTAGTGGGGCAAGATCGAAGGCAAATCTTGGCTCCCTAACCAGTAGGGAACACGATTTAAGCCACCGTCCTATTGCCACTGACCAGCAGTGGAATAGGTCAAAAATTGTAGATCTTGTCGCCCTAACCAGTAGTGGGGCAAGATCGAAGGCAAATATTGGCTCCTTAACCAGTAGGGAACACGATTTAAGCCACCGTCCTATTGCCACTGACCAGCAGTGGAATAGGTCAAAAATTGTAGATCTTGTCGCCCTAACCAGTAGTGAGGCAAGCTCGAAGGCAAATCTTGGCTCCTTAACCAGTAGGGAACATGATTTAAGCCACCGTCCTATTGCCCTTGACCGGTGATGGAATAGGTCGAAAATTGTAGATCTTGTTGCCCTAACCAGTAGTGAGGCAAGATGAAGGCAAATCTTGGCTCCCTAACCAGTAGAGAACATGACTTAGGCCACCATCCTATTACCACCGACCGGTGAGTGGAATAGGTCAAAATTGTAGATCTTGTCGCATACGACCCGGTGAGTGGGGCAAGATCGAAGGCAAATCTTGGCTCCCAACCAAAGAGGGAACACGATTTAAGCCACCGTTCTATTGCCACTGACCAGCAGTGGAATAGGTCAAAAATTGTAGATCTTGTCTCACTAACCAGTAGTGGGGCAAGATCGAAGGAAAATCTTAGCTCTCTAACCAGTAGGGAACACGATTTAAGCCACCGTCCTATTGCCACTGACCAGCAGTGGAATAGGTCAAAAATTGTAGATCTTGGCTCCCTAACCAGTAGGGAACACGATTTAAGCCACCGTCTTATTGCCACTAACCAGCAGTGGAATAGGTCAAAAAAATTCTAGATCTTGTCGCCCTGACCAGTAGTGGGGCAAGATCGAAGGCAAATCATGGCTCCCTAACCAGTAGGGAACACGATTTAAGCCACCATCCTATTACCACCGACCGTGGTGGAATAGGTAAAAATTGTAGATCTTGTCGCATACGACCGGTAGTGGGGCAAGATCGAAGGCAAATCATGGCTCTCAACCAAGAGGGAACACGATTTAAGCCACGATCCTATTGCCACGACCGGTGCCAGCGGAATAGGTCAAAAAATTGTAGATCTTGTCGCTCCGACCAGTAGTAGGGCAAGATCAAAGGCAAATCCTGTTACCCTAAGCAGTGATGGACGTGATCGTCCTATCTTCCTGACCAGCAGTGGAATAGGCTGAAGATCACAAATCTATCTCCCTGAAGTTGTAGTGGAGCCATTTAAAATAAAGAAATCTCATTCCCTCAAAGTTGCAGCAGAAGCAAATTGAAGCTACAGGTCCTATCTCTGTGAAGCAGCGGTGGAGTGAATTGAAGTGACAAGATGCGATTGGATGGAATGAGGCTACATGAAGAAGAAGCACCAAAGAAGTCGGGATTCAAGAAGACCGAGCAAATTTGGTCCCTCATTATGTCTTTGCTCTATTCCCGTTACACGACAATGAGCAAAGAGGGTCAGTTGTAGGCACCCAAAATTGCCCGGCCCATTACACCTTAAAGCCCAATTTACAAGTGGCCCAGAAGGCCCAAAAAATTAAAAAAAATTTTAGAATGCTAGGGTTTCTGAAAACCCTAGCGCCGCAGCCACCAAACCTGACTTCTGTCCCATCCACCGCAACCCCCACCTGCTTCACCGGCCACCGTCCCATCACCACCTGCTCCCCATAACCTGCAAAAGAAGACACAACAACAGACAACAATGGCAGAAAAATAGGAAATATTGTATTTTTTCTTCCAATTTTGGTTATAAAAACCGAATGAAACAATGTAAAGGGGGCTTTTTTTTGGAATCAATAAAAAAAAGAGATTTTGAACACAAAAATAACAGAGATTCAAGTAAGGATTTGGGAAGTAAAATCCAAAAGCAGAAATTCAAACGAGTACACACCCACGAATCAGTACAAAAAAGGGAGCAAAATCCGATTATTAAATCACAATTCCGATTATTAAATCAAAATAGAACTGAGTTTTCTATTTTTCGGAAGGTGATTTACGTTTTAAAAGCTTCGTTCTTTAAGATTTTTTTTATTATTTCGCTTTATCTATTCTATAAAAAAAAAGGAAAATTTTACCTGCATTAGGTCCAGTCTTGTGATGGTGGTCTTGATTTGCATGGAGGACGACAACGGAGCAACACCGGAATCCCTCATCTGCAGAGAAAAAAAAGAAAGAAGAAAATTTTTTTTAAGAAACAGGCAACAAAGTGATTTTTTTTTCAACATTTAGGGCCTTAAATAGCCCCTCAAAACGACGTCGTTTGGGGGGCTGGCCCTAACGCCCAAAACGACGTCGTTTTGCCTCCAGGATCCGCGCGTCGACCCGACCCGACCTGAGGATCCGCGCGTTTTTTAATGGACGGGCTAATTGCACTTTTAGCCCTTCTGCGTTTTATTGTTTTTAATCGATTTTGTTATTTTAAAATCGCTAGAACATTTAGTCCGGTTTCCAATCTGGTCCCCCTGCTGCTGCGCGTTTTGGCCGAGAGGAATTATTGCGCGCGTAGTCCCTCCGTTTCCTCCACGTGTGCAAATCGGTCCTTTTCTTTTATTTTTGTTTCATCTCGACCACGAAATTTTGTTTTATTTTCAAATTGACCCCAAACCTTGTTTTATCCATAATTTAACCCTAAAATTACATTTTAATTTCAATTCAATCCTTTTTAGTTAATTCGCTTTTGTTCTTTTATTATCACATACTACATTTTACTTTATTATTATTATTACTATATCATTATTATTACTATATTATTATATCATTATTACTATTATTATTTTCGTTATTATCACCTCTCACTCTATCATTTTTATTTCTATTTTATTATGATTATTATTTATTTTTATTATTATCGCTTTTATAACCGTATTATTATTATATTATTAGCACTATCACTATGTTGTTATTATTTTTTACATATCTATATTATTTCGTTTACTAATTGTTATTATTATTACTATCGTCATTATTTATTTTTCTTTACATTTTCATTATTATTTATTTATTTGTCATTTTCGTTCCAATATATTATTATCATTGCTTTATTACCATTATTATTATTATTATTATTATTATTATTATTATTATATTATTATTATTATTATTATTATTATTATTATTATCATCATTATTTTATCTTTCGTTTTATTTCTCATCACTATTTATACATTATATATTATTAGTGTTACTTATATTTTCATTGTCATTATCCATTTTATTATTATTATTATTATTATTATTATTATTATTATTATTATCGCTATTTTATCATTTCTGTAATTATTAGCATTTTACTATTATTATTCTTATTATTATCATTATTATTATTATTGTTATATTTATTATTATTTGTATTTTCTTTTATTTACTACTTTGTATTGTTAAACAAAATACCTTTTGTAAAATCATCATATTTCACCTAAAAGACTTTAAAATAAGGTAATGTTTTGTATTTAGAAATTCGGGAAATAGTGCCCTAACGTGCTGGGTTGCGATTTTTCGTTTAACTAAATAACTTAACATCCCTTTTACGAAGTTTCGCAAATCACGAGACGACTTTGATTACGAGAGATTAAAACATTGTGCCCTAACGAGCTGGATGTGATGTTCATATCTTTTCGCGATCTCAAGTTTTGACTCGAGCCTCTTCTTCGATTTAATCCGATACGATGCATTTCGTAAAATCGCTATACGATGCATTTCGTAAAATCGCTACACTCCATTTAAAGGTTTTTAAAATAAAGGCAATGTTTTATATTTTAGGAATTCGGGGAATAGTGCCTAACGTCTTTGGGTTGCGATTTTCCGTTTGACTAAATAACTAAACATCCTTTTGATAAACTTTAAAACCATGAGATAGCTTTGATTACGAAGGTTTAGAATATCATGTCCTAACGTCTTTGGATGTGATGTTTGTATCCTCTGAACAAAGAAATCTCAAATATCCTAATACCTTTTAAGGGATCCGTATTTTAAAACCTTTTCAAACTTGACATTAAGAACTAATTAGTCATTTTGGTACCAATTTTGGGCATATCGAGGTGCTAACCTTCCTCGTATGTGAACCGAGCTTAGAACTCGTTTTACGGATTTCATAGACCAAATCATTGCTTTGATAAATCAAACTGCTCATTAAAAACAACCGCTTTTATTGAGGTGACCCGGTCACACCTCAACAAAAAGGGATTGGTGGCGACTCTCTTTTTTTCATTTTTAAAACCCAAAGTCGAACCCTTTTTTGTTCTTTTTCAAAAAATGGTTACGACAGTAATCATAAAGTTAAGATTGTGATCAAAGTCCTACTATGCTTAAATAATGTGAAGTTAAATCTCATTAATTTATTTTAGTTTGTATTGTGATGATGGTAACGATTGATGGTAGTAATAATGTATTGGAAATGATTGAATGAAACAGTGACGCCACGTCATTTGTATCCCTTTCCAATAGATTTATGCCACATCGATTTTTATTCAATTTCAACATTTTATCCCTGAAAAAATCAAATCCAAATTAAAATCTTGAAATTCAAGATAAAATGCTGAAATTCAGGATAAAAATGCTAATGTGGCATAAATCTATTGGAAATAGATACAGATGACGTGGCGCCACTGTTTCATTCAATCCTTTCCCATAACATATAGGTTTATTATGAATTCGTGAATTTATCTATGGAGAGCAAGTTTTTTAAAATCTAATTGAAGGTGTGGATGGATATGATTGGTTCAGATAGTTTTATTAAATAAATTATTAAAAAATTAATAAAAATAAAATATTATTGAAATTTAATTTAATTATCAATTTAATTGAATTTTTTAATTCAATTGAACCGATTTATTTTAATTCTCAACTCAACCAGTACTCGGTTAGTTTCCAGTCTAATCGATTTGGCAAGTCAATCTAATTCAATTTAAATAACATTGAACAAGAGGTGGATTCATATAGGAGTGTGAGAGGATTTAGCCTCAAAAATTTTATAATATTATCATTATATTTTTCATTTTATTTTTTTGAAATTTTAATTAAACTCCCTAAATTTTTTGTAAATTTTAGTTAGACACCAAAATTTTTAGAATTTTTTTTTATTAAACTCTACTCAAATTTTTAATTAAACCCTCCAAAGAGGTAATCCAAAATCCACCGGTGGGTCAACTCCAAACTATCGTAAAATAAACTAATATGCAAAGCAAGTCAAACTCAAAGAGAATGGACCATTATTTTGGGCATCATTCTCTTGTTGTAATATGGAGTGACAAGGACATCCAATTTTATTAAAGAAACCAAAAAAAAAAAAAAAACCCACCCTATCTTTTGTCTTTCATGAAATTGAAACATTAATACAATGCATTTGTAAGAAATTCTGAAACCTTATGATCATTCTCCAGTACGATGTTGAACAACAAAGACTAATGCTACTTTTACTAGCTTCAAAGAAATAAAAAACCAACTTCCAAATAAAGCCTACATTTGGCACCATCAAATGAAGATTAAAACAATATGTATGTATGTATGTATGTCACAGAACATTAACAGAAGAGAATATTTGCATTGCCACTTGCTTACAGAGTTGCATTCATACATTTTTTTAGCGAAGAGCTTACAAACAACAATATATAGCATCAAAGAATGACAAGGCAATTTCCATCTTCAAGTTGTAACCGGCTCGAGTGCCGATGCTTACCGAGCTAGCAGTCGGCTACCACCAAAAGCAGGCAGAGCAAAATATAGTAAAGTCACAACCGGCAAACACTAGCACTCGAGTCAATTTTTCATGCGTCGGCAGCAAACTGTTTAGATGGTGCCTGGTCGGGAAATTCCATTGTCATTCTTGAAGAACTAGATTCAGTTCGTGTGCACATCGAGCTATGGTACCACCTCTCCTGCAGTAACACAAAGGAAATACCTATTTTTCATGGGGGATATATATGTTGATATTATATAAACATCATCGTATGCAAACTACCATTGAGGATATCGAGTAATCATTATAACGTTGGATTCGATTAAAAAATGTATTAGCTTCTTACCTTTGGAGCAGTGGGAGAAGTTTGTGAATCTTCTCCAGTTGCATGGAACAATGGTTGCAGCATTCTCGCCTGCGCTCAGAAGAAAAATAATCGGTTCATTGCGTTTTTTTCAAACACAATAGATGAGAAACCATAAGTGCAGGTATTTTTAAATCAGTATTAATCAATAGCACCTTTGCTCGCCGTGAAGATCAACACTGACACTGCGTGGAGCCAAAGCAGTTAAGCGTATCACAGGACCAAAAACTGCTACAAGCTTCAGGAGCATCTCCAACGAGACAATTACGTGCCTGCATTTTCATATCTCAAGCATTACAATAACAATTACAACAAGAACTACAGGTTTGCTCTGAGATTACCTTTCGATTTTGCTATCTAATAAGCCGGTAAGCACCGGAAGTAGGCTGGAGAACAGATCTAAGGTGAGAATCTCCATTTTTTGAATGAAAACACTGACCGAATCTACTTGCACCTGCACCACAAGTAATTTGAGACTTATCTAGAGACAACATGCAAGAAAAGCCTCTAGGTACTACTTGCAAACCATCATCAATAACAGAATAAAGCAACACACATGAAATCTTCCCATAAATACCCACAGAATGGTCTGGCAGCTTCCGTAAGGCATCGATTGCACCTTTGATATCATTCTTTTCCCAAAAAAGCCGCACTACCTACATGTTAGCTGTAAATCAATCAAGAAATCCAACGAAAGAATGACAAAAATATGAATGATGGAGATTTCATTTCTCAGTTTCTTTTTACAAAAGCAACACTATATACAGCTAAAGTTTACCTGTAACTTTGTCAAGCGTGACCGGAGAGTGCTTACGAATATGTCGTGTGTTTGCATCAGGTTATCAGTTATGCTTCCATCGGTAGCAGAGCTCGGTTCACCCTTTGGAATTTGGCTTTCAATAATACTGACATTCTCATCATTAGAAGAATTCAATCCTCTCAAAGGAATGTGATTTTCAGTGATTGTAGCAGAGGTTGCTTCCTTTTGAGAAAATTGATTTCTCGAAATGATCCCATCCGAAGCAGATGTTGATTCCTTTATAGAAATGGTAGTAACGATGCCACTAGATGCATGGCTAGAAATTTCATCTCCAGTAATGCTACCCTTAGAGCTACAAGTTGATTCCATTCTAGAACTTCGATTTCCGGCACAGTTCCCATTATCACTTGCAAGATCACGACCGCTATTTAATTTCTCTTGTCGTTCAAACCTCTCAACCAAACTGCGTGTTCGCCCTGGAACAACCGCCACTGCCAAAGAAGAAATTTCTAGTATCACTACATCATCTAGTTTATATCTCATAAGACTTGTCTTGAATGAAAGAACAATATCAGTATATAATTATAGAAGGAAATGTGTAACCATAGAAGCAAATGACAACATGGTATAAATCAAAACTTACAAATATCTTGATTAGGGGATGTCCTATTTTCAGAATCCAGATCCATTGCACTATCTAACCCGGTTTTCATATCACTAGGAGTTCCGGGTTCAACCGCAGTTGACAGCTTTTCAACCTCAAAATTGTTGAAAGATAGTCTTCTAACATGACCTGGTTTGAGCAACATGCCTGATTTTGTCCCTGAAAAGGTAATAGATTCTTCTCCGGTATTCGTGTAGTCTTTATCGACATCCTGCAGAACAACACTCGGCTTGGTAACAGACTTGTCACCCGATTGTCCATTGGATTTAATATTGAGTCCTTCTCCAGGACTCTGGTTCTCTGCTGCCTGATTTTTTTCTTTGGCATCCAATGGCAGTACCGGTTTCGGAGATTTCAAAGAGACATCTTTTTGCATAACAACGGAGTAACCACCAGCAGCTTATTGCAGAAACGACAACATCACGTCAGAAAAATTATAGCTAAAGGCTTTCACATAAACTATACATTTGGAAACTAAATTCTCTTCTTCGCATTTATTTGTCATCAGTGGAGCAATATTTAGACCAACCCAAAGCAACAGAAAAGAGAACTTACTGTCAACATATATGTTCTTAATTTCCTTTTTCTCGTAATCAGGCGATAAGGGCCGTGATCCCAAAGTTGACCTCATGTAATTCCCTGCTTTCTCCATATGATCTTTTTGTCCATATGGCACAATATGCTGAGACATGCACAAACAAGGCTTATACTTGATCAACAGTTCAACATTGAACCAACATAAAAGGAATATGAGTTAAGAAAACAATACAAATACCGCTATATCTGCTATCCAAACTCCGACCGAATTTCGATAATACGAACAACCCAAAAGTTTGCCTTTATTTATGCGGAGGTCACCGAGTGTCGACCATCCCATATCAGCAGAATTATGACAAACTATTGGCTCCCATGAGTAAACCTACAATTATGAAAAAGAAAATTGAGATGTTTGCTCTTTGTTTTGAGATAGAATCTAACCGGTTTTACAATGGAAGATAAAACCTTAAAACCATCATCTGATCCACAGAAAAGGGTTTTCCCATCAGGGTGAAAAGTAACAGACCGAGCCCCTTTAGCCTGAAACATAAACATTTCATTGAAGCATGATGAAAAGGCTAATTATATCAACTATGGGGGTCTTATGTATACCTCAGGTTTGGAAGATCCAATCAGTTCAAAGGTCTCTAAATCCCAGAATTTCACTGTTCTATCTGCTGAACCTGAAAATTTTGGTCACATAACAGTTAGGTTGTTCCCAAGAAAATGCTGGTCTCTAGAGGCATAAAGAGGACTAAAACAATGCACAAATATTGGATCTATATGCTCCACATACAAAATGCCAAAAGGAACAAAGTACAATGCATGAGGCACTTAAGGAGTCCTACTGAATCAGGTTCACCTGTGGCAAGGAGAAACTCAAGAGGATGGAAGTTGATGGAACGAATATGTCCTTCGTGAAACTTGAACTCATTCAAGAGTTTCCCAGCAGTAAGATCCCACAGCTATTCAGCAGTGAAAAGATGGACATGATTATCCTAAACAAACTGATGATTGATTCAATGCAGATTATGATCTCAAGTTACCTTTACAACATTATCGAATCCACCCGAAACTACCCAGCGGCCATCAGGAGAGAATCTAATCGAACTAATGCCTCGAGTATGGCTCTTGTATGTATGAATGCACCCCTTTTTTCTAATATCCCATATCTTTAGACTTTTGTCCATGGAACCAGAAGCAAAGAACTCACCAAATGGATGGAAATCCATGGCAGTACAATTAGATCTGTGTCCGGTAAATCCGCGAACCACTACACTTCAAGAACATCAAGCATTTTATAAGTTACTTCAATTAGATATAAACAGGGAGGATATCTTATCCAGCATTATTCTTTTTGCCTACACCTGAGAAACACTATAGCATACAGGTTCAATGCAGCTCATGACATGATTTCCAGGCAGAAATCAATGACTTACTCTTAGTTTCTTCGAGATCCCAAAGCTTTATCGCACCCGTAGATGCTCCAGCAAGCACCGAAACTTCCCCGGAATCGAAAACTAACGATTCAACCGGACTAGAATGACCACAAAGACACTGCGCATCAACACACTTATTCAACCTCCAATATAAATATAAATATATATATATATATATATATAACACTTATTCTTATAAGCATCTCTTTATCCAAAATTACATTAAAACTTTACCATTAAAGAAGTGGTTTTCCCAATTGCCCAAACATATACTTTATGATCATCTCCACCTGTAATAAGAAGTTTACACGTCTTTTTTCCTATACTTAAACAATTCACATTTGCTGTATGAGCCACAATTTCCTCTATATTCATTTCATCAAGGAAGCAACTAAAGTAATAAACCAAATGCAAATGCCTTTAAGTTTTCATATTTACATTAAATTAAAAAAGAAAAAGAATTTTTTTTTCTTCAACTTGAGATTACTTGAGCTCAACTAACACTGGTGATTTTTATTTTTTTTTCATTTTCCTCTAATTTCTTTACAGCATTTCAATAATAACGACGAAAAATTAAAAACACACACACAAGATTTTAAGGTAAAGGATACGCAGCTTATATCCACGCTTCGCCATTTTTCAACGAAACAAAATCCAGAAACGAGATCGGAAACGAATCTGGAACCGCGATTATAATTAACTTCACTTCACTAGAAATTGTTCCTAAAGAGTAAACTTTAATAAATAAAAAAATCGAAAACTTAGAAAAGAAATTACTTTTCTTAGAATGCAATACCAAGAAAATCTAGAAATCAAAATTCTGGTGAGAAACTGAAAATAAAATAGAAATAAAAAAATGCTTGCTTTTCTTTTTTCTTTTTCCTTTTTGGAATATGAGGACGAAAGACTATAAAGTATAAATAAACTATTAAAATCAGAATTTCGTAGACTATGATTGATCCTCTGTTTATTATTCATACTAAAATACCATTTTTTGTCTTTTGCTGTCGGAATTCCCAAATTTACTTAATTGCCATTGCCTTCTTTACTCTTGCCCCAGTATTAACGGTTTAATTCGATAAGGTTGATCAAATTTTTTAGGTTAAAATATGTTTTCAGTCCCTGTAATCTGACAAAATTTGAGATTTAGCCCTTCTATTTAAAAAGTTAAAAACTATGTCTTTTTACTCTTTTTTATTTAAAATGTATTTTTAATCAAAATTTCTCAACTTGCATTGATATTTTGATTAGAGGCATATGATTGGTAGAAAATAGCTGCTATAAATTGAAATTTTTTAGAAAACCTACCAATAATGATAATGATTAGACTAGAATTTTTAAAATTAAAAAAATAAAAAATATTTTTTAACTTTTAAATATAAGGACTAACATAATATTTTAACCATTTTTGTTTAACTCATCATCATGAACAATATTAATGCAATCAATTAACATATCAACTTAAATACAATTATTTTATATTTAAAAAAGATAATAAATATATTATAAAATATAAATAAATTAAAATAATTAAAATATATTAAATATTAAGACGATTAAATAGTTCGGTTCAATTACAAAATTCAATAATTAATAATTGATCAACATAACTAAATAAATCGATACTACGTATGGATTTAAACCCCTAATCCCTAAATTAACTTAATCAAATTTATTAGATAAGTCAACCTTAACCGACTTATGCTCTCCCTTAGGAATCACCTATTGAACATTCATAAAATTTTGTCAATGCGGAGTTAATTTAACAGTAAAGCTGAAATCTAAAGTTTTAAGTCTATATGAAGTATATATGGATTTTTTTAAAAAATTTATTCCAATTTAAGTTTCACCAAACAGTTCTAAATTTGGATTTGCTTTGGTCATCTAAACATGTTTTAAAAAATCTATAATATTTTTAATAATTTTATACAATTCCTAATATTACCCGTACCTCAAATTCATAAAATGAAGAATAATACGCATTTAAGTACAATCAAATTCACATATTTTTAATTGTTGCAATAGTAATAATGCCACGTGAACTAAAACTCTATCATTAAGATTTTTAATATTTAAATTTCAATTATATAGTCCTTCCAATTTATTAAATTATTTTTAAATATAAAATGTAAAATGAAATAAGAATTAAATATGTACATTGTATACATGAAATATTTTGATTAATTAACCCTATAAATAATATTGATTCAATTTAGGACATTATCTTAATTATAAATAGAATCAACTCTATTGTATCTTGAGTATTTAGGTCCAAATCTCATCATACATAATTCATATGTGAATTGTTTTAAATTAACTCTAATTAATTAATTTAAATTGAATTTAATGTTTGTAATAGTTGATTTTATTAATATTATTAATATAGTTTTAATTTCATAAAATAAAATACAATAATAAATATTAAAAAATCCATATCAAATTAAAATTATCCGAATGGATATTTTGGGGGAAAAAAAAAAAGGACGAACCGACTAACATCGAATATTCAATATTTTGGTTTTTGTTGTCTTTGGAGGACAGAATTAAGAATGTAAAAGGTTTTGTTTAAGTCACTAAGCTATCAAGTTTTTTTTTTTAAAGTCCAATTAGCGAGCACGAAGTGACTATTTGACAATCCGTATGGTAAATTAATACCCATTTATGTGTAAAAGAACATACATTAGATCAAAGTTGATGTGGCTATTAGTGTTAGAGATTGAAAAAAAAATTATTTGAATTTTGGTTTGCAAATTCACAACGTTCAAATTTGATTCAGGAAAAAGGAACAAAATTGTGGAAGAGAAGGGTAAGGAGAGCTTTCAATTAGTATAGGCAGTGCAAATAAAGGTCATACAACAACGATTTCAAAGACCAGTGACTTAAATGAAATTCTTGAATAGTTAAGTGACCATTTTATAAATTTTTAAAGTTAAAAGATGAAGTTTATGAAAAAATCCCAATAAAATAAAATAATTTTCTAATTTGACAAATTTTCTTAGATTTGGAAAATGACCTGTTAAAGAATTAGAAAATATTAAGATTAAGAAAGGAAGAGAAGTTAGCGGCAATAACAATTAATAACGTGGGAGATTCCTTAAAAAGATGTTAATTTATATTGGCTAAATTTCAAAATAATCCATAAATTAGTTTACTTTTGTTAAATAAGCTTTTTATAATTTTATTGTATTCAAATAAACTCCTATCTCTTTTCTATAAGGAGGCGTGTAGTGAAATTAACCCAAACTCCAATGTCAAGCGGAACTTTTTTGGCTATTACTCTTAATTTAACCATTCTTTTGAACGAAATTTGATTTTTCAAAAGTTTGTTTAGGTATTTTAAGGATTTATTTAAGTAAAAAAATTAAAATCTAATTGCTTATTTGAGTGTAATAAAAATAGAAGAGTTTGTCAAGAAAAAAGTGAAAAGTTTAAGGGCTACTCAGTAATATATCCATTTTATTTTATAATTGACATGAACATGAATGGATAAGTTGGTTGTCTTTATTAAGCGGTTAGCATAGCTTGTCAGTTGGTTCATTAACTACTTTAATTATGCTTTCTTTTGTCTTAGTCTACACCTTTTCAAAACACAAATATTGAAATTTAACCTTATAAATGATTAGGGACAAACTTAATTCAATGTTCTTTTAAAAATTAGGTCCTCTAAATATAGGTTTAAAAATTCCATTGTTATTATATCAAAATCGATTAGGTTATCTTTTATTATTTTTAGGGTAAATGATACCCAACATCATTCTAAATTATTTTGATCACTCTAAATTTTTTTTCAATTTAAGGATTCTAATTAAAATAATTGTTCAAATTGGTCATTCTGTTAAAAATTATGTTAATCTACTAACAGATTGTTAATATGGTACTTTTTTTTTACTTTTTACTAAAGCTTAAGGACCTCAATGTAATTATTCTAAAATGCTTCAGTTAAATTGATCATGTCGCCTTGCCTGCTGTAACATAGTCTTAAAAGCTGTTAAATTGATCATCTTAACTTTGGGGTTTATCGACTAATTAGCTTTAATAGTTTATTTAATGATAATGTTTCTGGTTGTTGAACATCTCGGTCATCCTTTTCCTTCATTAAATATTTGTGCTTCTGCTTGTTGATCATATGAGAAGTAAATTTTTGTGGATCCCCAAATCTTAAGTTCTTGTTGTGATCTCAGCCTGTTTTTGTGGAAATATATTATCTGTTCTTGATTTGATCTTATGATCACAAGCAATTCTGGAAATATGATGTTTTAGCATATCTGTATATTGGGAACAAATTTCTATCCCCAATAAAATAATAATAATAATAATAATAATAATAATAATAATAATAATATCTTCCATTGTCGGTGAAGTTAAAAACTCTGCAAGTCAAGGTGAAATGTTACTATGCGTTTTGGGTTTAGGGTTAATTTTGGGGTGGTATTGGTTTTGTAATTGGGCTCCAGATTGGTTTTGGGTTTGGTAGGGCAAAATGGGCTTGTATTAATGCCTCTCTTTGCTCATTGTCGTATATACAATAAAGCAAAGACATAAGAAAGACCAATTTTGCCGGTCTCATTGGGCTTTAACTTCTTTGGTGCTTTTTCTTCGTGTAGCCTCATTCAACCCAATCGCATCTTGTTGCTTTGATCCACTTTACTGCAACCTTGAAAGATGAAGTTTGTAGTTGTAATTGATTTAGTCCTACCTACTACACCTTCAAAGGTATAGGATTCGTTGTTTTAATCCGCTCCACTACAACTTCAGGGAGATAGGATTAACTATCTTCAGTCTACTCCACTGCAACCTCAGGGAGATAAGACTTGTTTTGATACGCTTCATCAGTAACTTTAGCGGATAAGATCATTTATTTGTAGCTTCCATCTGTTCTACTACAACTTCAGGAAATAAGATTCGCTCTTTTAAGTTTGCTAAATTATAACTTCAGGGGGATAAGACTTGCAACTTCAACCCGCTCCACTGCAACTTCAGGGAGATAAGGTTTGTTTTGAATCTACTCTTGCAACTTCAAGGAGACAAGATCTGCCATCTTCAATCTGCTTCCTACAACATCAAGAACGCCAAATCATTATTTTCAATCGCTCCCCGCAACATCGGGAATGCCATACTCTATTATCTTCGATCGCTCCATTGTAAATTCGGGAGATAAGATTTATGTCTTGATCCGCTTCGCAACTACGGGAATGTCAAATGCCCTCAATATGATCCCCGCAAACTCAAGGACCACTAGATCGATATCTTTGATCTACTTCCTGCAACCGTGAAGGTCAAATATGCTATCTTCTGATCCAAACTTAAGGACCACACGATATCTTGATCGCAACTCGGGAAGGTCAAATCGCTATCTTCAATGATCCACCGCAAACTCGGGAACCACAGGTGATCTTTTCGATCCGCTTCCGCAACCGGGAAGGTCAAATCTGCTATCTTCAACATCCTACAAACTCGGGGACCACTAGATTGATCTTCGACTACTCCGCAACTTCGGAAGGTCAAATCTGCTATCTTCAATCGATCCACAGAAATTCGGGGACCACTAGATCGATATCTTTGATCCGCTTCCTACCCGGAAGGTTAAATCTGCTATTCCCTCATCTGTTCCTATAGTGTCCTTTTAAGGACATAACCTGCAGAATGAGTACATGCTCATGCCTAATGATTAGGATGCCATGATTGGAATAAGTCAAAATGTTATGAGTATGATTCCTATTCAAGGTGTTATCACTCATTTATCTCAAGGTTTTATCTTCGCTTCCCTTAAAGAACTGTTTTCGCATGAATGACTTGCCTCGTGGAAATTTCAAAGCCCATTTTAGGCCTTAGAACCCAATATATAAATAACATGAAAATAAATTAAATAGTAAAATTGGAAATCATTATACCACATATTAATAAGTTTTATATTAATATCGCAATTCACATAACATCTCATATTATTCATCTATTAAATCACTCTCAAGGTATTTGTTTTACACAACCACATATCAAGAATATTGACACACCCTCAGGGTATTAACATCTCATTTCATATAACATGAATCGATCTTTATTTCAATACTTTTTAACACAATCAATTAACAATTATAATTCACATTCGTTTATCAGTACAACCCCTATTAACCAACTTGGATTTAAAAACTGATACACAGATCAATCTACCAACACACTGAAGTGTTGATTGGACATAAATACACCGATCCTACCAATCACACACAGTACGCTCGTACCCCCAAGATATTTATGAGCAGGTGATATTATGTGTCATAACCATTTTTTTGAATAAAACAGAAACGACGCGATCGACTCGGGTTTTGAAAATGAAAAGAAGGAGTCGCCACCAATCTTTTTGATGAGGTGTGATCGGGTCACCTCAGAAAGCAGCTTATTTTAATAAACAGTTTGATTTATCAAAACAACGATTTTGGTCTCTGAAATCCAAAACGAAGTTCGGAGTCACCACGACGAGGAAGGGTTAGCACCTCGATACGCCCAAAATTGGTACCAAATTGATTGATCGATGTCCTAATGTTGAAAACTTTGAAATGATTCAAAATAGATACTTATTGTTCTCAAAACTTGAAGGCACTAGAAGGACGCTAAGGCTCTCTTATTTTCAAGAGATAAAGCATCATGTCCAAGAAGTTAGGGCGATACTTTAGATTCCGAAAACTAAGCTCGCTTTTAAAACTTGTTTTTATTTTCAAGAGGATCTCCCATCATTTGTCGAACGAGAAATCAAAACCCAATAAGTTAGGGCTTGTTTTCTAAAAGTCAATTAGGGACATTGCCTCTATTTTAGAAAAAAGAAACTTATCTTGAAGTATCTAGATGTCGAGTCCAAGAAGTTAGGGCGACATTTCAATTTCCGGATTAAGTATTTTATTCGAGCTTGATTGCGATTTAAAAAGGTATTCCGTTATTAAGATTGAACAAGAAAAATCGAACCAAGAAGTTAGGGCACGATTTTCTGACACTTAATACAAAATATCAATTATTTGAAAACTTGATGCATTGGGTAAACCGATATGACAAATAATAAAGGGAAATTGATGTTATGCGAGAAAAGAAATAACAGAATATTGACTAATTAATGACAATAAATAGACATAACAAAATAGATAATAATAGTATTAACACACTAGTAATAACAACAACAACAACAACAACAACAACAACAACAACAACAATAATAATAATAATAATAATAATAATAATAATAATAATAATAATAGTAAGTATATACAAGTAATAATACAATAATAAGAATAATAGAAATAATAATAAAATAGCAATAATAGTAATAATGATAGTAAAAAAAGTAAATAATAATAATAATACTAAAATAATAATGATAATAGTACAAGAATAATAAAATAATAATAATAAAGATACAAAATATGTACAATACAATAATATAAATATAGTAAATATAATGATAATAGTGATAGTAAGTATAATAATTAATAATAATAATAATAATAATAATAATAATAATAATAATAATAATAATAATAATAATAATAGAAGTAGAAATATATAAAATGTGATAATTATGTAAGTGAGAATTAAAATATATATAAAATAACATAAATATAAATAGATAAATAAAATCAAATAGATGATAATAGTATTAAACTAAGAAAATATATCTTATAATAATAATAATAATGATAAAATAAAATATTAAATAATAGTAATAATAATAAAAATTGCAAAATAATTTTAAAAAGGACTAAATTGCATTAAAATAGAAGTTTTGGGTCAAATTGTAAATAAAACAGAGTTTGGGGCTAGAAACAAACGCGTGAAAGTGGGGACCAAAGAGGAATTTTCCCAAAATTTAAACGCAGCTGCTTTGAGGAGGACCAAATCGCAAACCGTGTAAAATTTTAGGGCTAATGTGCTAATACTAAAAACTTAATTTAAAAAAACAAAAACGCGGAAAGGCTGATTGCGCAATTTTCCCTTCTGGTTAGCAAACACGCGGATCCTACTCGAACGGGTCGGGTTTGGGTCGGATTAGTGAAACGACGCTGCTTTGGGGTTAAAGCCGCCCAAAACGACGCTGCTTTGAAGCGGTTATATAAAGCCCTAAACCCGTAAAAAATTCATTTCACTGTTTGCTTTTAGAAAAAAATTTCCTTCTCTTTTTCTCCGCAGGGGGATTCCATGAGCTCCGGTTCAAGATTCCAAATGACATGTCATTCCTACTTCATCGCGCAAGTGGCCAAAAAGGTAAAGTTCATTTTTTCGTTTTTTTTCCTTTTTTTTTTTAGACTAATGCTTATACGTATATGGACATTTATGTGTTCCAAAAAGAAAAAGAAAACGGAAAGTTTCGAAAGTAAAAAAGATTACCTTTTTGGCCTCTGTTTTTCTAGTGGTTTTTTACTTTTCTCTGCACTTTCATGTTTGGATCTCTGTTCGAATCTATTTCTATCTTCTTTGAATCGATTTCTATTTTGTTTAATCTGTTGTTTTTTTTTAAATCTCCGTTTCTTATTGATCGAAAAAAAAAAGACCATTGTACAAAGAAATTCAATCGGCTTTTATAGCCTTTGCCTTTTTTACAACTTGCTATTTTCTGTCTTTTCGCGTTTATTGTTTGCGTGTCGAGGCAAGTGGAAGGGCGGTGGACATGACCGCGATGGCAGAGGTGACATAGACGGTGAAGGCAGAACACTCTAGGTGCGGCGCACCTAGGGTTTGTTGTTTTCTGCTTTTTCATTTGGGTATTAATGTAGTTAGGTTTTGGGCTAGGTAATTTAGGTTTTGGGTTTAGGGTTAATTTTGAAATGGTATTGGTTTTGTTATTGGGCTCAGATTGGTTTTGGGTTTGGGCGGGCAAAATGGGCTTGTATGTTGCCCTCTTTGCTCATTTCTCGTAACGCAATAGAGCAAAGACATAAGAAAGACCAATTTTGCGGTCTCATTGGCTTTAACTTCTTTGGTGCTTTTTTCTTGGTAGCCTCATTCATCCAACCGCATCTTGTTGCTTTGATCTACTTTTATCGCAACCTTGAAAGATGAAGTTTGTAGTTGTAATTGATTTAGTCCTACCTACTACAACTTCAAAGGTATAGGATTCGTTGTTTTAATCCGCTCCACTACAACTTCGGGAGATAGGATTAACTATCTTGATCTACTCCACCGCAACCTCGGGAGATAAGACTTGTTTTGATCGCTTCATCGCAACTCTAGATGATAATATCATTTTATTTGTAGCTTCCATCCATTCCACTACAACTTCGTGGAAATAAGATTCGCTCTTTTTAGTTTGCTCGCTTATAACTTGGGGATAAGACTTGCAACTTCAACCCGCTCCACCGCAACTTCAGGGAGATAAGATTTGTTTTGAATTTGCTCTTGCAACTTCAAGGAGACAAGATCTGCCATCTTCAATCTGCTTTCTACAACATCAAGAACGCCAAATCTGTTATTTTCAATCTGCTCCCTGCAACATCAGGAACGCCATACTCTCTATCTTCGATATGCTCCATTGTAAATTCAGGGAGATAAGATTTATGTCTTTGATCTGCTTCCTCCAACTTCAGGAATGTCAAATCTGCTACCCTCAATATGATCCCTGCAAACTCAAGGACCACTAGATCGATATCTTTGATCCGCTTTCGCAACTTCGTGAAGGTCAAATATGCTATCTTCATCTGATCCATGCAAACTCAAGGACCACCAGATCGATATCTTGATCCGCTTCGCAACTTCAAGAAGGTCAAATCGCTATCTTCAATCTGATCCCCGCAAACTCGGGGACCACCGGTCGATCTTTCGATCCGCTTCCGCAACTTCAAGAAGGTCAAATCTGCTATCTTCAATCTGATCCCTACAAACTCAGGGACCACTAGATTGATCTCTTCGATCTGCTTCCTGCAACTTCAGGAAGGTCAAATCTGCTATCTTCAATCTGATCCCTACAAACTCAGGGACCACTAGACTGATATCTTCGATCTGCTTCCTACAACTTTAGGAAGGTTAAATCTGCTATTCCCTCATCTGTTCCTATAGTGTCCTTTTAAGGACATAACCTGCAGAATGAGTACATGCTCATGCCTAATGATTAGGATGCCATGATTGGAATAAGTCAAAATGTTATGAGTATGATTCCTATTCAAGGTGTTATCACTCATTTATCTGTCAAGGTTTTATCTTCGTTTCCCTTGCAGTAACCGTTTTCGCATGAATGACTTGCCACTGTGGAAATTTCAAAGCCCATTTTAGGCCTTGAAATACGGGCCTACATTGACTTCTAGTTGTCTTCCCCGGGAGTCACAACTCCTACTTGAAGAATACCCGACTTGGTTCTTTTTGGATTCGTTCTTCAATAATTTAGGGTTTTTGAATCTTTTCTTATCGGAAATTGACCTGTCATACCTTTTCTAAGTGACCAAGTAACATTATTCACCCTGCCACAATTACTGAATCGGGCGAGGAACTTTAAAGAAATGGTCTCCATTAATACCCCATTTCTCCAATATCATTATCTTGTGTTCGTAGAAATTTTAAACAATTGTCCTGTTTCGATTTTCTATTTTATCTAGAGATTTCCAAAGTAATACGTGGAACTTTCCTTTGTGAAATTATTGTTTCAATGCAGCATGTTAATGATGGGTAACAGTAGGTCAATTTCAGAGAGAGTTAAAATGAATTATCTATGAAATGAAAGAAAATTGACTTGGGACATATCCCTTTTTTACGGAGAAAAGAACTCAAAAATAGTAAAATGGGTAACATGGATTAGATGCCCTAGACATCGCCAATTGGGCTTCTATATACAAACTTCAAGAAGACAACTTTGAGTCTGTCATGTGTTTAGAAGACTCAAAGTGTTTTGTAGATGCCCCGATATGCAACGTGTTTCTTCTTCTGTTGATTCTAGCGCTGCAAGATCGTGACGTGTCTATTCAAAACTCGAGCCACCCTTTTCGGGTTTTCAACTCAAAAGCCATTTGGTCTCAAGGTGCCCTTTTGCGGGTTTTCACCTTGGCCTCTCCGTTTTTTTTTTTTTTGAAGTCTCAAAGTGCCCTTTGCGGGTTTTCACCTTGGCCTCTTCCATTTCAAGCAAAGTATTTTTTAACTGAATCTGAGTTTACGAGATTAGGCAAACTTTTCCCGTCCATCTCAGTCAGAATCAGTGCACCTCCCGAGAAAGCTTTCTTTACCACATACGGTCCTTCCCAGTTCGGAATCCATTTTCTTCTATAACCCTTTTGTATGGGAAAGATCTTTTTCAGCACGAGGTCACCCTCGTGGAATTCCTCAGGCGAACCTTTTTGTCGTAAGCTCGCATCATTCGATTTTGGTACATCTGACCATGACGGATAGCCCTCAATCTATTTTTCTCAATTAAGTTTAACTGATCATATCGAGCCTGGATCCATTCAGCTTCATCTAGCTTCACTTCTGACAATACTCGAAGAGAAGGTATTTCCACTTCAATAGGTAGAACTGCCTTCATCCTATAGATCAATGAGAAAGGCGTTGCCCTAGTAGAGGTTTGGACAGACGTTCGATAAGCATAGAGCGCGAATGGTAATTTTTCATGCCAATCCTTGTAAGTCTCGGTCATCTTCCCTACTATCTTTTTTATGTTTTTGTTGGCCGCTTCCACTGTCCCATTCATTTTTGGATGATACGGAGACGAATTGCGGTGTTTAATGTTGAATTGGCTGCAAACTCTTGCTATCGTACTGTTGTTTAGGTTCAACGCGTTGTCTGATATGATCCTCTCAGGCATTCCATAGCGACAAATGATTTCTTTCTTCAAGAACCGCCTGAACACTGACTTAGTGACGTTAGCATATGAGGCAACCTCTACCCACTTGGTGAAGTAGTCGATAACCACAAAGATAAACTGATGCCCATTTGAAGCTTTCGGTGAGATTGGTCCAATGACATCATGCCCTACATTGAAAATGGCCATGGGGAAGTCATAACATGTAAAGGTGACAGAGGCACATGAATCTTGTCTCCATAAATCTGGCATTTATGACATTTTTTGGCATAGTTGATGCAGTCTTCTTCCATGGTGGACCAATAATATCCAAACCTCATTATTTGTCTGGCCATTGTGAAACTATTGGCATGAGTTCAACAGACGCCTTCATGAACTTCTTCCAAGATTAACTTAGCTTCGGTGGCATCTACACATCTCAGCAGCACTTGATCTTTCCTTTTCTTGTATAGGACCTCTCCATCCAGGACGTATTCACAAGCTAGTCTTCTCAACGTCCTTTTATCGTTCTCAGTTACTTGGTCTGGGTACTCACGATTTTTCATGTACCGCAGTATATCGTGGTACCATGGTAGGCCAATTTTCTTCTTCCTTAATATTGTAGCAATGGGTCGGGTCCGATGAATGCTTATTCAGATAGGCTTCATATCCTCATTTTCGTTTATTCGCCATGAAGGCTAAGGTGGCGAGCATCGACCATCCGGTTTTCGCTCTAGGTAAATAACAGAAAGTGACATCGTCAAACTCTCGATCAAATCTTGGGCCAATCTTTTGTAGATGGCCGACTTTGATCCTGGTTTCCCATTCCCTTAAGTTGATAGATTATGAGGCAAAATCTCCATACGCTTCCAATACTCTGATTTTGCGTTTGACAGCGGTCGGGAGACCCATGATGCAAGCTTCATATTCGGCTATATTATTAGTGCAATTAAAACCCAGTTTGCAAGCAAATGGGTAATGGTCTCTTTTTGGGGATATCAGGCGCCCTAATTCCATTGCCCACGGCATTTGATGCTCCGTCAAAATTTAGTTTCAAGGATGATCTTACGAGACACCTCTCGGTGTTTGCCACATACATCAAATCTTCGTTAGAGAAATCAAGTCTAAAGGCTCATAATCTTCAAGGGCTCTCATGGCTAAAAAGTCCGCTATTGCACTCTCTTTTACTGCCTTTTGGTTCACTTAGACTATGTCGAATTCGAAAGCGTAGTCTACCATCCGCCATCCTTTCGTTCAAAGCAGAGACTCCATCATGTATTTTAGAAGATCTAGCTTGAGATGAGCCATGTCGTATGATACAACATATCGCCTCAATCTTCGAGTTGTCCAAATTAATACACAACATAGTTTCTCGATTGGCGAGTACCTTGTTTCACACTCGGTGAATTTTTACTAAGGTAGTATATTGCCTTCTCTTTTTTCCGAATCGTCATGTCGACCAAGCACACATCCCATTGAATTATCGAGATCGTCAAATAAAAGATTAACGGCCTACCTGGATGAGGCAGTGTCAATACTGGGGCATTGGGCAGGTATGGCTTTACTTTGTCAAAGGTCTCCTGGCATTCTTCATCCCACGTGTCCGGATTGCATTTCTTAAGAAGACGAAATATGGGGTCACATTTCTCAGTCAGTTGTGAAATGAACCGAGCGATGTAATTTAGCCTTCCTAAGAAACCTCTAACTTCTCTTTGGGTACGTGGTGAAAGCAACTCTTATATAGCCTTGACTTTGTCTGGGTCAACCTCAATCCCCTTTTTACTGACCACGAATCCGAGTAAATTCCCAGACCGAGCTCCGAAGGTACACTTTGCTAGATTAAGTTTTAGCTGGAATTTCTTCAACCTCAAGAATAATTTCCTTAAGACCTGCACATGTTCCTTTTCAGTTCGAGACTTGACGATCATATTGTCGACGTAAACCTTAATTTCTCTGTGCATCATGTAGTGAAATAGGGTTACCATGGCTCTCTGATATGTCATTCCCGTATTTTTAGCCCAAATGGCATCACCTTGTAGAAAAACGTCCCCCACATAGTCACAAATATTGTCTTATCCATATCTTCAGGATGCATCTTTGTTTGGTTGTATCCTGAGAAACCATCCATGAAGGAGAACAACGAGTAACCCGCCGTATTGTCTACTAAGGTGTTGATGTGAGGCAACGGGAAATTATCTTTCTGCTAGCCTTGTTTATATCCTCGTAGTTTACGTACATTCGCACTTTCCCATCTTTCTTAGGGACGGGGACGATATTAGCCACCCAATCGAATATAAACCACTTACAAGAATCCGCGTTAAATTATTTTTCGACTTCTTCTTTTATTTTTAACAAAACATCCGGTCTCATTCTTCAAAGCTTCTATTGGACGGGCTTGTATTCTTCTTTTATGGGCAACCGGTGTACTGCGATATCAGTGCTTAATTCGGGCATATCTTGATACGACTACACGAATACATCCTTGAATTCTTGGAGTAACTGATGAGGTCTCGTTTGGTCTCTGTCGTGATACAAGCTCCGATCTTCACTTCTTGTCCTTCTCTCAGGTTCACATTTTCACTGACTCTTTATACGGTAGGATATGTTTTTCTTATTGCTCTACCATTCTCAACAAATCTGGAGGCAAGTCACATTCTCTGTCACTTTCAAAATCCTGAGATTCCTCTAAACACATGTCTTGCTCAAAACGGACCTCTAAATCTTTAGTATCGTTGCTCATATCATTGATGGCTTGGGACCTGTGATAGGTATCAAGGGATGTACAAATAATAAATGAATTGAAGGATAACTATTCACATGATATGAATGGGAACAAGAAATGGAAAAAAGTTTGTTAGAATTAAATATGCATTTCATTGGAACAAAATATCCGAACATGAGCCTATTTCACAAAAGAAATCTTATTGTTTCTAGGCTTAAAACAATGAGTGTGTTCTGAATATTACTCTGTATAATCTCTAAAAATTACAGGAAATTCCTCTGCAGTCCAATTGTTCAGAATGCTTCCAGGTTCGTATGGGCGAATGCCAAATAGGTTTCCTTGATCGATTTCTTCGTTGTGTATGGTATTGATGTGTGGAAGATTCTCTAGGTAGATCATTTCTCCTGATACGAAGGTACGGAATATGTGGGGGAATGTCATTGATTTCCACTTGACGTCCTCTCCGTTCAACCTTTCCATTCTCCTTTCTTGTTTCTTCTCTATTTCCTCCTCATTTATTTTGCATCTGGTTTGAAACCCAAGCCAAAACGGTCTCTCTTCTCTTTCAGCATCGGGATCTGAACTTTCTCTTGGAGATGTTTGCCCAATCTTTTTCCTGGTAGAGCCCCTTTTCTTATCATCATTCATAGGCCCATCCTCGTGGTCTTGGATAGCTTAGGCACCGGGACTTCATTCTCCTCCGAGATGAAAGTAGCATTTACGAACTCTAAAGATCAAAAGGAGCATTCAACGGCCTCCTCACTTGTTTCTAGATATGGCGCTTCGTTGGTAACAGTTGCTATGATGTCTTTTTCAGCGTTTATAGTTACCAGTCAATTTTTTGTTACTAGTTTCAATTTACAGTGCGATGGCGAGGCACAAAGACTGCCGAATGAATCTAGGGCCTTCCCAATAAGCAGTTGTAAGAGGGCTTGATGTCCATGACTAGAAAATCTACCTCATATGTGTTAGGCCCAATCAATAATGGTACATCCATTCTTCCCATCACTCTTCTTTCGGTGCCATCAAATGCTCTCACTATGTTCTGGCATGCTTTCATGTGAGAGTCGTCTATAGGTAACCTCCTCGGTGTAGCCAAAGGTAAGACATTTAAAGCTGATCCATTATCTATTAACACACTTGGCAGAGTGTATCCCTTGCAACGAGTAGTTATATGCAAGGCTTTTGTTGATCCCATGCCTCCTGGTGGGATTTCATCATCACTGAAATAAATAAAATTGTCAGCACTTATGTTACTAACCAGACGGTCCAACTTATTAACAGATATATCCTTAGTAACATAAGTTTCATTCATTACTTTCATCGATTGCTTCACGGTGCATTTTGAGCTTAACAAAGAGGCTAGCATGGATATGCGAAATTTGGTTGTTCTTGCAATTGTTCTACCATCTTTGTACTCATTGTATTTCAAGAATTTCAAGAATTCTTTGGCCTCCTCCTCTTTTACGGGTTCATTGATAGGGGCTTGAGTTTTTTTACCCAATCAGCACAGTCCTTGTTTCACTGGTTTCGCTCATCTGTTCTTAGGATCGTAATACTTCCCACTACGCGTATAGGACCCTTCATTCTTGACCTCCTCAAAAATGCTAATGGAGCTTTCCACCTCTGGTATCATCACATTACAATTGTAGTCCCAAGGTACCTTTTTACTGTCCTTGTAGGGAAAAGAAGTAGGTTTTTGAATTATAATCTTCGGTCTTTCCCGCACCCCACCTTCCGTGTTTCGCGAGATGATGATTCTCGGGTAATTGACTCCAGGCTTCATCAATTCTTCCTCGGTCACACATACATTCCTTTCCTTTACTCTTTTTTCATAAAATTCTAGTTCTTTGTTGTCCATAAGGTTTTGCACCAAGATTCTAAACTGGGCACATTCTTGAATCTCGTGCCCTTTTATTTTATGGAGTTCACAGTAGTTCTTTATATGCCTCTAGTTTTCTGCAGGATCTAAATCTGTCAATCCTCTCTTTGTCATTTCCTCCCAGACTACTCTCAATGGGGTTTTCACCTCCGTGACGTCCTTCTTGATTTTTCTCACCACCTCCTCACCAATCGTGTTTACTCCTCTACCCTTGTGATTGGGTAGTGGGTTCCCATTTTTATCAAATCATCGAGTGTTATGACCTTCATCTTTATTAGCCTCTCGACTACCTTTTTAAAGGTGAGGCAATTTTCTATTGAATACCCCACTACCCCTGCATGGTAATCGCATTGAGCGTTAGAGTCGTGCCACTTAGGGTATGGAGGTTGCAATGGTTGCAAATAGAACAGGACACGATATGCTAGTTGAACAAGGTCCGTATAGCTCTTTTACGCGTTATTGAAATTGGCATGAATTGAATTTTTTTTCAGATTTGATCCGGTTCCCAATTTGTCTTGTCGAACCTTGTTATCCGAGGTGGCGCGCTTTGTCGATTAATCGTGATCACCTTGTGTGTGCTCACGTTATTTACTTCACCGTCCTTCTTCTTAGGGCGGCCTCCTAGCGCTTTCTCCCGCCTTGATCTTGTCGCCTCTTATGGCATGTTCGATCATCTCTCCCACTATTACTATATCGACAAAGCTTTTAGTCGTACTCCTATCATATGAGTTATGAAAGGGCCTTGAGTGTTAATGAAGAGCATGATAGTCTCTTTTTCTAAGAGGGTGGTTGGACTGCATGGCGACCTCCCTCCACCTTTTGCGTATTGTCCAAACTTTTATTTTGTCTTTTTCCATGCTTTGCAAAGTAATTCTATCCGTGTCACGTCCAAGTAACTTGGTTGTAATACTTTAGAAATACTTGAGCCAAATTTCTCCAGAATTAATGTTGGCCGACTAAGTTGGTAATACCATCTAGCAATTGCACCACTAAACTTTCTTGGAAACAGTGGATTAAGAGTTGATCATTGTTCATGTAACTAGCCATTTGCTCGCAAAACATGGTGATGTGGGCCTCCGGCGACTAGTCCCATTGTATTTTTCAAATTCGGGCATTTTAAACTTATAAGCGCAAAGACCAAATCGGAACCAGACTTAAATCTTTTGCGTTAATCCCATGATGATGATCGATACTTTCTAGCGCCTTAAATTTTTCTTCCAGCAATTTGCAATGATCCTCTAATTGCCTTGAGGGTTCTTCTCTCGACCCTATTTTCTTTGCCATATCTAAATCGAGTACAACAGGATTGGCCGGGTTATCTCCTGGTTGGGATCCGGAGCCTGCGTGGAAGCTCATGGGAGGTCTAGCGTCGTCATGCCCTTGTTGGGGCCTGATCGCAACTAGTGGCCTTAGGATATACTCCTCAGGCCTTGTTCTTGCGTGTGGCGGGGTAAAACCCGGGGGGATACCTTCACTACTTTCCTCGACCGGAGGCATAAGACCTTTCTCCTTATCTATTGCCATGTTCATCATTTGGGCTATTTGGGCCATCATATTCCTTTGGGCCTCTAACATTTGGTCCCTCATTTCCTACTGGAGTTTTAACATTTGCTCTTGCATTTGTTCCTGCATTTCTTTCTGGAATTGTTCGAACCTTTGATCCATTTTCCTGGTTTTAGTGCGCGTTTCGTAGTGATGTTCCTCTTTCAGATTTTCTCCTTTCACTTTCTTTTTTCTCTCTCTCTCTCTCTCTCTCTTTCTGGTAATTTTAGCTAATTAGGCCCATTTTTATAAACTTAAATGCATGTAATATGATACAATGCAAATGCATGAATGCAAGAAGAACACATCAATTCTGATCAACTTCATTTTAGAAAACTTTATTAGAAGGCAAAACCCTTTACATAAAGCAGATTACAAATATGCTTTCGCCCTAAGGCTAAGGTTTTGATTTTCCCAACCAAAGAGATTAGCTCTTGATTATAACCCGGCGGTAGCTCATATCTTACGCTCAATATGTCAGCTTCCGCAGTAAAAATCTGTAGGTGATCAGCTACCTCTTGAATCTGGATTATCACTTCACCCATGAGGTAGTTCTGACTTCTAACTTGCTCACAAGAATGGCGAAGCTCCTCCTCCCAACGCCTTTCTCTTATTTCCAGAAGCTCAATCCGGAGCTCACTACTGTGTAATGCCGATTCTAGCTCTTCAACCTTACCCTTCATTTCCTCGATTCTGTTCAGACTTGATTTCAGCTTACTTTTCGAGTCTTGACTTCGATAGTGGTGTAGAGACCACCCAAGCTCAGCTATTCTAGCTTTTAGTCCCTTTTTCTCCTTTTGGTTTTCAGTCATGCCCTTCTCTAAGGCCTCTTTTTGCATTTGTATTTCTTGAAACTTTTTCTCCCAATTGCTAACTCTGGCTTTTTCCTCTCGGATCTCTCGTCGCCACTGCTCTGAAGTTTTCCCTAATCCAACACTTTTTATCGTCAGAACATTATTCTTGTATTCCGTCTTCAAGTTATCTCGGTCTTTCTCTACTTTTCATTTTTCTTTTCTAAGTTTCTCAGCCTCCAATTTTTGATCGTCCACCTCTAATTGGAGGAGCATCTTTTCTTCTTCCAGCTTTTCTATCCTTTTTCCAAGTTCTGAACTCATCCATTCAAAATCTTGTTTCACAATCTCTAATTCTGACGGGACCACTCGCAAGCATTCTTCTCTCGATCGGGCGCCTTTTGAATTTGGCTCGAGAATGTTATCATTTATTCTCCTAGCCCTCTATTCACTGTATTCCGGGGTCATCCTCGGGCCTGCAGATAATCTTCTCATTCTATGAATCTGATTCTAGGCACTACTGATCTCTTTAACCTTTTCTTATAGCTCCCCCTTCGTATGAGAACTTGCATTGAGCTAGCCTGTATGTCGTTGGTACAAGCTGTCTTGAACTATCTTTGTTTTAGGACCAAGAAAGGGCATATCAATGGTACCCCAAACTCCCAGTAGAGGAACCCAGTCGAAGTTTCCACAACGATAAAGGACCTTGTCGGGAATCATCCAAGGAGCCTTCCACTCGATGTCGTCTTCTTGAAGATTTTGAATGAGCACTATCCAATTTTTTCGGACACGTCTTCTCTCCTAGGTGTAGCTACTATCTCTTTCAACGGGGAGTAATTCTTCGACAAAAATCGATAAGACACTTTCTCAACTTCTAGAAGTGACTATGGAACCAGGCCAATAACAACTGCGCACATCCAATAAACCTGCCTTCACCTATTCTCCGACATGCATTCAAGGATCTGAACATTTCGGCCAAGATATCGAGAACAGGTGTGACCCCTTTGTCTAATCGGCCGAATAGATCAATAACTACTTTGTCAATATGTCTTAGAGCTTTTGGGAAGATCACCAAACCGTAAATACATAAGGCCAAGACGTCAATCTTTTTCTTTGCATCAGGATACGTTAAGACCAGGTCCCTCAAATATATCCAAGGTATGCATTTACCCCCGCCTTTCTTACGCATTCTAATTGAAACCCATTGTTCGCTCATTCCCGTGATATTCATCAATTTCCTCACAAAAGTTGGGCTATTAACTGCTTTGGAATAAGCTTTATCAACTTGAATTCTCGGACAACTTAGCAAGGTCGTGTATTCCTCCACCGTGGGAACCAAATCTACTTTCCCGAATGAGAAACAGCTATAAGCAGCATTCCAGAACTGAGTCATTGCTCGGAATAGGAGCTTATCTATTTTGACATCAAGCAGGTATGGTAGATCGCCGTAGGTACTATGGAACAACTGCTTTGCCTCGTCATCCCACTGGGTCCATATTTCTTTCAACTTCTAAAGTTCATTCTGCGTGACACTGATATTGGTGAAATCCCGTAATTTCGACACATATCCCTCAGCTAAGCTGTCCCCTCTTTCTAATTGGCTTTACTCTGACCAGGTGCGGACGGTCGCATTGTCCTCGATTTATCAATGAATTCGCTTTCCATAACCAGCTTTCTAACTCAGAAACGGACCGTGAATCGATGCCTCTTAAAAATGGAAATGACATACAGAGGAAATAAAACATCATTAATTAGTACCACAAAATGAGATATAAAGCATGTAAAATACACAAACGCCTATCTGGGTAACTACTAAGGTTCGGCATAGTTCGGCTCGGGATGGGTTCTTAGGCTCTTTACATGTGGTTGAGTTCTAAAGTTCAAGGTACCCGAACCAGCAGATTCCTCGTCCTCACCTATTATAGGCTCATACGGACCGAGTTTGGTTCAGGGGAATACATTTCCCTATGGCCATGTGGAAGTGAAAACTTCACGAAGACATAGGTACGGATGTATCCCGAAAGCAGTCCACTAGCCCATGCAGAGGTGAATACCTCACGAAGGCATAGCTTCTCGCTCCCACTTAAAGGTGTGACCACAACGGTCGTGCAATGCAATGCCAAAGTATTTAAGAGACCCAATATTGCAAGTGCATTAAAAGAAGCATGATTTTTAAAACTATTTTCCAATTTTAATAAAAAGGACAGAAATCAATCAATCTATGGCCTGACCCTCGAGTCCCCAGTGGAGTCGCCAAGCTTTCATAACCATTTTTTTGAATAAAACAGGAAACGACGCGGTCGACTCGGGTTTTGAAAATGAAAAAGAAAGGAGTCGCCACCAATCTTGTTTGATGAGGTGTGATCGGGTCACCTCGTAAAACAGTTGTTTTTAATAAACAGTTTGACTTATCAAAACAAAGATTTTGGTCTACGAAATCCAGAAAATGATTTCGGGAGTCGGTTACGCACGAGAAAGGGTTAGCACCCTCGATACGCCCAAAATTGGTACCAAATTGATTGATCAATGTACTAATGTTGAAAACTTTGAAATGATTCGAAAATATATATTTATTGTTCTCAAAACTTGAAGGCACTAGAAGGGATGCTAAGGGTCTCTTATTTTCGAAGAGATAACATCATGTCCAGTAAGTTAGGGCGCTATACTTTAGATTCTCGAAAACTAAGCTTGCCTTTTAAAACTTGGTTTTATTTTCGAAGAGGATCTCCCGTCATTTGTCGAACGAGAAATCAAAACCCAATAAGTTAGGGCTTGTTTTCTTAAAAAGCCGAATTAGGGACATTGCCTCTATTTTAGAAAAAGAAACTTATCTTGAAGTATCTAGATGTCGAGTCCAAGAAGTTAGTGCGACATTTGAATTTTCGGGATTAAGCATTTTTTGGAGCTTGATTGCTATTTAAAAAGGTATTCCGTTATTAAGATTGAACAAGAAAAATCGAACCCGAGAAGTTAGGGCACGATTTTCTCGGACCTTAATCTGAAATATCAATTATTTGAAAACTTGATGCATTGGGTAAACCGATATGACAAATAATAAAGGGAAATTCGATGTTATGCTAGAAAAGAAATAATGATAATATTGATGAATTAATGACAATAAATAGACATAATAAAATAGATAATAATAGTATTAACATACTAGTAATAACAATAATAATAATAATAATAATAATAATAATAATAATAATAATAATATATACAAGTTATAATACAATAATAAGAATAATAGAAATAATAATAAAATAGCAATAATAGTAATAATGATAGTAAAAAAAGTAAATAATAATAATAATACTAATAATAATGATAATAGTACAATAATAATAATAAAATAATAAAGACACAAAATATGTACAATACAATAATATAAATATAGTAAATATAATGATAATAGTGATGGTATAATAATAATAATATTATTATTATTAATAATATTAACATAAAAATAGAAGTAGAAATATATAAAATGTGATAATTATGTAAGTGAGAATTAAAAATATATAAAATAACATAAATATAAATAGATAAATAAAAATCAAATAGATGATAATAGTATTAAACTAAGAAAATATATCTTATATAATTATAATAATAATAATAATAATGATAAAATAAAATATTAAATAATAGTAATAATAATAAAATTGCAAAATAATTTAAAAAGGGCTAAATTGCATTAAAATGGAAGTTTTGGGTCAAATTGTAAATAAAACAGGAGTTTGGGGCTAGAAACAAATGCAGCGTGAAAGTGGGGGACCAAAAGGCAATTTTCTAAAATTTAAACGCATAGCTTTGAGGAGGGACCAAATCACGAAACCGTGTAAAATTTTAGGCTAATGTGCGAATACTAAAAACTTAATTTAAAAAAAAAAAATGCGGAAGGGTGATT
This sequence comes from Gossypium rotundifolium, assembly GCA_025506655.1. NCBI lineage: Eukaryota > Viridiplantae > Streptophyta > Magnoliopsida > Malvales > Malvaceae > Gossypium > Gossypium rotundifolium. The sequence goes on from CP106730.1 coordinate 97,572,598, forward strand.
CGTAATTTTCCCTCCGGTTAAAAACACGCGGATCCTACAGGAGCGGGTCGGGTTCGGTCGGACCGGGTGAAACGACGTCGTTTTGGGGTTAAAGCCCACTCCAAAGCGACGCGTCGTTTGAGGCTATATAAAGCCCTAAACCCGAAAAATTCATTACATCATTCTGCTTTTAAAAAAAATTTCCTTCTCTTTTTTCTCTGAGGGGGATTCAGCGAGCTCGGTCAAGCATTCGGTGACTCACCGTCGCCACGCATTGGTAGAAAAAAGTCGTTCGTTTTTTCCTTTTTTTTTCCCTTTTTTTAGACTAATGCTTATACGTATATGTACATTTATGTGTTCCAAAAAGAAAAAGAAAATGGAAAGTTTCGAAAGTAAAAAAGATTACCTTTTTGGCCTCTGTTTTTCTAGTGGTTTTTTACTTTTCTCTGCACTTTCGTGTTTGGATCTCTGTTTGAAATTTTTCGAATCTATTTCTATCTTCTTTGAATCGATTTCTATTTTGTTTAATCTATTTTTTTTAAAATCTCTGTTTCTTATTGATCGAAAAAAAAGACCCTTGTACAAAGAAATTTAATCGGCTTTTATAGCCTTTGCCTTTTTTACAACTTGCTGTTTTTTGTCTTTTCGCGTTTATTGTTTGCAGGTGAGAGGCAGTGGAAGGGAGATGGACATGACCGCGGTGGCAGAGGCTGACATGGGCGGTGGAGGCAGAAGACCCTAGGTGCGGTGCACCTAGGGTTTGTTGTTTTCTGTTTTTTCATTTGGGTATTGGGCTGGTTAGGTTTTGGGCTAGGGTAATTTAGGTTTTGGGTTTAGGGTTAATTTTGGGCTGGTATTGGTTTTGTAATTGGGCTCCAGATTGGTTTTGGGTTTGGGCTAGGCAAAATGGGCTTGTACATTATGGTATTAGAGAACTATCGCAATATGATATGCACCTAGTACTAGATCTCTCACCTATCGAAATGGACCTTGTGACATGTTAAATATACTCGTAACTCTATCCGACACTATTAATAGAGAATTGTTGTTTTTAATCACTATTCAATCACATTAAAACATAAATGACATTGTGATATCAACATCTGCACGTATGTATACATAGAACATGTATTAATTCATTTCCAATATAGATAACATTGCAATATCACTATGTAATCACATAAACTCATTTTTAAACACATCTCAATCATATCAAGTAATCAAATATATTTATATATCTCAAATATCATATTTAACATAAATACACAAACTACTCTTCATTTACGATTTAATTCATGTTCAAAATCTATATCACAAGCAAATTATAAGAGCACAAATTTAGATATACACATAAATTCAACAAGATATCAATTCTCAATTACAACTTACCACTAGTAATATTACTTTTCCACTTCATTCAATTCTATATACATTGTCTTCTACAATTAAGTCCTTTTTTAACCTTAATGTTTGAAATGCTCGAGACTCAGTTAATTATTCTATTGAACCAAAATTTGACTTCATATTTATTCTCTAGGGGCCTCAAACTATCAATTCATAGCATTAAATTTCAACGACTTTCATTTTATTCACTTTGATCCCAAATAACTCAACAAAAAATTCCTTAATAACCATTTAATATAAACCTTAACTCAACTTTGTCTACTTCATTTCTAGCATGATTTTAACATAAATTAACCCTAGTTCTCATCAATTTCATGGTTTCATGCTTCAATACTTTTATGAGCATATCCATTGCAACTTGGGTAGAACTTACCAATTGCTAATTCTAACAAATGGGCTAATTTTAACTACTAACTTAAGTTAATATTTCAACAAAAATTGAAAGGAAAAAAGTCTCTTACCAAGATCCAAAGCTCATGGGTAAAGGAGGAAGATTCCATGCATTTCTTTCTTTTTCTTTTGTTTGCCGTGGAAGAATAAGACCAAATGCCACTTCTATTTCTCCTTCTTTCATACTTACAGCATAAATAAATTTTAGTTCATTTATTTCATTATAAATCAATGGGTAAGATTTTATATTGAATGACTTTGTAGATTTTAATAGTGAGATTCATGTTAGTCCACTAGCATGAATGGAGGGTGGTTTATTTTCACATTAGTCCTTGTCATAAATTGCTACTTAAAACCCTGTTCAATTTCTAAATTAAATTCTCCTAGTTTGATCACTAAATTATTTAATCCTTGTACTATTATTAATATTTTACATAATTAATTACTAAATAATTTTATTTCTAATTTAATTACTAATATTTGTATTTTTCAACCTCACACTCGCTTCGTAACAGCTTGATTAAATAAATTCGATCCCAAAAAATTGACTCTTCAACCGGATCATTACATTAAAACTAATCAAAACACTATTGGATGATCACTTGTAGAGGCCTATAAATAGGCAACAATGTGGCATCACTTTGTGTGCAGTTTTTGAGTGTCTTTAGCATTTTTATTTTGCTATTTTATTGGGTAAAGTTGCGACACTCTTTCAAGTATTATTTGGAGAGATTTATTGATTGTATTCTGAGGTACTTCAGTGAGTGATTTGTAACAATTGGGGTTGGTGTTGGTGTGGGGTTGCAATTACTTTTTTGTGTAAGGTAGATTGAACATAAGCCAATAAGTGATCCAGACGATTGTTAAATAAAATCATCCATTGAGCGAGACTCCACAAATCAGGATTGGTGAATCCGATTTTTATTAACAAATATCATTGATACAGTCGTAAACCAACTAAAAATTTGACTAAGTTAAGTGCACCTATCAATTAATAGTATAGTTACGGTGAGCAAAGATATCATTCCCACGAAAACTAAAGTACTAGTAATTTCTGTCTTTCTATTATTTAACCGATAAATTCGAGTGATTGATTAAAACTATAATTAACTACGAACGCAACAAAGAACAATTCAAGAAAATAAACAATTAACAACCAAGAACTGAAACAATACCCAGGAAAGAATTCACATAGATTTCATCTATTACTATCAATTTAAATTACGCAATTTCTTCACTTAGTATCTTGATCCGTAGAAATCCCTAAATTATGCTAATATCTCTCTTCAAGAATAAGAGCGATTGACTCTAGGTTGATTAATTGAAAAAAAAAATTCTAATTAAAACCACTATTTTCACATTAACTTGATTTATAGATTCCCCTATTAGATTTGACTTTAATCTGGTAGATTTATGCCGTTCTATTTCTAGGATTGCATGCAAATTCCACTCAACTATGCTAGTTTTACTCTTAAACAGAGTCTATTCCTCCTTTAATTTAAGCACATCAAATATGGATTAATAGTTTGAAAATATTAAACCAAGAATTAAGCACACATAATTGAGAATAAGATCTAAGTATTTATTGCGTAAAATAAAAATTAAACGGTAGAATCCATAGGGTTCATCTCCATAGGTATTTAGAAAATTAGTTCATGATTGCAAATAAAAACATCCAAAATACAATATAACCACCAAAAAAAAAAAAAAGAAACCCATAATAATCTCCAAAGAAATCAAAAAGGGAGTCTTCAATCTTGATGGAAATCTGCTTTAGGATATGCTTCAATGGTGTTTTTCGAGTATTCTATGATGGCTCACTCATATCTTCTTATTTTTGTCATATATAGGTCTTAAAATGCCCGGAAAACCCTAAAAATTGTGTTTTTTTTTCGCTATTTGGAGTGTAAATCTCAAAATCAACACGACCTGCCACATGGTTGTGTGATAGCCCGTGTGGAAATGTCCAGCTTGTGTGACTCCTATAATTCACTCTGGTTTTCCAATTTTTGCTCCTAAATGCTCTTCAAGTATAAAAAAAAATATGAATTTAAAAGATTAGCAGTAAAAAATTCAACATTAACATCGAATAATCACCTAAAAAAGAATTAAGAATGAGGCTAAAAACATGTTACTTTTAGCACCTATCAATCGTGTGTTAATTCTCTATTTACTTTGCATTTAACCTTTTATTTGTTCGATTTTGCTTTAATAACAGTTAGAACGAAATTATGCAAAGTGAAGATTTTTTTCATTTACGTTAGTTTTATAATTTATAATTTGATTTTTAAACTTTTGTAAAATCTTTTTGGTTTTTATTTTTAAATTTTCGTGAATGTTAGTTTTTTGTATTACTTTTATTTATAAATTAAGTTTTATAATGTTTTTTTTAATATATAAGTCTTATATGTTAGTTTTTATTTATAAATTATTAGTATTTATTTTATATCAATGTGTAAGTAATTATTGCACTCTTTGTTTATAATGTTGTTGCTTTTTAAATTTATGATGTTATGTTTGAATAGTTTGAAATTTACATTATAATAATGTTTGACTTTTGAACATTTCACTATAATATGCCTTAAATTTTTCTTTCTTATTGTATTTTGTAATATTTAATTTATAATATTATTTTGAATTCTGAATGTTTAGTATGTAAGATAAGTACCCAAATCTTTATACATAGCTATTACAACAGGGAAATTCGTTACACAAAAATTGACATTGCCTTTGAATAGAGCATTTTCAAAATAATAATAATAATAATAATAATAATAATAATAATAATAATAATAATTTGAAGATTATCAAAAGTTTTCTATAGATTCCCAACATCCTCAAATAGCAGAGTATAACTCAAAAGAGTTTAATGGCTATCGTTGATTAAGACTAAACTTTTAAATTTTCAAAAACTAAACCGTCTAAAGATGATCAATTAGAATCTAAAATTATATCTACAACTTATGTATAGTACAAAACTAATAACAAAATTGACAAAAATAAATCAGAAGACAAAAAAAAAAAGTCAAGTGTAAATATAACATAAAAATTATATATATATTGATAAAATAGGTATAGTAATAAGAAAATAATTATTCATATACAAACATTGGAAGGGTGTATAAATAATGGAAGGGAATCCAATGCATAAATATTGTTATTTATAAAGAGAATTGGTAGATACTTTTATAACACTCCATTTTGTAATTATTAATAATTATTACATTTTGAAATTCATGCTTTATCATAATTTTCTCTCAAACACATTACAATTTTTACCTCTGTTATGTGTTTCAAAAAGTATAGAGAATGATAATAATAATAATAATAAAGTGAAGTCTTCAAATGCATTTAAGAACAGAACCAGGCTGTATATACTCAATTCACTTTTATTTAATTCTAAAAATTAAAAATATATTTTTAATATTAATATTTATATAATTTCAAAACTCACCTCCTAAATCCGATTTAATTAGTTCATCTGATTAGATCAATTTATTTCCTCGAATTTTTTATCAATTAAAAAAATTTATTGGATGATATTACCAAGTAAGTTGAACCATCGAATGTTGGTTCAATCGAAAAAAAATCGAATCCAAATTTTACTACTATGATTAGCAGCACATGTATTCCAAGAATCAAGGCAGTTGAAAAGCCACTTAAGAATTAAATTTGAGTGTAATTGTTTTGTAGTTACACATGTGACATGATTGGTTAATTACTATAATTAGTGGATCAAACTAAATTGCGTGTAATTGGAACATGCTAATTGCACTTTAATTTTTAAAAGGAAGGAGGAAATTAGAGTAATTACAAATAAAAATAAAATACACTCAAATTAGTTAATCAGTAGCTTTATAAACATGCTCGTATATGATTTAAGTTTAAAGTGTCATTTTGTACAATAATAATAATATTTTAATTTTAGTATATATATTTTAATTTTATTTTTAAAAATATAATTATATGTTATTTTATTAATCTCATTTTAAAATAATCCAAAATTTTTATTGATGAAAGATAGTTTCCTACTAAAACTAAATGGTTAGCTAAATTACATAGTGCTTATTATAAATTATTTATACTAGATTACATAGTATTCCTTTTGATTATTTATATTTGACTAATGATCAATCGATGATAATAACGAGTATATGTTTAATCTTAGAGAGAGAATAAACTAAAAAAATAAAATGCTAGAATAATTAGATAAAATTGTTTATAATTTGTATTTTTATTTTATTTTATAAGTAATCATAATATCAAATACTTTCTTAGACTAATAAATTATATGTGATTATTTAATTTTAAATTTTATTTTTGTTTATATAATTCTTTTCTCAAGTGTTATCAATAATTTTATAATAATTAATAATATTTTAGAATTTAAAATTATTAACTTATGTAATTTAATTCATACTATCAAATAAAATTTATGATTTCTTAGCGGTTGCTTACTTGTTATTCATGTGGGTGGGTAACAGACGATTGTAATTGTTTATATATCCGCCCATATCTATTACACCGGTGCATGATTTCAATAAACTTATTCATGAGTTAGGTTATCTGTTCAAGTTTGAAGGCTTATTCAAAAAATGAAAAGATTTAAATAAAATACAATACCTACAAAATGGGTTTTTGGTAAAATTTAAAGTCCATTATCTATATAAGCCGAGTATTAGATAAGAATTTTTTGCCCCGAGCTTAGCCCAACCTAGTCCAAATATATATATTATCTTATAAAAAATATTAATTAATTATATATGTTCTCAATAATTATATATATTTATATTAAATCACTAACCCAATAACAATTAAACTTATTATCCAAAATCTAAAATAAAAATAAAAATTACCCAACCCAAAAATAAAATTTTAAAATTATATTTAATACAATAATATATTTATTTGTGTTTTTAATATAATATAATAATTATAACATAATAACATAATTATTATATTTATGGTAGTATTTTTAATGTTTAATGCGTTAAAAATTTATTTTAATATTTTTAAAATTTATTTTAAATAAAACTAATCTTAAAAAATTAAAATATTAGTAGGCTAAGTTAATCCTAAATTTATCTTTCTTAAATTAGGTCAGGATTGAGCAAAAAAGAAAACCCTTTTTTGTAGATTAGACTGGAATCAAACTTAAAAATTAATTTAAACACTTTGTATAAACTCAACTCGACCAATTAACACCTTTATTCCTTATATATATATATATATATATATATCTTATATTAGACTATTGGAGTAAACTAATCTGCTTTGTATCTGTATATGGACTTGAGAAGTGAGAAGATTGGGCTTTGTCCTTACCTTTTTTTGTTGTTAAAGGCAACACATCTTAGCATCCATCATCACCTGTTATAAATAAGAATCACAAAATTTGAATCATTTGAACCGCTTCATTTTGAATAAAGTAGATTATTTTGAAAGTGAATATGTTGGATGATTTTTTCTTTTCGACAGTAAATATGAAACAGTTCTAATAATTACTTATCCTATCTCGCTTAACTCCATTATATAAAATTATTATTTTATTATATATATAACTATTAAGACGATAAAATGTAAAACATATTATAGAAAAAAAATTATGTATTTTTGTTAAATTTTTTGAACAATTATATTTAAATATTTACTTGACTTTTTAAAAAGAAACAAAGTGAGATGAGGACGGATGCATTTAATATTTATGGGGGTGGTAGTAATTTTTTCAATATTATACATCCATAGTGAAACGCGACAGGTGGTGGAATAGAGCATACTAATTGTGGAGCAGTGATAGATTGTAACAACATCTGCTCCGCTCTGTCCATTGTCATCTTTAACCACAAATTAAAATAAGTAATTTTAGTTTTTTCAAGAGACATTTGGACAAGTTGTTTTTAATTTTATAATATGTTATTTTTTATATATTATATTAAATATATATATTATAATATAAATTAATATTAAAAATATGTTAAGTTATTAAGATTTAGAGTGATATCGGTTTAGTTTGGTTGAGTTTTTGAACTGTTCATCATTATTTAATTCAGTTCAATTTGATTAGGTTTTCAAATTTTCTATATTATTTTTTATTTTGGAATTTTAGACCTATTTTTACAAAAGGAGCTTTGTTCGTTATTTGATAAAATTTTAAAGTTTTTTCCATAAATATTTCTTAAAAAATAATAATTTATACTGGGATTGGTCAAAAGTTAATATTTATACTTTAAATTATGCTAGGTTAAACAAACATGACATACAGAAGTTAGACCCAAACCCTACCACTAAAATCTCTAATGAGAACTAATTGTAAAAGGTATGCTCTAAGCTCTATAATCTTTATATATTTGGAATTTAATTTTGTATTTTTATTTCAAGGTTTAGTCCTTATGCTTTTCTCATTTAAAATCCAAATCTAATTAATAACACACTTAAAATTTTTATTAAATTTATGTTTATTACAATATTATTTTTTAGTTACATAATTTTCAAGTGAGTATTTTATAATTTCAAAATATCATACCAATAAATTTAAAAAAAAAAGCTTTAATGATATTAATATTTGGACATAAATTTTGGAAAATAGAAAGACTAAATTCATAAAATTAAAAATACAAGAACTAAATTTTAAATTTATAAAAAGTATTATATCGTATTTTAAACTTATAAAATTTGGATTCAAACTCTAAATTTATTAGATATCTTCTCTTGATAATGGTTGCATGAATATATGAGATAAACTTGATTCTTACTCTACTTGACGTCAATATATGCACGATAAAACTTATGTTTTAAGGACCTAAATGAGTGTCTAACACATATATCCTGACATCTCTATTTAAAAATATATCAAATATGAATATTGTTATACATCAGTGATAATCAACTCGAATCTCAAGTAAGATCCGAGTCGCCTACCTATAACCTAAATAGGTCCCACCGGACGATTGAGTGTGAGGCAAACCATGAAAGGACAGCGAGGGAGCTCATAAACCCAGCTCGCAAGGAGAGTTCAAAGAGAAGGTTGTGGTCTTAGTTCGCATATACTCAAGGAGCTCGTAGAAGGGAGACCGCGTAGTTTAGCAAGCAACGCAAAGTGAAACATATGTTCAGTATACCTGAAGTTTGCTCAAAATATTAGTTCTAAAAATAGTGGGGTCAAATCATAAATAATAACAATACATATAAATACCTAAATATTCTCATTAATAAAATATGAGAGAAAATTACTCAACAAATATTAAAAAGAAGAAAAAAAATCAATGTTATATAACTATAAATCATAAAAAATCATTTGATCGGTTATTTAAAGTTTAGGGTTTGAAAGCAGACACACAGAAGCCTCTGAATCTTAAATTCAAATCCTAAAAAAGAAAATCCCATTTCTCCCAAGCTCCTATCACGTATGTGTTCCATCACCATGACGCCAATGCAATGAGGGGCTCTCTAATTGTCTAAACTGCCATCAGCTTGAAAATGGTAGCTTTCAACGTTAATTATTGAGCTCAACGACCTGTCGAGATGCTCATATGTAGCAATAGCCGCAGGCCCTAAATATTAGTACAAAAGTTTGTTGCAGAGCAGAACCTGACACTTTCAGAACTTTCACGACAACTAGCCTGAACCCATTGATATGTGTTAGATTCAATTTGTATTGGGAGAGATTTAGGTTATTTGGATTGTGATTTATTTGAAAGTTTAATAATACTTTTAAAAAGTTATTTTGAAAATAGTTGTGGAAAAATATTTTAAAAATACTTTTAAAAATTTAGTTTAAAATTTGAGGGTTTAGTATTAATGTCAAAAATATTTTTAAGAAATTCATTTTAGACATATTATTATTAAGTAACAAATATATATTTAAATAATATTTAAATTAGTTAATATTATTATATTTTAGTAAGAATATAAAAATTATTATAATTTGTTGTTAATATTTTAATATATGAAATATAAATTTTAAATATTTTAAGCAATAAATATTAATTATTTATAAAATTTAATTAAAATATATAAATTATATCTTAAATATTTAAATATAACCATTAAATATTTGTAATTAGTATTTTAAAAAATATTTTTATTTTTATTTAATAATTTTAACACATTTATAATTAAGCACCAAGAAAAAAAAGGAGAAAATACTATATTATTGGAGGGGTGAAAAAGTAATTAAGTACCAAAATTACTTTTTTTTTGATAAAAAAACCGATCAAGGACCGGCCACACTCAATTTATTGCATCATTAAGAACAAAATCATGGATTTCCAAGGGATAATCCATATGGAAATCCATATTACAACTTTATCCCTAGCCAAATTAGACAAGAGATCAGTAACTCTATTGCAGCATCAAGGTGCCCAAAGCAAATCAAAAAATTAATTGTTCAATTTGATCAAACAGATCCCGTAAGCAGTGTCCCATGTTGGTAGCGTCATTAATCCTCTCTTGAACCGGTTAACTAAATCTGCATAGTCAGTTCCGATCTCCACTTTTTCCCAGTTATTAAAGCTCGCAAACTTGATACTTTCCTTTAAGGCATTCATCTCTGCCTAAAGCACATCCATCCTTTTGTTCTAGGTTCCCATCCATCCACCGATAACAAAACCATCACAATCCCTAGCAACCAAGCCAAAGTAAACATGCCTTTCCTTAACAACAGCATCAACGTTAATCTTAATCACACCTGGAGCAGGCTTCTTCCACTTTTTGACAACTCTCGTTCTCGGTAGTAGAGGCACCTCCACTAAGTTAAAAATCCGAAAGTCTTTGCTTAAAGCCGAAGCTCTTTCCCAAATAATTCTGGCTTCCTCCTCAGCTCCCCGAAAGATGCGGTTATTCCTGCTATTCCAAATGTTCCAAAGGACAGTAATGAAATCAGAGATGGCTGTTATATCCAACACACGAGCCACTTACTCAATCCAGTCGATGCAACTGACAAACACACCTTCGAGTAACTTGTTATTGAAGCCACCATACTCTAGCACCGCTCTCGCCCTTGGGCAATCTTTCAAGGCATGAATGAGAGTTTCTGTATTGTTACCACATCTTGGGCACTTACTGTTAAAGTCGCTGCGGATCTTGCAATTTTTTCAAAGGTGGGAAGGATATCATGACCCATCCTCCAACAGAAAATACGAATTTTGGGAAGGGTTTTTAACTTCCAAGAAAGCACTTCTGAAAAACTAAAAATTTCAAAAAATCAACTTGTTTAGCACAACTTTTCTTCCAAAAATGCTTTTGGAGCTAAAAGTGTTTTTTTAAACATTACTAAACAGGCCCTTAGTCTCAAGTAAATTTGATTATTTTGGATTCAAATTTACAATAATATTTATTAGGTTAAGTGATTTAAAGTTTTCATTTGAATTTAAAATTTGGGTTATGATTATTTCAAGATACTTGTTTATTTGAGTTTAAATTATTTTAGATTTTTGATGATTTCTTAATTTTATATTTGAGTTATTGATTTTTAGAGTCAAATTAAGAATTTGAATTAATTGGTCAAAATTCATTATTCTAATTTAGAGATTATTTAAAATATGAGTAAATTCTTAAAAAAGAAGAATAAATTACACCCAATATTACTAAACTATTAGTAAGCTTAAGTTTTGGTCATTCAACCTAAAAAAAGTTCAAAATAATCAATGAACTATTCGAAAATTATAATTTAAGTCACTAGATTTTTAAAATAGTTATTATAGGGCCTTCTTTATTCACACCATCTGCACTAATCGAAAACTTCTCTTTCTCTTCTCTTCTACTGTTTAGTTTTTTTTTTAATAAAACAACTTTGAACATCACGAATTTGTGAATCAAAATTCAAATAGTTTTCTTCTCTGATCATCAGCACTAACTATTAGATCAACTTGGATTTAAAGTATATTCTTCTACTCATTGATAGGTATTGATCCATTATACCAATCGTTGAATCATCACTTGGAGGTGGTTAATCAGGCTTTTATTTTTATTTAAAATAAAAGTTAACAGTCTAGTAATTTAAATAAATTTTTTTTGAATAATTTAATGACTGAAATGAAATTTTTTTATTATTTTATAATTTTTTGAAATTAAGTACGTTAGGTATAATTTAGTGTTGAAGTATTAAATTTCCATATCCATATTGGAACAGATAGAATCAACTTGGATAGGAGCCAAAACTAGGGACAAAGATTGCTCTGTCGGCTTAGAATGATGGGTTTTGAGAGAGGGGACCAGCAATTCCCAACAGTAGGAAAAAAACACATTGAATTAAAGAGAAAAGGGAATTTTATTAAGAATCTAGAAATGCAAAATGACTTTGAAGATAAAGACAACAAAACAGGAGGAGATCATCCAATAACACTCACATTGCCTCAATCCTCTACAAATAACTACATAAAGTTTTTACTCTTGATTTTGATTCATCACTGTAGGGTTTTGAATTTTTGCTTTGTTTTCACATTTGAAATTGTTTTTGGTACAACCTTGATACCAAAAGTGCTGCACATTAAAGACTTTGGGGTCCATTAAAACCTAAACGGTGGTATGATTTTTTGACTTCTTTTTTACTGAGGGTAATAAGTCGACTTGAAAATAGATTTGGATTTTTTTTTGGTTTTTTCAGTGTAAAGTAATTTGTGAGGATGTTGGAATTTGTGCTCTAAAACACTCTTCAATGCTTAAGTTAATATGAGAGAACTTTAAAATGAAAACACAATGGAAATAAAGTTGTAGAGATGGATTAATATGCCCTTATGCTTAACCCCTAATGATCATTATACCTTTGGTTTTAATCGACCTCAAATTCTTTTAAAGCTCATGGTTATGTGTTGAAATTAAATTATAACGATCAAGTTTCAAGACACTTGAGAAAACTACCTTAAACTCATGGTCATGTAACTTGCAAATTTCAAATCCGAGTTCAAACTTGAATTTCTTTCCACCGCTTGAGCTCGGATAGACCTGACTGTAATCTCCATTAAAACCTAGGTGGTTTTGTGATTTTATGAGTTTTAGGTATATTCGTTAATGGACTCGACTTGGAGATGGATTTGAATGCTCTTGGATTTCTGTAAGGCGAAGGTAAACTATAAGGGCATCAAAATTTTGTGCTCTAAAACATTCTCTAATGCTTAACCCCTAAGGATTGTTATAGCTTTGGGTTTCAATGGATCCCAAAGTCCTTCAACCCCATGTTTACATATCGAGATTAAGCTGTAATGATCAAGTTTCAAGACAGTTTTCTGAATCGGTACCTCTCTTGTAGAGGACAACATGGGAGAAATGACCTTAAATCCTATGGTTACATAAGTTGCAAATTTCGAATTCGAGTTTAAACCCGAATTTTTTACCAACACTTGAAACTTGATTATATTCTACACTAGACTAAAGTTTGAGGGTATAAATTAAGAGAGTACTGAGAAGTAAAGAAAGTAGTTGTAGACTTGTCATTTGATGGTGAAAATACATTCATAGGAAAAGGCTCTCTGCCCATTATATCTCTATTTTTTCCCACTTTCAGTCTTTTTGGGGTGGAATTTTAGCATCCCGATGAAATTCCCCAAAAATTTCCCCTTTTCCTTGTCTTTATCGTTCCTCCATTGCTGCTTCTGCAAACCCTTCGTAAACTCTCCCTTTTAAAATCCCTTCCTCTCTTTCCACTTCCTCTTCATTTAGCCTAAAGGGATCACTGAGTTTTGGTTCTAAAAACAATGGGAGCTTATGTTGATTTCATAGGAACTTTGGATTGGGTGAATAGTTATGGTAAGAAGCAATGCAAAAGCCTCTTTTGGAGAGCCAAAGCAGCATTGAAGAAAACCGTGAAGAACCATAAGAGAAAACAGCAGTTCATATTCCAATATGATCCTTCAAGTTATGCTCTCAATTTCGACGATGGTTGTTGCTGGTCAGATTCTGGTTTAGAAGCAAACGGGATCGGACTTAACCAGTTTCGGGATTGTTCACAATGTAAGAACATCATGTGTGTTTATCATGTTCCTCGTGTCAAATCTTAAATCAAAGCTTTTGCTTTTCTTTTATGTTCTTTGTTTGTTCATTTTGTTATGTAGAAATGCAGATTGAAATTTGAATCTCGATATCCGCATCTCGGAAAAAAATTAGGGTTTTTGTTCTTCCTTTTTTTTTTTTTTAAATTGTCAAATGGAATCTCCATTGAAGGTATATAAATGCATGAACAGCAAATTGTACAATGGCTTAAGGGGACTGGATTTTCACCTAAGAACAAAGTAAACATCAATCAAAGGCTGAAAATAAAACATCAATTACATCATAGCAAATGAAATCCAACAAATTCCTAGCTAGTCATTATGAAGAGGTTACAAGCATAAAACCGCTTCGTTCATCAGGATCTAGAGGATCATTCGAGGCAACTCGATTCCCCGAGAATGACCTGCAAGCCTTTCAAACCGTAGGATCTTCAAGGGTGGCATTCGACAAATCGTTTATTCGAGGATAAGCAGCTTTCTCATCGAGTTGATTCTGAGCCCATATCAGCATCTTTAGCAAGCTTGGAAGCTTGGGGTCTGGAACTCCAGCATGCAGATTAAGCAGATTTTATTAATTCTCAAAGGCAGGCGAAATAAACCCAAAGCTTAAATCATGTCAATTATGTACAAAGCTAACAATTGCATTCTTCTTTTCCTGGTTTTTCGTTTTTATTTAACATGCAGGTATCAAGGCCAGACCACTAAAGAACTAAGTAGGTTGTGCATAAAATTGGAAGGTAATCCGTAATTGTAATCAAGAAATGCACGATCAGACTTAAGTTCCATTCCCTGTGGAAAGTTAAGACAAAACCTAGAAAAGTTGGTATCGAGTAACAACAGACAAACCTTTTTCATGACTCTGGCTAGTAAGAATGGCAGCGTTCACCTCACTTGCCGTCTTAAGCCGCTGTGATATGTCCAGAAGTTCTCCGACTGGGCAGTTTGAAACATCTTCAAAAGCCAAAAGCGATACAGTTCTCTCCAACTCCTCTAAAAAGCTTTGCTGCAGAAAAGAATCAACATTTTAAATCCGCATTTTAGCACGAACTGAATAATGCTAGTTACATGTCCAAAATTAGAAGCAAAATAAGCATTCATAAAAGAGTTTTTGAGTAAGAATGAAGAAGAGTTACATTTTCTTCTCCCCTAGGTGCGAGCTCCTCTTGAGCAAACTCCAAGGCTTCTTCTATTTTTCCATTCCTAATCAATTCTATCAATCTCTGTTGTTGGAGATGGAAAAAGAGTTGCGGATTCGTATCCAATATCTACAGAAAAGAAATGAATTTCCAGAAAGTGAAGATAGTTTCAAAATATTAGTTTCTTTTACAGCAAGTATTGGAAAAATATTCATATCGGAAATCGAAAATTGCTTGACCACCACTAAATACAGGATTATTCATTCGAATCAAAATTTGTACCTTTCATATCGCAGATTTCATATTAGACGTATAATAACAATGAATCAGTGATGATCAATAGAGTTTTAATAGTTACAGAAGTCATTGCATCATAATCAAACATACTACCTCAGGATTTACATCGTTAAAACATACTACCTCGGGATTTAAATCGTTAACTTTCTCGATCGCATCCTCAACATTTCCACTTTGTACAGCCTTTTTAACAGCCATGCGATCCGTGATTGTTGCAAGATCAATATCTGCTGTTCCACAATAAGGAAAACAAAACTAAAACTCGAAGAACAGTAGTAACAGAGCGAGCACAAGAGTAAGCATTGATCTTCTTTATAGGATACGCTCAGTTCCCGATTCCATTTGGAATTTTTCAGCAGCTTCAACATAACCCTCGGTGACGAGAAAATTCATCACCAATTTATTCATGTCTTCTTTCCTTATTTTAACATCATTTAATCTCTTTTCCCACTCTTCCCGTGTAATCACTTTCTTCGAGGTAGCCTGTCAACAAAACAATTTGAATCGTAAATACATTCCATTACCATACAATTGGAACATAATCCATTCACTGGTAATCTACTATGTCCCTCGTACATATTTCAATACAAATACGATGCTGACAGTTTCTGAACCGACTATCTTTAATCCCAATATATTTGGGGTTGGCTACAACAACCATCCTCTCTTTGAGTTCTACTTATTTCGCATCCAACTAATGCACGCATCCCTTGATATACATCCTACATAGCCAAATCACCATAAATAGTTTTCTCTCGACCTAACTCGGAATCAAGTAACCTCATTTCTAACTCTACCCTTACTAGTATTTAAATACATCCATCTCAACATTACATCTTGGCTATACTCATCTTTTATATACATTGCTTCGAGTTAGGCTAACACTCCGTACCGTAAAGCGATACATGTTCGATATTCGTCCTTTCAGAACTTCTCTTTTGAACTCAAATACATATTGCAATCATACAACCTTGACACAAAAATATCTCAGTTCTCCACCCATGACCCATTATTCAGTATGACAATTTAAGAGGAAAAAGAATATACCAAGCTAAGCTAAGCTAAGCGAAAAAGTTAGATTTATCTTTTATCTGGATTAAAGATTTAATTATTACAAACAAATATATATATATATATATATATAGTACAGTAAAAAAAAAAAATCATATTGCATAGCTAACTTCTAATTGCTTTCACAGCTACAAATTAAAGATTAAACATGTTTATTTTTCTTAAAAGAATCAATGATCAAATTATCCCAAAATCATAAAAATAAAATAAGATAAAGGAATTATACCATTTGTTCTTCAATTTCAGCTAGTTGACGAATCACAAACCAGAACAGTGACATCAGTGCTCCACCTTCACTCCCATTTTATTCCCAAATTGCTCAACTATCCCTACAAAATATATTTATACATATAAAGAGAAGAACCCAGAAATTTCATATCAAAAAAGATTTCAGCTCTTTTTTTCATATCTGAAACTCAACTGAACAATTAGTCAACAAATAAAATCCCTTTTTTCCGACTGAAATTAGGAAAAAAAAAAAAAAAAAGAAAAAGAAAATACCTTTGAGAAAGATGGATTGAGAAAATGATTGAAATTGCAATGATTGTATATACTTATATGAAATTGAAAAATACTAATAAAAATAAGTTTTTCTTTTTCTTGGGTTTCCAAAGCTGTTCTCGTTGCGATCCCTTTCTTTTCTCTTATGTTTTGCTAAGCTGTATATATATACATTTTTTTTTGAGATTGATTGGGCCATAGCCGACATTGTTGAGACCTAGGAGTTGGGTTTAAGATTCTGGGTCTCAATCTATGGGGCCTCAAGCATATTTTTCATATTGAAAATGTTCTTTGATGATAGCTCCTTGCCCAAGATTAGATTTGTTGATAGGTCCGATTGTGTCGGATTGCGATTCGAATATAATCCAGACGAACCTTTTCACTATTCATTTAATATTGAACTTTTTAGAAAATTATTAATATTATATATTTTGTAATTAAATTTAAATAAAATTGTATTTGAAGCCTAGCTAAGTGCGAACTAAAGCCAAATTTATCTTGTCTTGTTCAAGCTTGATGGGATTACCTCCGCTATAGCATCATTCCCTAGCTCTGCCATCCTAATTCTGTAAGCATGGCTCCCGCCACAGACACTGTTATGTCAAGATTTTAATAATACATAAGTTAACCATCTTTGACAAACAATTTATACAATAAAATAATTAACATTTGATCTAAATTAAAAGATATTATATTACTGATTTAGCAAAGATCTTAGAAGAGACTGATCAGAAATTTTTACGTGTCCTACTTGATCAATTTATATAAATTCTCTTTCTTCTTAAGAATAGATAAATTCACTCATCTCCTACCTTACAATCTCTCTCATCTACCAATCCTCTCCATTCTATCGTCTCTCCACCTCATTCCCCATCTTCTCTATTAGCACAATATTGCTCTCCTCTTAAATAGGATGAACCATCCTTGATCTCCACCACACCCACCTCCAAGCTACGTCCTTATATCAATAGAACATATTTATAGTAAGTACATCCTCTTATTTAAAATTTGTATTTGGTTTTTAAGAATGTAACCCTATGATAAGTTCCTTTACCATTTAGACATAAGTAAGATATATTGTACTTAAAAATTGGTTAAAAAAAATTCAAATTCGATTCCATCATCATTAAGCTCTCGTCTCAGGTCACTTCTTTCTCCCCAATTTCTTTAGAGTAAGAATAGCATAATGAGAAAGTGGTCATCTCCGCCTATAATAAAATATTATTTAATCTCTTCAAAATTTATAAAATTATAAATTACATTTTTATCCCCATTATCAAAGATTAGTTGGTCACCTTCCAAAGATAAAACCCATTACCATGATCTTGTTAGAGGTTAAAAACCTAACCAGGTCTTATAAAAAAAAAAAAAAAACCTAACCTAGCAATATAAGAAAAAAACTATGGGCATTCACAAAAGACAGATAAGATGCCCCCCTCCATAAATATATCTATTTATTTTCTATCATTGACTTGTCTTATTACAGTAAGTAATGTTTGACTTTGTCATTTTAAGTATATATACTTTTATTGTTATTATTGTTGTTTCAGGCCAAAATCTAGCTCATCTCTCCTGATACCTTGCATGCAAATAATAATAATAATAATAAATAATTAAATTTATGAACAAACCCCAAAACTAGTTTTCTTTCAATTTTTTATTTGTAAAAAAAAAAAAGTGTTCACTTTTTTACAGACAAAACGTTAGGAATTTGAATTGGCTTTGTCATTCTCATGTATACATGTTTATATTTTGTATGTTAGTCCAACATCATTATTATTACCATTGATTTTGTTCCATTGAAGACTTTGTAAAGCTTTTCCTTTTTTGTGTATATATTAGCATCTTGGTCTAATAATCATGCCTCCAATTTGCTGTGGTCTGTCATCAATGTCAATGTTATTTGGTAGCAAATCAGTAAAACTTGCCCAGGTAATTTTTTTTCAGACATAAGTAATATTAATATATGAATCCATATAAAAATTAATAGAAAATTCGATATTTTTCGCAGCGATTGAAAACGTATCCGAAGTCGATGGTAGACAAGAATTCGAAGAAAACGATGCGTTCTCGTTTCAAAAAGGATAGCTCATCTCAACCGCCATGTAATTTCATTCTTATAATGGAACTTAGGAAAAAAGTTGTAACCTTTCGCGACATTATTGACCTACCACCTTGTAGTACCTCGGTTTCAACAAATCAGGTTATTATCAACATCTCCAATTTTGTCCAATTTTTTATATTCAATTTAATCCTTTTTTTTTTTCTTACATCGCTTAAATCTTGAATTTCTGCAGTTGTTACTAGGAACATTGAGAGATCTCCAAAAGTTCTACCCTGGAAGCTTACCACATTTCCACAAGTCAGAACTGAAAAGATCATCACTTGATAAGGTTTGATTTAAATAAATTGGTCTTTCTTAACGAAATGTTAAATAATTTAATTTATGTCCATTTTAAAAATGAGTATATAAGAATAATTAATCATAATATTAATATTTTTTCATCAATTCTACGTAATTTTGATTAATATAACAAATTTAGCTTTCAAAACTTACAAATTTAAATCGATTAATATATGTTTCAAGTTAATTTTTTTATATTTTAAAATTGACAGTTATTAAATTATTCTAATTTTTGAAAGAAACCAATGCATTGAATATTGATTTATATCATATAATCTAACAATCTCTATGAAAAAATTGCATAAACAGATGTTGATATACTTTTGCAAGGCATTGCAAGAACTTGGAGATAACACATCAAAGATGAATGATGAGCGGATAAACAAAAATAAATATGATATATATGAGAACGACAATTGCAAAAATGTTGATAAACTAAGTACGTAATCTCCTCGAATGGGTTTTCGATTTTCTTGATTTTTATTTTGTTTATGACATCTTATTCATTTTTCCTTTTTGGTAGTTGAATATGCCATGGCGGAACTCAATGTGTTGATCAAAATGGCGAGAGAGCAATTCGATATAGCCGCCCCCGACGACGAGGGGGGCGGAAACAAAGGGTTGGATCCTAAAACTAACTCGTTCAAGAAGGAAATGAAGAAATCTTGTTCGAAAATAAGCTCCGTTTGCCCTTCCCCAACATCGGTCATCCCGGAAGTGGCGACTGATGAACCGAATTCTTCGTCCGTTACGTTCTCTTTTAGGGTTCAATCGGTGGGAAAATTGAATTCCACGGATGTTAAGCGACTCAAGTTACATATGTTTCCGAGTTTTGGGCTTCAGCTTCCCAGTTGTTTGAACCCGAAGAAGATCGCTAGTGTTGGAGACATCAACGTCGACGATGAAGAAAAAGAAAAGAAAGAGTCAAAGGGTGATGATGGATCTTTAGTGATTAATGCAGGAGAAAAGAAAGAAGCAAAGGGTGATGATGGATCTTTAGTGATTAATGCAGAAGAAAAGAAAGAAGCAAAGGGTGATGATGGATCTTTAGTGATTAATGCATCCATTGTTGACAAAGACGAAGGTCACATCGATGAAAATAAGAGACTAAAAGAGCCGGTTTCTAGTGATGATAATACTAAAAATGGTAATGATGGATGCAATGATATTAAATTAGCACCAACAACAACTGAAGTTTCACCTGTCACCAGCACCATCGGCGGAAGTTTCATCGACAATACCGTCTCCGCCGCCGCCGCCTCCAGCTTCCTTGCAGCCGAAGGAAGAGGTAGTATCAGGAGGACCACCATTGCCCCCACCCTCGAAGTTGGAGCCAAAAGAACCAGAAGTGCCCAAAACTGAAACAGCAATCCCACCGCCACCTCCTCCTCCGGGGAGTTCAACTTCGGAGGCACCCGGGGGATCCTCTTCTCCGCCACCTCCAGTACCTTCCGCATCAGGAGGAGCAGCACCACCACCAGCACCCTCAATATCCAGAACGCTTACGAAAAAATTTGGACCAACGCCACCACCAGCGCCACCCGGGTCACAGGCAAATGGGGGGGCTAATCCGCCGCCTCCTCCGCCTCCCGGAGGAAAATCTGTCCGCACTAAGAAAGGAGGTACTAGATTGAAGAGATCAAGTCATATGGGTAACCTATATAGGAACCTCAAGAGCAAAGTAGAAGGATCTCCAATGCAAGGCAAAGCATTTGGTAAAAAAAAAGGTGGTGGTGGTGGGGTTAAAAACAACAACAGTGGGCAAGGCATGGCTGATGCATTAGCAGAGATAACAAAGAAGTAAATTTCCGATACTCACACTCTAATCCAAATAATCCGAATAATATAAGTCACATTGACTTACCATATTTATTCCTTTTGGTCTCAGATCAGCTTATTTCCAACAAATTGAAGAAGATGTTGAGAAGTATTCAAAATCAATCTATGAGCTCAAAGGTGCCATCGGAAAATTCAAGACAAAGGACATGAATGAGTTGCTTCAGTTCTATAAAGAAGTGGAATCCGTTCTCGAGAACCTAACAGATGAAACTCAGGTAATTTCGAGCTCCTGTAATTTAAGTTTGCTATTAAAAGTTTTTTGAATTTGGGTTATTTTGATTTGGTTTATTATAAATTTTGATAATTTCAAGTTGGGGTCGGTTTAAGTTGAGATCATTTTCGAGTTTTGGTTGATGATATTTTATGATCAATTTTAAATTTAAGTATGAGTTAGATTTAAGGTAATTTTTAAACAATACTAATATTGGATTAACTAGAATTAAAATTAACTCAAGTAGGACAAATTAAAAACTGAAATATATTTTGACCTGAATCAAAATCGATGTTTATGGATGGCAGGTTCTAGCAAGGATTGAAGATTTCCCAACGAAAAAGTTGGAAGCATTAAGGACATCTTCTACACTTTACTCTAAATTAGAATCAATGATTAAAGAACTCAAGAACCTGAAGATTGAGCCTCCTTTGCCACAACTACTTGACAAGGTTTCTCGTTCCTTCACTAAGGTACCATTTTGGCTCTTCCATATTACCTGAAAATTGTAGGACCGTTTCGTCCAGTATTGTTTATTGGTGAGGGTTTAGCTACACCATCCAGCTCTATGAATCTGTAACATGCCATGTTTTTAAATACTAGAGTTTCTTTTAGTGTTGGAAGACAAAACCCATATTAAACAATAATATTGGACTTGTTGAGTATATACTCCTTAATAAATTTAGTGTTGGAAGACAAAACCCGCATTGGACTTGTTGAGGGTAACGTCTTTGATATCATTCCATTCAAAGCCATTTTCCAACAACTCATTAAAATGCTTAAGTTATGTTACAATTTTCAGATCAAAGGGGACATAGATGCTTTGGAGCGAACCAAAGATGATGAAGCCAAGATATTTAAGGGCTACAATATTGAATTTGACTTCCAAATTATTATTCGAATCAAAGAAACAATGGTTGACGTTTCCTCCGATTGCATGGAGTTGGCATTGAAGGTAACTCCAAACTCTAATCTTGTTTGATCAATGTAGAGCGGAGCTAGAGCAGTTTGAGAATTCAACCAAGTTAAACTTGAGTACTTAATACTTAGCAGCTGACGAGCTTAATATATCGAAAATTTTCGAATTTATCTCGAGGACAATCACAAATAATTGAGCTTGAAGTTGAATACGAAAATTGATTTTGTTCCTTACTTGCTAAACAAGTTTAGCAAGTTTAAGGAATTGATTTTTTTCTCGAATTGAGCTCGATCCTAAAGAATGAAACTCAATAGAGCTTGAATCGAGTTTAGAAACACGAATTTTAAATTGAACCCTAACTTTTTTCGATTTTTAACTCTACCCTCATAATTGAATTTTTTTTTTTACAACTTGAGCTTAGCTTGACTCAATTATACTCGTGTGTGTATATATGTCGAGCTTATCATAAATTTTATTGTGTTTTTTTGGGACTTATTTCAGGAGAGGAGAGGAGGTGATGGACAAAACAAAAATGGCGGCGTTAAGCTGCTATGGAGGGTTTTCCAATTCGCTTTCCAGGTTTACACATTTGCTGGCGGACATGATGATCGTGCCGAGAAGTTGGCACAAGAATTGGCTCAAGAAATTGAGAAGGAGGCCGAAAACCAGTAATTAACAGATCCGATCCAATTCATTTTATAAATATATAAACCACTCAAACCCCATTTTATTTATTACTTTAGGTCTCAGATCCTTATATTAATTGAATCTGGATTTGAAGGTTTAGGTTATTTTGTCAACTCTATTTAGGAATTATAATTAGGGATTAGGGTTTAAGTTAAACATGCCAAAATTAAAACCTAAACACGAAAGCGTAACCCGATAAATTTAAACTAAAATCGACTTAATTTGATTTAAGTATAAAAAGTCAACAACTCTAACCTATTTAATCAAACCATAAAACTATTTTGAACCCAAAATGATTTTGAAATAACTTGAAAAGATAAAATAAATAATTTAATTTGAGAAATTCAAGTCTAAAACTTAAACAATCCAAACCTAAAGTAATTCAAAAAAAAAAAAAATATTAAAATCCAAGTTGACTCGACTCATAACAAACTACACCCACCTATTTAAGAGTTGTAATTTACACAAAAATGTAAAATTACTAATGTTTTCTTCCTTCTTTTCTTTTTTCCAGAAATGAGGCGACACCAACACCAAGAAGAAGGAAAAATAAGCCACGAAGAATGGCATCTCCAAAGAACACGTGTCCAACTTGTAAGACGGGACCTACTTAGTTTGAAAACATCACAATTTTGTTTTAACGAATCAGTTATAAAACGGAATCGTAATTTTTCTAAATATGAGATTGGAGGGTTACACTTTTGGTGTAGATAAGAAAGAAAAAATTATATTTTTTCAATAGTTTAATGATAAATTTAAACATTCATTGCGAAAAAATTAAATTCAAATAAAAATCTTAAAATTCAAGATAAAATTATTAATTAATGTGGTATTAGATAATATCCTTATTTTATATAATCATTTCTTGTAGATAAATATTCCTCTTCATTGTTTATATAAAAAAAGAAATTGTACATTCATCATTCCTTTGAAATGTTTTCAAATGAAAACTATTATCAATTTTATGTTATGTTTGGGAGAGGGAATCTGATTTTTAAAATTTAGATTTTAAATTCCTTTATTGTATAATTTGTGTGAAATAATTCTTTTGTACATTATATATGTGATTTTAAATAATTATATAAAGCATGGATATTAAATTTCTCTAAATATTTACAGTAACTTTAATTTCATTATAAAATAAGTATATACACCTTTTATATGTATTTTGTCATACAATTTATATTATTTTAAAATCCGAAAATCGTCCTGAAATATTAAAAAAAATCAAACAAAACCCAATTTAATTTTCATTATATTTTTCAGAAATTCAAGTGTGCCACTAAAAAATTTTATATGAATTCATGCAAAGAAAGTTGGGGATTAAAATGTGCACCCTAATGACAAATCTCAAGATAATTATTAATTAAGGTTGACTTTATTAATAAACCAAAAAAAAAAAAATGCAACTCATTTTTATACTTTGAAACTAACCCATTTTTTTCTAACATATGATGCATTACCTCATGAAAGAAAAATGCAAGTGGCTTCAATGAAAATGGTCATATTAGGTGGGCAAAGTATACTTTTTCTTTAGGGGTTAGATTACCCATTTAATTTGACTTATCTGATTTATTTTGTTTATTTATCTATTTGTTTTAAATTTAATTTTATATTTTAATTTAACTTTAAAGATGAAAATGAGACGAGATAAATAGTTTTTTTCAATATGATATGTTTCAATATAATTTTAGATATACAAAATCCAACTCCAAATCTATTTAATCTTCTAAAGTGTTATTTATTAATAAATCAAATATAAAAATATTTTATATTTTATTAATACAGTTTTCAAATCTTACAAACAAAATTCTAGAGGTGACAAATGTTCCATTTAAGATACAATAAAAAAAAGGGGGTAAAAATTTGCTTGTAAAAGTAAAATATACCAAATCATGTCCTAAATTTTATCAAATGTTGAATCACATATCGATGAAAGTTCCCGCTAATTCCCGAACTATCACAAATTAGTCTTTCTATAATTAAATAAATCAATTTAGTTTATGGACTATTAAAAAATCAAATGATGTTAAAGTGTAAATTAAAGCTTTTTAACCAAATAATATTTTTAAAAAAATTAATTATGAAAATGGTATGAGAAATAGGTTAATTACAAAAATAAGCATTTGTTATAATGTTATGCGAGTGTTACCTGACATATTGGCGGTACTAAACTGAAATGTGATGATCTAAAATATTTAGAGACCCGATATGTAAATTTCTCATTTAAATTGGCTGCTGGAAAAGCTTTACCACCAAACTTTAAATAGGGTAAATTTTAAATTTCTTCATAAATCCTCCTTGTTTATTATTTTCTTTTATTCCCTTCAACACCAAAGATAGAAAGGTCTCTTACCAATTAGTCCAAAAAGTATTTTTGTAAAAAAGCCAATTCCAACTGAAAATAAATTTTATTTATTTTTCAAAATAACTTTTTGTTCAAATTATATCTCACATAACAATTAATGACATTGATAGTAGTTTTCTTTTGCTCACATTATATTTGAAAACTATAAATTTAACTAATAATTACAATGTATACATAATAAGATTTTTCTAAAACTTTTATAATTATAATTTTATATTGTGCCCATAAATAAAATTGATAATAAGAATAATTATAATTTTATTATCAATTTGATTTACGAGACATGGTATAAAATTATAAATATAAAAGCTTTAGAAAATTCTTATTATGTATAAATTATAATTATTAGTTAAATTTATATTTTCCCAATATAATGTGAGCAAAAGAAAACTACTATCAATGTCGTTAATTATTATGTCGATATAATATGAACAAAAAAATTATTTTTCGAAAAATAAATAAAATTTATTTTCAATTGGAATCGGCTTTTTTACAAAAATACTTTTTGCTAAAAAAAACATTTTGGACTAATTAGTAAGAGGCCTCTTTATTTTGGTGTTGAAGGGGAATAGAAAGAAAATAATAAACAATGAAGGTTTATAAAGCACTTAACCCTATTTAAGGTTTGGTGCCGACACATTGTCAGGCGACACCTTTGGGAAATTTACATGTCAGGTTCCTGAATATTTTAGGTCATCACATTTCAGTCTGATGCCGCTAATATGTTAGATGGCACCAACAAAATACTGAAGCAAATCCCTATTTTCATAATTAATTTGTTTCCATACCATTTTCGTAATTAATTTTTTATATATTATTTGGGTAAAAAAGTCGTACATTAAACATTTATTATTTAAAAAATGACTGTTGAAACCATTTTTGAAAACGAGGATCGACTAGAGTTTTGAAAACGAAAATAAAAATGGGAGTCACCACAGATCTTTATTAGGTGTGATCGAATCACCTTTGTTTTAATAAAACGTTTAGTTTACTAAAACAGTGTTTTTGATCTATGAAATTTGAGAAAATGGGTTCGGGAGTCGATTACGTGCGAGGAAGGATTAGCACCCTCGTCACGCCCAAAATTGGTACCGAATTGATGATTAATGTCTTAACGTCGAAAGTTGAAAATTTGAACAAATTAAAAATACTATCATTTTTCATTAATGTTAATTTCACTAAAAACTTGAATGAATTGGAATAAACATTAAAATCATCTCATCTCGAGGTAATAAAATGCCACATCCAGTGAGTTAGGACACGGCACCCCGAATCCATGAGAATAAAGCCCGCCTTTTATTTAAAAGCACGTGTATTTTAATTTTAAAAGAATACTCGATTGTTTAGATTAAATGCGAAAAGCTAAAATCCAGTAAGTTAGGGCACGATCTCTCGAATTTCTAAATACGGAATATTGTCATTTTTAGGAATTGTTATCTCGAGGTAACAAAATGTCACATCCAATAAGTTAGGGCACAACACTTTGAACTCTCGAGAATAAGCTTTTTATTTTAAACTTGCATTTTTTTATTTTAAAAGGATATTCCGTTATTTAGGCTAAACGAGAAAAATCGAAACCCAGTAAGTTAGGGCACGATTTTCTTGAATTTCTAAAACGCGAAATATTACCTTATTTTGAAAATTTTCTTTTTTGGATAATAGCAAATGCAACATGTAGAGGCATACATTTATTTTGTTTGGAGTAAAATAAAACAAATTATTGAATAAATGTAACGAGACTAGATTCATGAGGTGATGATATAGAATAAGAACATAGTGATGAGCCTAGAACAATGATACATGAACTCAACATTATACGAGGATAAAAATAAACAAATAAATAAATGAACAATATAAAAATAGAAAAATAGTGAGTAAACAAATAAATAAAATAAAGTAACTTAAACAAATAAATAAATAAATAAAATAAAATAAAGAAATAATAAATAATTAAACAATTGAATAAATAAACGAATAAATAAAAGGGTTAAAGTATAAAGGACTTAATCATCATCAAAATAAAATTAAGAGGTATAAACTGAAAATAATAAAAGCTGACGAGGACCAGAATGCAATGGGCTGAAACTGACGAGGACCTAATGGGAAAATATCGCTGGTCCTTATGAGCTGCGTTTCAACTAGCAAAGGCCGCGGATTAAATTAAAAGCAAAATAAAATTAAAGGGGCAAATTTAAAGAAAATTTAGGATCAAATTAAAAGGCGTGTAAAGGAGTGAGGACTAAATGGGAAATTATCTCTATCCTTCTAAACGTGCAACATTAATAAGGACTAAATTGAAATTGAAATAAAATTCACGGGGCAAATGTAAAATAAAAGAAAAACCAAATTGAAGCAATGGAAAAATGCAGGAGGACCACGAGCACAAATATCCCATTTTACCCAAAACACGCGAATCTTGGCTTACTGGGTCGGGTTCAGGTTGACCTCCTAAAACGACGTCGTTTTGGCATCTGGGGAGACTTTATGGAGACGGTGTCGTTTAGTTGCTATATTTAAGCCCAAAAATTTTTTTAAGCCTCATTTCTGTCCTTCAGTTCTTAAAAAACCTTTAAAAAAAATTCTCATCTCTCTCAATCTCTCCTCTCTTTCGGCCTCACACCCAAATCCGACCAAGGTTCCATCATCGGACCACTATGGTCGGTGACCGGAAGGTAAGAAATGGGCCCCTTTTTTAACCCTTTCGAAAAGGAAACCGAAGGCAAGGCCTTCCTAGCCTTAAAAATCGAAAGGGAGGAAGCCTCTTAATCGTTCCTCAAGCCAACTTCGATGACGAAGGGGGAGATTCCGATGACGGAGGCGCGGTACGAATCCAATAATTTCTCCTCTTTTTATTATTATTTTTGTTTGTAAAAATTTAAAGGAAAAATAAAAAAAATAAAAGAGTAATAGCATATAAAGAATAAAAACTAAAAAATGGAAAATCACCTAAAATTTTCTTTTAATTCTGATGTTCGTATTTTGTTTTTTGAATTCAGAATCGAAGAAGAAAAAATACAAGATGCAGATATGGCATTTATAGCCAGATTACAAGACTTCTCAATTTTATTTTTGTTTCTTTGTTATTGTCGTTTTTCTTTTGTTTTAGTTGTTTGGGTTCTTGTGGTTGCAGGTGACGTGAGAGGCAGAGGCGTGCTAGTGGCGGTCGTTAGAGGCTAGGGGCGGCATACCTAGGGGGCTAGAGTTTCTTGGAAGAGTTTAGGATAGTGGGCTAGGGTTTGTTTTTTTTTTTTTTTTGGTTTGGGCTTTAAGGTTAAATGTTATAAAATGGGATCGGGAAAAATTGGCTATTATAGTTGCCCTTCTTTGATCATTGTCGTGTAACGAGAATGGAGCAAAGACTTCAAAATAGCCAATTTTGCCTGGTCTTGCTGAGTCTCGGCACTTCTTTTCTTCTTCTTCAAGTAGCCTCGCTCTAACCCACTACAACTTCAGGAGTATAGGAATTGGTGCTTCAAATTCACTCCACTGCAACTTTAGAGAAACGAGAATCGTAACTCTAACCTGCTTCATTGCAACTTCAGGAGGATAAGGTTTGTGGCTTCAATCTACTCTCCTGCTCCACTGCAACTCCGGGAGATAAGGTTAATGACTTCATCTACTCTACTGTAACTTCAGAGAGATGAGATTTATTATCTTCAGTCTGCTCCACTGTAACTTCAGGGAGAAAAGATTTGTAGCTTTGATCTATTCCGTTGGAATTTGAGGAGATAAGAATTCAGAGAGAAGAGATTCGTAACCTCAATCTTCTCTGCTGAAACTTTAAAGAAATAAAGATTGATCCTCAATATAAACTCAGGGAGAAGGGATTTGTAACCTCAACCTACTCTACTAGAACTTCGAGGAGATAAGAATTTAGGGAGAAGAGATTCATAACCTCAATCTTCTCAGCTGAAACTTCAAGAAAATAAGGATTGATCCTCAATATAAACTCAGGGAGAAAGGATTTGTAGCCTCAACCTACTCCGCTGGAACTTCAAGGAGAGAAGAATTCAGAGAGAAGAGATTCGTAACCTCAATATTCTCTGTTGAAACTTCAAAGAAATAAGGATTGATCCTCAATGTAAACTCAAGGAAAAGGAATTTGTAGCCTCAACCTTCTCACTGAAACTTTGAGGAAAGAAGAATTCAGAGAGAAGAGATTCGTAACCTCAATTTTCTCTGCTGAAACTTCAA
Organism: Gossypium rotundifolium; assembly: GCA_025506655.1. NCBI lineage: Eukaryota > Viridiplantae > Streptophyta > Magnoliopsida > Malvales > Malvaceae > Gossypium > Gossypium rotundifolium. Next base: position 97,601,982 of record CP106730.1, read on the forward strand.
ACAAATAAGGATTGATCCTCAATGTAAACTTAGGGAGAAAGGATTTGTAGCCTCAACCTACTCCACTGGAACTTTGAGGAGAGAAGAATTCAGGGAGAAGAGATTTGTAACCTCAATCTTCTCTACTAAAACTTCAAAGAAATAAGGGTTGATCCTCAATGTAATCTCAGGGAGAAGGGATTTGTAGCCTCAATCTACTCCACTGGAACTTCGAGGAGAGAAGAATTTAGAGAGAAGATATTCGTAACCTCAATCTTCTCTGCTGAAACTCCAAAGAAATAAGGATTGATCCTTCATATAAACTCAGGGAGAAGGGATTTGTAGCCTCAACCTACTCCACTGGAACTTAGAGGATATAAGAATTGTGGCTTTTGATCTATTTCACTATTGCTTAGTGAGATAAGATCTGCAATCTTCAGCCTACTCTACTGCTGCTTAGGAAGATAGAATTGGTCATCCTTGATCTGCTCCACTATTGTTATCTCGAGGGAGCAAAATCTAAAATCTTCGATATTGCTATACCGTTTTCTAGGAAACCTGTCTTGTAGAATTAGTTTTATGTGCTTATCCTTGTGCTTGTGTAAATGATTAGGATGCTATGATCGGATTGACTCAAATGCTCCTGACTACATGTGTTATGAATGATATGAATGCATAAATGTCATGAAAATAATTCCTTTTCAAATGTTTAAGGTGTCATTATTATTCATCAAGGCTTCATCCCTAACGTATTAGGTTGTCTTCTTGCTTGGCTAGTGATCGTCTAAAATTGTCAAGTTTTAAAATTTATAAAGAGAATGATCGAACTTGAAAACTAACTCTGACAATGACTTAAGGCAAGTGCACATATCGAACAGTAGTATAGTTTAGGAAAGACCGGATTGTCGAACCCAAAGGAATTAAAAGTACTAATACTCACTTTCTTTCTATTATTTAGCCTAAATATGAAGTGATTGATTGATTAAACTAAAAACTAACTGACTACTAAGTTAAAGACGCAAAGACAAAAAGAACAAATTGAAGAAATAACTTTTAAAAAAACTCAGTTGATCACGACGATACCTTAGAAGGAATCCACCTAGACTTCACTTGTTATTTAACACTGAACCAGACAATTTATTCACTTAGCTTGATCCATAAGACTCCCTAGTTTATATTAAACCCTCTCTCGAGGCGAATAACGTCTAACCCTAGGTTGATTAATTAAAATCTCTTTCTAATTAAAACCCTAGAATCACATTAACTCGATCTATGGACTCCCATATTAGGTTTCACCCTAATCCGGCAAAATCTCCTCACCCTATCTCTAGGCGTGCGACAACTCCGCTTAATTATGCTAGATCTACTCTTAAGCAGGGACTTTTGCTCCACCACCTAAGCACATTCAACTTGAATCAATATCCCAGAAATATCAACACAAGAATTAAGCACACATAATTAAGAACAAACTAAGTATTATCATATAGTTCAGAAAACAATAACAAGATTCATCTAGGTTTCATCCCCTTCAGGTATCTGAAGGGTTTAGTTCATAATGATAAAAGAAACCATCTCAAGAGAAAAGATAAAACAAAACATAAGAAATCCCTAAAACCCCATGAAGGAATTAAATGAGAGATCCGTCGTCTTGAGTATATTTCGGCGTTTTGAGATGGATCAATTGGCTATCTTCGAGTGATTCCCACGAATCTGGCCTTCTAACTTGGCTCTTTGGCCTACCTGACTGCCTAACTGACCGCCTTTTCTCAGGTTACACTTAGGGTGTTTATGTAGACTTTTGAAATACTTTACTTGGCCCTAAGTATCCTAATTCAAGTATAATTCCTACTCGAGTGTTTGAATAGACTTTGGAATGTGTTTCTTTGCCTCAAAATATCCAAATCGAGTAAAATTTCTCTTTTCTATGACAGGGGCACGGCTATGGCATACGCCCGTGTAAATCGACTTCAGGCCGTGTTTCGGGTTTGTTGATTGAGGCACGACCGTATAAATCATGGTTAGGTCATGTTGTTGTTAATTGATGAGGCACGACCATGTGGCTTGAAGTTCATGCCGTGTTGATTTCACTTTGGCCTAAATTGGCCTGTTTTAAGGCCGTTTCTTGTTCTTTTCATCCTCGGGTACTTTCCTGAGTATAAAATATGAAAAGAAATGATTAAGAGCACCTTTTACATAAATCAAGGGCTAAATAATCCAAAAGCATGCTAAATATGGGGTTAAAATATATTACTTTTACGGTTTATCAGCTGGTATTTTGACAGCAAACCCGTAGAAATGATCATACTTCACTCAACTAGTTTGCCCTACTATAACTTCAAAGTTCACCATGGTACCTTTGGGACCGAGGGCTTGTACCATCTTCAAACCATCTTACCGTGATTCAGGGGGATAAAACTTTTCCAATCCATCACACCTCCATTCAGAGGTATAGATTTGTATTCTCTTCAATCAATCTCATCGCCATTCAAGGGTAGAGAACTTGTTTCATTTTCAATCCATACCATTATAATTCAGGGGTAGAAGACTTGTATCATTTTTCATCCATCCCACCATAACTCAAGGGTAGAGGACTGTAACTTGTTCAATAAACTGATCACTCCTTGAGAAATCCGCCCAAATGTGTATTCAGAATATCATTCTTCTTGAGAATGATTCCCCTCTCACGCTTGAGTTGATATTGCTCTCTTTCATCAAGATTGTATTACTGATGTAATATCTTGTCATTTTGTTCAATCACCATTTTTGACAAAACCCGAAGAGATAACCTTAATTTGGACTCAAATATTTCCAACCCTTAAGCTTAGTGAATTCTAAACAATAATCATGTTTTAGGTTCTTGTATTATTTAGAAGTTCCCAGAGTAATATGCGAAACTCCTTTTGTGAAAGTGTCATTAATCCACTAATCGTTATTCCAATGCAAAATGCTTGAAAAAGATCGTAACAATGGACAAGAAGGAAATTAATTAGGAGCATAGCTCGAAACAAATAAGTTAAACAAAGATAGAAAATGCAATCAAGAAGGAAATTTATTGGTAGTGTATAAAATAAGCAAATTCAGAATGGGTAAGGCGGAAGCTAGGTGCCCCAAATATCGCAGCCTGAGCTTCTCTGTTCAAACTTCTTGAGGACTATTTTAAGCTCAATATGTGTTTAGGGATCCAGAGTACTTTGTTGATGCCCCAAGACGTAGCATACTTCTTCATTGTTAATTCAGGCATAGCAAGACTGCTGCATGCCCCACTTTTGATCAAAATTTGAGTCGTCTTTTCTAATTTTCAACTCAAATCCCCTTTGGTCTCAAAGCGCCCTTTGTGGGTTTTTGCCTTGGCCTCTCTTTTTTTTTTTCCTCTTTTTTTTCTTTTGATTTTTTGTGTGTGTTTTTTTGTCGGTATTCTTTCTTTCTTTTTCTCTCTTTTGTTCTGATGACTATCGACTTTGTAATATTGGCCTACGAAGCTACTTACACCCTCTTAGCGAAATAATTAATGCCTGCTAGTAGCTTCCGACAAGATCGTTCCAATAAACTCCATACCCTACATAGATAAGGCCATAGAGATATCCTATGAAGAGATGAAGGAGGCAGAGGGATCTTGTCTCCATAAATTTGGCACTTACGGTATTTCTTGGTATAACTGATGCGATCCCCTTCCATGGTGGACCAGTAGTATCTAAACCTTATGATTTGCCTGGCCATTGTAAAGCCATTAGCATGTATTCCTTTTCTAAGATTTCTTTAGCCTATACGATCAAGTGAAAACATCTTTGAATTCTTGGAATAACTCAATAATGTCTCGCTTTGTCTCTGTAGCGATACGGGCTCCGATCTTCACCTCTTTCTCTTCTCCTAGGCTCATAATGATGCTTTGTAAGGTAGGATCTATTTTCATCTCATTCTACCATCATTAACAAATCAGGAGATAGGTTACAATCTCTATCGTCTCCAAAGTCCTAAGATTCCTCTAGACACATATCTTGCTCAAAAGTAGATTCTAAGTCAGTAGCAGAGCCTCTCATGTCATTGATATCTAGGGACCCATTGTGGGTACTAAGGTAAATTCTAAAGAATAAATGATTCCAAGAATGGTTATTTGTATGGTATGATCATGAATAAAGAATGAAAGAATATTTGAATAGAAATCCAAAGTACAAAAGAATCTATAAATAGAAAGAATGGAAAAATATTTGCTCAAAAAGATGCATTTTATTGAAATAGAGATTCTGGATGCAAACCTAATTCACAAAAGGACTCTTATTGCCTCTAGGCTTAAAGAAACAAGCGCGTTCCGAACATTACTCTGAGTAAGCTTTAAAAATACATGAATCTCTTCCACAATCCTATTGTTTAAAACACTCCCAAACATGCAAGGGCTTGGAAACTTTGATTCCTAGGTTCACTATTCAGATACGTCATTAATGTTTAAATTTCCCAGTATCAGGTTTTGCACTAGAGCCCTAAACTTGATGTACTCCTGATCTCATGCCCCATTCATTATGGTACAATATTTATCCCTTTAATAGCATGGTTGGGTAACAGATTTTCTGCACCAGAGGGATTACCAAATTTTATAACTCCTATTTTGATGAATCTTTCAACCAGCTTCTTGAAAGCAATGCAATTTTCTATTGAATTTCCTATAATCCTGGCATGGTACTCATATTGAGCATTTGATTCATACCATTTGGGGTATGAAAGTTGTATTGGTTTCAGGCAAAAACGGGCTACAACAGGATTGACTCGATCATCACCAGGACCCATCGAAGTTCAGCAGTACCGAGGTATCAGTCTGATATTAGAATCCGATAATGATAGGTACCCCTTGCAGATGTACATCTGGTTGGGTCTGAACACTTATTGGTGTGCAACCGGAGGGATAAATGAAGTCTTCCTTATCATCCTCACTGTTGACTACTGGGCCTTTCTTCTTTTCAAGCCCTTCAGCTGATAATTGGGTTAATTGGCCCATCACATTCCTTTGGAATTCTAACATTTGATTTCGCATATCTTGTTGAGTTCTGAAAAATTGGTCTTGCATCTGTATTTACATTTGCTCTATTCTCTCCAACATTTGTTCCATGTTTTCCAGGCTAACTGAAATAATTTTACCTAATTAGGGTCCTTTTGTGAAAATTTAATGCAAATGATGCAATGTAATGTAGATGCATGGAATGAATGCAAAAGAAAGAAAGGTGTTAATTCTGAATTCAATTCCATTAGAACAACTTTTCTAGAAAATAAATTTCTTTACGTAAAACAGATTACATATGTGGCCTTGCCCTCATACTCTTGGTGAAGTCATCGATCTTCTCCTTCATATCAGGACGCTATGGTCGAATCTTACTAATTTTCCCAAAGATGTCTCTATCGTCTCCTTTTTAGCTTGATCCATGTCGCGACCCATTGCTCACTTATCCCAGCAATGCTCATTAACTCATTTTAAAAGAGTTGAGACGTGACGGCTCTCGAATAATCCTTATTGGCTTGAATCCTCGGGCAATGAAACAAAGTCTTGTTTTCCTCCACGGACTATCAGTCTTCTTTCATTGTGTTTACTTGGACCCTATTCGGACGGCCGTACTATATTCCACTATATCAATAAGTTCATTTTCCTATGACAAGCTCTTCTATTTAGCAATCGAATATGAATCAACACCTTTTTCTAAGATGATGCGATGCAATACAATGCAATCATAAACAAAACAAAACACGTTAGCACAAGAAAAATAAATAACAAAATAGATTACTTAAATGGGTGACCACTAGGGTTTAGCGCGGTTCTACCTAAGGTGGGCTCTTAAAGCTTACTATATGCGGTTCGGTTCTAAAGTAAGGGTACCTGAACCAGCAGATTCCTCGATCTTCACCTATTATAGGTTCATATAGACCGAGTTCAGTTCAGGGGGATACATTTCCCTATGGCCATGCGGAGATGAAAATCTCACGAAGACATAGGTACGGATATATCCCGAAGCAGTCCACTAGCCCATGCGGAGGTGAAAACCTCACGAAGGCATAGTTTCTCACTCCCACTTAAAAGGGTAAGATCGATCGATCATGTGATGCAATGTGCAAAAGATACCAAAACTTAAACCAACACTGCAATTATAAACCACAATGATGAATATCGTAACAAATGCGGATGAAATGTAACAGAAGGATAGTACATTTAGACCAAATTTTCAAATTTTGACAAAAAGACAAAATAATCAACTCGTGGCTTGACTCTCTTATTTTGTTCCCCAATGGAGTCGCCAAGCTGTCGAAACCATTTTTGAAAACGAGGATCGACTAGGGTTTTGAAAATGAAAATAAAAACGGAAGTCGCCATCGATCTTTATTAGGTGTGATCGAATCACCTTTGTTTTAATAAAACGTTTAGTTTACTAAAACAGTGTTTTTGGTCTACAGAATTTGAGAAAACGGGTTCGGGAGTTGGTTACATGCAAGGAAAGATTAGCACCCTCGTCACGCCCAAAATTGGTACCGAATTGATTAATTAATGTCTAAACGTCGAAAGTTGAAATTTTGAACAAATTAAAAATACGATCATTTTTCATTAATGTTAATTTCACTAAAAACTTGAATGAATTGGAATAAATAATAAAGACCATCTCATCTCGAGGCAATGAAATGCCACATCCAGTAAGTTAGGACACCGCACCCCGAATCCATGAGAATAAGCCCGCCTTTTATTTAAAAGCACGTGTATTTTAATTTTAAAAGAATACTCGATTATTTAGATTAAACGCGAAAAACCAAAACCCAGTAAGTTAGGGCACGATCTCTCAAATTTCTAAATACGAAATATTGTCATTTTTAGGAATTCTTATCTCGAGGTAACAAAATGTCACATCCAATAAGTTAGGGCACAAAACTTTGAACTCTCGAGAATAAGCTTTTTGTTTTAAACTTGTATTTTTTTGTTTTAAAATGATAGTCCGTTATTTAGGCTAAACGAGAAAAATCGAAACCCAATAAGTTAGGGCATGATTTTCTCGAATTTCTAAAACGCAAAATATTGCCTTATTTTAAAAATTTTTGTTTTTTGGATAATAGCAAATGCAACATGTAGAGGCATACATTTATTTTGTTTGGAGTAAAATAAAACAAATTATTGAATAAATGTAGCGAGGCTAGATTCATGAGGCGATGATATAGAATAAGAACATAGTGATGAGCCTAGAACAATGATACATGAACTCAACATTATACGAGGATAAAAATAAACAAATAAATAAATGAACAATATAAAAATAGCAAAAATAGTGAGTAAACAAATAAATAAAATAAAGAAACTTGAACAATTAAATAAATAAATAAAATAAAATAAAGAAATAATAAATAATTAAACAATTGAATAAATAAACGAATAAATAAAAGGGTTAAAGTATAAAAGACTTAATCATCATCAAAATAAAATTAATAGGTATAAACTGAAAATAATAAAAGCTGACGAGGACCAGAATGCAATGAAATTTAAACCGACGAGGACCTAATGGGAAAATATCCTCGGTCCTTATATGCTGCATTTCACTAGCAAAGGTCATGGATTAAATTAAAAGCAAAATAAAATTAAAGGGGCAAATTTAAAGAAAATTTAGGATCAAATTAAAAGGCTTGTAAAGGAGTGAGGACTAAATGAGAAATTATCCCTGTCCTTCTAAACGCGCAGCATTAATAAGGACTAAATTGAAATTGAAATAAAATTCAAGGGGCAAATGTAAAATAAAAGAAAAACCATATTGAAGCAATGGAAAAATGCGGGAGGACCACGGGCTCAAATATCTCATTTTACCCGAAACACGCAGATCCTGGCTTACTGGGTCGGGTTCAGGTCGGCCTCCCCAAAACGACGCCATTTTGGCGTCTGGGGAGACCTTATGGAAACGGCGTCGTTTAGTTGTCATATTTAAGTCCAAAATATTTTTTTAAACCTCATTTGGGCTTTTACCTAAATAATACAAAAATAAAATTAATAAGCGAAATGGTATGCCCTTAAGATTATTTACCAAAATGGTATAGTTTTATTGGTGCTTTGTCAAATTAATGACAATGAAAATATAATTATTTAAAATATTTAGGGACCTATTATGTAATTTTTCTATTTAGAGTATCTTTGGAGAAAAAAGAAAGGGTGCCGCTGACGGTGTGGCGGCACCAAACTTAAAATATGGTTAATTGCCTTGTAAGTCTTCCTTATTTATTATTTTCTTTTTATTCTCTTTCAACTCATTATATTATTTTAAACAAGCCGTTAACCTATTTTTGTAGTTAAATCGGCCCTTAACTTATAATTTTTACTCATAAAAGCCCTTTATTTTAATATTAAAGTAAATATATTTTACCCAAAATAAAGCTATTTAAAAAATATAAACTAATTCATATTTTATGTTGATGTGAATAGTTTATTAAATAAAAAATTAAAATTTATTGAGAGTGATTATATATATGATATTCTTAACTAATCTTTTGAAAATTTTGATCACTTTTTAGATTTTATGTTGATGTTAAAGTGTATATAATTTTATTGCATCAACAAAAATTAAGATAAGAGCTTGAAATTCAAAATATATTTACTTTGATATTAAAATAAAGGACTTTTATGAGTAAAAATTATAAGTTAAGTGCCTATTTAACTACAAAAATAGGTTAAGGGCTTGTTTAAAAACAATATAGTGAGTCAAGGAGAATAAAAATAATAAATAAGGAGGGCTTACAAGGTAATTAGCCATATTTTAAGTTTGGTGCCGCCACCTTGTCAAGCAAGCACCCTTTCTTTTTCTCCAAAGAATACTCTAAATAGAAAAATTACATAATGTGTCCCTAAATATTTTAAATAATTATACAATCAGTGTAACCAATTTGACAAAGCGGCACCAATAAAACTATACCATTTTGGTAAATAATCTTAAGGCATACCATTTCATTATTAATTTTATTTTTGTATTATTTAGGTAAAAACCTCATTTCATCCTTGATTTTTAAAAACCTAAAAAAAAATTCTCATCTCTTTCAATCTCTCCTCTCTTTCCGGCCTCACACCCAAATCTGGCCAAGGTTCCGTCGTCGGACCACTATGGTCGGCGACCGAAAGGTAATAAATGGGCCCTTTTTTTAACCCTTTCGAAAAGAAAACCGAAGGCAATGCCTTCCTAGCCTTAAAAACTGAAAGGGAGGAAGCCTCTTAACCGTTCCTCAAGCCGACTTTGACCACAAAGGGGGAGATTCCGGCGACGGAGGCGCGGTACGAATCCGGTTAGTTCTCCTCTTTTTATTATTATTTTTGTTTGTAAAAATTTAAAGGAAAAATAAAAAAAATTAAAAATAAAAGAGTAACATTATATAAAGAATAAAAACTAAAAAACGAAAAATCACCTAAAATTTCTTTTATTTCTGATGTTCGTATTTTGTTTTTTGAATTCGGAATGAAGAAGAAAAAAAATACAAGATGCAGATATGGCCTTTATAGCCAAATTATAAGCCTTCTCAGTTCTGTTTTTTTGTTTCTTTGTTATTGTCGTTTTTCTTTTGTTTTGGTTGTTTGGCTTCTTGTGGTTGCAGGTGACGTGAGAGGCAGAGGCATGCTATTGGCGGTCATCAGAGGCTAGGGGCGGCACACCTACGGGGCTAGGGTTTCTTGGAAGAGTTTAGATTAGTAGGCTAGGGTTTTTTTTTTTGTTTGGGCTTTAGGGTTAAATGTTGTAAAATGGGCCTGGGCAAAAATTGGCTATTATAATAACATGATTTTTTTTTATTTGCAGTCCAACTCCAAGTAAAAGATTTCACTTGTAAACAATAAAAACTGTTAAAATATTAACTATATGTTAAAAAATTTGGTGCATTGTGTTGTGACGGTAATAAAAGTAATCAAATTAGTTTCTTTATTATTCAATATGGATCAATTTATTTCATGTACTATTAAAAAGAATAAAAAGGGTCAAATTATGACAAAGATAATATTTACTATCTTAAAATGACATGAAAAATATATTTTTTCATTTGCAATTCAACTCAAACAAAATGTTTCACTTGATTATCTGGTAAACAATGAACAATATTTTTAAAGAGTAAATGTTAACTCTATTAAAATTTGATCTTATTTTATTCTTTTAATAATAAAGAGACTAAATTGATCTATTTAATAGTAAATGGGTCTCTTTTAACTCCATTCCTATAATAGAGAGATTTCACCATAGCAAATAAATAAAAAAAAGTCTCCATATTTTTATTTTTTATTGCTAAAACAAGAGATAGTAATAGTACATCTCAATAAATAAACAAAACATGAGACAATTAATAATTTCGTGTCTAAAAAAAAAAACATGAAACTAATAGATCAATCTCGAGCAAACTCAATTTTGATGCCACCAATCTTAGCTAAACCCTTACCAAATTTAGGCACCAAAGTGACCACAACACCATCATCATCCTCAGCATCCAATTCCTCCAGCAAATCCGTCAACCCTAACCTCAAAAATGTCGCCATTTTCTTCCCATGCTTATGTTTATGCGGCACGTTGACGAAACTCCCCGCGAATTCGGTGTTGTCTGGTCCGATCACCGTGTCATCTTCATTGTTAATGTACACATCAAATTTCACCACTTGATGTCGGTCGAATTCGATGTTCTCAATCACCAACACCTCCTCTTCTTCTTCCTTTTCTTTTCTACTCCTTGATTTCTTCGGCCTCGCAACTTCGAGGCTGACGATATCGTCTAAAACGAGAGGGAACTTTACATTTCTTACAACCTTTTTCTTTGTCTCCGCCGCATTGGCAACTCCCAAAGCTCTTTTCACTTTACTTATAACCCTTTTAGGTGTTGGTTTGGTTTTTAGCCAAGGGATTTCGACGTTTTGATACTCGTATCGTAATTTCTTAGTGTCAAGGCAATCACGAACCTTAACACGTACAAGATTAGCATTTTCATCGTAGAAAAGAAAAGCCGAATCTAACCAATCCGAGTCGGTGAAATCGGTTCGTTTCCCTCCCAATGTCTTCCAAACTGACCACATCCGGTCCACATTCGAGTGATGAGCATAGAAAATAGGGTCTCTCCCGGCCGAATAAAAGTTCCCCATGTTCTCAAAATTCGGTTGCGTGTTGTCACCGCACCAAATGTGGACTGGTCCGTGAGGGATGTTCTCAAGGGAACCGGCACCGGGGTCCGGTTCCTCCCCAGCACGATAAGCATTCCCTAGGAAAAGTTTAGCAGTTTTCCCATTAGACACCATTTGCCTATACATGACGTTGAGGTTACTCGATATCTGATCTTTACTTGACAAGGTTTCGTCAACGCCGTTGTAATCGAGATCGAGGAGGGTCGGCGGTTTATGACTGGCGTTACGAAGCTTATCGTAGAGGGGAGAATTAGGGTTTGCATAAATAGCAGGCATTTGCATGCCGGCCGGAGAATCCCAATTCCAAAATGGCATTGCAAAAGTTGGATCATCAATCAATTTCCCCAATATTTTTTCAAAGAAATAAAGATAAAATCTATGAAAGGGGAAAAACAGCCATGAATTATGAACTTGAAGATCAAGATCAGGGAACCCTAATTGATGATAAGCTCCATCACAATAAGCACAATGAACATTTGCTTGTTGCATGAAACTTCGTGGATCACTAGCAGGGAGAGCTTTCATTAGCTCAATGGCCTTGGAAAATTTAGCCAAGTAATCATCATTAACTAAATGAGCAGCTGGCCGAGTTCGTAATGGGGCATTCGAAGAAGGGAGGACGAAATCCACGATCTTCGTCGACGGCGGTGGGCAACAATTGATGTTTGCAGCACCGGTAGGCAGGTCCGGTCGACCACAATGAGTGAAGTCCGGGCCGGTGACCGGCTTCGCGAATGCTAACGAATCGTTAAGCGAGGATACGCCGTAAAGACCTCCAAGGCCAAGGAGAATGTCTCTTCTATCAAACTTGTTTTGATCATCACCATTTGTGGCTTTGCATGACACTGGTTTGGATATGAAGTTTGGCTTTCGTTTACCGGGTATTGAAAGTTGGGAAGTTTTTGGAAGGAAAGAAGTGGTGGTGCCGCCGCCGCCGGATATGGCCACCGATGGTGGTAAAAGAGAAGCCATACTTTGGTCTAATGACAAATGTGATCTATGAAGTATGAACATGAAAGGGAGGTTTTATAATGCATAAAATTAGACTTTATGGTAATGCACGTCAGAGAATTTCCATTCTTTGACAAATGCTAAAGACAATTTACAATATGCACGCATCCACTATGTTGTATATTTTATACTTTTATCTGATTTTTATTAAAATTTTGGATCATATTTGCTCGATTTGAAATAATATTTAAAATTATTCATAGTCCCTCTCTAACCTATAAATAAAAAAATAATGTGCTTCAACACACTCAAACTCACGTCCTCCTATATTGACAATAATACTCATATCAACTGAACTAAAATTTTAGTATATATTAATCCATTGTCAACCATTCATGTTTTCTAACTAATGTCAATTTGGGAATATTGTTTTTTTAATGGAAAGCCTAAATATTGTAATATTTTTGACATATGATAATAACAATTTGAGGTGATTAGTTGAAACTTAATGAAGAAGATTAGTTACACCTAATCCATTACGTCTTTCCCTGTTGGGGACAGGATTTGTTCTTTCTTTTAATATTGCATTGCTTTTCATATTTTATCGATGTTCAAATGTGGCTGTTTACTTTTCAAATTTAAAATATAAATTTAATTATAAATACAGTTTAAATTTTTATTTTGAGAATTTTTTGTTATAATTATTAATTAAATGATTATTTTATTTTAAAACGTTACACCGTGAATTTAACAAAAAAATTAAGGATAAATTTTAAAATATACATGAACTTTAATTTGGTACAATTTTACTTATGAAATTTTGATTTTGATTCAAATGTACGTACTTAAAAAAATAAATACATTGATATATGTATATATATATATATATAAGATAAATATAATTATTTTTGTATGCAATATGTAAATGTAAAATGATGCTATATCCATAATTGTGTTAGTGGCTAGTGAAAATTAAAATTAAAATTTCATGTATATAATTGTACAAAATCAAAGTTCAAGTATAACATTATAGTTTTGAGATTTGTCTCAAATTTTGACAGTGTTAGCAATTAGATCTAAATTTTGAAATATACAAAATTAAAGGACTAAAATTTTAAAATAAAAGTTCAAATATAAAATGAATTCAGTAGTATATTTTAACCTATTGACAACTAATGTGATCATGTTAGGTTTTGCTTTAAATAGCTCATGTAAGTAATAAATTTATTTTTTGAAGTGAGATTTGTTTTTCGTCAGCAATTTATTCTTTTGTACTTAATCATCTACTTTGTTCTTTGGATGTGATATAAAAATAATTAAGATAAAGAATTGATATGTTTGTTTAATAAATACTATAATTTATTCTTATAGTTAAAAATAATATTTTATATATTAATTTTATTTTGAAAAAAATAGTTGTAACGCCTCAAAATTTTAAGAATTTAATTGTGAGACTTTGTAGTAATTAATTTATGTATCGGTGGTTCTGTGCTCTGTTTTTGTGTTTAAGGTTTGGAGTTCGAGTCGCATTTTTTAAAAGTTTTGTTGTTTTTGAATTCAACCCATAAGCACGCGCTAACCACTTACGTTCGATTCATTGTGAAATTATGACAAGAATGAGCTTGCTAATTCACTGGTTAAGCATTTATTTATGTTCTACCTTGTTTCAAGTTTGAATCCCATTGTATATGTTATGAAAATCTTTGTCATTTGCCAGAAATCTGTTTGAAAATTCAGGAATTAATTTTAACTATAGTTTCTTCTTCTTCCTTTTCATTTTTTTTATTTTTGTTCTTCTTCGTTTCGTTTTTGTATTTTTTGTTGTTAACCGAAAGTGGTGAGGGGATACGGGATTAACAGAAGTTCTGTTGTTAGTCACTGGTCAAAAGGCTGTCAGTAAGTAACTGTCAATGCTAGCATCTTCACGAATTTTCTTTCGTTTTGTAGATTATTTGGAACGGAGGATTTTTGTGAGTTTCAAGAATCTTTTCTAAACAAGTGTGTATTTACTTAGCGGGCAGGGTTATTAACAACAAGGAATAGCAACAAGACAATCTTTGTTATTGTTGCTAAAGTTTCGATAAGTTTAGGATATCTAAAGGTTTCGTGTCGAAACTTTCGACGTAAGTATTAAGTGAGTAATCGGAAAGTTTTGTTGATTAATTGGCTAAATTGTTTTAATGAATGCTTGTTTTAGGCCTCGAGGATCTTTAGGATTGTTGTTACTCAGAAATCTTTCCAGGTGTGTAACGAAAACCTTAGTTTTGCAAGTTTTGGTCACCGAAAATGGTGGCTGTCAATGCCACACGTCCAGGCACACAGGCTTGTGGCTAGGCTATGTGAGCCACACGGGTGTGTGTTTAGACCATGTGTGGCCATGTTAGAGCAGGGTTCACACAGACAAGGGACAGGCGTGTGCCCAGGCCGTGTAACTCACTATTTGAGGTACAAAAGCCACACACGCAGGGACATGGGTGTGTATACAAGCCGTGTGAGCCACACGGGTAAGGACAGGCGTGTGTCTAGGCCGTGTAACTTACTGTTTAAGCTTTGGAACCACGGGCCAGATACACGGACGTGTTACCAAGCCGTGTGGTATGTGATTGGAGTCGGAACCTATTTTTGAGGGCGAAAATGTTATCTAACACAGACACTAGCTTCTTTAATGTACAAATAATGGAAACTGATGATATTAGAACTGTCCGATACTCTGAGATTGATCTGTGAATAACTTGGATATAAATACACTGTAATGCTTATTCTATTGTTGATCTATCTTATTGATTGTGAAATGATTGGGAATGAATGTATACATGACACTGGTACCTATATTGTAACATCCTGAAATTGGGCCTAAGAGAATTGAGCCCAATGGGCCTTGAACGTAGTAGCATTTAATTTTTTTGGAGAATAAGAGATCGGCTTAAATGCAAGTTGGACTAATTAGATAAGTGAGTTTGAAAGGTTAGGGGGCTTCTATGAAGTCCCGGGTTCAAGTTAGGCCTTAGGAAAAAAATTAGTTTTAGGTGAAAAAAACCTTGGAGGTTGGCAGGTAGGCCTTAAGAATAAAATGTGGAGGAAAATGACACAAGTGGAGTGTGTGGTGTAGTGGCAAAGTGACGCCACTTAAGGACAAGGGAATGACGCCACAAGGAAGGAAGGAGGTCCAAGGTTCTAGTTGTAGCGTTTGCATTCCTTTTAGATTATTTTTATTAAATGAATTTAGACATTGGCCATAGGGTTATATTTAGTTGCGCATGGTTTAAGACACAATGAGCTAGTTGGTAAAGTGGCTAGCAGCGTGGATTATGTTACAAGGGAGCCTGGGTTCGAATCTCATAAGAAGCAAGGGAGTATTTATTTTACTGGATTGACTAGAAGAGTTTCATTGAATTTAAACTCTCTTGACGGAGGATCCCACATCGGAAAGATACAAAGAAGGAAGGTGAAGAGCTAGCTATATAAAGAGCATTCCGGAGGAGAGTTAAGATACCTTGGTGGGCGTTTGGGCACGAGTGGTCGCAGTGGTTTAACACAGACTCTATCGGTGTGTAACTCTCTACTCTAGTTGTAGCGGCAAATCTTAGAAGTCTTGGATCACGGTAATAGTAGTTACACGAGCGTGCATGGCTGCGTGTGGGGCTTCACGCGATAGTTGAGGCCATCAATAGTATTCTTATGGGTTGAAATGCTTGCAATGCGATGGGTCAAGTGGGCCCAATCCGCCGTGGGCTCAATTGGAATAAATTGTATGATGATATAGTATATAGTGAACTAGACTAGGTGGAACCCATATCGTGGCTAGATTTGTGTTAGGTGGGCCACACGAGCGTGTGGGCTGAATGGGCCAAAATCGGGTTTTAGGCTCAATAGTCTAATGACTAAAGAAAATGGTAATGAGTCACTCGGGGTAACATTAGACCTTCGGGAGGCCATTGCAGTCCAAAATTACGAAAATACCCTTAGTGAGTAAATTACAAAAATGCCCTTAATGGGTAAATTATGAAAATACCCTTGGTAGGTAAATTACGAAAATACCCTTGGTGGGTAAATTACGAAAATACCGTTGGTAGGTAAATTACAAAAATACCCTTGGTGGGTAAATTACGAAAATATCCTTGGTAGGTAAATTATGAAAATACCCTTGATGTGTAAATTACGAAAATACCCTTGGTAGGTAAATTACGAAAATACCCTTGGTAGGTAAATTACGAAAATACCCGTGGTAGGTAAATTACAAAAATACCCTTGGTGGGTAAATTACGAAAATACCCTTGGTAGGTAAAATTACTGTTATACCCTTAGAGGTTGGTTAGCTTGATTATGTTGTATATTATTATTCTGATTATGATGGTAATTCGTTTCATCGTTATCTTTGATATATAATTTCAATACATGTCATCGCATACACAATTATTATGACTAATGAACATTGCATGAAAGCGGGTATGATGATAGGAGGGAAGGATGATTTAGGCTGTCACGGTGATTTTGACCACAGGTTGGTTGGCCCCGCTTTCCTTATTATTTGTGACTAGTCTCGATGGTTTTGACCACGGTGGTTTTGACTACACGGATATTATTTGTGACTACGGTCACCGAGTGGTTTTGACCACATGGATTATTGTGACTCGTCGGTGGTTTGGTACCACGTTGGGTTGGCCCCACATGTTAATTACGGATTGTCATCGGTGGTTTTGACCACACGGTGGGTTGGCCCCACCATATGATTTGTGACTACGGTCACCAAAGTGGTTTTGACCACACTTATATGATTTGTGACTACGGTCACGATGGTTTTGACCACCGGTGATATTGACCACACGGGGTAGACACAGGAGTTCGGTTGGTTAGGTTGGGTTTACATGATTTGCATATTGACATATCAAATGTGTAAGTGCCTTGTTATTATCGGGATGGGGATTTACACACTGAGTCTCGGTGACTTACCCCTTTCCCTTACATTTGCAGATGATGCATAGATCGCAGATGTAGAGCCGGTGGACTCGAGGTGGCCATGCACTATGTTTTTGGTTTTATTTCAATTACTATTTTGGGTTAATTTACTTTTAAATTTGGTTTGTTATGTAATAAGGCATTAGGTATTTTATTTGGTTTCACTTTCAATTTGGTTACTACTTATTATTAAATAATCAATATGGGATTTTCCTAAAATGATAATAAACCTGTTTCTTATTCAAAATTACTTAAACTCGATTTCTCACAACAACTATAAAGAATACTGAGCTTTTAACGACGCATACGCTTTTTAGACATTCCTTCCATGTGACATGCCGATCCGATTAAATAACGTTTAGGCTGGGTTTGGGGTGTTACATGTATTCCGCATTGGCATGGGTTGGGATATTTTGAGGGAGGAAGAAATCTATTATGAAATCGTGGCTATGCCACCAGGAGTATTCATTTGGTTCTGGCGCTTGTCGCATACTGTATTAGTAGCTAAGCTACTTTTCTATAAAAGTGTCAACAAACACTACGTGGTGTGTAGGGTTGGTTAGGCATTGAATGTCCTTAATGGTGTGTTGGGATGGCCAAAGAAAGTGTGTAGGCAGGGGCGAAGCTAGAACAATTTTTTAGGGGGGCCGGATGAATTTTTAATTTTTTATAGTTTATATCTGTAAGACCCAAATTTTGCCCGGGCCGTCAAAAACCTAAACCTGACCCAAACAAATTAAACCAACCCAAATTAAGCCCAAACCAGACCCAAACTAAGCAAATCAGCCTAATACAGACCCAATAAAATCCAACCAAACCCAAAGCCCAACAATGCAGCCCAAATTAGAAAAAACAAAAAGAACTAAACCCTAGGTGCGCCGCACCTAGGGTCTTCTGACCCCTGTCTTCTGATCAGCCGCCATTGGCCATCGCACGTCAGCAGATCCCCCGCGCATGCCACCACGCCTCCACGCCTCTGGCACCACCTGCAAAACCAAGACCAACGCACAACAAAACAAAGAAGAAAAGGACAAACAGAGAAAATAAATAACAAAGAAACAAAAATAGAAATCAAAAGTCTTGTAATCTGGCTATAAAAGCCATATCAACATCTTGTATTTTTCTTCTTCGGTTTCGAATTCAAAAAAAAGGAGAAAATACGACCATCAGAAATAAAAAAAATAGAATAGAAGCTTTAAGGTTGATTTTGATCTTTCCGTTTTTATTTTCTATTATTATTTACTGCTATTGTTTATTTATTTTTTATTTTAAAACTTTTACAAACGAAAATATTAAAAAGAAAAGGAAGGAAAATATACTTGATTTGGTTCACATTCCCGTCGTCGGAGATCCCTTCTCCATTGTCGGAATCGGGCTTAAACGCGGGCTAGAAACCCGTTTCTTTCGGTCTCTTGGGTTGAGAAGGCTCGGCCTTCGAACGTGTTCTGAAACGGGGGGCTAGAAAGGCCGCCTTGCGCAATGCAGGCCATCGGCCACAGCGGTTGTGCTGCCAATCGCCGATTGAACCCACGTTGGCCAAAGAAAAGTCGAGAGAAATGGGGGGTTTTGAAAAAAAATTTTGTAAAGCAATGAAAAAATGAATTTAAAAAAAAATTTGATTTAAATAAATAAGTGAAACGGCACCGTTTGAAAAAGAGGAGACCCGCGCTTCAACCCGACCCATGTACTGGGTCCGCGTGTTTATGCTTTAAAGGGCAATTTACGCATACGGTCCCTCCATCTTTGCTGCATCGTTCAATCGACCCAGTTTCATTTTCCCTTTAATTATATTTGCTACTTATAATTTTATTCCTATTTCGATTTAACCCTTTTAATATATTACTTATTTACTCATGCCATTATTTTATGCGTGAAACTATTTTATTTTATTTATTTTGGTTTATTTTAAACACCTCCCTAGATTATTATTTTAAAGATTTTATTTCATTATATTTTGGTTTATTTCAAACACCTCCTATATTATTTTTTTCATATACATATGTTATTTATATTATGTTTCATTTTATATATATTATCAATTCGGATCAACACGTTTTGGTTAAATTATTTTGTATATTATGTATTTAAATTTCTTATTGCAAAATATATATTTTTTGAACTCGTTTATTTGGTATTATATTTGTTTGTAATTTGCTTTAAATTTCTTTTGGAATTGTTTTTAATTCATAAGATTTTGAATATTATCGTTAGCATTTGCATAATGTTGATGTGAGACCATTGTTATTGTGCATATCTTAATGTGTTCTTTCATATGAAATTATTTGATTTTTATAACATCATTGCCATGTATTATTATTATATGCTCATTACTACATTTTTATTTCATGTCCTCGCATTGTGAATTAAACCCCGATGTAGTTATCCAATATAGATCATTTTATCTTACTTCGAACAAAATAATGCATGCCGTTTAGTATTGTACTAGTTACTATCTAAAAAGAAAAATCTTCAAAAACAAAGGCAATATTTCGCGTTTTGTGAATTCAAGAAATCGTGCCCTAACTTACGGGGCTTCGGTTTCTTGTTAAACCCAAATAGCTAAATATCCTTTTAAATGTCAAAATATTAAATTTTGAAAAATTTAAAGGCGAACTTGTTCTTGAGGGTTTAAATGTCACATCCTAACTTACAGGACGTGACATTCTGTTATCTTGGGACGAATTAGCCGTTGAAGCTCATTTCAATTCAATTCAAGCATTTTTAAAAAAAAATGAACATTGATAAAAAAGGATCGTATTTTAGAAAAATCATTTCGAATTTTCAATTTTGACATTTAGACATTAATTAATTGATTAGGTACCAATTTTGAGCGTATCGAGGGTGCTAATCTTTCATCGTACGTAATCGACTCTTGAACCCATTTTTGTATTTCGTGGACCAAAAAATCGTCGTTTTAGTAAATTTAAATTTTATTAAAATGATTGAATTACGAGGTGACCCGATCACACCTCAACAAAAAGGATTGGTGGCGACTCCCATTTTTATTTTTAAATAAAAAGTCGACCCTCTTGTCAAAAATAGTTTCGACAGCTTGGCGACTTCACTAGAGAAAAATAAGAGAGTCAAGCCAAAAATCGATTAATTTTTGTCTTTTTGTCAAAATTTGAAAATCTGGTTTTAAATTACGATTATTTCATTGCATGTTATTCTTTACTTTCATGGTTTTCTTCATAATATGCTTGCTCTAGTGATTTAAATCTTTTGATGTATCTTTGCATATCGCATCATATCAATTGGTCAATTTTGCCCTCTTAAGTAAAAGTGAGAAACTATTCCTTCGTGAGGTCTTCACCTCCGTATGATATAGTGGATTGCTTTCGGGATACATCAGTACCTGCATCTTTGTGATATTTTCATCTCCGTATAGCCGTAGGGAAATGTATTCCCCTGAACTGAACTCGGTCCACATGAGCCTATCAAGGAATCTGTCGGTTTAGGTACCCTTACTTTAGAACCAAACCACATATAATGAGCCCTAAGAGCCTATCCTAGGTAGAACCACTTCAAACCCTAGTGGTTACCCGAATAGGTGCTTGATTATTTCTTGTTTGATTTAAGTTCTTTTTTTGTACATAATACTAATTTGTTGTGTTTTCCTGTTATTGCATGGCATTTCATCATAAAAAGGTGTTGATTCACGTTCGGTTACTAGATAGAAAAGCTTACTATAGAAAAAGGGTTTCTTGATAGAGTGAAGGATAATGCGGCCGTCCGAATATGGTCCGAGAGGATACAGTGAGAGAAAGGAAATAGCTCTGATCGAGGGATATGAATTAGAGTTGTGGGACTTCACCGCATCAGTGTGACTCAGAATAACCTGCAAGAATTAAAGGAGATATAGGACTCATGGGGTGACGAGATCAAGCAACTATTTTACTATAACTACGGTGACTTACCCTATCTACTCGATATAAAGTTGGATAAGCATTTATTTCGAGCCCTCGCTCAGTTTTGGAATCCCGCCTACAGTTGCTTCACTTTTGGGGGAGTTGATTTGGTACCTATCGTAGAAGAGTACATGGCCTTACTTCGTTGCTCGAGAATTAAAGCTGACAAAGCCTATTCTAGAGCTGCTAGCGTCTCGACCTTTGTAAAGAAACTAATGAATATCACGGGGAAAAGTGAGTAGTGGGTTGCAAGTCAGATTAAGCAAAAGGGAGACAGTAAGTGTATTCCTTGGAAGAACTTGGGAGATCTAATTCTAGCATATCTAGATATGAAAAAGAGGGTTGATGTTTTCGCTTTAAGCATCTACGGTTTGGTCATCTTTCCCAAGACATTAGGACATGTAGATGAAACAGTCTCAGACCTATTCGATAGACTTGATAAATGGGTCACACCCGTCCCTGCGATCTTAGCCAAAACTTTTAGATCATTGAATGCTTGCCGGAGAGCGGGCGAGGGGAGGTTCATAGGATGTGCGCTACTTTTGCTATTGTGGTTCCATAGCCACTTTTGGAAGGTAGAAAAAGTCTCATATTGAGTTTTTTCCGAGAACTATTCTCCGTTGAAGGAATTAGTGGCTACACCGAGGCGGGACGACCTTTCTAAAGAGAAATGAATAGTAATTTTCCAAAATTTACAAGTTAACGATGTCGAATGGAAAGCTCCATGGATGATCCCTGATGAGATCTTGCATCGGTGTAGAGACTTTGACCGGGTCCCTCTACTTGGGATATGGAAAGTCGTTGGATACGCTCCACTACTCATGATGAGGCAGTATCGATTGAGGCAGTTCATACCTGCGACTCAAGGGTTAGCTCAGTGCGAGTTTTCATACAAGGGCGATAATTATAAGAAGAGAGTTCGTGAGATATCGAATGCGTAGAATCAAACCCGTAGAATGAAAGGACTCACCACAGAACCAATGACGACCCCGAGTATGACTGGTGGTGGGGTAAAAGAATCAACGACAATATCTAAATGCCAAGTCAAGGAAACTCTCGGCCAATAGAGGAACAATTACAAGTAATCTCGTCTGAATTAAAGTTCATCAAGCAAGATTTTGAGAAAATGAGTTAGGAATTGGGAAAGAAAATAGAGCAGTTAGAAGAAGAAAAGATGCAGTTAGGATTAGACGTTGACATATACAATCTCGAGGCCTAGAAATTGAGGAAAAAAATAAGGCCGAAGAAGATTTGGATAGTTTGAAAACAGACTACAAAAAGCTGCGTATGGCAATAAGAACTGCTGGTTTGGGCAAGACATCAGAGCAGTGGCGGCAGGAAATTAAGAAAGAAAAGACTAGAGCCAATCAGTGGGAGAAGAAGTTCCAAGATGCTCGAGCACGGGAGAACGCTTTAAAAAGGAGCTTGTTGGAGAGCCAAAGCGAAAAAGAGAGGCTAAGAGCTCAAGTTGCAGAGCTAGAAAAGTCACTACATCAGCACCGTAGTCACAACTCAATAATTGAATTAAGAGCCAGCCAAAACAAGATTAATGAGCTGAAAGGAATAATAGAAGACCTCGAGACTGCACTGCGAAACGGTGAACTTCGAGTTAAACTTCTTGAAGCAAACAATGAACATTGGCAAGAGCAGCTCCACCACTCTCAAGATTAGATCAGAGATAAATATTATATCATGGGCGAAGCAGTGGCTCAAGTGTTAGAGGTTGCTGACCATTTGTAAAACCTAGCCGTTCAGGCTGATGTGCTAAGCGTAAAATATGAGTCTGAATCGAACAGGGCCGAGAGTTAGCTTGGCTTTTTAGGAAAGTCAAAGCCTTGGGTATTAGGGCAATGTCGTATATGTAAATATCCACTTTGTGTAAAGAAATTTATTTTCTAGTAAAGTTGATCTAATAGAATCAACGCATCTTTTTTGCATTCATTTCATTCATCAGTATTACATTTCATCATATGCATTAAGTTTCATAATAAAACCCTAATTAATTAAAATTATGATAGTTACCCTAAAAACCAACGAAAATCCACTAACTAAATATCATTACGGTACCTGTCGCAAGACGAAAGTGATGGATCAAAGAATGAAAAGATTAGAATAAATGCAAAGGGATATACAAGATTAATTGCAAGCACAGATGCAAGAGCAATTAGCCAAAATACAACAAGACATGATGGAACAAATGCAAGAATCCCAAAATAGCATGATGAGTCAGTTGGCACAGTTGTTGGTTAGAGAATGTGAAAAAGGGAAAAGCACTTTTGTTAATTTAGGGAATGATAATGAGGACCTTCTCTATCTTTCAGGTTTTACCCCAACAAACATCCCACCACAACCAGATAGGGTACCTGTTA
Source organism: Gossypium rotundifolium (assembly GCA_025506655.1). Taxonomy (NCBI): domain Eukaryota; kingdom Viridiplantae; phylum Streptophyta; class Magnoliopsida; order Malvales; family Malvaceae; genus Gossypium; species Gossypium rotundifolium. The sequence goes on from CP106730.1 coordinate 97,625,285, forward strand.
CCATCAGACCCAATATCAGGCTGGTGCTTTGGTACCGATGAACTTTCCAATAGGCTCGAGCTCTAATCCGGAGATAATCCAACTAATCTCGTTGTCCCTGACCTCGATGATATAGCAGACAATAGAAAGCGAGAGTAGATATGTCAAAACAACTTGAAGATCGGTGTAGATGGCTAGAAGAGAAGTTTAAAGCAATGGAGAACGTAGACTACCATAGTAGGGTTAATGCTAAGGACTTGAGCTTGGTCCCAGAACTAGTACTCCCACCAAAGTTCAAGACACTAGAGTTTGAGAAATATAATGGGACTAGCTGCCCTGAAGCTTACATTACGATATTCTATCGGAAGATGTCAAGATACGTCAATAATGATCAGCTATTAATTCACTACTTTCAAGACAGTTTGATCGGATCTGCGGCCAAGTGGTACGACCAGCTAAGCCGTGCTCAAATTAATTCATGGAAGGATTTGGCACGGACTTTTATGAAACAATTTGGCCACGTGACGGACATAACACCAAAAAAAATTACCTTGTAAAATATGGAGAAGAAGCCGAGTGAGAGTTTCAAACAGTATGCCCAGAGGTGGAGAGAGGTAGCGACACAAGTCCAGCCCCCTCTTCTAGAGAAGGAAACGACTATGCTTTTTATCAACATTCTAAAGGCTCCATTTATCAACCACATGCTGGGAAGAACTACAAAGAGCTTTTCAGACATAGTGATATTTGGAGAGATGATAGAAAACACAATTAGGAGCGAAAAAATAGACACGGGGGAAAGCGCCAAGAGATCGAGCCGAGAAAGAAGGAAAACAAGATGAACAATGTGAGCATGTACAACAAGGGCTATTCAAAACCCATTATTGTAAGCCAGCCAAGGACGTTAACTACTAGCCATCAAGGCCCCCCGAGGCAGGAATTCAATACAAGGCCAAATACGGAAAGACTCCTGCTTACGCCCATCCCAATGACATATAGGAAGCTGTACCAGAGTCTATTCGACGCACATATGGTATCCCCATTCTACATAAAACCCATGCAACCCCCATTCCTAAAATGGTATGACACAAACGCCTAGTGTGAGTACCATGCGGGATAACGGGACACTCGATTTAGAACTGTACTGCGTTTAAAAAGTTGATCAAAAGATTCATCAAAATGAGTATCTTAAAGTTCGATGACCCATCAGGACCTAATGTAGCAGGGAATCCGTTACCCAATCATTTTGATAAAGGGGTAAACGCGATAATCGAGAACACAGGAAGAGAATCAAGAAGAATATTGCGAAAGTAAATACCCCATTGAAATGGGTTTTGAAACAAATGATAAACAGGGGATCAATCATCCAGGATTTGAAAGAGATACCAAAAGAGATAAGGAGTTACTGTGAGTTCCATGCAGAAGAAGGCCATGAAGTCCAAGAGTGTGTCAAATTTAAAGCTTTGGTGCAAAGTCTAATGGATAACAAAGAGTTGGTTTTCTTTGAAGAGGTCTAAGGCCGAAAGGAATGTTGGGAAATCTAAACATTAACATCGTATCCGAATAGGGAGCCAGAGAAGAGAATTCATCAGGCATCTTCCCTTACATACTTCGGAGTGTTTTGAACAATGGGACTGAGGAAAAGAGCCCTGTATCTTTTAGACCCAAATTCGGAGTAATGTCCAGAACACATTTACTGCTCTAAGCCTAGGAGCAATAAGAATCTTTTTGTGAAATAGGCTTATGTTCAACATCTATATTTTCAATGAAAATTCATTTTTGTGTCTCATTTTGAGCAAATATTCTTTTATTCCCTTTATTTCATTCATGTGCATACCACATAAATAATTATTCTTAGATTCATTTGTCCTTTGAATATTCTTTCGTACCTACAACAGGTCCCTAGATATCAACGAAATGAGCCACAATGCTACTGACTCAGAGTCTAGTTTTGAGCAAGATATGTGTCTAGAGGGATCTCAAGACTTTGAAGATGACCGAGACTATAGATCATTTCTTAATTTGTTAAGGATGGTAGGATAAGATGAGAAACAGATCCCACCTTACAAAGATTAAGTAGAATCGATGACTTTCTCTATATGGAGCATGGATCGCAATGGGCCAATCATACCAAAAGCTTCTGGCAAGCATCGATTCACCTCTGTGGTCGTCGATTACTTAACCAAGTGGGTGGAAGCTACTTCATACGCCGATGTCACAAAGTTGACAGTCAGCAAATTCTATGTCGGTATAGAATCCCAAAAGAAGATCATATCTGACGATGCATTAAATTTGAACAACAGCGCGACATCAAAAGTTTGTAGTTTGTTCAAAATTAAACATTGTATCGACCCAAAATAAACTGTAAAAAAAAGAGATCGCCGGGAAAAAGATTGAGACTCATGAAAATTAGCATCTGTGTTTGTCGAACGGCTATTAGGACCCTCATCGGGGCAACATTTTTCTTATTGATTTATGAAATAAATGCAGTTTTACCCATTGAAGTCAAGATTCATTCTCTCTGAGTTTTATCAGAGTTGAAGTCGGATGAAGCAGAATGGATCAAATCCCAATATAATTAGCTGAATTTGATCAAACAATAGAGGTTAAGGGCCATCCTCATGGTCAATTGTACCGAAAGTGAATGATGCGGGCCTATAACAAGAAAGTTCGCCCTAAAGAATTCCATGAAGGAGACCTGGTTTTGGAAAGGATCCTTCCCATACAAAAGGACTTCTAAGAAAAATAGATGCCTAACTGGGAAGGACCGTATGTGGTAAAGAAGGCCTTCTCTAGAAAGGTGTTGATTTTGACCGAGAGGGATAACCAGGACTTGCCTAATCTTATGAGTCCAAATCAAGAAATATTTCAAAAAAAAAAAAAAGGCCAAGGCAAAAACCCGCAAAGGGCGCTTTACGACCAAAAGGGTTTTGAATTGAAAACCGTAAAGGGCAATTCAAATAAAAGTGAGGCATACAGTAGTCTTGTTATTCCTGAATTAACAATAAAAAAGTATGCTACAGCTTGGGGCATCGACAAAGTACTCGAATCCCCTAAACACAGATTGAGCTCAAAATGATATTCAAGAAGTTGGTACAGAGAAGCTTAAGCTACGATATCTGGGGCACCTAGATATCTATTTTACCCATTTTAAATTTGCTATCTTTGATTACCTTATTCTTTTCAAGATACGTCCCTATAAATTTCCTTCTTAATTGTATTTGCTATCCTTGATTAACTTACTTGCTTCGAGGTATGCTCCTAATTAATTTCTTTTTACCCATTATTTTTCAAGTATTTTGAATTTAAATAACAATTAATGGACTAATAATACTTTCACAAAAGAAGTTCTGCATATTACTCTGGAAGCTTCTAAATAGTACGAGAACTTGAAACAAGATTATTGTTTAGAACTCACCAAAACTAAGGGTTGAAAAGGAGTCTAATTTGAGACTACCTGTTAAGATTTTTTGTCAAAATTATCAGTTGAATAAAAAGACAAGATATTGCATTGATGATATAACCTCGACAAATAATGAGTAACCGAAGCATTAAAATGAGATTATTCTCAAAGAAATTCGACATTCATATACATCTGGTCATGACACCTAGGGAATGGAAGGTGTAGCAGACCAAATTGATTGAATAAGTTACAAATTATATACCTTTGAGTCGCAGTGGGATGGATTGAAGATGACACAGATCCTATACCCCCTGAATTGTAGTGAGAGGGTCTGAAGATGGTATAAGCCTTAAAGTCCCAGAGGTACCATGGAATATACCTTAAAGTTACATTGGGGCGAGTCATTTTGAGCAAAATATGATTGTTTCTTTGAGTTTTTTTAGCAAAGGTACCAGCTGAGCGAGATAGCAGCGTAATATGCCAGCAATAAAACTCTGATAGACAACGAGAAGTGACAACCCTAGGCATTAAAAAGGGGATCATTTCATTTTGCATTCATACATCATCATTCAAAGCACGTCTAACTAGGAGCATTTCGATCATGGCATCCTAATCATTCGGCATAAGCGCAGATCCATTCTACAGATTATGTCATCTAGAGGACGATGTAGAAGATAGATCGAAGATACTAGCCTTGCCTCCCTGAGTTTACAGCGAAGCAGACTAAAAACAATAGATCTTGTCTCCCTAAGTAGTAGTAGAGCAGATCGAAGACGGTGAATCTTATCTCCATGAAGCAGCGGAGTGGATTTAAGTCATCAGTTTTATTTTCCTAAAACGGCTGTGGAGTAGATTGAAGATTACAGATTTTGTCTCCCTAAGAAGTGGTGGAGTAGATCGAAGACGGTGAATCTTATCTCCATAAAGCAACGGAGTAGATTTAAGCCATCAGTCCTATCTCCCTGAAGCGATAGTGGAGTAGACTGAAGATTACAGATCTTGTCTCCTTAAGTAGTAGTGGAGCAAATCGAAAACGATGAATCTTATCTCCATGAAGCAGCGGAGTAGATTTAAGCCACCAACCTCGTCTCCTTGAAGATACAGCGGAGCAGGTTGAAATTACCAGTTTTTATTTCCTTATTTCAGTAGAGAAGATCAAAGCTACAAATATCTTTTCCCTGAATTTTTATCCCTTTGAGGTTCTAACGGAGTAGGTCAAAGCTACAAATCCCTTCTCCCTGAAATCCTCATTTCTTTAAAGTTTCAGTAGAGAAGATCGAAGCTACAAATCTCTTCTCTCTGAATTCTTATATCCTTGAAGTTTCAATAGAGAAGATCGAAGCTACAAATCTATTCTCTTTAAATTCTTGTCTCGTTGAAACTTCAGTGGAGTAGGTCGAAGCTACAAACCCCTTCTCCCTGAAATAACATTGAGGATCAATTCTCATCTCCTTGAAGTTCCAGCGGAGTAGGTCAAAGCTACAAATCCCTTCCCCCTGAAATTACATTGGAGCCACAATTCTTACTTCTTTGACTTTCCAGCGGAGTAGATTGAAGCTACAAATCTCTTCTCTCTGAAATTATATTGGAGTGAATAAATCCATAAACCTCATTTCCCTGAATTGGCAGCGGAATAGATTGAAGTTACGATTCTTTTTTCCCTAAAGTCGCAATGGAATAGATTATGGCTACAAATCACTATCTTATCTCTCTCTAGAGGCAGTAGAGCAGATCAAAACAAACATTATCTCCCCGAAGTTGCAGTGGAGTAGGTTGAAATTACAAGTCTTATCTCCCTGAAGTTGCAGTGGAACAGATTGAAGCTATAAATCACAGATCTTATCTCTCTCTAGAGGCAGTAGAGTAAATCAAAACAAACCTTATCTCCCTGAAGATGCAGCGGAGCAGACTGAGGATAGCGAATCTTGTTTTCCTGAAGTTGCAGCAGAACAGATTTAAGCTGTGAATTACAAGTACTCTACCTCTGAAGTTGTGGCAGGTGTGATCGAAGTTGTCATGGCAAATCTTTTTTCCCTGAAGTTGCAATGGAACAGATTAAAGCTATAAATTACGGCGATCTTATCTTCTTGAAGTTGCAGTGAAGCAGATCGAAACCCCCAGCCTTATCTTCCTGAAGTTGCAGAGAAGTAGGTTGAAATTTCCAATTTTTATTTCCTCGAAGTTCCAGCGGAGTAAGTCGAGGCTACAAATCTCTTCTCCCTAAAATTACGTTCGAGCGAATTGAAGCACCAATTCCTATATTTCTGAAGTTGCAGTGGGTCAAAGCGAGGTTACTTGAAGAAGAAGAAAAGAAGCACCGAGACTCAGCAAGAATGGGCAAAATTGGTAATTTTAAAGTCTTTGCTCTATTCTCGTTACACGACAACGAGTAAAGAGGGGCAGCTGTAAGACCCAAATTTTACTTGGACCCATCATAAAACTAAACCTGACCCAAAAAAATTAAACCAACCCAAATTAAGCCCAAACCAGACCCAAACTAAGCAAATCAGCCTAATACAGACCCAATAAAATCCAACCAAACCCGAAGCCCAACAATGCACCCAAATCAGAAAAAACAAAAAAAACTAAACCCTAGGTGCGACGCACCTAGGGTCTTCTGACCCCTGTCTTCTGATCAGCCGCCATTGGCCACCGCACGTCAGCAGATCCCCCGTGCATGCCACCACTCCTTCACGCCTCTGGCACCACCTGCAAAACCAAGACCAACGCGTAACAAAACAAAGAAGAAAAAGACAAACAGAGAAAACAAATAACAAAGAAATAAAAAATAGAAATCAGAAGTCTTGTAATCTGGCTATAAAAGTCATATCAACATCTTGTATTTTTCTTCTTCGGTTCCGAATTCAAAAAAAAGAAGAAAAAATACGAACATCAGAAATCAAAAAAATAGAATAGAACCTTTAAGGTTGATTTCGATCTTTCCGTTTTTATTTTCTATTATTATTTTGACTATTGTTTATTTATTTTTTATTTTAAAACTTTTACAAACGAAAATATTAAAAGAAAAAGAAAATATACCGATTCGTTCACATTCTGCTGTCGTCTGAGATCCCTTCTCCATTGTCGAAATCGGGCTTAAACGCGGGCTAGGAACCTGTTTCTTTCTGTCTCTCAGGTTGAGAAGGCTCGGCCTTCGAACGTGCTCTAAAACAGGGGGCTAGAAAGGCTGTCTTGAGCAACGCCGGCCACCGGCGATGGCGGTTGTGCGGCCAATCGCCGATCGAACCCACGCTGGCTAAAGAAAAGGTCAAGAGAAATTGGAGGTTTTTGAAATTTTTTTTTTTGTAAAGCACTGAAAAAATGAATGTAAAATTTTTTTTTTGATTTAAATAAATAAGTGAAACGGCACCGTTTGAAGAAGAGGAGACCTGCGCGTCAACCCGACCCATGTACTGGGTCCGCGTATTTATGCTTTAAAGGGCAATTTACGCACACGGTCCCTCCATCTTTCTTTGCATCGCTCAATCGAGCCCAGTTTCATTTTCCTTTAATTATATTTGCTACTTATAATTTTATTCCTATCTTGATTTAACTCATTAATATATTACTTATTTACTCATGCCATTATTTTATGCATGAAACTATTTTATTTTATTTATTTTGGTTTATTTCAAACACCTCCTATATTATTATTTTAAAGATTTTATTTCATTATATTTTAGATTATTTCAAACACCTCCCTATATTATTATTTTTTATATACATATGTTATTTCTATTATGTTTCATTTTATATTATCAATTCGGATCAACACGTTTTGATTAAATTATTTTGTATATTATGTATTTAAATTTCCTATTGCAAAATTTTTTTTGAACTTGTTTATGTGGTATTATGTTTGTTTGTAATTTGCTTTACTTTCTTTTGGAATTGTTTTAATTCATAAGATTTTGAATATTATCATTAGCATTTGCATAATGTTGATGTGAGACCATTGCTATTGTGCATATCTTAATGTGTTCTTTCATATGAAGTTATTTGTTTTTATAACATCATTGCCATGTATTTATCCAATATAGATCGTTTTATCTTACTTCGAACAAAATAATGCATGCCGTTTAGTATTGTACTAGTTATTATCTAAAAAGAAAAATCTTCAAAAAGAAAGGCAATATTTCGTGTTCTGGGAATTCGAGAAATCTTGTCCTAACTTGCGGAGTTTCGGTTTCTTGTTAAACCCAAATAGCTAAATATCCTTTTAAATTTAAAAACATTAAATTTCAAAAAATTTAAAGGGAACTTGTTCTCGAGGGTTCAAATGTCACATCCTAACTTACGGGACGTGGCATTCTGTTATCTCGGGACGAATTGGCCCTTGAAGCTCGTTTCAATTCAATTCAAGCATTTTTTTAAAAAAAATGAACATTGATAAAAAAGGATCATATTTTAAAAAAATCATTTCGAATTTTCAATTTTCGACATTGAAACATTAATTAATCGATTAGGTACCAATTTTGGGTGTATCGAGAATGCTAATCCTTCCTCGTGAGTAACCGACTCCCGAACCCGTTTTCTGTATTTCGTGGACCAAAAAATCGTCATTTTAGTAAATTTAAATTTTATTAAAATGATTGAATTACGAGGTGACCGGATCACACCTCATCAAAAAGATTGGTGGTGACTCCCATTTTTATTTTTAAATAAAAAGTCGACCCTCTTGTCAAAAATGGTTTCGACAATATCTTTTGTAGCGACGTAAAATTTTAGTACCGGCGCTAATTGAGAAAATTATTGAACATTTGAAAGCAGAGTTTCGATTTTATTAAAAAGGAGTCGCCACCGATCTTTTTTCTAGGTGTGATCGACACCTAATAAATCCTCTTTTTAAAGAAAAATATTTTTTGAATTTTCTTAAAAAGAGGCGAGTTTAGGTCACGCCAAAATTCCGCACACAAATAGGGTTCTAAGTCGATTACACGCGAGAAATGTATTAGCACCTCGCGACGCCGAAATTGGTATCTCGTTAAACGATATTGTCTTAATTTTCAAAAATACAAGTTCAATTTAATATTTAATGGTGATCTAATTGAAACATAAGAATTTTTTTTGAAAACACGAAAATTCTGAAAATTCGAAATTTTTGCAGCACGAAATTTTTTGAAAACACGAAGACTTTTGAAAACGAGGATTTTTGAAAACACAAAAATTCTGAAAATTCAAAATTTTTGTAATGCGAATTTTTTTGGAAACAAGAAAATTTTAAAATTGGAGAAAATTTTTTGAGACCCGAGAATTTTTTTTAAAACACAAAAAATTTTTGAAATCTGAAAATTTTTGAAAACACGAAATTTTTGAAAATACGAAAACTTTGAAAACACTAGAATTTTTTTGAAACACGAAATTTTTTTCGAAAACACGGTGAAAACACGGAAATTTTAAAACACGAGAATTTTTTTAACACTATTTTTTTGATAAATTACATATTAAAGTATTATACAATATAAAATGATATTTTGATAATTTACAAATAACCACAAAATAAGCACGAAATTTTTAAAATACGGAAACTTTGAAAACACGAGAATTTTTTTAAACACTGAATTTTTTTGAAAACACGAATTTTTTTAAAAACACGGAAATTTTGAAAACACGGAAATTTTGAAATACTAGAATTTTTGAAAACATGGAATTTTTTTTTGAAAACGAGAATATATATATTTTTAAACACGGAAATTTTGAAAAGACGAAAAAAATTTTAAACACGAAATTTTTGATAAATTACATATTGAAGTATTATAAAATTTAAAATAACCACAAAAATTAAACATTTTATTTTAAAACTCAAATTTTTGATGTTTTTATTTTTAAAAATGCGTCTGTATTTAACATTTAATCGATGATATTCACCCAACATAGCGATGAAATCAACGACTAATGTTAAATCGATTCGTTTTTATTTATTAAAATTATTAAAATTAAAATAAAATATAATATAATAAAAATGCTAAAATATTAATAATATTAAAACAAGGTATTATTAAAATATAAGAATTAAATTAAAAGCGGGTAAAAAATTTACCAAACGCCCAAAATTACTACCGATCGAATGATTTACATGACTCGGGCTCCTTTTTTTTTTTTTTTTCTTTTGTCTTTTCTTTTTTTTTTTTTTTTTTTTTTCTTTTCTTTCTTTTTTCTTTTTCCTTTTCTTTGTTCTCGCCTTTGGGCTCATCGGATTTGGACCTGGTCGCTATTAATGGGCTTTGTTGGGCTATTTTTTTTTGGCTACTCTTTTTAATTTGGGCTATTTTTTTTTCAAAAGGGTCGGGTTGTTAGTCGGATTGGGTTGACGAGTAGGGTCAGTTGACCCGTCTGTAAAATAAAAAAAATTCTTTTTCTTTCTTTTTTCTTTCTTTTCTTCTTCTTCTTCTTCTTCTTCTTCAAGAACGCCATTGCGTCGACGTCGTCACCTCTTCTCACGGTGATGCCTCTCTCTTCTCTTCTTCTTCTTCTTCTTCCTTCTTCTTTCCTCTCTTTTTCTCTTCTTTTTCTTTCTTTTTTTCTCTTTTTCGTGGGTATTTTTGTTGAATGTTGGGGGTTTCTTGCTTGGCCAATTTTTGGGGGGTAAGAGCCCCTTTTATTGTTGTTTTTTTGCGGTGGCGGTGGCTAGTGGCAAGGAGGCCATCCCTTGTATTTGGTGGTCGGAAATCGAGGAGAGTAGGTGCCTAAATCTCGTGATTCTGCCATAAGGAGCAAATCATAAATACAGTGAAACTTTTGGGGTTAAAACATAATTTTGAGAAAAATAAGGGGTTAAAATGTAATTTTAGAAAAGTTTAGGGGCCAAAATATAATTTTAGAAAAGTTCAGGGGTCAAAATGTAATTTTGGAAAATTTGGAGGTTAAATATAATTTTGGAAAAGTTGGGGTTAAAATGTGATTTTAATTTTTTTGTATTTTTAATTTTTTTAAATTTTAATTTTAAACACGAAATTGAGTTTGACAAAATTTAGTGTTTATAATGCTCTCTTTGCTCATCATTTGTGAAACAGGGATAGAGCAAAGACTTAAAAGCACTAAATTTTGTTCGATTGTCCAATCTTTATTCTTTATTTGAAAAACAAAAATTGAAAATAGCTCGGCATGCAACACGAAGCTTAACTCACTTCTCGGATTATGAGTTGATCTTTAAAAAACAAAAATTGAAAATACCTTAGCGTATGACCTGAGGCTCAACTCACCTTTCGCAATATGAGATGATTTTTTGAAAAAATAGAAATTAAAATACCTCAATGTGTGACCCAAGGCTCAACTCACCTCTCGTAATATGGTTGATTTTTGAAAAGCGAAATTGAAAAATACCTCGGTGTGTGACCGAGACTCAACTCACCTCTCGCATTATGAGTTGATTTTTTGAAAAATAGAAATTGAAAAATAATTTGGCGTGTGACCCAAGGCTCAAGTCACCTCTCGTATTATGAGTTGATTTTTGAAAAGGAAATTTGAAAATACCTCGGCATGTGACCCGAGGCTCAACTCACCTCTCGTATTATGAGTTGATTTTTTTGAAAAAGAAATTAATTAAAAAAATACCTCAGCGGCGTGTGACCCGAGGCTCAACTCACCTCTCGCAATATGTGTTGATTTTTTAGAAATGAAATAATTTTTAAAAAAAATCATAATTTCAAAACATATCATCTGGTGGAACTCGGATGTCTTATTTTTCCTTGATTTAGTACAACTATCATCAAAGCCTCTTGCTCTACTGGAGTACCTGTATATGTCATGGTGATGTTATCATGATATGCACGTGTTTGTCTTAAATGCTTTCATGCCTACATGATTGTGCCATGCGCCTTGGGCTTGTTTGTCATATATCCCTTTTTGTTACGATTTTCGTGATGGCCTGCACTCATTGCTTCGAATCTTGACTTTCCTTTCAGGTTTTGTACCAGTCCTCAAGCTTTACGAGTAATCTGCGTTTCTCGTATACCACCCTTTTGCCCCCTGTTGAACTTTGTCCTTGCTTTGAGGCTCTTGTACTTACCAAATTCTCATCTGAGTAATGCTCAACATTCTTTTTGTTTAGAATATGTCATTTCACTATTTATCATTTAAATAAACCAAACATGAGATGCATGAAAATGTCACAGTAGGTACAAAAGAAGCACCTCACATTCATATTTATTTCAAAAGCTACAAGCAAAGAAAATTGACAATGAATAGTTCAATAAAGAAAAAATTATAAAGAAAGGAAAGCATATTCAATTTTCATAAATGCTCTAGATATTCACCGCAAGAACTTCTCCACGTTTCTTTATCTTGGATCTTTTCGAGCACTGTTTCTTGTGTAGAAGATTTCGAGCTTCCGAGAATGCTTCAAATATTGTAATCTCGCCACATGACTCCCTGTTCAAATAGTCTTACTCCTTATGTCCGAACCCCCTTTCATTAGGACGCCCTTTCAAGTTTTCATCCTAATCATTTTTGTTTATCAAGAAGCCCTTTTCGGGTTTTCATCTTGATCTCATTTTTTCTTTTTCTTCTTCTTCTTCTTTTTTTTTATAATTTTTTTTAAGATGCCCTTTTCAGGTTTTCATCTTGATCTCTTTTTTCTTTTTTCTTTTTCTTTACCTTTTTTTTAGGCATAATATTTCTTCATAGCATCTGAGTTCACTGGATTTGGTACCTCCTTCCCATCCATCTCAGTGAGAATCAAAGCTCCACCCGAGAAGGCCTTCTTTACGACATATGACCCTTCCCAATTTGGTGCCCATTTCCCTCGAAAGTCTTTTTGTATTGGGAGAATCTTTCTCAGTACGAGTTCTCCCTCGTGGAATTCTCTTGGTCGCACCTTCTTGTCATGGGCCGTGATCATTCTCTTCTGGTACATCTGTCCATGACAGATTGCCTTCAAGCATTTTTCTTCGATAAGATTTAGCTGGTCATATCGAGCTCGAACCCATTCTGATTCTTCTAGTTTCGACTCCATTAAGATTCGTAGAGGGATCACAACTTCAATGGGCAAGACATGCCTTCCATTCCATAGACCGTAGAGAAAGGAGTTGCTCCGTAGATGTCCGCAGACAGATGTGCGATATGCATACAAAGTTAATGGTAGCTTCTCGTGCCGATCTTTATATGTCTCGGTCATTTTCCCAATAATCCTCTTAATATTTTTGTAGCCGCTTCTCATCGCTCCGTTCATCTTTGGGCGATAGGGTGAGGAATTATGATGCTTTATTTGAAATTGCTCGCACACTTCTTTCACCATCTTGTTGTTCGATTTAAAGCGTTATCTAAAATTATTCTCTCGTGCAAATGGTATCGACATATGATTTCTTTTTTTTAAGAACTCAAACCGCAGCCTTTTGTCACACTAGCAAATGAAGCTGTTTTACCCATTTTGTGAAGTAATCTATAACTACAAAAATGAATCGGTGTCCATTCGAAGCTTTTGGGAAAATTAGCCCTATAACATCCATGCCCCACATAAAAAAGGCCACGAAAAAGTCATGACATGAAGGGCGAGAAATGCATGAATTTTATCATCAGAATTTGACATTTGTGGCACCTTCATGCGTAATTAATGCGATCGCTTCCATTGTCACCAAGAATAACCGAAGTCTCATAATCTGCCTGGCCATAGTGAAACCATTGGCATGCATCCCACAAATTCCTTCATGGACATCTTCAAGTATTTTTCTGGCTTCAACAGAATCCACGCATCTCAGGAGCACTTGATCTTTTCCTCTTTTGTACAGGATATCCCCATCAAGGATAAATCCCACCGCCATTCGTCTGATTGTTCTTTTGTCATTCTCATTTGCTTGCTCGGGATACCTTTGATTCTTGACATATTCTAAGATATCATGGAACCACGGCCATCCATCTGTCTCTTTTTCAATGCTAAAACAATGTACAGGGGCCTCATATATGCTCATTTGGAGAGGCATTATTTCTGTTTCTCTATTTGCTTTGAACATTGAGGCCAAAGTGGCCAGGGCATCAGCCAATTGGTTTTCTTCTTGAGTGAAGTAATTAAAAGTCACTTCTTTGAATTCTTTACATCGCGATATTTAACTAATTTTGAATCTCTCACTTCCCAATCTCCACGGATTTGGTGAATCACCAACGCTGAGTCCCCGTACACCTCTAAGATTTTGATGTTTTGTTCAATAGTGCGTGAAGTCCCATGATGCAAGCCTCATATTCGCCACGTTATTGGTGCGTAAGAAATTTAACTGGCAAAGTGAGCGATAATGGTTCCTTCTCGTGACACTAAGATCGCTCCAATCCCATGCCCCAATGCATTTGATGCACCATCAAAGCTCATCTTCCATGATTTCTCTTTTGACGACTCACACTCTTTTTTTGTAGTGCACATCAAGTCTTCGTCTGGAAAATCAAATCTCAATGGCTCGTATTCCTTTGTTGTTTGAGTTGCTAAGAAGTCAGCTATCGCGCCCCTTTATCGACTTTTGACTTACATATACAAAGGTCGCACTCGATAGTAGGATCTCGCCATCGTGCCATTCTTCCCGAGAGTGCGGTGATTCCATCATGTATTTTACTGGGTCCAGTTTTGAAACTAACCACGTCGTATGATACAACATATATTGTCTGAGCCTTCGAACTACCCAGACCAAAGCACAACAGAATTTTTCAATTGACGGGTACTTTGCTTCATACTCTGTGGACTTCTTGCTGAGATAGTAAATCGCCCTTTCTCTTTTCCCTGACTTATCATGTTGCCCTAGTACGCAACCCATTGAGTTTTTGAACACAGTTAGATACAATATTAACGGTCTCCCGAGAGTTGGCGGTACTAGTACTAGTGGGCTAGACAAATACTGTTTTATCTTGTCAAAAGCCACTTGGCATTCCTCGTTCCATTCTCCCGGATTATGTTTTCGAAGGAGTCGAAAAATTGGGTTACACTGGTTGGTAAGTTGAGCAATGAATCGAGCGATGTAGTTCAATCTCCCTAGAAATCCTCTGACTTCTTTTTGTGTGCGCGGAGGTGGTAGTTCTTGTATGGCTTTTATCTTATCTGGATCAACCTCAATACCTCTCTCATTGACAATAAAGCCTAGTAATTTTCCCGAGGTAGCCCCAAACGTACACTTGGCTGGATTAAGCTTTAGCTGGAACTTTCTTAGTCTTTCAAACAACTTCTTGAGGTTCCCAACATGCTCTCTTTCCCCCCGAGATTTGGAAATCATATCATCGACATAGACTTCTATCTCTTTGTGCATCATGTCATGGAATAGCATCACCATTGCCCTCTGATATGTTGCCCCAGCATTCTTTAATTCGAACGGCATCACCTTTTAGCAGAATGTCCCCCACATCGTTATGAAGGTAGTTTTCTCCATATCCTCGGGAGCCATTTTTATCTGATTATAACCCGAGAATCCATCCATGAAAGAAAACAATGAATGTTTTGCTGTGTTATCCACCAACGTATCGATGTGTGGCAAGGGGAAATTATCTTTAGGACTTGCCCGATTTAGATCGCGATAATCCACGCACATTCGTACCTTGCCGTCTTTCTTCGGTACTGGGACTATGTTAGCCACCCATTCTGGGTATTTGGAGACTTGTAGGAAGCCAGCATCAAATTGTTTATTGACTTCGTCTTTTATCTTTAACAATATTCTAGGCCTTATTCGTCTTAGCTTCTGTTGGTTGGGTTTGCATTCTGGTTTCAGTGGGAGTCTATGGACCACTACATCCTCGTTTAACCCTGGCATGTCCTGATATGACCATGCAAAAACATCTTTATACTCACGAAGCAAGGCGATCAAATCATGTTTGGTGTTCTCTGAAATGGAAGTCCCAATCTTCACTTCTTGTCTCTTTTCTTTATTTCCCAAATTCTTGTCTCAACAGATTCTTGATGGGGTAAAATCTGCTTATCTTCTTGTTCTACCATCCTTAGTAAGTCGAGACGATACATAATCTTCAAAGATTTTCCTCGGCCAATTCTCCTAAACAAATAGCTTTCTCAAAATCGACTTCGGGACTTGTAACAGGATTGTTCATGTCATTGGTATCTGAGCACCTGAAAGGTGAATGGAAAAGAAAACTATAGAGGAGCATCAAAGTATTAGAACCAAACAACCATAATGTTATGGCATGATATGAGGTACATTTAAGGATAGGCTGTGAGAAGAGGGAATAATTATGAAGTTAACAAGAATGAAAAGACTATGACAAAATGCATCTCCATTAATGTTTATTTAAATGATAAAGAGCAAACATAAGCTCTTACAAAAGAATCCCACTATTCCTTAGCGGCACACAAAAAAGAGAGTTAACATTGAGCATTACTCTGGAGAGGACTTAGAAATTACAAGAAGATCCACAACAGTCCAATTGTTCAAAATGAATCTAGAGGACAAGGGCGTATCATTGAAACATCTTCAATTGCATCATCCCTTTGTCAACAACATTTATACCGACGCTCAAGACCCTTTCAATTGATAACATCGTGCTTTGTGGATTATCTCGCCCTTGGTACATCATTCCTGCAGATGTAAATGTTTTTGACAAAGGAGGATACGCTTATGGGCTCTCATTCCAATTCTTGACCTGAGGCTCTTGTAATCCTCCTTTCTTGATATTTCGAATCGCTTTTCTTCTTTGTCGATATCTGACTTAAATCCTAAACCGTATCAATCCTTGTGATGTACTGGTTTTAATACTCTAACTATCCCTTGTTGATTTCTTCCCAAACCTTTCTTCGCTCGGGCTCCCTTTCCCACAATACTTTAATTCTCATCTTGGTATTCCTTGTGACTTGGGTGTAGGAATGCTATTTCCTTCAAGAACAAATGTAGCATTGATAAATTCAAGGAATGTATGAACATTCTATCGCATCTTTGTTTACTTCGATGTAGGTGTGTCGAGAGAGATAGATGCAACAATGTCTTCTTCACCAGCGACCATGATCAAGCGGCTATCCATGATGAACTTTACTTTTTGATGGAGAGATGAAGGAACTGCCCCAGCGGAATGGATCCAAGGCCTCCCTAAAAGGCAATTATACGAGGGCATGATGTCCATGACCTGAAACTTGATATTATATTTACATGGGCCCACTTCTAGAGAAATTTCGATCTTTCCCATGACCTCTCGTCGTGTCCCATCAAATGCCCTTACTATAGAGTGACAAGGCCTCAGATAAGACATATCAATTGGCATCCTAGAAAGCGTGGCCAAAGGCATGACATTGAGTGCAGACCCATTGTCAATAAGCACATTCGGTATTACATAGCCTTTGCAACTGGTTGTGATGTGCAATACTTTTACAGAGTCCCTACAATTTGGTGGTATTTCGTCATCACTGAAAGAGATGAAATTATTCACATTCAAGTTGTTCACCCACCTATCAAGCTTTTCAACAGATACGTTGCTCGCCACATACACTTGATTTAACACTTTCAAAGAAAGCATTCCAATGTGGTTCAATTCAACAAAGAGGGATAATATCGAGATTCGCGCTTGTTGCTTGTTCAACTGGTCCACAACGTTATATTTACTGTGCTTGATGAACTTTAAGAATTCATGTGTTTCATCCTCATTCACAGGTCTTTTAATCTTTTACTCAGACTGTATTTCAACATTAACCTCAGCATCATGCATTGGTGCCTTTCCTTTCTGATTCGAATCAACGGCTTTCTTCTTTGGTTCAACCACCTCAGGAGAATAACATCTCCCACTGCGGGTAAAGTGTCCTACTTCGCTAACACTTCCAATCGTAGCTTTGGATTTTTCACCTTCGTGTATGATAATGTTGACATCATATTTCCATGGTACCGCCTTGTTGTCCTTGTAAGGGAAAGGAGATGGTACTTCAATTATTATCTTTGGTTTGACTTCCTTCTTCTTGGCCTCATAATAAATCACCGAGGCCGATCGACACTATAAGGGATAGTGATGGTTGATTATCGAGGGCATATTCTCATTCATCGACCTCTTCCACTGTTAAAGATCTCGACCTCCTTATTGTCCATCATGCCTTGAAGTAATTTTTGAATTCCTCACAAGACTGGATGTAATACCCTTCTATGCCATGAAAGATGCAAAAACTTTGTCCTTTGGTACTTTCTTCCTTGAAACTTTTGTTGAGTGGACAGAACAAATCCTTCTTAGCCATTATTTTCCATACCTTCCACAAAGGTGTCTTTATTTTAGAAACACAACTTTTGGCTCGCCACCTGTCTTCCTTTGTCATCGCGCTCAAGTTCCCTTCAGTATGGTTAGGGAGCGGATTTCCAGCCACATTACTAGTACCATCAAATCGTAAAATCCTCGCATCAATAAAACCTTGAACCCTTCTTTAAAGGCTAGACAATTTTTCAGAGAATGCCCTCGGTTTCAAAGATGGTACATGCAACTAGCATTAGGATCGTACCATTTTGGGTATGGAGGTTTCAAGAGTGCCATATAATGTGGGAATATTAATTGTTTTCTAATAATTTTGGTCTTTGTTAGTCTTTGTTCATTTTTGGGTTGGCTTTGAGTAGGAATGGTATTTGGTGGGAACGTGACGAATGGTCTTTGGTTATTTGTAGCGTAGACGGGGTAAGGAGGAGGTGCTTGATAGTAAGGGCTTTAAGGAGGAAAATAGAAGTTTGGAGGTGGGCCATACCGAGGTCGTGGTTGGGTTGGGTGCGCACTAGAAGTATAGTGGCTCTCATCCCCATCATATGGGTTTCTCTCTTTTTCTTTATAGGTATCGCCTTTTCGAACTCTCTGGCCTTCCATCTTTCCACTCTTGATGGCATTCTCTATAAGTTCCCCAGATATTACAATATCTGCGAAGTCTTTCGTGGCATTTTTTACCAATTTATCGTAAAACGGCGCTTTCAAAGTGTTGATAAAGAGGACCGTTATCTCAGTTTTAGTTAATGGGGGTTCTACTTGGGCTGAGATATCCCTCCATCTTTGCGTGTATTGCCTAAAAATCTCCGTCGGCTTCTTTTCCATCATCTGCAGAATTAGTTGATCAGACACCATGTCGGATACATGCTTGTACTGTTCACAAAATGCTGATGCTAAGTCCTTCCATGATCGGATCCTTTCTCTACTGAGTTGATTATACCATTGAAGAGCCGATTCGACCAAGCTATCTTGGAAACAGTGTATTAGCAATTTATCCTCATTCACATAACCAGTCATTTTTCGACAAAACATGATAAGATGCGCCTTTGGACATCTCGTTCCATCATATTTTTCAAAATTTGGCACTTTAAATTACGGAGGCAGAACCAAATCGGGCACTAGACTGAGCTTTTTGGCACTCAGTGCAGAGAAGGCTTCAGTACCTTCTATCGCCTTGAGCCTTTCTTTCAGGCTCCTATACTTATCCTGAGCCTCATGATCATCCATTTTCAACCTGACTATTTCTACCGGATCATCTAAATCTGGAACAATTGGATCAACAGGATTAGCTCTAGGGTTAGATACAAATATACCTTATTCTAAAGGAGCAGGTGGTGCAAGTCGTTGTTCAAGGCTTGCAGGTTCCCCTTGAGGATATTCTCTTTGCATTGCATGAGCGTGAGATGGAGTGAATCCTAGGGGATAGAGCAGATCCTGATTAACTCTTGACTAGGATTCTATGATACCAGGGCTCTAAATGGGTCTTTTTTCTTTGACCAAAGCTGTCATTATCTCCATCATTTTTTCCATTTGATCCATTTGCTCGAGCGATTCCTCTCAAGATCTTACCATCAGATCTCTTGCTTCTGTTGTGACTTAGCCAACCGCTTCTTGCAACTCTCTTTGGGTCCTTTCCATCCTTTCAATTCTTTCGTTGAGTTCAAAGATCTATAGTTCTAGCTCTTAGACGCGCCTTATAAGAATGACGTGATTCATTTGTAGTGTCGCAACTATGGATTATACGGTTTTAGCCTCAATGAATGATTAGAGTGATATGCACATGTAATGAATAGATAAATGAATAAATGACAAATGAATGTTAATCATGAATAAATATGCAAGAATTTTGTGTTGATTTCAAGATAGCCCCATACTTAGGCATTTCATTAATCAAAAGAGTCTATTATAAAATGTTTTGCCATCTTTGATCTAACAGTTACACGAATTTCCTAGCCACATCGCCTTGTTTCTTCACTCGTTCTAGAAATTCTGACATGCTTGATCCTTGTCTCGGAGGGAATTGGTAACTGAGATCTTTTGTTTCATCTGATAATTACACAATTTGCATAGCCGCCTTGCGAATTTCATTAATCAAACTGCCAAGATACATATCTTTTTCTTGGAGAGCTCTTTCATAGGCACGAATGTCTCTGTCATGCTGGCCATTTTTTTCTTCTAGGGCTTTTAGGAGAGTATCCAAATGTTGCTGATGAGCTTGCAGCGTATTTTCTAAATCTTGTATTTTCCTTCTTAGCTCTTGAAGCTCAGATTGACTAGTCATTAATTCTGCAAACACGATTTCGTATTCAACATTCTTCTTCCTTAACTCTATCATAGCACATGTAGCTTTTTCCTCTTCCTTCTTCGCTTTCCCTCTCCAGAATTCCATCCCACCTTTGATGTTGCTTAGTTCCTCCTTCCATTCTACCGATGATTTGCCCAGCCCACTATTCCTTATAGTGCCTCTTAATTTCTTATTTTCTAAATGAAGATCCTTTAAGTCATTTCTCATGATCTCAGCTTCTTTCTGGACTTTCTCGGTTTTGGATTCTTCAATTTGAACATCAATCTTCAGTTGGTAGTTTTCATCTTGAAGAGAACTAATATCCCGTAACAGCTTGGCCTTTTCACGTTCAAATTCATGTCTTGCCATTTCCAACTCGGACGGCATTTCTTCTAAGAAAGAATTCTAGAAAATGTAATCCGTCGGCGAGATTCGTTGACTATTCACTCGTCGTTGTCTCCATATGTCATAATCTTGAGTGATAGTATTAGCATAGAGAGCTAACTCCATTAGGTAAATTTCTTTCCAAGACTTTGCAGTATCTCAGACCTTTTTCATGTAACCTTCACCTGTAAAAGTAAACTCAGACTGTGCCAATCCCCCGATAGCTGGTATGAATTGACGTGAGCCAAACTGCCTCTGAACCATTAATGAAGCATATCCAACTCCTCCCCATAATCTGAGTAAAGGCACCCAATCTTGACTTCCGCATTTCTATAACAGAACCGAAGGATGGATCCATGGTGCTCTCCAAGTTATATCCTCGGCGCGGAGGTTCTGAAAAACTGAAACCCAGTGCTGTTTGGTGACATCCTTTGGCCAATCTTTTCCAAGGTAAGCTTCCAATGGAGAGAATATTTTTGAAAACATGTGGAAAGGTGTGCGCTCCACTTTTCAGAAGTGGCTCAGAATCCAAACATTAAGTAACTGCGTGCATCTGATAAAACGTCCTTCCTCTTTCCTCCTACAACTACTTAGAGATCTAAAAGTCTCGGCCAAGATAGTTGGGACGGGGTTGATTCCTTGCCTCAACTTTTCAAAGAAATCTACTACCGCAACTTCTATATGCCCAAGGACCTTTGGAAAGACGATTAATCCGTAAATGGCCAAAGTAAACAGATCCACTCTCTTCACAATATTTGGATGGTTTTGAACTAAGTCCCATAGAGAAAACCATGGAACACAATTGACTTCGTTCTTTTTCTTTACCTGTTTTTCAGCCCATGTATCAGTCATTCCTGTCAACTTCATTAGCTTTTTCTTGAAGGTCACTGGTTTGGGCTCTTTCACATATATCTTGTTGAATTGTGCATTGTCAACGCGAAGTAAGGCGGCATACTCTTCTATGGTCGGAGTCATGTCTTCCTAGTTCAAAGTGAAACATTGGTAAGATGGGTCCCAGAATCGAACCATGGCTTGAATCAACTGCTCGCTCACGTTGACGGCGATCAAGTGAGCTATATCCCTGCATTTTCAAAGGAAGATGCCCCTAGTGTCCGAGTCCCACCATTTCAGATCCAAGTCAAGTCTTCGAGGTTATTCTGACGAGTATTCGAAGTTTCATGCTCGGGAAAATTAGAGATACATCCTTCCTTTAAACTGTCTCCTTTTGCTTTCTGGGTTTTCAAAGACCAGTCTCGGACCACGGTATTTTTCTCAGTTACTTGTGTAATTGACTCCTCCATCAGAAACCCATTTTTGGCAACCAATCTCTAATCAAGACCTTCCTAACAAGATGCCTATGATGCATGATGAAAAATAAAAAATAAAAATAAAGACAAATAACCTTGGTTAGTAATCACAACAAATATAAACAGAGGAAAAACTATGGCAAATCTAACAAATTAAGCTATTTAGTCGTGCATTTTAGTGAAATTGACCTACTTTTTACTTGTTTTTTTATTTTTTATTTTTTTGTTTTTACCCCATCATACTTTACAAAATAAACTTACCCCACATGCTCATCAAATAATCTACCCGATCCAATTCTATTAAATAGACCTAATTCTCTTGCAAAAAAAAAGTGTAAATGTTAAAGAAATAAAAGGTAAGATGCGCTTCTCCCATGTACTTATTTTGGTGACTATTAACGGACGAAGGTTTGGCATGGCTCCAGTCGGGTGGGTCATATGGTTCACTATATGCGCTTTGGTTCTAAAAGGTACTCGAATTGTCCGACTGTCGCCTACTAAGGCTAGTACTGAGCCTCGGTTATCGCCCATCATAGGCTCATGAGCTCAATTCGAGGATTACATTTACTTATGCCTATGCAGAGGGACGAGTTAACTCACGAAAGCATAAGTCATATGTAACCCTAAGTATTCACTAGCCTGCACGGAGGGACGAGTTAACTCACGAAGGCATAGCGCTTACTTCCACTTAAGCGGATGGAGCCCTGTAGAGAGCTCATGTTATACAAAATGCAAGTGCACTGTGGGGAGAAACTCACAAACCTTTTCGCTTTTATTTTAAAACTAAAAAACTAAAACCGTAAAACTTAGAGTGAAAAACAAAAGATAAAACAAGTTAGAAAAACATTTACAACATGATGCAAATGCATGACTTTCCAAAAAACAAAATTTAAGGATCACGACTAAATATTAATTTAAACAAGAGTTTTGAAAATTTTGACAACACGCATTTAATTCGAGACTCGACCCTCAAAAAAAATTGTCCCCAGTGGAGTCGCCAGTCGCAGCGACGTAAAATTTTAGTACGGGCGCTAATTGAGAAAATTATTGAACATTTGAAAACAGAGTTTCGATTTTATTAAAAAAGAGAGTCGCCACCGATCTTTTTTCTAGGTGTGATCGGACACCTAATAAATCCTCTTTTTTAAAGAAAAAATATTTTTTTGAATTTTCTTAAAAAAAGAGGCGAGTTTAGGTCTACGTCAAAATTCCAAAGACAAATAGGGTTCGGGAGTCAGTTACGCGCGAGGAAGGTATTAGCACCCTCGCGACGCCCGAAATTGGTATCTCGTTAAACGCGTATTGTCTTAATTTTCAAAAATACAAGTTCAATTTAATATTTAATCATGATCTGATTGAAACATAAGAATTTTTTCTGAAAACACGAAAATTCTGAAAATTCGAAATTTTTGCAGCATGAAATTTTTCGAAAACACGAAGACTTTTGAAAACGGGGATTTTTGAAAACACGAAAATTCTGAAAATTCAAAATTTTTGAAACGCGAATTTTTTTGGAAACAAGAAAATTTTAAAATTGGAGAAAATTTTTTGAGACCCGAGAATTTTTTTTAAAACACAAAATTTTTTAAATACGAAAATTTTTGAAAACACGAAATTTTTAAAAATATGAAAACTTTGAAAATACGAGAATTTTTTTGAAACACGAAATTTTTTTGAAAACACCAAATTTTAAAACACGTAAATTTTAAAACACGAGAATTTTTTAACACGATTTTTTTATAAATTACATATTAAAGTATTATACAATATAAAATGATATTTTGATAATTTACAAATAACCACAAAATAAACACGAAATTTTTGAAAATACGGAAACTTTGAAAACACGAGAATTTTTTTAACACGGAATTTTTTTGAAAACACGAATTTTTTAAAAAACACGAAAATTTTGAAAACACGAAAATTTTGAAATACTGAAAATTTTTGAAAACATGGAATTTTTTTTTGAAAACACGAATATATATTTTTAAACACGGAAATTTTGAAAAGAAAAAAATTTTAAACACGAAATTTTTGATAAATTACATATTGAAGTATTATACAATTTAAAAATAACCACAAAATTAAACATATTATTTTAAAACTCAAATTTTTTGATGTTTTTATTTTTAAAAGTATGCATCAGTATTTAACACTTAATCGATGATATTCACCCAACATATCGATGAAATCAACGACTAATGTTAAATCGATTCGTTGCCTTATTTATTAAAATTATTAAAATTAAAATATAATATAATATAATAAAAATGCTAAAATATTAATAATATTAAAACAAGGTATTATTAAAATATAATAATTAAATTAAAAGCGGGTAAAGAAAAATTATCGAACGCCCAAAATTACTACCGATCGAATGATTTACACGACTCGGGCTTCTTTTTTTTTTTTTTTTTTCTTTTCTTTCTTTTTTCTTTCTTTTTTTTTCTTTCTTTTTTTTCTTTTTTCTTTCTCTTTGGCTTTCTTTGCCTTTGAAATTGGATTTGGACTGGTCATTGCTGTTGAATTTGGCTCATATTGTTTTTTTGGGTTGCTCTTTTTTAATTTGGGCTATTTTTTTTGCTGGTGCGAGTCGGGTTACTGGTCGGGTCGGGTTGGACGAGTCGGGTCGGGTTGACTAAAAAAAATTTCTTTTTTTTCTTTCTTTTTCTTCTTCTTTCTTCTTCTTCAGAACGCCATTGCCGACGCTGCCGCCTCTTCCACTTGATGCGCCTTCTTCCTCTCTCTTCTTCTTCTTCTTCCTTCTTCTTTCCTCTCTTTTTCTTCTTTTTCTTTCTTTTTTTTTCTTTTTTCGTGGGTATTTTTGTTGAATGTTGGGGTTTCTTGCTTGGCCAATTTTTGGGGGTAAGAGCCCTTTATTGTTGTTTTTTGCAGTGTAGCAGTGGCTGGGGGAAGGAGGCCATCCTTAGGGTGGTGGTAAGAAAATATCTGGAGAGTAGGTGTTTAAACCTCGTGATTCCGCTGGAAGGACCAAATCACAACGCATAATGAAACTTTTGGGGCCAAAAGGTAATTTTGAGAAAAATGAGGGGTTAAAATGTAATTTTAGAAAAGTTGAGGGTCAAAATGTAATTTTGGAAAATTTAGAGGGTTAAAATATGATTTTGAAAAGTTAAGGGGTTAAAATGTAATTTTATTTTTTGTATTTTTTTATTTTTTTAAATTTTAATTTTAAACACTAAATTGAGCTGCACAAAATTTAGTGTTTCCATCTTTATAATTTGTAAAGGATTAAATCACATTTTTATAATTTTAGGGGGGCCAAAGTGCAATTTTATCTTTATTAATTTAAAATTTAAAAAAATTTAAAGGCCTAAATAGTAATTTTACATTTTAGAGGGGTCGGGGCCCATGCCAGGCCCCCTGGCCTCGCCCCTGTGTGTTGGGTTGGTTAGGCATTGAATGTCCTTAATGGTGTGTTGGGATGGAATAAGAATATTGCATCTGAATCCGATTGGTTTCGTATATGAATTGAAATTGCATATACGTACACATGTAATTGATCTATTCTGAATCTAAACTGAATTTACTCCTGTACTGAATTGAGCCTCCGTATTTGGGCCTACGCTATAATGATTGTTAATTGAATGTTAAGTTTATGCACTGAGTTCACAACTCATTCTGTTATTACTTGGATTTCAGGTGGTTCACAGACTTGAACGAGTCGATGCAAGGAGCTCTGATTTAACTATTAATTTCCTATTAACTATTTCAGTAGGAGCCTTGCTAAATTATGGTAGGATCACAGTAGCAGATTATATACTTAATCAATGTTTGGGCTGAACTTATGTAAATCAAGGTTTGGTATTATAGTGTTTTGAGTGGTACTTTTGTGCATGTGATTCTCTAAATTCAGGCTGGATGTCTAGGTTGGGTTTAAGATGTTACAATAGTAATATATATATATATAAAGATAGCGTGAATAAGAGTGGGGAGTTTTTTTTAATAGTCATTAGGAGTCTACAGTTTAAATAGGAAGTTTTTTTTAACATTAATCTTATTATAGATTCTTATTATAGTTGACTTTTTTTATTTAATGTCTAAAATTATTTATAACCCCTCATTAACCCTTGAATAGGAGGATAATGCGTTCCAATAGATTCAAATCCATGTCTTCCTACACTAACAATAATACCGATACAAATCGAACTAAAACTCAATCGGCTAAATAGGCAATTTTAAAAGAGTAGATTAAATTTTTTTAATATTTTAAAAATTATGTTAAAAATTAAATCGTGACATTAATCTAATGAGAATTTTATATATAATATGATAAAAGAAATATAATAAGTTTTAGGTTATGTGACATCCAATTTTAATATGACAAAATTATGAAAATATGTAATAAAAAATAAACATGGATAAATGGTATATTTTAGAAGGAAAGCATAGTTTGTTTTTTTAAAAGTAATGAATAAATTGATTTATTCAAAGATTTTATATAAAAAATTAAAATAAAAAACAATAATAACTTTTATTACTCTCTCTTTTTTCTGAGTCAGTGTGCATAATTGAAACTAGAAAGTTAGTAGAAAAAATCAACCACTTCCTAGTTAAAATAACAAAACATTCGAATAAACAAAAAGCAAAAACATTCGTCATTCAACCTAACTCTTAATGACTAATCAAACCTAATCTTCTCAACTCAACAATAGCCAAAGCTGCAACCATACTATTACCTTGCATCTTAACCATTGAGAATTGGTAGCAAATTAACTTACAACACCAGCTAAAATAAAAGTTTGAAGATAATATAGATAAAAATCAAAATAGAACTTGTAGATGGGCCAATGTAAGAAGAGAAAAGACACGCAGAGAAAAGAAGAAAAAAAGAAAGGGTTGGTGAGAGGGAGAAAAAGGCGGGTGACAGTTAGCTCGAAGGCTTGCACTGCCAATGGGCAAAACAAAAAATAAGAAGTAAACGGCTTTCGAATACACATTTTTTTTTTAAATAGACTCTTAAATATTAAATATCCAATACACGGTTAATATCATTGAATTAAACGAATTGATATGGATTTATATTAATTTACCTTTATTTTAAAGAATAATGATTTAATTTATATATTTATTGTAATACAAAATCATAAATTTAAAAATTAAATATTTATATTAGTTTGTCATTATTTTCTAAATATTAGTATTGTTGAAATGCTATAAAATGTAATTGATACATACAATCGAATCCGTGAATCATTAAAAATTGCCTTAGTTGTATATAAATTATTTTAATAAATTATTAGTTTTTAGTAAAAAAAATATACTAGTTTTAGTTTCATTTATTTAAATTAATATGTGCAAAACTTAAAATTTAACTTATTTAGCATTTTAAAAATCAACTTATTATTAAATAATTGATTAAAAATACTAACTGCTAATACTTATTGTAAATTAAGTTATAATATGTTAAATTATTTAAGAATTATTTACAAAATGATTAAATATGATTTTAATAGATACATAAAATTAACCCATGAATATGTAAACGAGTTTAATATATGTTAAAGGAGAAAGGATGGTATGAAATTGTGATTTCACATCATTTCTATCTCTTTCCAATAAAAAATGACAAATCAGATTTTTTTCTCTTGATTTTCAACTTTTTTCTACTGAAAAAATTTAAATCCAATTAAAAATGCTAAAAATAGAAGGAAAAAAAAATGATTTGTAATTTCCTATTAGAAAATGATAAAGATGACATAGAATCACAGTTTCATACCATCTTTTTCCATGTTAAAGATGCAATCATTCAACTAAATGACTTGTTTGATAGTAATTTTTTCAAAAGTTGTTTATCTTAAAATTAAACCATTCAACTTACATATCTTCTTCCAATTATTTCAATTACCCTTAAACCGGTGGGCGGAAAAACATAATACGTAGATATGGGAGAAATTTAATGGTAATACACTACATTCAAACTAATTAATTTGGTCAACCGAAGCAATCTAAGTTTATCACTCAACCTCAAACATCTATCTCCATTTCATAAAATTAATTAATTACATTTCCAACCTTATCCTAAAAAATATTTTTTATCTTTGAATTAATTACTTGGTGTTATTTGAATTTTTTAATCCATTCCTATAAGTAATTCGAATTCAATAGTTTAGTTTGAATTTGAGACACAAATTTTAATATACAAAATAATATTTTAAATCATTTAATTAACTACTCAATCCTTTTAATATTCATGAAAATGTTTGACAAGCAATCTTAAAGTGCAATTCTTTATATCCACACTTAAATTTATATATATATTTAGTATACTGGTAATGTATTTTTTTTATTTTACAAATAATCCTAAAAATTTACAAGTGTCCCTCTCTTTTTTAAATATTATTTTTTAATATTTTATTATACATTTATGAGACCCTGTGTTCAATATCTTGATCGAGGAGTAAATGTTGGTGGAGTTCTTCTAATGGGAATGAAGTTCACTAGGTTGGGCCAAACATTGAGAGAAGTAGAAGGGATCGGTTTTTATTGGTAGCATAATGGCTGGTTTGGGTCAAGGTCTTTATTTAGTAAGGTTGAATATGGTGCTGTAGGGAGTTTTCAAGTTCCGTGAATAGGTTTGGTGGTCCTGATTACAAGAAAACGAATCCAAATCTTTTTATAAAAGATGTATTTTGTTTGAGGGGCATTGAGAAATGGAAAAAAGTGCCTTGTGGTTTATTATCTGTACTGATTGTGGCTACGAGATCGGATATGACTTGTCGTAACCATTTTTTGATAAAACAGGAAATGACGCGGTCGACTCGGGTTTTGAAAATGAAAAAGAAGGGAGTCGCCACCAATCTTTTTTGATGAGGTGTGATCGGGCCACCTCGTAAAACAGTTATTTTTAATGAATAATTTGATTTATCAAAACAACGATTTTGGTCTACGAAATCCAGAAAACAAGTTCAGGAGTCGATTACGCACGAGGAAGGGTTAGCACCCTCGATACGCCCAAAATTGGTACCAAATTGATTGATCGATGTCCTAATGTTGAAAACTTTGAAATGATTCGAAAATAGATACTTTTTATTTCTAAAACTTGAAGGGATCGGAAGAGACGTTAAGACTCTCTTATTTTTGAAGAGATAAAGCATTATGTCCAGTAAGTTAGGGCGCAATACTTTAGACTTCCGAAACTAAGCTCGCCTTTTAAAACTTAGTTTTATATTTGAAGAGGATCTCCTGTCATTTGTCAAACAAGAAATCAGAACCCAGTAAGTTAGGGCTCGATTTCTCGAGAATCCAAATTAGGAAGATTGCCTCTATTTTAGAAGGAAAAGAAACTTATCTCGCAGTACCTAGGTGTCGAGTCCAGTAAGTTAGGGCGCGACATTTCGAATATCCAAGATTAAGTGTTTCGTTTAAAATTTAAATTGCGATTTTAAAAGGGACATTCCGTTGTTTAGCTTAAACGAGAAAAACCGGGATCCAGTAAGTTAGGGCTTGATTTTCTCGAATCGCTAATACGGAATATTGGTCGTTATAAAAATTGAGATGTCGAAAAATAGTGAGATGACAATGAGAATATAAGTAGTGGGGAAAGAAAAGTATTGTGACAATGGTGTATATATATTGACGATAGTAGAAAATAATGATAATAATAATGGTGGTAATATATATAAAATAGGTAAAATATATGCGTATTGAGAAATAATATAATGATAGTAGTAATGTGGGATATATTTATATATATATACATATATATATATATATATATAAGAAAAGGCAATATACATAAAATAAATGAGATATTTACGTATATATGAAAATAGTATAATATTAATAGCGATAATGATAATGCAATGATGAAATAGATAATAATAACGAAAACAACAAGCAATAAATAGAATATTATTGATAGCAATAGTAGTAATATAATAATAGTAATAATATAGTAATATAATATATATGTGCACCGATATAATAGTAATAATAATCTAGCGATAACGGTAATATAATAATAATAACATAGTAGTAATAATATATATATATATAAATGATAATATAATATTAGTAATAGTGTAATAATAAACAAATAATAGTACAATAAAGAAAAAGACAAAAATGATTGCAAGATCAAATAAAAATTATGAAATAATATAGCAAATGGGCCAAATTGAACTTTTTTTTTTTGATGGAAAACGACCCAAAGGGGTCAACTCATATTATTGCATCATTTAAAATACACATATGAATCTCCGACGGGTAATCAACATCGAAGCTTTTAATACAATGTTTATCCATGGCCAATTTACAAAGAATATCGGCCGCCTTATTACTAGACCTAGGCACCCAATTAAAAATAAAAAATAAGAAAGAATCAGCTAAGGACGATAAACGTCTCATACAAAAGCCTAAGCTAGTCCTGTCACTATTTCTCTTTTTAAATCGGTTCACTATGCTTGCACAGTCTGTTTCTAAAATAACATTTTGCCAGCCCTTCCTTCGTGCAAAACTGATGCTCTCTTCAAAAGCTCTGCAGATTCAAATTTCTTTCGGCACTCTTAGCAATATCCGACACGCCCATCAAGCCACCCAATACAAAACCATCGTGGTCCCTTGCCAACACGCCGAAACTTGCTTTATTATCTTGAAACGATGCGTCAAAGTTTATCTTGATCTCCCCAGATTCAGGTTTTTTCCATCCTCTATCTATTTCTACAATCGGGAGCAACGGTCTTCCAAATGTGTTGAAAATTCGAAAGTCATGGCTCAAACTGGATGCTCTTTCCTACGTCAGCCTAGCTTCTTCTTCCACTCCCCGGAACACCCTGTTGTTTCTGCTATTCCAAACGTTCCACAAAACAATGATTAAATCTGCCATTGCTCGGCTGTCCAGGGTTCTCATAGCCTCTTCAAGCCAGTCGATGCAGTAGAGAAAACTCCCATTAAGTAGCTCATCACTTAAACCTCCATACAGCAGCACAGCCTTCATTTTGGGGCAGTCCCTTATGGCATGAAGAAGAGTCTCGCGAGCCTACCCGCATCTTGGACAAGAACTATCGAAGCCGCTCCTAATACCAGCAATGCAATCATATGTAGGTAAAGCATTGTGACCAAGCTTCCAGGCAAAGATACGAACCTTAGGGAGTGTTTTCAACTTCCAGATCATCTTCCAGAATATGCGATGAGGACCGAAACCAACTCGTTTTAAAGTCAGCCACGAGTATGCTGTTTTTGTCGAATAATAACCCTAAGGGTTGTGAAACCAACAACGTTGATCGGCAGATCCATTATGAGAAACGAGGATTTTACATATTTGGTCCTTCAAGTCTTCACCATATAGTTCCAGGACCCTTCCTTCTTTCCACCCTTCCCCGCTTTCGCTTAACAAGTCAGAAACTTTCCTCTCATTCACCAAGCTTTTCTCCACACGGATAGATGAACCAGTCAAGCCCTCTACTCCCCAATTATCCCTCCAAATATCAATGCTTCTACCGTTGATAACACTCCAACCGAAACCCTCATGCAAAAATTCTACCGCTTTAGAAATGCTTTGCCACGTAAACGACGGTTTGTCAACTTTTTTGGAATGAAGCACATCCCCGTTAGGAAAGTATTTTGCACTGAGAACCTTAAAACAAAGGGTTTCCTTATGAGTTAGGAGCCGCCAAACCTGCCTGCCCAGAAGCGTAAGGTTGAACAGTCGTAAATTCCTAAAACCAAGACCCCCCATGCCCTTAGGGAAACACAATCTATCCCAAGCCACCCTGCTCCAAGCTCTGTTATTATCACCACAACCCCACCAAAACCTACCTATCATGGAATAGAGCTCCTCAATCACTCCATTCAGAGCAAAGAAAACGAAAAAAGCATAGGTGGGAATAGCTTGAATTACAGACTTAACGAAAATCTTTTTTCCCGCCCCCAAAAGTAAACGTTTGGACCAACTGTTGAATCTATTGGCCGTGCGCTCCAGAATGTTTTTAAACGCCATAGATTTCTTCTTTCCTACCGAAATCGGGAGCCCCAAATAATTGTCAAGGCTGTCCACCACTTTCATGCGTAGAACATCGTTCACCACAACTCTTTGGGCCACAGGAGTCTTCGGGCTAAAATAGACCATCGACTTCTCGATGTTTATTCTCTGACCAGACATCCTTTCAAACATATTAAAAATCTTCATACACTCGTTCACCTCGTTCCGTTTATTCCTAACAAACAATAGAGCATCATCAGCGAAAAAAAGATGATTTATTCTTGGCCCTCCCAAACTCGCCCGAATGCCCTTGATAGAGTTATTATTTTGAGCTTCCAAGAGCATTCGAGAGAGAGCCTCCATGCAAAAAAGAAAAAGATAGGGGGATAAGGGATCCCCTTGGCGGAGACCCCTTTTCGGAACGATAATATCGGAAATACTTGAGTTGCATTTGACTCTATATTTAACACTGCGAACACAATTCATGATTTTTACGACCCAATCATGTGAGAAGCCGAGCTTAATCATAACTGCTTCAAGGAAATCCCACTCCACCCGGTCATAAGCCTTACTCATGTCGAGCTTGATCACACATCCTTTGTTGGGACCATTTTTGGCACTACGTAGATAATGAACGAGCTCATGTGCGATCAAAACATTGTCATGGATCATCCGACCCGGCACAAAGGCACTTTGATTCTCACTAATGCACATGGATAGGGTTTCTTTTAGACGATTTGCAAGCACTTTCGACACCACTTTGTAGATGACCCTGCATAGACTAATAGGACGAAAGTTAGTCATAGAACTAGGATTATTAACCTTAGGGATCAAAACAATAAGAGTTTCATTAATATGATGAATATTATTAGTGTCTCTTAACAACATATGACAAAAGTCAATGAGATCCTTTCCCACAATCTGCCAATTTTCTTTGAAAAAACTCCTAGGGAGACCATCAATACCAGGGGCCTTCCTAGGGTCAATTTGGTTAAAGGCCGAAAGGATCTCATCATCAGAGAACTCTTTACTCAACTCCCTGTTAATGCTTTTCGTAACACAGCTAGGGATGCAATGTAAGTCAGTATCGTCCCTAGGGTCTATCGACTTCTTGAACAGCTCCTTAAAAAAATCCCGAGCCACCTCGCTGATTTCAATGCTATCTTCATGCCACATCCCTCTCGAATCCTTAATCTTCTCTATACTGTTCTTCTTCATTCGACTTGTAGCTCGCACATGAAAAAACCGTGTGTTACGGTCACCTTCTTTGAGCCACTGGGAACGGGATCTCTGGGCCCAGTATTTCTCCTCAACATCTAGGATATAACCCAGCTTGCTTCGTGCCCTCTTAAGTAACCTGAAAGTATCCTCATTGTTAGGGCTATCCATAAGTTGACTAATCCTCCTTTCCAAAACATTGATCTTGCGTTTAACATCATTGTATCTTTTATATTGCCAAGGTCCCATCTTCTCTCTTATATCCTCCAGCTTATCGACAAACGGTCTGTCTCTGTCCGACCACACATTTTTAATGATCTTCTTAGCCCCCTGCTCTTTGGCCCAACAAATGTCGTATCTAAATCTGTATTTGGGGTCCATGCATTTTTCCTTCGATTTCTTCCCCATCGAATCCATGAAGACAGCATCATGATCGGATTTTGACTGACGGATGACCTTAGTCTCAATAAAAGGCATGCTATCGACCAACGTTTCAGAAACCACAAATCTATCGAGCCTTTCTTTAACAAGACCCGAACCTTTCCTGTTGTTGCTCCATGTGAACCAGCCATTGCTAGTCTTGATATCGATCAAGGACAAGTCATCCAAAGAATTTCTAAACTCCTCCATGGAAGACCTTGGCTTCCTTCTACCACCTTCTTTCTCATTAGGGTTAAGAATAGCATTAAAGTCCCCCCACCACCCATCCCTCTCTAGTACTATCTTTTATGCTTCTCAACATATCCCAAGCTTGATTTCTCTGGCCAGGGTCCGAGGGACCATAAAAACCCGTGAACCGCATATCCTTTCCATCCTCCAGGCCAACTAGCGAGTCTATGTGAAATTTAGAGTAGTTTTGTACCACAACCTTGGCCCCCTCCTTCCACATAAGCATCAAACCGCCGCTTTTACCATCCGAACCAACCACCAGACAACCACTTATCCTACACAAAGAGCTAACCCGCGAAGCATTGTTATTATTGATTTTAGTTTCACAAATAAAAACTACATCAGGGGAATTAGCAACAATGAGTTGCTTCAACTCTCGAATTGTCGCAGGGTTCCCCAACCCTCGACAGTTCTAACATAGAAACTTCATGGCTCCTGGTGGGGCTGGTCGCCAGCCACCGCCATACTAGGAGACGTGAATTCGAGCATTCTTCTCTTCGCTTGTTTTGTTGGACTCTCTTCCAGGGTCTCTCCGTGTTGAGCCTTTGATCTCCTCCTTTTACTTTTAAACCTACCCATGCCATCTCTCACAAATTTATGAAACCTTCTTTCTGTTGGAGAGGCCGACATGATTTCCTCATCTCCCCTTTTTTCTTTACCCTTAAGGATGATAGGGCCACTTTCTTCCCTTGATTCGGATTTGCTCCCATCCTTCTCCACATCCGATAAGGATATTGTTGAAAGCACCTCAATGCCATTTCGCCAATTACCTTTATTTTGAGTCGGAGGCGTGACCGTAGCTCTTAGCCAATTCCCATACTATAAATCCATTTCATTGACCCCCTCTAGTTCACTCTTCTCCAAACAGCTTTCCATCTTGTGCCCGATTATACCACATTTGAAGCAAAACTCGGGAAGTCTTTCATATTTCAATAAACATAAGCTTTCATTCCCGTTCCTATCAACAAACTTCACAATCCGCCTCAAAGGCTTTAAGATATTAATTTTCACTTTAGTCCTAATGAACTCCATCCAACTTCCATCCCTATCTTTCCAATCGATTGCAACCAATTCTCCAATAATATCTCCCATTTCTAATGTAGTTTATCGGACCATGATTTCCAGGGGGATGTTGAGGATTCTAACCCAAAAAGGAGATCTGTGGAACTCATAATCTTTGATCGCTTTTCCCTTTTCAAAGGGTAGCATTGAAAACAAACAATTATCGAACAACCAGGGCATTAGATTAAGAATTACTCGCCTTCCACGCACCCAAATTTGACGATGATCGCGTCCTCCCTCAAAGCCACAAAGTTCACCGTTTCTTTTGTGAACCAAATTGATCTAAACACCCTGTACATCGCCTCCCTATTCGGTTTAACCCTCGCCATAACTCTGCCAACTGCCCACGACTCACCACCCTGGGGATTACTTTCCTCCATTGGACGAAACACCTTTGAAGTTTCTTCCTCAGAAAACTTTAATTTATCCATCAACACGTTAATGTCATCGACATCCATATCTTTATCCTTGTCCTGCCAATCTTCCTTCAAGACAGCAGCTGACCACCTGTTCAAGAAAAATAAGAAAACAAAACGAGAAGATGCTCTACACAATCGCAAGGGTAAAAGACACCAGAAAAGCATTCAACAAAACGAAGCATAAAACACACATCAACAGGACAAAACTTATAAACACCAAATAATAAAAGGAATTATCGTAAAAAAATCCAATGCATAAAAGAAAAGAAAAGAAACTGAGTTACAGAACCTCCCCGACGTGCATGAAAAATGATGTAGAAACCAAGAAGATGTTAAAACCATGCAAGAACGTAAGAGAGAACACAACAAATTACGCACAATCCACCGTGGGACCCACCACAAACCTTAGAATTAAGAAAGAGAATAACAAAGAGAAACCATGCAGAAAACTACGTAGAAAGGGACAAAACCAAAGTCAAAACACAGAAAAGATTACCGATAAGAGAAATCAGATGAGAAAGATAACAAAAAACAATAATAAGGGGAGAAACACCACCCGATCACCCGAAGGATGATACAAGTTGTCAGTCGACAAGACAGGGTATGTCAATCCATCAGATCAAGAACGTCACCAAACAGATAAACTCACAAACACAAAATCCAAAAATCACCGCAACAAGAAGGCAGAAGTCGACAAAAACACCGCAATCAGAATTGAAAGAATGAAATCAGAATTCACCGAGACTATAAACCCCCCAAACACCACCGCTAAACTGCCATAAAAAATCAAAGGAATTTTTAGGCAGACACATGAAACAATCAAGAACGAAAATCGCCCAAATCTTGGAGAGAAATTGCAAAACACGCTGCTGCTACACCGCGGGCCAAATTGAACTTAAAACAGAATGGAAGGGGTCAATTTTGGTAAAATGATGCTGTGGGGGGTTAAATTATACATCAAACAAGCTTCAGGGGTTAATTTATAAATAAAACAAAATTTTAGGGTCAATGCAAAGCAAAAAATAAAAGAAAAGGATCAATTTGCACACGCGAAACAGGGGGACCACGCACGCAATAAATCCTTTCGGCCAAAACGCGTAACAGCGAGGGAGACCAAATTGAGAACCAAACTAAATGTTCGGGCTAGATTTTGAAATAATAAAAATCTAATTAAAAATGATAAAAATACGAAAGGACTGAAAGCGCAATTAGCCGAATCGACGAAAACACGCGGATCCTTGGTGGAAGTCGGTCGCTGTGTGGTCGAGGTGGTACAACATCGTTTTGGCCTATGGATTGAAGGCCTAAAATGACACCGTTTTGCTTGTCTATAAAAGGCCTATGTTTTTTTTTTAAAGCATTTCTGCAGGTTTTTAAAAAAGGAAGGGAAGGGTGAGGCCCCCTTTTCTCTGTTAGGGTTTCAACCCTAACCTAAGTCGTCGCCTGAATCGCCGACGCCGGGCACCGCGCACCGTGGCCTGAAAGGTAAAATCTTGTTCTTTTTCCTTTTTTTTAAAAAAATATGTATGTGTCGAAAAGGGAGGAAAAAAATGAAAAGTTTCGAAAATACTAAGGGAAAAGAAAATCACCTTTCTTGGCCTCTGTTTGATTTTTTTTGGGTTTTTCTTGTGCTTAATCTCGCTATTTTTGATTTTGTTCTTTGTCTGCTTTGATCTGGAATCCTTTTTGTATTGATAAATCTCTCCGAATATTACAATGGTTTTTCCTAGGTCTCTTCATTTTTTATTGATCGAAAAATCCCCTTTACAACAGATTTTGATGGCTTATATAGCCATTACAACTTGTTATTACTGTCATTTCTCTTTCAATATTTTGCAGGTGCAAGTGGAGCAAGTGGAGGGCGGTGTTGACGTAACAGTAGGCGGTGGCTATAGGCTTCAGCAGAACAGAGGACAAGTGGGGCAAAAGGCAGACAGTGGTGGCACTAGGTTGACATGGGCGGTAGAGGTAGAAGACCCTAGGTGCAGCGCACCTAGGGTTTATTGTTTTCTGTTTTTCATTTGGGTATTGGGCGGGTTTAGGTTTAATGGGTTGTGGGTATGGGTTGTCTGATTGTTGGTTTTGGGTTGTAAAATGGGCCTTTTGGGTTTTAACTTTGGGTCTGGGTAGGTTGTATTAGGCTTGGGTTAAAATGGGCTTGTAAGCCCGGGCAAAATTGGGGTTGTACAGTTGCCCCTCTTTACTCGTTGTCGTGTAACGAGAACAGAGCAAAGACTTTCAAGAAAGACCAATTTTGCCCAGTCCCGCTAAGTCTTTGACTTCTTTGGTACCCCTCTTCTTCAAGTAGCCTCATTCCAATTCACTGTATCTTTGTTGTTTCGGTCCACTTCACTGATGCAACTTCAGAGGTATAAGATTCTTCATTTTAATCTACTACTTCGATCTGTTCCTGCTATCTTCGATCTGCTCCCTGCAACATCAGGAATGCCAGACTTGCTATCTTCAATCTGCTTCCTACAACATCAGGAACGCCAGACTTGTCATCTTCGATCTGCTCCACTGCAAACTCAGGGAGACAAGATCTGCCATCTTCAATCTGCTTCCTGTAACATCAGGAACACCAAATCTGTTATTTTCAATCTGTTCCCTGCAACATCAGAAACGTCAAATCTGTTATTTTCAATCTGCTCCCTGCAACATCAAGAAGACAAGATCTGCCATCTTCAATCTGCTTCTTGCAACATCAGGAACGCCAAATCTGTTATTTTTAACCTGCTCCCTGTAACATTAGGAACGCCAAATCTGTTATTTTCAATCTGCTCCCTGCAACATCAAGGAGACAATATCTGCCATCTTCAATCTGCTTTCTGCAACATCAGGAATGCCAAATCTATTATTTTCCATCTGCTCCCTGCAACATCAGGAACGCCAAATCTATTATTTTCAATCTGCTCCCTGCAACATCAGGAACGCCAGAATTGCTATCTTCAGTCTATTCCTGCAACATCAGAAATCGTCAGCTCTATTATTTCAATCTCCTCCCTGCAACATCAGGGACGCCAGCCTTGCTATCTTCGATCTATTCCTGCCACATCAGGAATCGTCAACTCTATTATTTCAGTCTGCTCCCTGCAACATCAGGGATTGCTAACTCTATTATCTCAATCTGCTCCCTGCAACATCAGGGACGCCCAATCTGTTATTTGGTCTTTGGTCTGCCCCGCTAGGGGGCAATATCTGAAATCTTCGATATTACTACATCGTCATCTGGGGAATTCGTCATGTAGAATTATTTTTACGTGCTTATGCAAATGATGAGGATGCTATGATCAAAATGACTCAAATGTTCCTAACTACATGTGCTATGGGTGGCATTTACATGAATGCCATGTCATGAGAATGATTGAGATGCAGTGATCGTAGAAATTTGAATGCACCTACCTAAATGGTATCATGGAGGACGTTTGCATAAACGTAGAATGTCATGATAATGATTCTTTGTTAAAAATGTATAAGGATTAGGATGCAATGATCGCACGCTCTTAATGATGATGAGTGAATAAAAAATGAAATAACCCACTTTCATGCCTAGGGTTGTCACTGCTTGTCGTACACCAGAGTTGTACGACGCTGCTATCTCGCTCTTTCTGGTACCTTTGCTAGAAACTTTAAGAAACAATCATATTTTGCTCAAATAAGTTGCCCCAATATAACTTCAAGGTCCACTCCACGACACCTATAGGACTTTAAGGCTTACATTCTTCCGACCATCCCATTGCGACTTAAGGGTATAGAATTTGTGTCATCTTTGATCCATCCCACTATGACTCAGGGGTATATAATTTGTAAATGATTTGGTCTGCTGTACCTTACCATTCCCGGGGGTCGTGACCAAGTGTGCACGCATGATCCTAACACGGATACAAAATATCATTTTCGCGCGGATGATTCCCCATTTACACATGGGTTAACATTACCTTTTTTCGTCGAGATCATCATTTTTTGACAAAATCCGAAGAGATAGCCTCAGTTCAGACTTTTTCTCTACCATTATTTCTATCCCTTAAACTCGAGGAGTTTTAAGCAATAGTCCTGTTTCAGATTCCGATACTATTTAGAAGTTTCTAGAGTGATATGCGAAACTTCTTTCGTGAAAGTGTCGTTAGTCCATTAATCGTTATTTCAATGCAAAATGCCTGAAAGAGATCATAACTATGGATGAGAACGAAACTAGTTAGGAGCATAGCTCGAAACAAATAGGTTAAACAAATACAAATACAATTAGGAATGAAATTTATTGGCAATGTATTTTACAAGGAAAACAACTACAAATAACAAAAATGGGTAAAATAGAAGCTAGGTGCCCAGATATCGCAGCCTGAGCTTCTCTGCTCAAACTTCTTGAGAACCATTTTAGGCTCAATATGTGTTTACAGGATCCAGAGTACTTTGTCGATGCCCCGAGACGCAAGATACTTCTTCATTGTTAACTCAAGCGCAGCAAGACAACCGTATGCCTCACTTCGATCAAAGTTTGAGCTGCCCTTCTCGGGTTTTCAACTCAAATCCCCTTTGGTCTCAATACGCCCTTTATGGGTTTTCGTCTTGGCCTCTCCTTTTTCTTCTTTCTTTATTCTTCTTCTTCGTCTTCTTCTTCTTTTTTTTTATTTTTTTATCTTTTTTTTTCAAATCTGAACTCGTAGGATTGGGCACGTCCTTGCCGTCTATCTTGGTTAGTATCCATTTTCTCCGAACAGGCCTTCTTTGCTGCATAAGGCTTTTACTCTTCCTCTGGGGTTCGTTTTGATAAGAAGAATCCTTCTTAATGCAGGTTCTTTGCGCAAGTCTTTTTCGTCGTAAGCCTGTATCCCCCTTTTTGGTACGTTTGACCATGAATACTTTCAATCAAGCTTACTGTAGACGTTCTATTTCATCCAAAAAGAATCTTAACTTCTAATAATTGTTCATTTTGTGAACCAACGAGAAGGACGTTGCCCCGGTGAAGGTCTTCGCCAACACTTACAAAACACAGAAGGTGAATGGTAAC
Organism: Gossypium rotundifolium; assembly: GCA_025506655.1. NCBI lineage: Eukaryota > Viridiplantae > Streptophyta > Magnoliopsida > Malvales > Malvaceae > Gossypium > Gossypium rotundifolium. The sequence continues at coordinate 97,665,091 of CP106730.1, forward strand.
TTCTCTATGCCAACTTTTACAAATATCAGTTGTTTTCAAAGATTTGAATGGTTTTTGGCTGTCTTGCTGCATTGATATAGTGTCTGATCTTTGAACAGACTGTAAATTCATGCCATCATGTTAAACACGTTTCTTCCGGGCATTCTTTATTGTCACTCTCTTTTTATTTCTTTTTTCTTTTTCTTCTCATTTTTTTTAATTTTAATTTGAATTTGAAATTGATGACTACTGGCTTTGTAATTTTGGCATATGAAGTAACCTTCACCCTTCCAGTGAGGTAACCAAAGGCCATGAATACGAATCGATGTTGGCTAAAAGCTTTTGAGGAGACTGGCTTGATAGCGTCTATGCCTCACGTATAGAAATCTGTGAAGAAATAGATGAGGCGCCTGAGCCCTGTATTCAATTTCCCTTTCTTAGTAAACTGATAGTTCGAACCTCTTAACTGTTGTAGAACCATTAACACGGGTTCTTTAAACATCAATCTTAATAGTATACTCTTGTTTTAGTAGCCCCGACGTGTCTAGATGTGATCATGCGATAATGTCTTGTCTTATTCCTGCGGTGAGCTAAGCTTCCATCTTCATCTTTCCCGTTTAGCTCATAGCATCTACTGATATTTTGCAAGGTAGGATCTACCATTTTTAACAAGTTAGGAAATTGCAATCTCTATTATCTTCTAAGTCCTTAGATCCTTCTAGACATATATCTCACTAGAAAGGGAGTCAGCAACAGCGTCGCTTATGTTATTGATATCTGGGACCCATGTAGGTATGAAAGTAAATTCCAAAGAATAAATGATTCAAAGAATGGCTATTTATGAATGAAGAATAAAAGAATAGAATGTATAGTAGGAAAAAATATTTGTTCAAAAAGATGCATTTTACTGAAATAGTAATTCTGAACACGAGCCTATTTCACAAAAGAGACCTTATTGCTTTTAGGCTTAAAGTAACAAGTATACTTCGTATATTACTCTAGGTAAGCTCCTAAATACTATAGGAATTTCTTCCGCAGTCTCATTGCTCAAAACGCTTCCAGGTTCATGCTTCTGCTTTTGGTGCGTCATCTATCTCCACAACACCCATTTTGATGAATTTTTGCACCAACTTCTTGAAAGCTATGCAATTTTCTATCGAATGCCCCGTAACCCTAGCGTGATACTCGCACTGGACATTTAGGTTATACCATTCTAGGTATGGAGGTTGCAGTGGTTTTATAATAAGGAGCTACAACATGCATATCAAATAAGTTCTGGTATAACTCCCTATACGTCATGGGAATAGGAGTGAATTGAAGTTTATCTGAACTCGATCTTGGATTTAGTTTTTGCTTTGGGGGGACCGGGTGTTGTAGTAATCGCTTTTTGGGTGGTTCATCAGAACGGCTTCGAATAACCCTTGGTGTACCCACTCGTGTTATCCACCTCCTTGTCTTTCCTCTTTGGGGCCTTTAAAGCCCACTCTCCTTTTTTCTTTGCCTCTGGTAAGCCAATAACAACACGATTGACTTGATCATTACCGAGGCCCATCAGAGAGTTTAACAGTGTCGAGGTATCAGTCCTATATTGAGATTCGATAATGATATGCACCACACGAGAATACGCGTCGGGTTGAGTTGGGACACTTATTGGGGAATAAATGATGTCTTCATCATTATCCATATTGTCGGTCACTGGGTCACTCATTTTTTCAAGTCCTCTGACTAGTAACTCGGTTAGCTACCCCATCATGTTATTTTGGAAGTCTAGCATTTGTTCCCGCATTTCTTGTTAAATTTTGGTCAATTGATCTTTCATCTGCATTTGCACTTGCTCTATCCTTTCCAACCTTCAGTCCATAACTTTCTAGGTTAACTGAAATAACTTCACCTAATTAGGACCTTTCCACAAATTTTAATGTATATGATGAGATGTAATGCAAATGCATGAAATGCAATGCAAATACATGGAATGCAATGCAAATGCATGAATGCAAAGAGGTATCGATTCTGATCAACTTCATTTTAGAAAACTTTATTAGAAAACAAATTCTTTTACATAAAACGGACTACTATATGCTTTCGTCCTAAGTCCTAAAGGTTTTGATTTTCCAAGCAATGGAGCTAGCTCTTGACCATGATCGAACTGCAGCTTGCTCAATGTATCAGCCCGTGATGCCAAAGTTTGTAGATGATCAGCTACCTCTGAACAACTGCTTCACCCCTGAGGTAACCCCGACTTCTAACTTGGTCTTAGGAATGATGAAGCTCTTCCTTTCAAAGCCCTTCTCTTATTTCAGTGAGCTCGATCTGAAGTTCACAACTGTGCAATGTTGTTTCTAACTTCGATCCTACACTTCATTTCCTTAATCTTGTTCAGACTTAACTTCAACTCGATTACAGAGTTACAGCTTTGATAGTAGTGAAGAGACTGTCCAAGCTTAGCATCAACTCTTCAGAATTTTATTGATCATTCACTCTAGCTAGCGCCATACTCCGAGAGATTTTCCAGCTTCCATGGCTCATAAAGATTAGAGTTTTTCTAAACAAAGAAGAAACTGCGGAGCTCTAGACATTTTAGATTGTATCTGTTCAATAGCTTTTCCAATTCTAACCGCAGGTGAAGGTAGTCTATTCTGGTTTGTCTCTTTGAATCTATCAAATGGGGTCAATACAAATTCCTTTCATTTCTCTACAAAGAATTAGATACCTTGCAATGTTGCTTGGACCATCACGAGGAGCCGAGAAGTTCACAACAGCCTATCTTTCCATCCTAGAAGGTTTCACCAATTCCAACGCCCATTCTTCAAAAAGAAATTTTTATCATTGCCCTTTGGTATTGGCAGAATACGACCTTCGACTTGGGTGAAATTAGTGCTGATAGAAACACAACAAGAACGCAGCATCAGCTCAGCACTGTAGTTGCTCCCCTGTAAAGCATTGGATAAGACTTTCATTCGCATTGGATAAGACTTTCATTCTTTCCTAAGGCTTCTGTCTCAACCAAGGAAGCGCTCTGAAAAGTGGTTAACGCTTTGTTAATTGCAAAGCATCAAAGAATAGAGCTCCAAAGGGATATATGCAGGCCGTTTCGGCTTTCTGACGTTAGCAAGTCTGCAGTATAGCGTAACTGTATATTGTGATGGTTCACAGTAATCTCTAGATTCTCAACTTCCCCATTAACATTCTTCATGCTTTTCTGCTTTAATGAAAACAACTGATCTTTGCACAACTGCTCGTTCAATCCATGTGATCTTGTACTTATGATTGGATGGACTGACTTTTATTCAGGTTCTTAAGGCTTTGTTTAGCCATGGTCCAGTCCAGGGAGTATGGATCTATGGTGTTCTGATTGGCAACAAATCCACAATCGGACTAAGACGAATTATCGTCAATATCCAAGGAAAGGCCTCCTTGAGTGGCTATGAAACTTGAATGGAAACCCCTATAGCCATGGGCACATCCTCCAATGTCTGCGAAGTTGTTCTGATTATCTTGAAAGATTGGCAAGCAAATAGGCAGCCCTATTTCGCAGCATGCTACCTTAAAATGACATTCATCACCCTCAGTGCTTCTTGAGAGTTTTCAAATTCCTGTCTGCGCTGAGCATTTTGAGTCGATTGCATGGGTGTCTTTGCAACAAAGCTGATTTGACCGATAAGGTCGTTTAATTCTCTTCATGTCTTTCCCATTTGAGTCATTATGGACATCAAGTCTTGCATTTCCGTTGTTTTTGTTAGATGTAACATCCTTAAATACCACTGTAAACTTATACTCGTTATTTGGAAGAGTACCAATAATAAATAAAATTTTTTCCCCTTCGTAAGCAAGGTACTTTCCAGCCAATTCATTGTCACAGGTCCCTTGCACTCTGCCAATCTTCCAACACCCTTGTCGTCTACAGGGTGACTATCTTCACATAAAAGAGGAACGCTGTAATGGTGGAAGTGTCTATCCGTACCCTCTCCGCTCATTTTGAAGTGATTGGTGAGTATAATTACTTTCTATCTTTTAGTTCCAAAACCCTGTCTTGCCATAAAATGTCGTAGAATCTTCTTCACATCCAATTCAGCTTTGATCAGAACAACATTAGGAAGCACAGGTGGCTGAGATTTTAGCACTGCCCCATTTTCTCTTACTCAAATATATCCATACCCTTCTAACTGCCTAGGTTCTGACTATATACGAATGACTGCATTGTCTTCCACTTTATCAAGGAACCCATTTTTCATAACCAGCTTTCTAACTTAGAAACTTACCGTGAATCGATACCTCTAAAAAATGCGATGATATGCACAAAAACAAAATACAACCAGTTAGTATCGCAAAATATAAAGCCATTAAAAATGAACAAACACCTACCTGGGTGACCACCAAGGTTTGACGTAGTTCTACCTAAGGTGGGCTCCTAGGGTTCACTATATGCGGTTTAGTTCTATAATTGAGGTACTCGAACCAGCAGATTCCTCGATCCTTCCCATTATAGGCTCATACGGACCGAGTTCGGTTCAATAGAATACATTTTCCTATGGCTATGCTGAAGTGAAAACTTCACGAAGACATAGGTACGGATGTATCCCGAAAGTAGTCCACTAGCCCATGCGGAGGTGAAAACCTCACGAAGGCATAACTTCTCGCTCCCACTTAAAGGTGTGACCACAACGGTCATGCAATGCAATGCCAAAGTATTTACGATACCCAATATTGAAAGTGCATTAAAAGAAGCATGATTTTTGAAACCATTTTCCAATTTTAATCAAAGGACAAAAATCAATCAATCTATGGCACGACCTCGAGTTCCCGGAGGAGTCGCCAAGTCGTCGTAACCATTTTTGATAAAGCGAGAAGCGACGATCGACTCGAGTTTTGAAAACGAAAAAGAAGGAGTCGCCACCAATATTTTTTGATGAGGTGTGATCGGGTCACCTCATAAAACAGTTGTTTTAATAAGCAGTTTGATTTATTAAAACAACGATTTTGGTCTCTGAAATCCAAAAATAAGTTCGGAGTCGATTACATGACGAGGAAGGGTTAGCACCCTCGTCGCCCAAAATTGGTACCAAATTGATTGATCGATGTCCTAATGTTGAAAACTTTGAAATGATTCGAAAATAGATACTTTTTATTTCTAAAACTTGAAGGGATCGGAAGGAACGTTAAGACTCTCTTATTTTTGAAGAGATAAAGCATTATGTCCAGTAAGTTAGGGCACAATACTTTAGACTTCCGAAACTAAGCTCGCCTTTTAAAACTTAGTTTTATATTTGAAGAGGATCTCCCATCATTTGTCAAACGAGAAATCAGAACCCAGTAAGTTAGGGCTCGATTTCTCGAGAATCTAAATTAGGAAGATTGCCTCTATTTTAGAAGAAAAAGAAACTTATCTCGCAGTATCTAGGTGTCGAGTCTAGTAAGTTAGGGCGCGACATTTCGAATATCCAAGCTTAAGTGTTTCGTTTAAAATTTAAATTGTGATTTTAAAAGGGACATTCCGTTGTTTAGCTTAAACGAGAAAAACCGGGACCCAGTAAGTTAGGGCTTGATTTTCTCGAATCGTTAATACAGAATATTGGTCGTTATAAAAATTGAGATGTCGAAAAATAGTGAGATGACAATGAGAATATAAGTAGTGGGGAAAGAAAAGTATTGTGACAATGGTGTATATGTATTGACGATAGTAGAAAATAATGATAATAATAATGGTGGTAATATATATAAAATAGGTAAAATATATGCGTATTGAGAAATAATATAATGACAGTAGTAATGTGGGATATATTTATATACATATATATATATATAAGAAAAAGGTAATATACATAAAATAAATGAGATATTTACGTATATATGAAAATAGTATAATATTAATAATGATAATGATAATGCAATGATGAAATAGATAATAATAACGAAAATAACAAGCAATAAATAGAATATTATTGATAGCAATAGTAGTAATATAATAATAGTAATAATATAGTAATATAATATAATTGTGCAATCGATATAATAGTAATAATAATAATCTAGCGATAACGGTAATACAATAATAATAACATAGTAATAATAATATATATAAATGATAATATAATATTAGTAATAGTGTAATAATAAACAAACAATAGTACAATAAAGAAAAAAGACAAAAATGATTGCAAGATCAAATAAAAATTATGAAATAATATAGCAAATGGGCCAAATTGAACTTAAAACAGAATGGAAGGGGTCAATTTTGGTAAAATGGGTGCTGTGGGGGGTTAAATTATACATCAAACAAGCTTCGGGGGTTAATTTGTAAATAAAACAAAATTTTAGGGTCAATTCAAAGCAAAAATAAAAGAAAAGGACCAATTTGCACACGCAGAGGAAATAGGGGGACCACGCAAGCAATAAATCCTTTCGGCCAAAACGCGTAACAGCGAGGGAGACCAAATTGAGAACCAAACTAAATGTTCGGGCCAAATTTTGAAATAATAAAAATCTAATTAAAATGATAAAAATGCGAAAGGACCGAAAGCACAATTAGCCCAATCGACGAAAACACGCGGATCCTTCGGTCGGGTAGGGTCGCGCGCGCGGGTCAGGGTGGTACGGCATCGTTTTGGCCTATGGATTGAAGGCATAAAGCAGCCGCTTTTGCTTGTCTATAAAAGGCCTATGTTTTTGTTTTTTAAAGCATTTCTGCAGGTTTTTAAAAAAGGAAGGGAAGTGTGAGGCCCCTTTTTCTCTGCTAGGGTTTCAACCCTAACCTACGCCGTCGCCTGAATCACCGCCGCTGGCCACCGCGCACGGTGGCCTGAAAGGTAAAATCTTGTTCTTTTTCCTTTTTTTTTAAATATGTATGTGTCAAAAAGGGAGGAAAAAAAAGAAAAGGAAAGTTTCGAAAATCCTAAGGGAAAAGAAAATCACCTTTCTTGGCCTCTGTTCGATTTTTTTGGGTTTTTCTTGTGCTTAATCTCGCTATTTTTGATTTTGTTCTTTGTCTGCTTTGATCTGGAATCCTTTTTGTATTGATAAATCTCTCCGAATATTACAATGGTTTTTTCTGGGTCTCTCCGTTTTTTATTGATCGAAAAATCCCTTTTACAACAGATTTTGATGGCTTATATAGCCATTACAACTTGTTATTGCTGTCATTTCTCTTTCAATATTTTGCAGGTGCAAGTGGAGCAAGTGGAGGGCGGTGCTGACGCGATAGTGGGCGGTGGCTGCAGGCTTCAGTAGAACAGAGGACAAGTGGGGCAGAAGGCAGACAGTGGCGGCACTAGATTGACATGGGCGGTGGAGGTAGAAGACCCTAGGTGCGGCGCACCTAGGGTTTGTTGTTTTTTGTTTTTCATTTGGGTATTGGGCTGGTTTAGGTTTAATGTGTTGTGGGTATGGGTTGTCTGATTGTTGGTTTTGGGTTGTAAAATGGGCCTGTTGGCTTTTAACTTTGGGTCTGGGTAGGTTGTATTAGGCTTGGGTTAAAATGGGCTTGTAAGCCCGGGCAAAATTGGGGTTGTACATGACTGAGTTAATAGCCAATATAACAGCTTTGGCGCTGATTTGTGGTATGGTTAGCTGGTGAAAGTCCCGCTAGTTAATTAATATAGTTTGTGTGTTGCTTTGGAGTGGTAGATGGAAAGAAATTACAAACCGTGGATATTGCGGAATCCTTGGTTGATGCTCTGGCAAAAGCAAGATAAGGAGTCCTTCGTTTTTTTAACTAGTCTGGAGGTGATTATTGTTTGCTGCTTATTAGTTTTTGTTTGAATGGATGTTTATTGTTTTAGGTCCAAGTGTTTTTTAGAGTGAAAGATTACTCTTGGGAGTTTTTGTAACCTTTCGGTTTTTGAGAGAGATTGGTATTTTTCAACATCTTTTTTATATCGACTGAGCAAAAAAAAAAAAAAAGGACACTCAATTGTCTTTTGAAAAGAGATGCAACAATGTTGAAGGGGCAATTATCTGGCTTGCAAACATATCTAAGCGAGATTAAATATATGACAAGATTACCTAATATTGTAATCATTGTTGATCAGCAAGAAGAATTTACAGCTCTTCAAGAATGTATCACTTTGGGAATTCCAACAATTTGTTTCATCGATACAAATGGTGATCTCGGTCTTGCATATATTTCGATTCCAACAAATGATGTTGCTATAGCTTCAATTCGATTAATTCTTAACAAATTAGTAGTTGCAATTTGCGAGGGTTGTTCTAGCTATATACGAAATCCTTGATTAATAATAAGATAAATAAATTATTTTTTGGAACTACATAGATCTATGGAATCGGTTACTATATCTTGAATAGCACAAAAGAGATGAAAAAAAAAACCTGTGAATATTGTGTGATTAGTTTCATCAGTATCACCTTATATGAATGGTATATCACCTTATATGAAAGTAGGGCAACAATTAAAATTAAATTTCCACCTTCCAAGTAGTCTAATCTTAAGTCTTCCATTCATTTTGGGGTCCAATAGCCAAATTCTTTAGTTATTTTTTACTTATTCGGTGGTTAGTAGTGGAATTAAGTTTGAATTAAATTCAAAATTGTAAATGAGAAATAAATTGTTTCAACATTATTTTCTCGATTCGCCTTAACTAAACAATTGACAAGGGCAACACTAACTAAGGCTTCAATCATACTTATAAACATAGATATAATTTCGATTAATGAATGGATCAGTCTCAATTGTACAAATAAATTTGTGTTAAATAATGATTTCTAAAATTTAGAGACAATGATAATATTATTTAATTTAAACTTTTTAATTTGTTTTTAATTATTTATTATTTATTTTATAATATTTTAGATGTATATTTTAAATGTTTATAAATTTACCAAATAAAATATAGTTTTTTTAAATTTTAAAAATGTTTGAATAAACAAATATTATAAAACATTTAAAATATTATAAAACAAATAATAAATATTAAAAATTCAAAAAATGTTTGAATAAAAATATTATAAAATATTATAAAATAAATAATAAATAATTAAAAAACAAATTTTCAAAAAATGTTTGAATAAAAAATATTATAAAACATTTAAAATATACATTTAAAATATTATAAAACCGATAATAAAAAAACAAAAAAAAAGGACAAAAGGTGCATTGGAATTGGCCGTTCCAAATTATTTAGCTCCACTAGAAAAAGAAAATTTCGTTTAAAGCCCTCCTATTTTTTGAAAATTTATAATATTTCATTAATATTTATACAAGTAACGTCATTTTAAATTACTCTACCAAAAAATTAATTTTTTTATCTTTATTATTAACGTGGCATGTTGGTGGCGCCAAATACTTTGGCTCCACCAACTTTTATTTTAGATTTTAATTTTATAAAAAAAATTTATTTATATAATTAATTTATTTTTTTGAGTTAATTTTATTAAAAATCCCGTATCTTTGCTTGGTCTTGTCGGAACCTAAAAAACTGACAATATCCTTAAATACATAAAAGGATAAAATGTGCTATAGATCTCTGTATATTTTACAAATTTATAATTTAGTTTTATACTTTTATTTTTAGAAATTTAATTTCTACTTTTAGATTTTAAAATTAGATTCAATTAATGTAAACACTTATGTGACATTTTGAAATAAAAAAAACTCACTTAGTAGCAATGTAACTAAAAATAATGTTGCAATGAACCTAAATTTAACAAATCTGAAAAGTAGAAAGACTAAATTCTTAGAAATAAAAATATAGGATTAAATCCTAAATTTGTAAAGTAAACAGGGACCTATAACTTATTTTAACCTAAATAAAAATAAATAAGTACCAAAAAATCTTCATCTTTTATTTATTTCAGAACCAAAAGAAAAAAGAAAAACAAATTTTTCTCTTGTGTCTTCCTCTCTATTCTTTTTCTTTTTCCTTCAAAATAAAATAAAAATTGCAGTTTCAGAGAGGAAGAAAAGCAGATTAATTTATAATAAAAAAAATTACTAATAAAATATTCATTTGTTGAAAATATAGTAAAATTGAGAGATAAACTATACATATAAGATTATAAAATGTTTCGAAAATTTCTTAATTCGATGGGAGTGCAGGAAAATGGGAACAACGGCAACAAGTACGAGAGAATTGAAACATATGCTGCAGAAGAGGAAATTATGCTTACAGATAATAATAATAATAATAATAATAAGCTGCAACAAAAATTGGCAAAAGACGAGGATGATATTGTAAATGTTAAAAATATTAGGGACGATACGAGGAAATATGTTGTGATTTGTGCCATTTTTGCCTCTCTCAATTCTGTGCTTCTCGGCTACGGTTTGTGTCTTCGCCATTTCTTTCTCTCTTTTTCTTTCAATTTCTTTCTGCAAGAAATTTTTTTTTTTAATTTGATTTAAAATTGTTCTCTTGGTTTTTATCTGTTTAATTAGAGAAATCCAGTTATTTTTTAAATATTAACTTACTTTTTGTTTTACATTATGGTATCTAATCTCATCGTCACCACCATCGCTGTTTTTACACTAACCACAAATAACGCACCGTCCTAGAGATCAATACAGAATTTGGAGATTTGTTCATAAATGGTTGATGGTTCTTGTTTTCTTTTTGGTTTCCGTCAAATTCTATTATTATTTGTTAATCTAACCTCACTGCTATAATTTAATAATTTTAGATTTTATATTTTAAATTGTGTGTTTTCGATCTTAAAAGTAAACTTTTTTTTTTCTTTTAATTCTGTCAAATTGGACAAATATTATAATTTTTTTCCTTTTCTACTTACAAGTAATTTTGTCTGATTGTGTAGAAAATATCAAATTGTATACACTTAAAAAAATTTTAGCCTATGAACTGAAAATATACCTTTAGAAAAGGGTAGGAGTAGATCATCAAAAGGGTAGCTACTTGGCCCCCGAAAGTGGTAAATTTCCCTTGTAGCCTCTTCAGACTTTAAGAAATTATATGTTAACATAATGGTAAATTTACACTCTAACCCTAAAAAATTTATGATTCAGCTATGATTTCATAAAGTAATTTTCTGGCTTCGATCCTAGACTAGATTTATAAACTAAATCTGAAAAAATTCAAAATAGAAGGGCCTTTTGTAGCATCTGATCAATATAGTTTCATACTCTCCCAACTCTAACACTCATATGTCAAGTATACATTGATATCGATATTTGAAAATTTCAATATAGTCCTCTAAAAATCTTTACAAAACCAATCACAGTATCCAACACTACACCCCAATTCAAATATCCTACATATATGCAACCCTTTTCCTATTTTCTTTGAACAAAAAACATATTATCTACTTATATATATGATTTTAATTTGAGATGTGTTGATGTTGTAACCTTGTTGACAGATGTGGGTGTTATGAGTGGAGCAATTATATTCATCCAACAAGATTTAAAGATAACAGAGACCCAACAAGAAATCCTTGTCGGAATTTTAAGCATTGTTTCACTTTTGGGTAGTTTAATTGGTGGCAAAACATCAGACACCATTGGTAGGAAATGGACCATAGCCTTAGCCTGTATTGTTTTTCAGTCAGGTGCAGTTATTATGGCCTTGGCACCATCTTATCAAATACTCATGATAGGTAGACTCTTGGCTGGAATCGGGATCGGTTTCGGCATCATGATCGCCCCGGTATACATTGCCGAGATATCCCCTTCCATCGCTCGAGGTTCCCTTACTTCCTTCCCTGAGATCTTTATCAACCTAGGGATTCTCCTCGGATACATCTCGAATTACGTATTTTCGGGGCTTCCGGTACATTCAAATTGGCGAATCATGCTCGGTGTGGGGATCGCTCCCTCGGTTTTCCTTGGATTCGCCTTGCTCATAATCCCTGAATCCCCTCGATGGCTCGTGATGCAAAACCGAATCGAGGAAGCAAGGACCGTGCTGTTGAAGACGTATGACAATACAAAAGAAGTAGACCAAAGGTTAGCCGAAATACAAATAGCCGCTAGGATTGCGAATGCGGATAAGTACAAAGAGAAAGCCGTATGGCTCGAGATATTAAACCCGAGTCCCGCAATTAAACGGATGTTGATCACCGGTTGTGGAATCCAATGCTTCCAACAGATCTCGGGTATCGATGCGACCGTGTATTATAGTCCGACAATCTTTAAAGATGCTGGCATAAAAGGGAACACTGAACTTCTTGCAGCAACAGTTGCTGTTGGGTTCACTAAAACAATGTTCATTTTAGTTGCAATATTTCTCATTGACAAATTAGGTAGAAAACCTTTGCTTTATATAAGCACAATAGGGATGACAATCAGCTTATTTTGTTTGAGCTTCACTTTGACATTTCTCGGGGACCAACGGTTCGGGATCGGACTCGCAATCCTCTTCGTTTGCTCAAATGTAGCTTTCTTCTCGGTCGGGATTGGACCGGTATGTTGGGTGGTTTCGTCCGAGATATTCCCTCTACGGCTTCGAGCTCAAGCATCAGGTCTTGGAGCGGTGGGTAGTAGGGTTAGTAGTGGCGTCATTTGCATGTCGTTCCTAACGTTGTCTCGTGCCATCACGGTGGGAGGGACGTTCTTCGTGTTCTCGGTGATTTCGGCTCTATCCGTCGTGTTCGTCCACACGTGCGTGCCGGAAACGAAAGGGAAATCATTGGAACAAATCGAAATGCTGTTTCAAAAGGGAAGTGAATTGCAAGTTGGTGGGGAGATTGAGATGGGAGATGCAGAATGTTTGGTGCAGAGACAATGAAATTTTTTATTAAGCCATTAAATTTGTTTTTAGTTCTTATAGATTGGGATAATCGCAAAAAGAATTCCTATACAATTTTCAATTTTTCCAATTTAATACCTGTATTTTTGTTCCTGTATCATTTTCATACCTTGATCTAAATTTGCCACGTGGCATTGTGGTCAGAAAAGGTTAGACTTGTATAAATTTTCCCTTCTCATTTTTTTATTATTTTTGTAAACACTAAATTCTATTCCGCTCAATTTCGTGTTTAAAATTAAAATTTTAAAAAAATTAAAAAATACAAAAAGAATTAAAATTATATTTTAACCCCTTAACTTTTCTAAAATTATATTTTAACCCTCCAACTATTCTAAAATTACATTTTGACCCTTTGACTTTTTTAAAATTATATTTTGGCCTTAAACTTTTCTAAAATTACATTTTTAACCCCTAATTTTTCCAAAAATTACATTTTGGCCTCAAAAGTTTCACTATGTTTGTGTTTTAGTCCTTGTGGCAGAATCACGAGATTTGGGCACCTATTCTTCACGATTTTCGGCCACCAGCCTAAGGGATGGCCTCCCTTCCCCCTAGCCACCTGCTACCTGCAAAAAACAACAATAAAAGGGGCTCTTACCCCCCAAAAATTGAAAGGAAGGAACCCCCAAAAAAACATAAAAAAAACCCACAAAAAAGAAAAAAGAGAAAGAAAAAGAAGAGAAAAGAGAAGAGAGAAGGAGAAGAAGAAGAGAGGAAGAAGGCATCGCACACCGGTGAAGGAGGCGGCGACCACGGCGGCAGCGTTTTGGAGAAGAAGAAGAAAGAAGAAGAAGAAGAAAGAAAAAAAAAAAGAAAGAAAAAAGAAAAAGGAAAAAATAAAAAAAATTCAAAATTAGTCGGGTCGACCCGACCCGTCCGACCCGACTCGACCCGCGGAGACCCCCAACAGCCCAAGCTCATGTAGCAGCCCATCAGTTTTTTTTTTTAAAAAAAAAAGAGCAGGCCAAATTAAAAAAAAGGAGAAAAGATGTGCAAGCCCAACAAAGGCCCAAAATTCAGCAGCCCAAGTATATAATTTTGGGTTTTGGTACACTCTCAATCTTTTTTTATTTATTTATTCATGTTATTTTATTTTAATTAATTTAACATTCTTAACCTTTTTTTTTTTTTTTGAGTATTATTGTATAATTTTAGTTATAAATTTTAATTTTTTAATAAATTCAAAAAAAAGAGGCAACGTATCGATTTGACATTAAATCGTTGATCTCATCGCTATGTTGGCTGAGTATCATCGGTTCGTGATAAATACGATACGCCCTTTTAAAAAATCAAAAAATCTAAAAAAAATTCTTGAGTTTTAAAATAAAATGATTATTTTGTAGTTATTTTAAATTATTAAAATTTCGTTTTTTAAATGTATATAATACGATAATATGTAATTTATCAAAATTTTGTGTCTCAAAATTTTCACTTTTTTTAAAATAAATCCTCGTGTTTTAAAAATTTTTGCTTTTTCAAAAAATTTCGTGCTTTCAAAAAATTTCGTGTTTCAAAAAATTTTCGTGTTTTTAAAATTTCCGGGTTTTAAAAAAATCGTGTTTTCAAAAAAAAATCGTGTTTCGAAAATTTTTGTGTTTCAAAGATTTTCGCGTTTTCAAAAATTCTCGTATTTCAAAATTTTCGTGTTTTTCAAAAAAATTCGTGTTTCAAAAATTTTGTATTTTCAAAATTTTCATGTTTTCAAAAAATTTCGTGCTGCAAAAATTTCGAATTTTCAGAATTTTCGTGTTTTCAAAAAAATTTTCGTGTTCCAATCAGATCACGATTAAATATTAAATTGAACTTGTATTTTTGAAAATTAAGACAACACGCGTTTAACGAGATACTAATTTCGGGCGTCGCGAGGGTGCTAATACCTTCCTCGCTCGTAACTGACTCCCGAACCCTATTTTTCTCTGGAATTTTGATGTAGACCTAAACTCGCCCCTTTTTTTTAATAAAATTTAAAAAAATAATTTTTCTTTAAAAAAGATGATTTATTAGGTGTCCGATCACACGTAGAAAAAAGATCGGTAGCGACTCCCTTTTTTAATAAAATCGAAACTCTGTTTTCAAATGTTCAATAATTTTCTCAATTAGCGCCCGTACTAAAATTTTACGTCGCTACAGATGATTTATTAGGTGTCCGATCACACCTAGAAAAAAGATCGGTGGCGACTCCCTTTTTTAATAAAATCGAAACTCTGTTTTCAAATGTTCAATAATTTTCTCAATTAGCGCCCGTACTAAAATTTTACGTCGCTACAGCTGGCGACTCCACTGGGGACTTTTTTTGAGAGTCGAGTCTGGAATTAAACGCGTGTTGTCAAAATTTTCAAAACTCTTGTTTAAATTAATATTTAGTCATGATCCTTAAATTTTGTTTTTTGAAAAGTCATGCATTTGCATCATGTTGTAAAATTTTTTCTAACTTGTTTTATCTTTTTGTTTTTCAGCTCTAAGTTTTTACGGTTTTAGTTTTTTAGTTTTAAAATAAAAACGAAAAGTTTTGTAAGTTTCTCCCCACAGACCATGCACTTGCATTTTTGCATAACATGAGCTCTCTACCCGGGCTCCGTCCGCTTAAGTGGAAGTAAACGCTATGCCTTCGTGAGTTAACTCATCCCTCCGCACAGGCTAGTGAATACTTCCGGGTTACATATGACTTATGCTTTCGTGAGTAAACTCGTCCCTCCGTATAGGCATAAGTAAATGTAATCCCTCGAATTGAGCTAGCGAGCCTATGATGGGCGATAACCGAGGCTCTGTACTAGCCTTAGTAGGTGACAGTACGGACAATTCGAGTACCTTTTTAGAACCAAAACTGCATATAGTGAACCGTATGAGCCACCCGACTAGAGCCATGCCGAACATTCGTCCGTTAATAGTCACCAAAATAAGTACATGGGAGAAACGCATCTTACCTTTTATTTCTTTAACATTTACACTTTTTTTTTTTTGCAAGAGAATTAGGTCTGTTTAATAGAATTGGATCGGGTAGATTATTTGATGAGCATGTGGGGTAAGTTTATTTTGTAAAGTATGATGGGGTAAAAACAAAAAAAAAAAACAAAAAAAAAATGACAATAAAAAGTAGGTCAGTTTCATTAAAATGCATGATTAAATAGCTTAATTTGTTAGATTTGCCATAGTTTTTCTCTGTTTATATTTGTTGTGATTACTAACCAAGGTTATTTGTCTTTATTTTTATTTTATCATGCATGATAGGCATCTTATTAGGAAGGTGTTGATTAGAGATTGGTTGCCAAAAATGGGTTTCTGATGGAGGAGTCAATTACACAAGTAACCGAGAAAAATGCCGTGGTTCGAGACTGGTCTTTGAAAACCCAGAAAGCAAAAGGAGACAGTTTAAAGGAAGGATGTATCTCCAATCTTCCCGAGCATGTGACTATGAATATTCATTGGAATAACCTCGAAGACTTGACTAGGATCTGGAAATAGTGGGACTCAGACACTAGGGGCAGCTTCACTGAAAAGTACGGGGATATAGCTCACTTAATTGCCGTCAACATAGACGAACAGTTGATTCAAGCCATGGTTCGATTCTGGGACCCAGCTTACTGGGGGATTGGCACAATCTGAGTTTGCTTTTACAGGTGAAGGTTACATAAAAAGAGTCCGAGATACTGCAAAGTCTTGGAAAGAAATTTAGCTAATGGAGTTAGCTCTCTATGCTGATACTATCACTCAAGATTATGACATATGGAGACAACGACGAGTGAATAGTCAACAAATCTCATCAACGGATTACACTTTCTAGAATCTTTTCTCAGAAGAAATGCCGTCCGAGCTGGAAATGGTAAGACATGACTTTGAACGTAAAAAGGCCAAGCTGTTACGGGATATTAGTTCTCTTCAAGAGGAAAACTACCAGCTGAAAATCGATGTTCAAATTGAAAAATCTAAAATCGATAAAGTCCAGAAAGAAGCTGAGATCATGAGAAATGACTTAAAGGATCTTTATTTGGAAAATAAGAAATTAAGAGGCACCATAAGGAATAGTGGGCTGGGCAAATCATCGGCAGAATGGAAGGAGGAATTAAGCAACATTAAAAGTGGAATGGAATTCTGGAGAGGAAAAGCGAAGAAGGAAGAGGAAAAAGCTACGCATGTTATGATAAAGTTAAGGAAAAAGAATGTTGAATATGAAACCGTGTCTGCAGAATTAATGACTAGTCAATCTGAGCGTCAAGAGCTAAGAAGGAAAATACAAGATTTAGAAAATACTGCGCAAGCTCATCAAACAACATTTGGATACCCTCCTAAAAGCCCTAGAAGAAAAGAATGGCCGACATGATGAGAGACATTCGTACTACGAAAGAGCTCTCCAAGAAAAAAATGTATCTTGGCGGTTTGATTAATGAAATTGCAAAGTATTTGTGCAAATCGTGCAATTATCAGATGAAGCAGAAGATCTTAGTTACCAATTCCCTCCGAGATAACGATCAAACATGTCAAAATTCCTAGAACGAGTGAAGAAACAAGGCGATATGGCTAGGAAATTTGTGTAACTGTTAGATCAAAGATGGCAAAACGTTTTGTAATAGACTCTTTTGATTAATGAAATGCCTAAGTATGGGGCTATCTTGAAATCAACACCAAATTCTTGCATATTTATTCATGATTAACATTCATTTGTCATCTATTCATCCATCCATTCATTATATGTGCATATCACTCTAATCATTCACTGAGGCTAAAACCGTATAATCCACAGTTGTGACACTACAAATCTGGAATCACATCATTCTTGTAAGATGCGTCTAAGAGCTAGAACTATGGATGCTAAACTCAACGAAAGAATTGAAATGATGGAAAGGATCCAAAGAGAGTTACAAGAGCAGTTGGCTAAGTCACAGCAGGAAGCAAGAGATTTGATGGTAAGATCTCAAGAGGAATCGCTCGAGCAAAGGGATCAAATGGCCAAAATGATGGAGATGATGACAGCTTTGGTCAAAGAAAAAGGACCCATACAGAGCCCTGACATCACAGAACCCCAGTCAAGAGTTAATCAAGATCGGCTCTATCCCTCAGGATTCACTCCACCTCACATCCATGCAATGCAAAGAGGATATTCTCAAGGGGAACCTGCAGGCCTGGAGTAACGACTTGTAGCACTTGCTCAAGAGAGGCAATGTATATTCGTATCGAACCCCAGAGCTAATCCTGCTAATCCAATTGTTCCAGATTCGGATGATCCGGTTGAAATAGTCAAGTTGAAAATGGATGATCATAATGCCCAAGATAAGTATAGGAGTTTGGAAGAAAGACTCAAGGCGATAGAAGGTACTGAAGCCTTCTCTGCACTGAATGCCAAAGAGCTCAGTTTGGTGCCCGATCTGGTTCTGCCTTTGAAATTTAAAGTGCCAGATTTTGAAAAATATGATGGGACGAGATGTTCAAAGGCGCATCTTATCATGTTTTGTCGAAAGATGACTGGTTACGTGAATGAGGATAAATTATTAATATACTGTTTCCAAGACAACTTGGTTGGATCGGCTCTTCGATGGTATAATCAACTCAGTAGAGAAAGGATCCGATCATGGAAAGACTTAGCATCAGCATTTTGTGAGCAATACAAACATGTATCCGACATGGTGCCTGATCAACTAACCCTGCAGATGATGGAAAAGAAGCCGACGGAGACTTTTAGGTGTCTGGCAAAAGATGGAGGGATATCTCACCCAAGTAGAACCCCATTAACTAAAAGCGAGATAATGATCCTCTTTATCAACACCTTAAAAGTGCCATTTTACGATAAATTGGTAGGAAGCATACAAAGACTTGCAGATATTGTAATATCGGGGAACTTATAGAGAATGCCATTAAGAATGGAAGGATGGAAGGCCAGAGTTGAAAAGGTAGTACCTATAAAGAAAAAAAGAGGCGAAACCCATATGGTAAGGACTGAGAGCCACTATACTTCTAGTCTGCACCAACCACGACCTCGATATGGCCCACCTCCAAACTTCTATTTTCCTCCTCAAAGCCTTTACTATTAAGCAGCTCCTCCTTACCACATCGCATACAAATAACCAAAGACCATTCGTCATGTTCCCACCAAATACCATGCCTACTCAAAGCCAACCAAAAAATGAACAAAGACCAACAAGACCCAATCCTGAAAAACCTCAATTCACCCCTATTCCCGTGTCATACGGAGAGCTCTGCCCAAAACTATTGGAAAAATAATTAATATCCCCACATTATATGGCACCCCTAAAGCCTCTATACCCAAAATGGTACGATCCTAATGCTAGTTGCATGTACCACGCTGGAAACCAGGGGCATTCTACAGAAAAATGTCTTGCCTTTAAAAAGAGGGTTCAAGGTCATATTGATGCAGGTATTTTACGATTTGATGGTGCTAGTAATATGGCTGGAAATTTACTCCCTAACAATACTGAAAGAACGTAAGTATGGTGATGAAGGAAGACAGGTGGCGAGCCAAAAATTGTGTTTCTGAAATAAAGGCACCTTTGTGGAAGGTATGGGAAATAATGGCTGAGAAGGATTTGCTCTGTCCACTCAACAGAAGTTTCAAGGAAGAAAGCACAAAAGGTCAAAGCTTTTGTGTCTTCCATGGCATAGAAGGGCATTACATCCAGTCTTGTGAAGAATTCAAAAGATTACTTCAAGACATGATAGACAACAAAGAGGTCGAGATCTTTAATAGAATGGAAGAGGCTGATGAAGGAGAAATATACGCTTTTGATAATCAATCATTAGGTTTCTCTTATAGCGTCGATCGACCTTTGGTGATCTATTACGAGGCAAAAAAAAGTGAAACCAAATATGATAATTGAAGTACCATCTCCTTTCCCTTACAAGGACAACAAAGCGGTACCATGGAAATATGATGTCAACATTATCATACCCGAAGGTGAAAAATCTAAACCTACGACTGGAAGTGTTAGCGAAGTGGGACACTTTACCCGCAGTGGGAAATGTTACTTTTCAGAGGTGGTTGAACCAAGGAAGAAGACTGCTGACTCAGAATCAGAAAGGAAAGGCACCAATGCATGATGCTGAGGTTGATGTTGAAATATAGTATGAGCAAAAAATTAAAAGACCTGTGAATGAGGATGAAGCACATAAATTCTTAAAGTTCATCAAGCACAGTGAATATAACATCGTGGAGTAGTTGAACAAGCAACCGCCGTAAATCTCGGTATTATTCCTACTATTGAATTCAGAACCACATCAGAATGCTTTGTTGAAAGTGTTAAATCAAGCGTATGTGGCGAGCAACGTATCTGTTGAAAAACTTGATAGGTGGGTGAACAACTTGAATGCGGATAATTTCATCTCTTTTAGTGATGAAAAAATACCACCAAACGGTAGAGGCTCTGTAAAAGCATTGCACATCACAACCAGTTGCAAAGGCTATATAATACCGAATGTGCTTATTGACAACGGGTCTGCACTCAATGTCATACCTTTGGCCACTCTTTCTAGGATGCCAATTGATATGTCTTATCTGAGGCCTTGTCACTCTACAGTAAGGGTATTTGATGGGACACGACGAGAGGTCATGGGGAAGATCAAAATTCCTCTAGAAGTGGGCCTATGTACATATAGTATCAAGTTCCAGGTCATGGACATCACGCCCTTGTATAATTGCCTTTTAGGGAGGCCTTGGATCAATTCTGTTGGGGCAGTTCTTTCATCTCTCCATCAAAAAGTAAAGTTCATCATGGATAGCCGTTTGATCACGGTCGCTGGTGAAGAAGACATTGTTGCATCTATCTCTACTGACACACCCTACATCGAAGTAAACAAAGATGCAGTAGAATGTTCCTTCCGTTCCTTCGAATTTATCAATGCTACATTTGTTACTGAAGGAAATAGCATTCCTATACCCAAACTGTCAAGGAATACCAAGATGGGAATTAAGCTGACTGTGGGAAAGGGAGCCCGAGCGAAGAAAGGTTTGGGAAGAAATCAACAAGGGATAGTTAGAGTATTAAAACCAGTACATCACAAGGCTCGATACGGTTTAGGATTCAAACCGGATATGTAACAAAGAAGAAAACAGTTGCAGAAAGATCAAGAAAGGAGGATTACAAGAGCCTCAGGTCGAGAATTAGAATGGGAGCCCATTATCCTCTTTTGTCAAAAACATTTACATCTGTAGGAATGATATACCCAGGGCAAGATCATCCACAAAGCACGATGTTATGGATTGAAAGGGGTCTTCAGAACGTCAGTATAAATGTTGTTGACAAAGGGGATGGTGCAATTAAAGATGTTTCAATGATACGCCCTTGTCCTCCTAGATTCGTTTTGAACAATTGGACTGCTGTGGATCTTCTTGTAGTTTTTAAGTCCTCTCCAGAGTAATACTCAATGTTAACTCTCTTTGTGTGCCCCTAAGTAATAGTGGGATTCTTTTGTAAGAGCTTATGTTTGCTCTTTATCATTTAAATGAACATTTAATAGAGATGCATTTTGTCATAGTCTTTTCATTCTCGTTAACTTTATAATTATTCCTTTTTCTCACAGTCTGTCCTTACATGTATCTCATATCATTCCATAACATTATGTTTATTGATTCCCATACCTTGATGCTCCTCTATAGTTTTCTTTTCCACTCACCTTTTAGGTGCTCAGATACCAACGACATGAACGATCCCGTTACAAGTCCTGAAATCGATTTTGAGAAAGCTATTTGTTTAGGAGAATTCGAAGCTGAGGAAAATGTTGAAGATTATGTATCGTCTCCTGACTTACTAAGGATGGTAGAACAAGAAGACAAACAGATTTTACCCCATTAAGAATCTGTTGAGACAGTAAATTTGGGAAATGAAGAAAAGAGACAAGAAGTGAAGATTGGGACTTCCATTTAGAGAACACCAAACATGATTTGATCGCCTTGCTTCGTGAGTACAAAGATGTTTTTGCATGGTCATATCAGGACATGCCAGGGCTGAACGAGGATGTAGTGGTCTATAGACTCCCACTGAAACCAAAATGCAAACCCATCCAACAGAAGCTAAGATGAATGAGGCCTGAAATGCTGTTAAAGATAAAAGAAGAAGTCAAGAAACAATTTGATGCTGGCTTCCTACATGTCTCCAAATACCCAGAATGGGTAGCTAACATAGTCCCAGTACCGAAGAAAGACGGCAAGGTATGAATGTGCGTGGATTATCGCGATCTCAATCGAGCAAGTCCTAAAGATAATTTCCCCTTGCCACATATCGATACGTTGGTGGATAACACAGCAAAACATTCATTGTTTTCTTTCATGGATGGATTCTCGGGTTATAATCAGATAAAGATGGCTCCCGAGGATATGGAAAAAACTACCTTCATAACGATGTGGGGGACATTTTGCTACAAGGTGATGCCGTTCGGATTAAAGAATGCTGGGGCAACATATCAGAGGGCAATAGTGATGCTATTCCATGACATGATGCACAAAAAGATAGAAGTCTATGTCGATGATATGATTGCCAAATCTCGGGGGGAAAGAGAGCATATTGGGTACCTCAAGAAGTTACTTGAAAGACTAAGAAAGTTCCAGCTGAAGCTTAATCCAATCAAGTGTACGTTTGGGGCTACCTCGGGAAAATTACTAGGCTTCATTGTCAGTAAGAGAGGTATTGAGGTTGATCTAGATAAGATAAAAGCCATACAAGAACTACCACCTCCGCGCACACAAAAAGAAGTCAGAGGATTTTTAGGGAGATTGAACTACATCGCTCAGTTCATTGCTCAACTTACAAACCAGTGTGACCCAATTTTTTGACTCATTCGAAAACACAATCCTGGAGAATGGAACGAGGAGTGTCAAGTGGCTTTTGACAAAAGAAAACAGTATTTGTCTAGCCCCCGGTGCTAGTACCACCAACTCCCAGGAGACCGTTAATATTGTATCTGACTGTGTTCAAAAACTCAATGGGTTGCGTACTGGGGCAACATGATGAGTCGGGAAAAAAAGAAAGGGCGATTTACTGCCTCAGCAAGAAGTTCACAGAGTATGAAGCAAAGTAACCGTCAATTGAAAAATTTTGTTGTACTTTGATCTGGGTAGTTCGAAGGCTCAAACAATATATGTTGTATCATACGACATGGTTAATTTCAAAGCTGGACCCAATAAAGTACATGATGGAATCACCTGCACTCTCAGGAAGAATGGCATGATGGCAGATCCTACTATCAGAGTACGACATCGTATATGTGAGTCAAAAGTCGATAAAGGGGAGCGCGATAGCTGACTTCTTAGCAACTCGAACAACGAAGGAATACAAGCCATTGAGATTTGATTTCCCAGACGAAGACTTGATGTGCATTACAGAAAAAGAGTGTGAGTCATCAAAAGAGAAGTCATGAAAGATGAGCTTTGATGGTGCATCGAATGCATTGGGGCATGAGATTGGAGTAGTCTTAGTGTCACCAGAAGGGAACCATTATCCACTCACTGCCAGATTAAATTTCTTCTGTACCAATAAAGTTACAGAATATGAGGCTTGCATCATAGGACTTCGTGCAGGTATCGAACGAAACATCAAAATCTTAGAGGTGTACAGGGACTCAGCATTGGTGATTTATCAAATCCGTGGAGAGTGGGAAGTGAGAGATTCAAAATTAGTTAAATACCGTGATCTTGTTGTGGAACTAATTAAAGAATTCAAAGAAGTGACTTTTAATTACTTCCCACGAGAAAAAATCCAATTGGCTGATGCCCTGGCCACTTGGCTTCAATGTTCAAAGCAAACAGAGAAACGGAAATAATGCCTCTCCAAATGAGCATATATGAAGTCCCTGTACATTGTTTTAGCATTGAAAAAGAGACAAATGGACTGCCATGGTTCCATGATATCTTAGAATATGTCAAGAATCAAAGGTATCCCGAGCAAGCAAATGAGAATGATAAAAGAACAATCAGAAGTATGGCGGTGGGATATGTCCTTGATGGGGATATCCTGTACAAAAGAGGAAAAGATCAAGTGCTCCTGAGATGCATGGATGCCGTTGAAGCTAGAAAAATACTTGAAGATATCCATGAAGGAATTTGTGGGACGCATGCCAATGGTTTCACAATGGCTAGACAGATTATAAGACTCGGTTATTACTGGCTGACGATGGAAAGCGACTGCATTAGTTACGCACGAAGGTGCCATAAATGTCAAATTTACGGCGATAAAATTCATGCAGCCCCTTCGCCCCTTTTTCTATGTGGGGCATGGATGTTATAGGGCCAATTTTCCCAAAAGCTTCGAATGGACACCGATTCATTTTTATGGTTATAGATTACTTCACAAAATGGGTAGAAGCCGCTTCGTTTGCTAATGTGACAAAGACCACAGTTTGCATGTTCTTAAAAAAAAAAAATCATATGTCGATACGGTTTGCCTGAGAGAATCATTTTAGATAACGCTTTAAATCTGAACAACAAGATGATGAAAGAAGTGTGCGAGCAATTTCAAATAAAGCATCATAATTCCTCACCCTATCTCCCAAAGATGAGCGGAGCGAGAGAAGCGGCTAACAAAATATTAAGAGAATTATTGGGAAAATGACTGAGACATATAAAGACTGGCACGAGAAGCTACCATTCGCTTTGTATGCATATCGCACATCTGTTCGGACATCTACGGGAGCAACTCCTTTCTCTCTGGTCTATGGAATAGAAGCTGTGCTGCCCATCGAAGTTGAGATTCCCTCTCTACGAGTCTTAATGGAGTCGAAACTAGAAGAATCAGAATGGGTTCGAGCTCGATATGACCAGCTAAATCTCATCGAAGAAAAACGCTTGAAGGCAATCTGTCATGGACAAATGTACCAGAAGAGAATGATCACGGCCCATGACAAGAAGGTGCGACCAAGAGAATTCCGCGAGGGAGAACTCATACTGAGAAAGATTCTCCCAATACAAAAAGACTTTTGAGGAAAATGGGCACCAAGTTGGGAAGGGCCATATGTTGTAAAGAAGGCTTTCTCGGGTGGAGCTTTAATTCTCACTGAGATGGATGGGAGGGAGTTACCTAATCCAGTGAACTCAGATGCCGTGAAAAAGTACTATGCCTAAAAAAAGAAAAAGATCAAGATGAAAACCTGAAAAGGGCGGCTTGATTAAAAAAAAAAAGAGATCAAGATGAAAACTAGAGGAGGGCGTCTTGATAAAAAAAAAAAGAAAAAAAAAAGAGAAAAAAAAGAGATCAAGATGAAAACCCGAGGAAGGCGTCTTGATAAAAAAAATAGAAAAGAAAAAAGAGATCAAGATGAAAACTCGAAAAGGGCATTTTGATAAAAAAAAGATCAAGATGAAAACCCGAAAGGGCGTCTTGATAAACAAAAAAAATTAGGATGAAAACCTGAAAGGGCGTCCTACTGAAGGGGGTTCGGACATAAGGAGCAGGACGATTTGAACGGGAAGTCATATGGCGAGATTACAATATTTGAAGCAGTCTCGGAAGCTCGAAATCTTCTACACAAGAAGTCGTACTCGAAAAGATCCAGGATGAAGAAATGTGGAGAAGTTCATGCGTTGAATATCTAGAGCATTTGTGACAATTGAATCTTCTTTCCTTTCTTTATAATGTTTTCTTTATTGAGTTATTCCTTGTCAATTTTCTTTACTTGTTGCTTTTGAAATAAATATGAATGTGAGGTATCCTTTTCATACCTACTTTGTCATTTTCATGCATCTCATTTATGGTTTATTTAAATGATAAATAGTGAAATGGCGTGCTCTAAACAAAAGAAATGTTGAGCATTATTGGGATGAGAATTTGGTAAGTACAAGAGCCTCAAAGCAAGGACAAAGTTCAACAGGGGGCAAAAGGGTGATATACGAGAAACGCAGATTACTCGTAAAACTCGAGGAAGAGTACAAAACCTGAAAGGAAAGTCAAGAGCCGAAGCAATGAATGCAGGTTACCATGAAAATCGTAACGAAAAGGGGATGTATGACAAACAAACCCAATGCGCAAGGCATGATCATGTAGGCATGAAAACATTTAAGACAAACACGTGCATATCATGATAACATCACGCATGACATATACAAGTACTCCAGTAGAGTAAGAGATTTTGATGATAGTTGTGCTGAATCAAGGAAAAAGAAGACATCCGAGTTCAACCAGATGATATGTTTTGAAATTTTGATAAATTATTTCATTTCTATTTTTCAAAAAAAATCAACTTGTATTGCGAGAGATGAGTTGAGCCTCGGGTCACACACCGGGGTATTTTTCAATTTCTTTTTCAAAAAAATCAACTCGTAATGCGAAGGGTGAGTTGAGCCTCGGGTCACATGCCGAGGTATTTTCAAATTCTATTTTTTTAAAAAAAAAAAAGAAAACAAAAAAATCAACTCATATTACGGGAGGTGAGTTGAGCCTCAGGTCACACGCTGAGGTATTTTTTAATTTCTGTTTCTAAAAAAAATCAACTCATATTACGAGAGGTGAGTTGAGCCTTAGGTCACACGTTGAGGTATTTTTTAATTTCTGTTTTTAAAAAAATCAACTCATATTACGAGAGGTGAGTTGAGCCTCAGGTCACACGCTGAGGTATTTTTTTAATTTCTGTTTTTTAAAAATCAACTCATATTACGAGAGGTGAGTTGAGCCTCAGGTCACACGCTGAGGTATTTTTTTAATTTATGTTTTTCAAAAATCAACTCATATGACGAGAGGTGAGTTGAGCCTCAGGTCACACGCTGAGGTATTTTTTTTTTAATTTCTGTTTTTTCAAAAATCAACTTATATTGCGAGAGGTGAGTTAAGCCTCAGGTCACACGCTGAGGTTTTTTTTTTTTAATTTCTGTTTTTCAAAAACAATCAACTCATATTACGAGAGGTGAGTTGAGCCTCAGGTCACACACTGAGGTATTTTTTATTTTCTATTTTTCATAAAATCAACTCATATTACGAGAAGTGAGTCGAGCCTCAGGTAACACGCTGAGGTATTTTTTAATTTCTGTTTTTCAAAAAAATCAACTCATATTACGAGAAGTGACTCACTCAGGTCACACGCTGAGGTATTTTTTATTTTTTATTTTTTATTTTTTAAAAAAATCAACTCATATTACGAGAGGTGAGTTGAGCCTCGGTCACTGTTGAGGTATTTTTTAATTTCTTTTTAAAAATCAACTCATATTACGAGAGGTGAGTTGAGCCTCAGTCACTGTTGAGGTATTTTTTAATTTCTTTTTCAAAAATCAACTCATATTGCGAGAGGTGAGTTGAGCCTCAGGTCACACGCTGAGCTATTTTTTTAATTTCTATTTTTTAAAAATCAACTCATATTGCGAGAAGTGAGTTGAGTCTCAGCTCACACGCTGAGGTATTTTTTTAATTTTTATTTTTCAAAAAATCAACTCATATTACGAGAGGTGAGTTGAGCCTCAGTCACTGTTGAGGTATTTTTTAATTTCATTTTTCAAAATCAACTCATATTACGAGAGGTGAGTTGAGCCTCAGTCACTGTTGACGTATTTTTTTAATTTATATTTTCAAAATCAACTCATATTGCGAGAGGTGAGTTGAGCCTCAGTCACTGCTGAGGTATTTTTTAATTCATTTTTCAAAATCAACTCATATTACGAGAGGTGAGTTGAGCCTCAGGCCACACGCTGAGGTATTTTCAATTTCTGTTTTTTTAAAAAAAAAAATCAACTCATATTGCGAAAGGTGAGTTGAGCCTTAGGTCACACGCCGAGGTATTTTCAATTTATGCTTTTTCAAAGATCAACTTATAATCCGAGAGGCGAGTTGAGCTTCGGGTCACATGCCGAGCTATTTTTGATTTCTGTTTTCAATAAAGAATAAAGATTGGACAATCGAACAAAATTTAGTGCTTTTAAGTCTTTGCTCTATCCCTGTTTCACAGCGATGAGCAAAGAGGGGTAGCTGTAAACCCTAAATTTTGTCCGGCTCAATTTCGTGTTTAAAATTAAAATTAAAAAAATCAAAATTATATTTTAACCCCTCAACTTTTCCAAAATTATATTTTAACCCTCAAATTCTTCCAAAATTACATTTTAACCCCTTGACTTTTCTAAAATTATATGTTGGCCCTTAAAATTTTCTAAAATTACATTTTAACCCCTCATTTTTTTCAAAATTATGTTTTGGCCTCAAAAGTTTCACTATGTTTGCGATTTGGTCCTTCTGGCAGAATCACGAGATTTGGGCACCTACTCTCCGCGATTTCTGGCCACCAGCCTAAGGGATGGCCTCCCTTGCCCCTAGCTATCTGCTACCTGCAAAAAAAAATAATAAAAAGGGCTCTTACCCCCAAAAAATCGGAAGGAAGGAACCCCAAAAAAATATAAAAAAAACCACGAAAAAGAAAAAAGAGAAAGAAAAAGAAGAGAAAAGAGAGAAAAGAGAAAAGAGAATGTGAAGAAGAAGAGAGGAAGAAGGCGTCGCACACCGGTGAAGGAGGCGGCGACCACGGCGGCAGCGTTTTGGAGAAGAAGAAGAAAGGAGAAGAAGAAGAAGAAGAAAGAAGAAAAAAAGGAAAGCAAAAAGGAAAAAAGGAAAAAAGGAAAAAATAAAAAAATAAAAAAAATTCAAAATCAGTCGGGTCGACCCAACCCGTCTGACCCGACTTGACCCGCGAAGACCCCCAACAGCCCAAGCCCGCGTAGCAGCCCATCAATTTTTTAAAAAAAAAGAGCAGGCCAAATTAAAAAAAAAAAAAAAAGAGAAAAGATGTGCAAGCCCAACAAAGGCCCAAATTTCAGCAGTCTAAGTATATAATTTTGGGTTTTGGTACACTCTCAAACTTTTTTTTTATTTATTCATGTTGTTTTATTTTAATTAATTTAGCATTCTTAATTTTTTTTTGAGTATTATTGTATAATTTTAGTTATAAATTTTAATTTTTAATAAATTTTAAAAAAAGGCAACGTATCGATTTGACATTAAATTATTGATTTCATTGCTATGTTGGGTGAGTATCATCGGTTCGTGTTAAATACGATACGCCCTTTTAAAAAATCAAAAAATCTAAAAAAAAAAATTATTGGGTTTTGAAATAAAATGATTATTTTGTGGTTATTTTTAAATTATCAAAATTTTGTTTTTTAAATGTATATAATACGATAATATGTAATTTATCAAAAATTTTGTGTCTCAAAATTTTCACTTTTTTTTTTAAAACAAATCCTCGTGTTTTAAAAATTTTTGCGTTTTCAAAAAATTTCGTGTTTCAAAATTTCGTGCTTTCAAAAAATTTCGTGTTTCAAAAAATTTTCGTGTTTTCAAAATTTTCGTGTTTTAAAAAAAAATCCTGTTTTCAAAAAAAATTCGTGTTTTGAAAATTTTCGTGTTTCAAAGATTTTTGCGTTTTCAAAAATTCTCGTATTTCAAAATTTTCGTGTTTTTCAAAAATATTCGTGTTTCAAAAATTTCGTATTTTCAAAATTTTCGTGTTTTCAAAAATCCTCGTTTTCAAAAATCTTCGTGTTTTCAAAAAATTTCGTGCTGCAAAAATTTCAAATTTTCAGAATTTTCGTGTTTTCAAAAAAATTCTTGTGTTCCAATCAAATCACGATTAAATATTAAATTGAACTTGTATTTTTAAAAATTAAGACAACACGCGTTTAACGAGATACCAATTTTGGGAGTCGCGAGGGTGCTAATACCTTCCTCGCGCGTAACTGACTCCCAAACCCTATTTTTCTCTAGAATTTTGACGTAGACCTAAACTCGCCCCTTCTTTAATAAAATTTAAAAAAATAATTTTTCTTTAAAAAAGATAATTTATTAGGTGTCCGATTACACCTAGAAAAAAGATCGGTGGCGACTTCCTTTTTTAATAAAATTGAAACTCTGTTTTCAAATGTTCAATAATTTTCTCAATTAGCGCCCGTACTAAAATTTTACGTCGCTACAATTTTTATAGCAATAAAATTTAATTTTTGTTAACCCTACCATCCAGGGCGAAGCAAAGGCTGGCATGGTCCCGGCCCCCTAAAAGGTAAAATTATTATTTAGATCCTTAAAATTTTTTAAAAATTTTAAATTAGTAAAGGAAAAATTGTACTTTGGCTCTCCTAAAATTATAAAAATTCAATTAATCATTTACAAATTATAAAGATATAAACTATAAAAATTTAAAATTTCATCCGGCCCTCCCTAAAAAATTATTCTGGCTTCGCCCCTGCTACCATCTGTTCTTTCCTCGCACTGACTCACTCAGTCTCCCCCTCCCTTGAACCCACGGCTGACACAAGTCCGGAATGAAACCCCAACTTCCAAACCGTAGCCTCGGATTCCATCACCCCTCCATTGATTAAATAATATTCTTATTTAATTATTGAATATAATTAAAATATATTAATTTATTCAAATATTATAATATAAAATTTTTTAAATAATAAATAAAGCATTTTAACATATTAAACATAGAATATAGTTTTACTTTACATAATTAATGTAATTTTATTCAAAACAATAATTAATTAAGATAATTAACTCTAATAGTAATTAAATAATAATTGGTATGCTTTGAATTTTTTCAAATAATAACTCTATTTTAAATAAATAAAATTAACACAACTTTTTAATTAATAGTTGTAAGTTAAATTCTAATTATTTTTAAATGTGTGTAATGACCACAACTTCTATTAAATTATAATTTCTATGAAACATTTTTAATTAAATATTTATCAAACTTATTTAGTAATAAAAACTTGTTATTTAAATTTCATGGTCCAATCAAATCAATTAACCAATTGGACCGATGACTAAAAATGTCATGGATTTAAATCTTATGTGTTGGCCTGATGGCTAAGATATTTATCGCCCCAGGTGTGACTTGAGTCTAAGTCGCACTCATCGCATTGCTTTTAGTACTTTGCCCTCTTTTTATAATTCACCAAAAAAAAAAAAAAATCATAAATTTGATCTTCAATTTTGTAATTAGCCTAACTCGATGTAACTATTTGGTACTATCTTTTCTATTGGCTTCAAAACCGACTTTACGAAATCTTTGTTCGATCTTTTCACAGGTTTAATTTTTATATTATTCATATAAAATAAAGGTAAATTATGTCATTAATTATTTAATTATGGATAAATTTATTTTATCACGTAACTAAAAATATTACAATTTGTTCACTAATGTCTTGAAAATTGTTTCTATGTTACATGACACTTTTTATATGGTACAATAACAATTTTAGTCATTGAATCTTATATTTCGTGTCAATTTAACCCTTATTTTATATAAAATTTATTTAAAAACTTAAAATTATTTTTAAAAATAGAAAAATTATACATAAAAATTCTAGAAATATAAAATCTCGAATATATTCTTTTGAATAACTAATATGTATAGAAAATAAATAAAATTATCATTCAATACAATTCAATAACAAATAAAGAAACAAAACAAAACAAAAAAAAAAAAAAAGAAGATCATTACATGCTTCCACAGTGTTTTTCGAAACCAAAGTAGTAATATTGTCAAGTTGAGTTTCAGACCCTTGAAGAACATCCATAACTTATATTATAGAGGCTTGTGAAATTGAATTTGATGTCTTGTTTTAGTCGAAAAAATATAAAATATACCACAAAATTTTCCTTTTAAATTCATTTAAATTATTTTTCAAAACTTAAATTGTAAAAACAAATTATATTATGATTTTTTTCTTTTCTTGTAATGAAAAACTATGTTAAAAATGAAAAAAAAAACTAATTTTACTTAGTGTATTTTTCTATGTTTTTAAATAATGAATATTGAATTTTTTATACAAATAATATAAAGAGAATTTCAATTTCACTCAATTTCTCCATTTTTAATTTTTACTACTTTTATTTAATTTTAATTTTAAAATTTTAAAAATAATTTTAATTTTTATAATTCTATTTATGATTAAGATGAATTTAATAAAAATATAAGAATTGAAGATTAATATTATTATTATACCAATTAAAAATACCATATAATAGTCGAGTTTAAAAATATTAGTGACTAAATTATAATGTTTTTAGTTAAAGGACGAAAATAAAAAATTAGTCATAATCTCAGACTAATATATTTTACCATTATTAAAACCTTGCTCATGGGCCTGAAACGTAATCCCTTTGGGTCCAAACCTATCTGGTTTCCTATTTTTTCAACGGAGCTTCACTGCTGAACTAACAAAGAAAAACATAACTAAAAAAAACGAAGTTTAGCACATAACAATGGATCAAATCCAGCACAACTTCATCACTGTACGAGGTCTAAAATTTCACGTTGCAGATCTCGGTGAAGGTAAAAAAATGGGTTCCACTTCGATTTTATTTTTCTCCACTTCTTTTACCATTTTCATCGACTTTTTTTAATCGAATAATTTTGGGTTTTTTAATTTCATCTTCAGGTTCTAACGTGGTACTCTTCTTACATGGATTCCCTGAGATATGGTATTCATGGCGACACCAAATGGTAGCTTTAGCCAATGCTGGGTTCCGTACCCTTGCACCCGATTACAGAGGTTACGGACTATCCGACATACCACCCGAACCCGAAAAGACAACCTTTGCCGACCTCGTTTCCGACCTTGTTGCTATCTTAGATCACCTGGGAATTAATAAGGTTCGAATGAGTTAGGGTTTATAAACTTGTATATGCACACCATGTTACTGTTGTTTGCTTGAGTGAAAATGTGCATCATTGGTTCTTTACCTTTCGTTGCTTTGTTCAATGTTTATGCGCGTAGGTTTTCGTTGTTGCAAAGGATTTTGGGGTCAGGCCTGCTTATCTGTTAACTCTGCTTCATCCCCATCGAGTGTCGTGTGTTGTAACATTGGGTGTCCCACATGTTCCTTTGGAACCTCGGAAGTATCGAGAGTCTCTCCCGGAAGGCTTCTACATTTCAAGATGGAATGTATGTTTTGGATTACTTATTGTTGAAATGTACTGTTTTTATTTGGTTTGGATTTCCTGCAGGAAACTGGACGAGCAGAGGCTGATTTCGGACGATTCGATGCTAAAACCGTTGTGAGGAACATCTACATACTGTTCTCGAGAAGTGAAATACCAATCGCAGATGAAAAACAGGAGGTCATGGATATGGTGGATGCTTCTGTTCCTCTTCCACCTTGGTTCACCGAGGAAGATCTCGCAACATATGGAGCTTTATACGAGAAATCCGGATTCAAAACTGCATTACAAGTTCCATATAGGTATGGCGTTGTTCCTAACAAAAACCAGTGATATATTCCGAGCATTACATGGTCCTTTTGTCATTATGGATATGAAATAGCAGCAGGTCAACCATACCATCAGCCAATATAGAGTTATGTAGAATGCAATGTTTTTAAGTATTAACCACACTACGATTGCAAGTTTCAAACTAGTCAAGTTTTAGTTTCGATTTATGCTTTTTGTAGGTCATAGCAGCAGCAGGTCGACCATACCATCAGCATATAGAGTTGTGTAGAATGCAATGGTTTTAAGTATTAACCACACTACGATTACAAGTTTCTGTAAACTAGTCGTGTCTTAGTTCCGGTTTGTGCTTTTTGTAGGTCATTCGATGAAGACTTTGGGATAACAGATCCAATAGTTAAAGTTCCAGCATTACTGATAATGGGTTGCAAAGATTATGTCTTGAAATTTCCTGGGATGGAAGAATACATAAAGTTTGGGAAGGCAAAAGAACTTGTACCTGATTTGGATATAATATATTTGCCTGAAGGAACCCACTTTGTTCAAGAGCAATCACCCGAGCTCGTGAACGAGCTAATTCTGGACTTCCTCCGGAGCCATATGTGATAGTGTGCCGTGTCTGAGATTTGAATGGTGTTTGTATGGATATGAAACACAGTTACTGTAATGTAATTAGGGGACAACAGGCTATGTGTATGGTTTTATTGACTGGAATAAATCAGAGACCCACTGGTAGTGGAGACCCTAAATGCAAGATACCATTAATTTTTGGATGAACTTGATTCTCCTCGTTGGTTGTTTATTTTTATTTATGCGCTCAAGTAATGGGATTACATTTTGTCCTCTGTACTTGAGAGAATAGATAAATTATTTAGTGCATGCAAGATCAAAGAGTCTATTTTTTTTTTTTTTTTTGTTAAGTGCTGACATGAAACGACTAATTCAAACAAAATGAGTGGTGTTTTTAATAGAATAAATAATTGAAATTTTTAAAGTGGTGGGACTAGATTAAACAATAGGGCTGTAATACATCACCACTCAACAATTAACGGAAAAAATAATTTATAAATTTTTGGTAAGGGAAAGAGGTTGCGATCCTATTTCTAATACAGAGGTAACTATGGCATTTTTACCACCTACAATTTTACATGATTATATTTAATGTTTTATTTTTTCAAATTTGATAAATATTTCAGTGTTAGTTATAAATTGCAGCTCAAACTTTTGCTTATTTGCATTTTATTTAGGCATAATGAGTTTTTTTCAGTCTGGAACTATGAAAAAAAAAAAAAGTATTTAGCCTTTAACTTCTTGTTTCATCTTTTTTTAACCTTCAAACTATTGTATTTGGTCAAAATACTTATACTTGAAGTTTACTTATGGTGTGGCATTTCAACCCACACAATCAATAGTTTTTTAAAAATAAAAATATGTTATTTTGTCTTTTAGAGTTTAAACTTTTTTTCTTAATTTCAAGAATATATTTAATTTTATTGGTTTTCTTCATGTGCAGAGAAGATAGGATGAATGCTTGAAATATGTAGGATGGTAAGGTTGAAAACAAAAAGGAAAAGAAAAGAAGAAGAATGGCAGAAATTTGGAAAGAGAAATTAGTGCAACAACTGATTCCTTTTTCATGACCCGAAAGCAAATGAAAATGAATTTACTGCTTAAAAGTTAGTTAAAATAAACGGTAAAACTAACACTACATACTTCTTTAAAATGTTCCGTTTAACTCAAACCGTGTTGCGCACCATTTCATTTAACTTAGCGTCAAAACGCACCGTTTCCCCTTGTTCTATTTCGACCCATAACAAGTACCTCCTACTCGAAAGGATCCTTGACCTCAAGGATCAGTACGAGGGAAGACATCCTTGAACTGCTGAAATGATTCCTAAGTGGCATCCTCTGGAAAAGAATTAGCCCGTTCCACTAACACTTCGGTGACAGCAGCCTTACCCTGCTTCACCATCCTCCTATCCAGAATCCTAACAGGTTCCTTAGCCCAAGTTCCATGAACATCGACTATTGGTAAATTAGCTTGGACAGGTGCTACGCCCACATGTTTTTTGAGTTGAGAAACATGGAAGGTGGGGTGCACACAAGAACCTTGGGGTAGCTAAAGTTTGTAAGCCACCTTCCTAACTTTGCCTTTCCACCCTAAAATGACCAAAGAACTTATAGGCTAGTTTCTGGTTCAACACTCTTCTCACCGAATGCTGTCGATATGGCTGAAGCTTCAAGTAGACAAGATCCCCTACATCAAACTGTCTCTCTGTCCTGTGCTTATCTGCTTGTTGTTTCATTCTGTCCCGAGCCCTTTCAAGTGAAATTGTAACAGTTTCCTCGCGGCTTTACATTGTTGTAGACTTCTATCCACAAAAGCTACCAGGGATGCCCCAGCCAAATATGGCATGTGATGAGAAGGAGCTTGGTCGTACAATGCCTCATAAGGGGTGATTTGGATGTCTGAGTGGAAGGTGGAGTTGTACCACCACTCAGCCAATGGAAGCCAACTCTGCCAGTCTTGTGGCCTCTCCCTAGACATACATCTCAAATATCCTTCAAGGCATCTATTCAAGACTTCAATGAATCTCGCATACCATGTAACTTATAGATATTGTCCATAAATTCTTGAGCTACAGCAACAACAATAAAGGGGTGTGCCAGGGCAAAAAAAATAACCATACTTAGTAAGTTGATCAAGCACCACAAAAATAATACTCTTACCTCTTGAACAAGAGAGTCCTTCTATGAAGTCCATAAAAATGGATGACCAAGCCCTCTCTGGTATGGGCGGAGGCTGCAATAGTCCTGTGGAAGCAACCTTTTCTGATTTACACCTCTGACTTGTGAAACATTCTCTCACCATCTCTTAACATCATTGGTTAAACCCTTCCAATATAAAAGACTAGTCAGCCTGCTTTTCATTGCATGTACCCCTGAATGACCACCCATAACACTAGCATGAAAATGTTGGATTCAATCTGGCCTCAACTGAATCCTATGGCGTCGGCTATATGGTGGTCACCACTAAAGAAAGGGTGGGTTAAACTCAACACGGATGGAGTTGTGTCGTACTTTAGCAATTGTACTCTGGTGGGAGGCGTGCTTAGAGATGCTGATACGAGATGGTTGTGTGGGTTTTCAATGGCGGTTGGTAGTAAAACAAATTTTCGAGTTGAAGCGCGTACTATGCTTGAAGGATTGCGCATAGCATGGGAGAAAGGATTCAGGCAATTAGAACTAGAATACAATAATGCACTTCTAGTTGAGACTTTGCTAACTGGTAGAGTTGCCAATAGTAGTTTGGTAGAGTTACGTTTAATTAATTGCATTTTCAGACGAACTTGGAAGATAAGATATCGTCATATTCTAAGGTCTCAAAATGCGATTGCTAATCAAATGGCTAAGTACATAAATAATGGTACACCGAATTTATTGTTATTTATAGATCCACCAAGTTTACTATAAGTGGTTTTGCAGTTAGAGAGTAATACTTTTACACGGGTTTGATTGTTTCAATGTAATCACTTAGTATTGTTCTTTTCTACCAAAAAACTTAATTTAATTTTTTATAGACTTACTATAATTTTTATCACAAATGCCACGTGAGCACTAAGATGCCATTTTAGTAAGTTAGCAGAAAAGTTAATTATTTTCCATCCAATTAGGTAATTTGACCAAACACAATAATTTGAGGGTAAAAAAAAGGCATGGAAAAAAAATTTAAGGGCTAAAATGAAATGTTTATATAGTTCGAGGGTGAAAAAGTCATTTAGCCTTTTTATTTATCGAACATCCCTTTCTAATTTTTAAAGTGATAAAATTCATAAACAAGAGTAATAAAGCCAAAGGAAAACACAACAATCATTAAAAATCGTAAGGAATAAATTCTGTGGGGGTGCATATCATATCCCAATCTTGTTAGTATATATCTTATCAATCAAGCTTTCGTGCCTCGCAGCGCCCAATTAGCTTCACTGCCGACTCGTGGCATGCCGCGGCCGCTGCCACCACCACTACTTCCGCTTATTCTCGACTGAACATCGGCCATGAAGTTAGCTCCACACATCACTCCTTCACTATCAATTCTAGGCATTGCCTTCATTTGGCTCTTTGGATGCTCAAAACTCATCAATCCTTGCTCACTATAGAACATACATCCTACGTTTAAAAAAAAAAAACAATCAAGCTTTAAATCTCAATTACTTTAATAGTTGCAATTGATCTATTAATAATATTATAGAAGTGAAGAGATTAAATTATGCTGTAGAGTAGAGCTGAGCATGGGCTGGGCCACCCGGCCCGGCCCGAAGGCCCGCCCGAAAAATAGGAGGGTTCGGGTAAAAATATGAGCCCGAAAAACGGGCTTGGACAAAAAATGAGGCCCGTTTAAAAAATGGGCCGGGCCTCGGGTAAGAATTTCTTGGCCCGGGCCCGGGCCCGGCCCGGCCCGAAATCATTAAAGGCTAAAAAAAATTATTTTTTAAATATTATTTTCCTATTATTTTTCTCTTTATTTTGCTACCATTTTACTATTATGTTTCTATTATTTTGTTGTTATTGTTTAGATATTATATAAAACTTATTTTATTGTTAATTTTGTTATTATTTTAAAGACATTTGTTAATTTTGTTATTATTTTAGAGGCATTTGCTTGTTAAGTTGCATCTATTTTAGTGTTATTTAAGTCTACATATTTTTTAAAATTTATTTTCAATTTATTGAAAAATATTTATTTTGATTTTTTTAATATTTTTGATGTATTATATATATTTAAAAATTATATAAAATAATATAAAAAATTAATACGGGCGGGCCGGGCCGGGCTCGGGTTTTAGTATTTTTATATGGGCCGGGCTTGGGCAAAATTTTAGGCCCATTTTCTGGGCTCGACCCGGCTCGAGCCCAATAAACGGGCCTAAATTTTTAGTTGAGCCCGGCCCGGCCCATGCTCACCTCTAGACTGTAGAGTGATTAAATATTAAATTTTAATATAGTATAAAGACTAAATTTACAATTCGACTTAAAAGAGTAATAAAATTTAAGATTTAATCCTTATATTTTAAAACTAAAATTCAATCATTTTATTTTTATAAAAATCTTAATTTAATCATTATAGTAGTTGGTAGTTACTGTGAAAATTTATCAACTTACCATGTTTATTTCCGATCAAACAAATACCGGCTTAATCAAAATTTCAAGTTGACAAATTTAAATAGAAAATACTTACAATTTAAACGACTGGGCTGAGATTTTTAAATAGAAAAAAGTAGGAGGACTAAATGTTAAATTTTATCTAAGTACAGGGGCTACAGAGCACATTTTAACAAAAAAACACATACCAGCAGGAAATGGTGCAAACGATTTGGCACAGCTTTCTTTTATAACCTTTAAATCATCTGAAACAACCACAGATCCATCAGCTGCAACTCCCCAAAAGAGTTCAACCCCTCCATCTGCACTCTACATCACATTAAATAAACATAAAATTAAACCCGAGATACAAAAAGCGAATACGAATGAACCAATTGACTTAACTTCGAATTTTAATTTAAAGTTAAATCTTTACCACTGCAGCGAACACTGTTCGAGCTTTGGCATCGTAGATGACGAACCCATAGCTACCTTCAATGTGGTTGAGAACTTGATGTGGTGGGTATGGACCACGGTCCCTAAGGGTCCTATATGCCTCAATGATGAACGTTGCTTCATTGGTGCCTCTTGATAGACCATATTGCCTTAAGAGGCTACATAGATTGTTCAAATTACCCATGAATATGCAATGCATTTCATCCACTCCACTAAACAACCTGCAATTTCAATCATAAAACATTAAACAAAAGAAAAAGGGTTTCCTTTTTTCTTTTAATGTATTGTTGAAGTATTTAAGTTAAATTATAGTTTAGTCCCTCTATTATACTCAAATATAAGATTTAAATTTCATACTTTAGTTTACGATAATTTTAATACCTCTATTTTTATAATGTCATTAATGAATCCTAGATCCCTTAATAATTTTATCCCTTATTAAAATGGGTTCCTTTCATAGTAGATCCCTCCATAAAATTTATACTAAATTTAATGGAAACCCTTTCTAACATGAAAATTTAGTTTTGACCCTTCTAAAAATTTCTTTTAATACAAAATTTCTAACTTTGTACATGCAAAGGTTGAACTCCAAATTAGAGGCGAACCTCGAGGTTGACAGGCGGTAGTCCCTTAAATGAGAAACTTCGTGTTTATCCCTTTAGTAAAATATATTTCTGACTTTTTTCTAATAAAAATTTAATTTGATTTTTAAAAAAACTTAAAAATATAAATTATTAAAATAGTATAACTTGATTTAAATTTAAAACGTTTTTTTAACTTCCCTTATTAAAAATATAAACATAGTAGAGGGATCAAAACCATAATTTAACTGGGAGTATGATTACCTTTTATAAGTGGAGGAAGGATTGTGGGGTGGAACATAAGCCAAAGAAGCCGAAGATCCAAACCGCATTGAAAAAGCGTTGGTGGGATTTGAAGAGACAAAACCATTAAGGATTTCAAAGGGAAGCTTAGGCTTCATTGATGAAGTGAGTGAAGCTGGACTATGCAGCTCTTGGGGTGGATTCACTAACCCTTTGCTGAATATCGCCAACATATTTCCTTTGAAGAAATTTGATCTTCTAAAACGAGATTTCAAAAGAAAAAACCCAAAGATAAAAATGCAGGTATATAGCTTAGAAGATCTGAAAGAATAATCAATATGAAGAACCCCGAATAAGGTGACGATCTATATATAATGTTGAGGGAGAGAGATGATGACGTGGAAACCTTATCCAATGTCAATAGATGTATGATTTGGTTACACGTTTTTTCTGGACAAGATCTTCGATATATGTACCCAATTTTCTTCTTTAATGTTGGAAGTAGGAAAGAGAGAGAGTGGGTTTCTGTTAAATGGTCTAATTTCACTTTTAGCCCTTCTTAGAACTTCAGTGATCTAATTTTAATCCCTTTTTGCACTTTTGGGTAAAAAGACCTCTCCAATCCCTCTCACTTTCAAATTTGAGCAAATTAGTACCTATCAAAAAATCGAGCACTGTAATTTGGTCCTTGTAAATTTTGAAAGTGAGTAATTAAGGATAATTAATCATGGTGTTAACATCTTTCCTCAATTGTGCATAATTTCGATTAGTAAAATAAGAAATTTAGCTCCTAATATTTATATATTCTATTAATTTAATCTTGATTCTAAAAAATTTAACTTCAACATTTACACATTCAGCCTCAACAAATTAACAAAAATATACCGTGACAAGTTTATAAAATGAATAAATTATGAGAGCTAAATTTATTATTATACCAATAAAATTAATGTAAAATTGACGAAAAAACCATTAGCCTCATAATTATAATTAAATGACGCGAGTATTAAAGATAATATAAACAATGAGTTAGAAGTTTAGTTGTGAATATTTAAATATGCATTTTTCTTATTTGATTGAAACTCTGTTTTGAGATTAAGAAACGAAAGTCGGTGATGATAATCAGGGTTTCAACTCTTAACTATTTAACCACCTTCTCCATTTGCCTAAGTTAATAAATTAATGCCTTAGAACTCACGATTCCAACTCTTAACCAAACTCTTATTCTTCTTCTTCTTCTTCACTCGCAAAAGGCCTAATATTGCAGTTATTTCTTATTTAATATTAAATTATTTTTACATCTTTTATCAATTTTATTATTA
This sequence comes from Gossypium rotundifolium, assembly GCA_025506655.1. NCBI lineage: Eukaryota > Viridiplantae > Streptophyta > Magnoliopsida > Malvales > Malvaceae > Gossypium > Gossypium rotundifolium. The sequence goes on from CP106730.1 coordinate 97,705,663, forward strand.
TTTAATTAAATTTTACTCTTAAAAAATTCGGATAATTATTTTCAAATAGAAATATTGACTAAAATATTAAAATTTTAAACATGACATATGCATAACAATCTATATGTACGTTATGTTATTCTTTTAACTTTTATAATTTTTTATTTTTAAATATTTCATAATTTTAAATTATTTATTAATGTATTATATAAGATAAATAATATCATGTTAGTATAAAGTACACTTGGATTACCATGAGAGTTGCTACATCAACATCGCTAAAAATTAAATTTTTAGTAAGCATTTTCATTATTAAAAAAAAGTGATTCGATTCTTTTTAAGATGTTAATTGTCAAATTTAACTCAAAAAAGAATAAGAATCAAATTGATAAAATATGTAAATGTTGAGGGCTAAATTTAACATTATGCCTTTTTAGAATTCGAACATAAATTCTCTACCCTCCATTGCAGAAATCGAACCATTGGTTGAACTAACCATGCTATCAATTCAACAATCTGATCGGTTCGTCTTGTTTGATTAAATAAATATTAAAAAAATTTAATTTAATCAATTTTTTAACTTGATTCTTAAATCAACTAATTTAATGTCTTGCTTTAAATTAAGATCTTAATAAATTTTTAATAAAATTAGTTCAACGGATGGATTCAATTTAATTTAAACAAATATGGATATCCTATTTCACATTTCAATGTGGGAAAATAATTATATTTTTTCTCAAATGTGAAAGTCAGAATAAAAGTTAAATATAAAATAATATAATATAATTTAGAGGCTAAATTAATAAAGGGTGAGGAAGTGAGGGTGAACTGAGTCAGCACATCGTTTCTGCCGCTGACTTTCAGAACTGTCGGAAACGATAAGATCATCCAACATTCGACGTCTTCATTTTATAACAACATCAACCATTTTCTTTATATTTATATTTATTTTTATTTTTATTTCCACTACCATTTTAATTTCATTTTTATTCATAAATATATAACTTTAAAGATAAAATTTGTTTGAAATCATTTTTTTTCTTTTATAATTAAGCTATTTTATATCACATAAGATTAATCCTTTTGAAAATCATATTTTCCCTTCTTAATAATATTATTTTTAATATTTAAATTAAATTATATTTCTATATATTTTATCATTACATCAACAGTGAAATATAAAATTCAACTTAATTCTAATTGCATTGTTGATTATAAGTTTTGAGTTTAACTCAAGTTACTTAGTGCAAGGAACTACGATTGCCCATAAGTTAGTCAAGTTTAGAGATGGCAACGGGTGAAGTGAGATAGTTTTTTACTTGCTCCGATCACAACTCAATATATTTTCAACATAACTTGATCTAGACCCAACCAAAAAACAAATATTAATTTATACGTTCTGAATTCGACTCAAAATTAAATATTAATTTACCGCTCTGAAGTCAACCTAAAAAAAAAATCAAAATTATGCTTGACTTTGGCTTAACTTAACTCAGTCCAACACGTCATGATTTTTCTAAATAATTTTATCAAAATAAAATAATAATTTTAAATTTTTTTATGAATTTAATATAATATAATTGTTTTCTAACTATAATTATGTTAGAAAAAATATTAATATAAAATTTATTTTTATTATAAAATAAAGAAAGATGGAGAGAATAAAGAACAAAGAAAATATGAAAGCAACAGAGAATGAACTTTATTGATCAAAAGGGATAGTTACAATGCTTCATTAGAGTCTCTATTTATAGGTATAAGAAGTATAAAAGAAGTAGAAATCTAATTCTAATAACTATTAGAATTTAAAGTATACCAAAACTTTATCTCGATCATGATGGACATCCACTTAATAAGATATTCATAACACTCCCCCTTGGATGTCCATTGATAGATAATGTGCCTCGTTAAAACCTTATTAGTAAAAACCCTGTGGGATAAAAGCCTGATGAAGGAAAAAGAGTACACAATCTATAATACGCATAATATGTTGCCTCATTAAAAACCTTACCAGGAAAACTGAATGGGACAAAACCTCGATTAAGGGAAAAAGAGTGCAACGCGTATTTACTCCCCCTCATGAAAACATCACATATTTTCTCCTATTCTACATATTCAATCTTGAATACTAGTTTTTCAAATGACTATTTGAATGTATTTGATAAGCATTTATATTACCATTCTTTTAAAAATCATGAGTGAGGGAAAATTTTGGGAAATATATTTTGATCTCTTCAGGAGATTCAGCAATAATCATAACAAACTTTAACAAACTTTAATCATGATTCTTATATAAAACACAAATGAGTATTTTGGATCATTTTATAATCCTCCTTCAACTACTCAAATTTACCACATATGTTCAAATTATTTCAATTCATATAAATGAATAATTTCCCGAGAATTTCAATATGCTTCTAGTATTCTAAATCCTTCAAGGATTTTAATTTAAACTTTACTATATAGTGATTTATAAAGGTTGTAACAACAACCATTAGACGCAAATTAAATCTTTTATGAATTGACAATTTAATAATATATCTAAAGGTTATTGCATCCACCACAAAAGAATATTATATCTTTTCATAATCAATACCAGGACTTAGCGAAATACTTCATATTTTTATTCCGCTTTTGCAAAACTACTTCAATTGCACCCTTATTGGCTTTATACCTTTAGATATTTGGACTACTGGCCCAAAAACTCCACGAGTTTAATTGTACTTGAGTTGCTTCTTTCTATTTTGATCAATTTATTCCATATCTATATTTCTCAATAGATTTATTCAAGATCCTTCTTTTATTTCATTATTTCAATAATACTATTGCATGCAAAATCATTATCGACCACGTTTATTATTCGGTTCCACATTTTCTCGAATTGACATAACTTATCGAGATCTCTTATTTTCATTATTTTAGGATTCAGTTTCAGGTACTTGAATCTCTTCTGGAATTTTACTTATTAGTTATGTCTTGGGTCTCCTCTAGAGCACCCGCCTCCACTATATGACCATTTAGAAGAATTTTTCATCTTTGGAACCGTTCGATCTATATAACACTTGGTTATTCTCATTAAGTTTATAAATACATCTAATAGTTAACTTGTAATGAGTTATCCTTATTGAACTTCTGGTTCAATTACTCTCCCCCTAACTCATTACAAGTTATTGTTTCTCTCCCCCTAATGTTGGGAAAACTGACAACTCATGTCACAATTAAATCTTGAATTAATTACTAAAAAATATTATAAGGAGACTCATATAAATATACATTCCCAATCTCTTATTATGACCTGTGTGTTGTGGTAGAGCGGTTGGAACATATACCGCACATCAAAAAAATTATAAGATGGGAAATATTTGGCTCTTGACTAAAAATCAATTGTAGTGGGGAACATTTATAATTTATTGGCTTGATAAGTACAACATGTAAATCAGTACAAGCATGAATCTCATGCTGAAATAGAAAGTTTTGTTCTCATAAGTAATGGTTTAGCTATTAGTCGGAGGCATTTGATAAACAATTCAGCTAAATCATTTTTTGTATGAACATGAGTTACAGGATGTTCAACTTTTATCCCAATTGACATGCAATAATCATTGAAAACTTGGGATGTAAACTCACCAGGATTAGCAAGATGAATTGTTTTAATTGCATAATCTGAAATTAATCATTTAAACAAGCAATCTAGCAAACGACAGGTTGCAAGTTGATAACGCATGTGATTATTTTGTAGATGCATCTACCAAAATCATATAATATCAAAACCATCCACATGGTGGATGAATTGACCCATATTAATTTCAAAAATGCAAGACATTAAATCTCAACTTTAGCTAGTGAGTTTCTAATAATCAATTTTCATTGAGAACAAAACAACAAATGAGAATTCTTTAAATTAAAGAATCTTCTAGTTCTTTAATTGAATGTCCGTATGAATTCTCAATTAATTTTCGTATCATATATAATCCAGGATGGTCTAACTAGTCATGCCAAGTAATAAATGCATTTGTATTAGTAAACTTTTGGTTTACTTTAACATGTGTTTCAATTGTACTAAATTGTAATAAATTAATAATTTTACTATCATTCCTTTTACTTTGTATCCACATATAAATGCTATTATGACATTTTCTTTGAAAATGTCTAAATCAGTGTGAATATTATAATGTCACTAAGTCAAAAAAATAAATATAATTTCCAAACAATTATATGTAATATTCGCTTCAAGGAATATGCCAAAATCTTCAAATATCTAAAAAATTGCAACTTCAGGTGTATCCAACCATAACGAACTTTAGATACAATTATCATATTTTATTGCTCATAAATAAATCTTTCACAGTCAAATATTTTGCTTCCAACCCCTTAATGAAGATGATGACAAAAGAATATGAAAAGATAATCATAATCAATTCAATTTAACAACAAGAGTAATCAATAACTCAATCCTCCCTTTTCTCATCCTTTCAAAATAGATATTTATCTTCATTCACAACCTCAATATAATATCCATTATAAATATCTTTTAAAATTAATGGATTAACCATCACAATATATTAATATATTAGCTCTTTTAGAGCTTTCGACTAATTTTGTACTATCAAATATTGGAATAATATTTGTTTGTTTTAGTACCAAATAAGATAAATATTTTATATCTATAATGATAGAATTTATTACTACACTATCATATCCTTCCTCAAAGAATATTAACAGAAACAAAATATTTGGGCATATGCCACATATGTGGCCAATAATAATATTTCATATCACATTGATAATAAAATCAAAATCTAGCAGGACGGACTTATAAACATCCCAATAGATTCTTTATTTCATAATCACCATCGCAAACATGCGTGAGATTTAAAATCAAAATCTATCTATGCATGTTGCCATGATTAGTCTCCAATTGTAATAAACAATAAATAAAACATAGTAAAATATACCTGAAGATCTTTAACATCATCGTCATCACTAGAAGGTATGAGATAGTTCAAAAATATTTTTGATTTCATATAGATAACGGTATCAAATCTTTCACCATCCTTAAGAACAAAAAATAAAATAAGTTAATCAAAGCAATGATAACATATAATGAAAGAAGAATGAAAAATAATAATCAGATATGAAGCATTAAATAAAAGAAACTTCCTATAAGAACTTTGCATCTTGCCGTCAAAGAAATTAAAAATCACGGTGGATAAACTTGATCGTCGATAAAAGGAACTATCACTTTGAGCAAGATCGTGCTGATAACGTGTTATAAAATAAAGAAAGATGGAGAGAATAAAAAACAAATAAAATATGAAAGCAACAGAGAATGAACTTTATTGATCAAAACGGATAGTTACAATTCTTTATCAGAGTCTCTATTTATAGGCATAAGAAGTATAAAAGTAAAGATCTAATTCTAATAACTATTAGAATTTAAAGTATACCAAAACTTTATCTTGATCATGATGGACATTCACTTAATAAGATATTCATAACAGTTATCATATATTTTAAATTGTTTTGATAATTATCTTCGGCCAAGGCAAGATGGATATTTCCTTAACCCAACCTCAACCTGATGTAACTATTTGAAGAATTTTACTCGCTTCAGCCCACCTCAAACCCTATTTCCAAAACTGTAACACCCCTACCCGTATTCGTTGTCGGAATAAGATACGAGGCATTTCCAGAGTTTACGAAATTTTTTTCTCTCAATTAAAACTTTATTCTATCACTCTAAACTACTTTATAACCTTTGGAAATCAGAATTTCAGTAATAGACTTTAATTCCAAACATTTTCACAATTTAGATCTAAAAAAAATCAATTTCTATTGGAATTACCTAATAAAATCATCTCATAAATAAATTAAAGCTTCAATTTCATGTTATTTCATCATAAAATTACAGCACTCAACCATGGTAACTTTCAATTTCATCCATAAAATCAAAAACTAATGAATTTAATAGTAGGACCTAGTTGTAAAAGTCTTAAAAACACAAAAATTACAAGAAATAGGCAAGGATTAACTTACTTTGTGCAAAAATTATGAAATACCAGCTTAGAGAACCCTCCTATGGCGTTTTTAGCTGATGATAATGAAGAAAAATGAAGAGATATCTAGATAATTCCACTTTAGTCCTAGCCTTATTAAGTAAATTTTGTAATATTCCAATTTTGCCCTTAATTCTCCTTATTTTCTTGCTAATTTCATGTCCTTGCCGTCCAGCCCAAATAGACCTTGGGTCTATTTTCCTATTAAGCCCTCTTTCTTTTATCATTTAAATTATTTAATCATTTTCTATAATTTTACATTTGTTACAATTTAGTCCTTTTCATTTAATTACCTACCCAAACGTTAAAATTTTCTAACGAAATTTTAATACTACATTACTAACATTTTATAAATATTTATAAAAATATTTTCTACTCAATCTTATGAGATCAAGGTCTCGATACCTTGTTTTTTTACCCAATTCCTTCAATAATTCCTTTTTCTAACTAACCACTAAATCGGTAAAATTTTTCTATCGATATTTTAATATGATTTTCCTATCATATAAATATTCATGCAAAAATATAAAAATAAACTTCTCTTTAAATCGGATTTATGGTTACGAAACTATTGTTCCGATAACCTTGAATTTAGGCCATTACAAAAACAATTCAACCCTATCAATTTTCTTTTTTTGTATTTTTCATATTTTATGCAGTTCAATATAATAAACTAATTTTAACTTTGAATTTACTTTACAATAAAATAATTACACTTAATAATAATTTAATATTATAAATATCATAATTATCTTCCCTACTTTCCATTTACCTTTATCTATTGAATGTTTTTTTTAGCAATAAAATGACTTAAAGGGCTTGTTTGGATGCAATCCAAGGCCAGTGCGTTTTGAAAAAAATTGGGTGCAACTAAAAACACTTTCATTACAGTTGTCTTTGGAACACCTCTCCATTGAGGTGAGTTTAGCCAACTAATACATATTCTAGGTCTAACCCTCCTTCAAGCATAATGAAAAAGTTACACTAATATATGCCTCACTTGAGTCCAATGATACATCACTCAATTACCTCAACAAAGTGTTGAGATTTAGTGTCTTTAGTATAGTATTTTCGTCTAAATTTACTTATATTTTTAATAAATTGGTTTAATAAAATATCCATCAATTACATTAATATTCATTATATATTGTTCTCAATATTTTTGTATGCAAAACAAAATAAAAGCAAATATTGGTTCATTGGTTATCTAACTTCCACGGTATGTAGTATCATTTACAATAATAGAATTTATAGCTCAGCTAATAGTAAATATATCCTCTCATTAGCATTACATGATAGATAAAAAGTAAACATGGTCGCAGGTCGTTTGTCTTTACAACAAATGACTCGATTACTATTTGATAGTAATTAAATTTTCATGAAGGAAGATGTAAAGGTTAGCATGAGATAAAATAGAATCATATTGGGAGAATAAATTTATCCCAAAGAGATTAAGGATATCCTATGAGGGTAACACACTTATGACAAAGTCATTGGACGAACACTTATTAAGTAGTTTTCGTAATGATATGTAATTAGGGAGAGCTCAGTCACAATACTATAATGGAATGATTTCGTGACTAAATAAGTTCATAATTAATAAGCGAAAAGTTGGAACTTAATTATAAACTATTTGAGCCATAATTGTATAAATATTCAATCGGTCCCTTCGCTAGGTTGTTGAAACCAGAAATGAATTGCATGTAGGATCAAATGAATATAAATAAATGGAAATGATGAAGTTAGAGATATGGGTGCATTCATAAATAAATGCTTGTACTCACTAAGTATCAAAGTCGTTTTCTTAACCTTATTTTTTCAGTAACTAGAATCAAAGTCAGTTTGTGTTATGTTTATAATATAAATTGATATTGAACTTTCTCTCTTCTTCATGTTTGGCTAATTTTGATAAAATGTGACATTTTTTTAATTATATGCATGTTTTGGGTTATGTATGTAAATGAATGTATTTAATTACATATATGATAAAGTAATTTTGTTAATATTTTGATTACTAGAATTAGATTGGATGTAATTTTAAGTTTTAATAAATTTTGGGATATGTAATTAGATAGTAGACTATCATCTCCACATAGTTTTTTGTTTTATTTTTAGAATTATTCATGTAAGGCGGAAACAGATTTAGGGTTTTTGTAACCTAATTTTTCGACGAAACTAGGAGAACCAAGACATATTCAAAACCGATCAAGTTAGCAATTAAATCACCAGTTACAAAAAAAAAAAAAATCAAACATGCAAATTTCAAATCTTATCCTGCACCACACCAAAACATCTCGCTACACACCGGCTTTTTGAAGGAGACTTCACTCAACACATTTGTCTTAGGAGAAGATAGTTTTAACCTCCCTATCAACTAGGAACAATTGTTACACATCCTTTGCCTGACCCTCTGCCAAACCTTGCCAAGAGCCTCTTCCCTTGACACATGACTTGTTTGAGTTAAGTGATAAGGAATAAGGCAGATGAATGAGAAAGTGGATCGTAAAATTTGTCAAAGTTGCAGATTTGACTTAGGGCTCTAGAAGTTTGGAAAGAAACTTGGATTTTGACACAACTTGAAACGCAATCAAATCCAAGTCAGATAAAACAATTAAAATAAATAACTAAGATAATTAAAATAGAATAATAAGTCTACGATTAGAACAATAAGGAATAATATAAAGAAGATAGATGAAAAGATAGAACGTGGTATGTAAAAGTTTTAAGAAGCGTTGGAAACACGAAGAATTCAAAACCACTTCAAGCAGCTCTAATTTCCCCTCCAAAAAAGAAAACTTGGCAAGAAAAATTTTGAAGTTGATCCCCACAATCTGAAAAGATTGTTAAAACTCTTCTAAAAGAAGCTCAAGAGAAATTCTTGAAAAAGAAAACTTAAAGAGAATTTATTAACTCAAAAGAGAAGTTGAATAATAATAAATTGAATGATTTGTGTACAATGAGACCCGTCCATAGGACGGGCCACCCGACCCATCCCGAAAGCCCTCTCAAAAAGTGAGAGGGTTTGGATAAAAATATAGGCCCGAAAAATAGGCTTGGGAAAAAAAATAAGGCCCATTTAAAAAATGGGCTGAGCCTCAAGTAAGGTTTTTTTGGCCGAGCTCGCCCCAGCCCAAATATACAAAAATTGCTTCTTCTTTTTTTATATATTTTCTTGTTTTTTTTTTTCACTATTTTTCTACTATTTCACTATTATATTGCTACTATTTTGTTGTTATTGTTTGGATATTGTATAACTTTTGTTTTATTGTTAATTTTGTTACTATTTAGAGGCAATTGCTCGTTAAGTTGCACCTATCTTAGTGTTATTTAAGTGTATTGTTAGGAAATATTTATTTTAATGTTTTTAGTATTTTTGATGTATTATATTTTTTAAAAAAATTATATAAAAAAATTAATACGGGCGGGTCGGTTGGGCTTGGGCAAAATTTTCGGCCTATTTTTTCGGGCCAGGCTAGGCCTAGCAAACAGGCCTAAAATTTTGGTTGGGCCTAGCCTGAACCCTGTAACACCCCTTAACCATTATCCGTCGCCGGAATAGGGTTATAGAGTATTATCGGACATTTCAGAACAAATATAAACAATCATATAATAATATAACATACACATCATAATTTCATCATAATGTTCCTTTATTGAGCCCTCGAGGCCCAAATCATTTGTTAGAAACAAATCGGGACTTAATCGAAAGTCTAGAAAATTTTTCATGAAATTTCAAAATTTTTCGTAAGTATAGGCTCACACACCTGTGTGGCCCAAGGACACGCCCGTGTGACCCTAAACACGGCTGTGCTTTAAGCCGTGTCCTAACCCGTGTAACTCATTGACTTACCTCACACGACCAAGTCACACGCCTATGTGCTAGGCCGTGTGCCTAACACGGCTGAGACACATACCCTTGTGGTAATACCTGAGTATTGTGTTTTAAATTTTTAAGATGCAGGGGACACATGGTCTAACCACATGAACGTGTATAAGCTGTGTGTCTCACACGGTCTGGTCAGACGCCTATGTGCCAGGTCGTGTGGACTCAAAATGAGCCGTAGTCATCAAGTTTTACCAACCCTGCAAACTTAAACCACAAGCAATTCAATAACCAAATGTTCAACCAATCCAAAACACGTTCAAATACATTTTAAACATGTCGAATTAATCATCCTAAGTACCGCACCAATATACTCTTATAGATATTTCACATATACTAACTAAATCAATCCAATTAAAACTCATTCAAACCAATTCTAATTTCATACAAATTTACTACTAAAACTTACCATTTAATAACTTTAACATTTATATATCTATATATATAGCCAACCATTATCATATTACAACATCATTTACAAACATTTTCCCAAAATGACATACATATGATAACCTAGGTACATGCTATCACCAAAAGAAATATACTTCGCCACTTTGAGTTTGGGATCGGCTTTGGATGCTGATTCAACGATCGAACTTTAACCTAACTTGCACACAGAAACAAACCATACGCTGAGTATAAACTCAGTGGTATTTCTACAATCTGAATACTTTAAAACAAAATAATTAAACATGCACATTTAATTCATACAATTCCAAATCCATTCAATTAATCAATTCACATATAAATCATTTATCACACATTTAATTCTCATCAATAGCTGTTTCAAATAGTTTTTCTCACTTTGAATTCACATATAATTTGGCAATAACAATACTCTTTTCATGAACACTTGGTTCATGCATTTCATTTGTACAATTCAATTCAATGTCTAATTTCAAATTCATATTCAATATCATTCGATATAAATTTTATTGTCAATTCATTTATTTACCCCTATTAACACGACTTGGACTTTGGCAGATACATGGATCCAACCAAAACACACTAGTATGGCACCCAGTGCCTCATCGGATAATTTGAAGTAATAAGTTGACACCCAGTGTCTCATCGGCCTTGTCGAAGTAAATTGATACCTAGTACCTCATCGAATTTATCCGAAGCAATAGTTTGACACCCAGTGTCTCATCGACTAGAATTCGAAGTATCCCTGAACTCTTCCAATCCTAAGGCATGCCAACTATATCCGACTCAGCCCCATACAGTTAATAGGGTTTTCAATTCCAATTTCTTAATTCAATTTCAATCAAAATTTACACCAATCACAAATTCTCATAATTTCAATTCAACTATTCACATATGCTCATAAAATTTAATTCCATTCAGTTCAATATCATAATAACAATTACTTACCTCAATATACTTACCATGCACATTAAGTAATAAATTTAATAATTAATTATTAAATTCGGATTATAGAAATACAAACTGTAGTTTTCGAGCTAATCCTCGTTGACTTTGTCGTTTCCTTTCCTAGCCGAGATCTCCGGCTCAACGTTAGCTACGGAATTAAAACAATTTAAAATCATCAATACACACAATTTAACATTGAATATTTTCAATTTATACACAACTTTTGCCAAAATTCCAATTTAATCTTTAATCAAATCAAATCTTTTTTTTTTCAAAATTTTATTCTTTATTTTCATTCAATTAACAATTAAAACTAAATTTAACTCTCTAATTTCACCATAAATACCTAATTTTAAAATTCTCTCAATTTAGTCCCTATTACTTTAAACTTATGATTTATTTTACAATTAAATCCCTTTTCACTTTTAACTTGAAATTTTATCAATTTAACCCCTAATACTTCAAATTATTCAATATGAGCAACTTCTAAAAATTCACTAACTTTCAAAATTTCAACTTAAATCAAGTAGTATTTTGTTTTAGGATTCCAAAAACATAAAAATTTCAAGAAAATGGACTAAATTAACTTACCAAATTAAGCTTGAACTTTAGAGACCCTAATTTCCCTTCTTTCTTTTCTCCTTTCTTTTTTTCCCTGTTTCGTTTGCTTATCTATTCCTTTTCTAGTTTTATTCTTTATTTGTTTTGTTTTATTATTATTTACTTTATTATTATAATATAATATAATATAATATAATATAATATAATATAATATAATATAATATAATATATATTACTTAAATATTAAGTATTACTTAATTATTATTATATACATATGTATAATATTTTTACAAGTATAGTTATCTTGTATACTTTTCTCTTATAATTTATTTTTAATTTAATCCTTCCAATTTTCTTTAATCTATAATTAAATTTTCACACTTTATTCAATTTAATTATTGTACCTATTTAACCTTAATTCAAACTAATTCACCTAACGAAAACCTAATTAACCACACAACTAACTTCGTAAATATTTTTAATAAATATTTACGAATTCGTTTTACGAAAATGAAGACCCAAAAATGCATTTTTCCGATATCCGTAAATTTCAGGTCGTTACAAATGTAACATCTTAGATTAGGGGTTATGCGTTTGTGCATAATTCATGAGTAGTAGGTTTTGGCGGTGTTTGGAAGTGAATTAAGGGTTTTTAAAATCCTAGGATGGAAGAGAAAGCTTTGGACAATTATTGGTTTTTAAGTTAAAAACAAGAAGTGATGTGGAAAAGTGGCAAGGGACGCCACCTAAGGTGCAAGGGTTATGGCATCAAGTGAAGTACTTTGAGGAAGAGGTTCAATTCCATTGTGTGCATTTTGCTTAATTTTATGAAATAGCATGTTTACTATGATATGGATGTGTGGTGTGCATTTTTAGAACCTTGGAAATGTATGGAAATGTATGGAAATGTATGGAAATGTATGGAAATGTAAGGAAATGTATGGAAATGTATGGAAATGTAAGGAAATGTATGGAGATGTAAGGAAATGTATGGAAATGTATGGAAATGTATGGAAATGTATGGAAATGTAAGGAAATGTATGGAAATGTAAGGAAATGTAGGGAAATGTAAGGAAATGTAGGGAAATGTCCTGGAAATGTAAGGAAATGATTTAGAAATGATTCAAAAGAGGAAAGTGAACATTTATGAAAACTAGGAAAATGATTTAGAAATGATTCAAAAGAGGAAAGTGAACATTTCTGGAAACTAGGAAATGTAAGGAAATGTCAAGTTTAAAGAGCCAAACGAAAATTTTTGGAAACTTAGAAATGACTTAGAAATGTCGAGTTTTAAAGTTTAAAAGAGGAAATTAAGGCAAGGTGGCCTTAAGAGAAAAAGTATGTGAAATTTGACACACAAACGGGCTTGGAAAAGTGGCCTGGAGATGCCATTTAGGGCCTCTGGAAATGGCGCCACATACAAGGGTATTGGGTCAAGGTACGAGCTGCAGGGGAAGCAAAATAAAAGTTTTATTTTGCAGCAGAGACTAGCAGCAAGGGACGGCACAAGGCTATAAGTTAGGAGCTTTTATTCTTCTTATTTTAAGAGATAAATGAGGAATTATTCTTTAATTAGGAAAATAAGGGAGAAGTGATGGCCAAGTAAGGGACTTTGAGTATAATAATTTCGGCTAAGTAAAGATAGTTGCTGAATTATCTTTTATTTTAAGTGATAATTAAAGAGATAAAGCTATCAAAATAGAAGAGTGATGGCCAAGTAAGGGATTCTAAGTTAGTAATTTCGGCTATAAAAGGAAAAGAGAGGCCATTCTACATTATTTTCTGTTCTTTGAAAGCCTCTGCCGAATTCTCTTCACCAAATCTTCTTCTTCTTTTATTTTTGCCAAGCCGAAATACCTTGTGTTCTAGCCAGAATCCTCCATCTTTATTCTTCCTTCTCTTTCTTTCTAATCCTCCAAAAGCGAAAGTTGTGAGATCATCATCTAGCCATAGCCGAATCTCTGAAGGTTGAAGTGAAGGTGCAATTGAATTCTTCAGTAAGGGTAAGATTAGGATCGATTCCCATTCTATTTCATTTAAGTCTGTTGAAATTAAGATTCTAATACCCTTAATATATTGTTGCCGAAACCTTGAAGAGATCTTTCGGGATTTACTAAGTGTCGACTACAAGGAAGGAGAAGTTCTTTTCCCAAAGGTACACCATAGGCCGCGTGTTCCCTAGTTATTCGGTGAATTTCGGGATTTAAAAATCCACAAGGTAAGTCTTAGTGTACAAATCCTACTAGGATTTGGTTTTATGGTCGAATAAGTTTTTCATTAAATATTTAATATGGGCCGAATGTAGGGAGTTAAAGATCTAAGATCGAAAATTTGGGATTTCAAGATAAATCGTTAAGCGAATCAGGTGTGTATCCTACTCTAAGTTTTAATATGTTCATGGCTATGTTTTAAATTAAATGTGTTAATATGAAAGTGTAAGAATATGGCTAAGGTACCGTGTGTACCCCACACTAATCTTAATAGATTTATGGCTTAAACTTGATATATGTGTTAATATGAAAGTGTAAGAATGTGGCTAAAGTACCATGTTATGGTACAAAGTACTCAGGTATGTTTTCCTACTCCTACTAGGATTACGAAATATGTTATACTTAACATGTGAAAAGTGACATGAATGTGAATTTAAGTATGATATGCATGATATGAATAATATGGGGCATTCGGGTTATTTGAGAAAGGGGAAGTGAATGTGATGACTTGGTCTCACTATCCGAATGTGGTGACTTGGTCACATTATCGAATGTGGTGACTTGGTCACATTATCTAAATGTGGTAACTTTGTTACATTATCTCGAATGTGGTGTCTCATGACACAATTATCTGAGTGGCTATGCCACGAATTTTATATGGGCGATGAGCACGTCGATTGCAATGATCGCCTTCGATGGTGTGTAGCGGATGGAGGTTGACTTAGTAGTCCCACTGTGCGAGGATGGATGTACGGTGGAGTGTAGCGGATGGCTAACTAGGTTTGGGTTTGGGTTGCATTATTATTTTTACCTGTTATATGAACATGTATGTGATATGATAATGCATGCCTAAAATGTTAATTCTTAGTGTTGGTTACACATTGAGTCTGTTTGACTCACCCCATTGTGGGATTACTTTTCAGGTGATGACCAGTGATGGACCGGGCCGGCAGATGCTTAGTGGAGGCCATGTGAAGTTCAAATTTCTTTTATTTGGACTATTTTACTTTAAGTATTTTGAATTTAAATTTTGGGAATTATTTGATGTAATAAGGCCTTAGTAGAATTATTTTATTCTGTTTTTATTTATTGAGCTTACAAACTTTTACTTATTAAAAGATTAAGTAAATCTATTTTTAAAACAAAGCCCAAACGTTTTGTCACTTAAAGTAAAGGATTTTTAATAATGAAATAAACTTGTTCTCAACTCAAGCCCAACCCAAAACAACCTTTTTTTCAAAACACACAGTTTTTCCTAAGTAACAAAAGAATTTGAAACGGTTTACACCGGGGAACATACCAGATCCGGTCTAGGCTCGTGGGCCGGGTTTGGGGTGTTTCAACAAACCTGACCTGGCCCATAGACACCTCTATGTACAATGCAAAAGCCTATAAATTAAACTCTAATTAATCTAAATAAAACTCTTAATTATACTAGAATTTTAATTAATCTAAACAAGTAGTAGTTTTAAACCAAACTTTTTTGTTGACATATAACTTAAACTACTTAATAATTATTAAAAATTTGGAATAATAAAATAATAAAATAATTAGAATTGATAAATACAATATTGGGCTATATATAATAAAACTTAAGCGCAAAACCCGAACCCAATATGATTTAAACTCAAATTAAAAGCCTTAAACTCATAATTCCCGCTATAATCACGTTCAGAAGTTCTGCTCGCGCAGTCTTTATTAAAACGGTTATAACTTGAGCTCCCGAATCAAAATAGAGTGATTCAAAATGCGTTTCGAAGCTATGAGATAGATCTTCGAATGCCATGAAAACATATCGACCCAGAAATGTCTGGATCCCATCCAAAAAGTCATTGTAAGTCTACTGATTTTCTAAACTTGAAAATTAACAACTTTGATAAATAGAATTTAATAAATTTCATCTCATCCATACATATATCATGGACATATTTCAACTACCTCAATAAGATTGATTATCATTCATCATAAACATACTCTACAACTTAGGTTTTGTTGCATAACCTATATACCTTGGTGAAGGTATATAGGGTTGATTTCCATAGGCCGCACATACTGATCAAGGGCAAATGCAAAGAGGTAAGCGGGGCCTTGACCCTTCTCAAAAAAAAAAAAATGGACAATTGCAATTTTCCTTTATATATTATTAAATAATAAATTTATATATGATAAATATTATACTTTAGCTCCCAATAAATGAAAATAATAATTTATTTAGTCCATTTAGAAATATATCATAAAATTATAATTTGACCTTTTAAAATTTAATACAAATTTGGCTCTCCTAACATTTTTCTAAACCCACATTTAGTATTAATCCAGCATAATAATTGTTGAGTCGTTTCTTAAAGTTCTTTATCCGGACTTTTAAAAAATTAACAATCTAATAAATTAAATAAAATTTTTAAATAATTTAATAACTTAAATAATTATTTTACAACAATAGTAATTATTTTATACTTTTTAAAATTAGATGAAAGCTAGAAATTATATTGAAAAAAATTTAAAAAAGAAGTTCAAAATATTGGGGGAATGCGTATAAGGAAAGCTACCGAAAGCAAAAGTGAAAGGTGGCAGACAAATTGACAAAAAAACACAAAAAGAAAATTCTAAGAATAATAGAAAAAAGAATAAAAAAATAAAACCCTTAAAAAGAATTTATGTACACGTATACCTTAATAATTAATATTTAATTTAGTTCAATAATAGTTTATATCATTTTCATTTTACTATTATATCCATATTTCATGTCGACCAAAAAATTCACAAAATGACACGCCCGATTAAATTAGATAGGGATATTGCGGAGATTTCCATATCGGATAAGGCGCGTCACATTCACGACCTTTCGCTTTAATTTACTTTTTTCAAAGGGCCCCACAATTATTCATAATTACTAAAATGGTGCCTTTTTCTACAAATACTAAAATGGCAATTTAGTTCGTAGGGTAATACTATTAATTAATGAAGTTGATTATTTCAATTAATATGGTTTTATAAGAAATTTATGTTAGTATTTTTAATCGGAATAATTAACTGTATTTAATTATTTGATTAGTTAATGGTTTTATAAAAATAAAATATTAAATTATGTTAAAATTAAACTATATCAATTAAATCTTAAATTTAAGTATAATAAAATGATTAAAATATTCTAATATTATATAAAAGATTGACTAAAACCATAACTTGATGTATAAAAATAAAATAAATAATATTATAAATAAAAATAATCTATACTGTACTATTATAAATAAATTAAATAATTTAGAAATAAAAATAATTTATTAAAAAGTTTTGATTGGCGTTCAATATTTTATTTTTATAGTATTAAATAAAAATAAATGCATTTAAGACGTTATACTAGTTCATTTGTCGGGTGGACTGTTTCGCTAGATTGGTTAGACTTGTTTTGAGTCGAATTTTGAGTATCGATGCTTTAATTTTGATCTTGATCAGTTTAGATCGGATTAAAGTTAAATAATTTTTTACTTAAATTTAATTATAAAATATATAAATATTAAAAAATTAATTTTATTACTTGTAAAATATACTATTGGAGCAAGTTAAGCTAAATTTAAGTGAAGTGACTTAATTTAGTTCATGAACATCTCTAATAATTCATTTCAAAATTTACATCATAAAAATGAATTATTTATTTTTAAAATTGATAATGCATATTATCAATTAATGTTATAAAATCGAATTAATGATTGAGTCGGTTAAATTTTTATTTTGATTAAATCAGTCAAATTTAATGATTCAATTACTTCAAAAATAAAAAATAGATTTATAAAAATAAAAAAACCAAATCATAGTTAAAAAGATTGAATATTTTTATTTTATTTTTATCAAATCAAAATAAAATAAGATAAAATAAAATGATGGAACAAATTCAAGTTGCAATGCTGGATTTAAAGAAGGGATGGAATTCAATTGTGATAAGTTTGGTATCGATGCACCAATTATTTATATAAAATAAAAATTAAAATAATAAATGAAGGCTATTAGTGAGCCTTTAAAAAAGTTAAAAATACCTACAGTAACATAGCATATAGTTTTAAACTCTCCACGACAGACCATTATCCACGTGTCAGCTTTTAACACATTGCCGTCACTTTCAAATACAAATGCCACTGTCACCGGCACCAACAACCACCCCCACCAAAAGCCAGGGATATACAGAGACTTCTTCTCTGTCACTAAGAGATACCAAAAAAAAAAAAAAAACAACAAAACACATAGATTCTCTCTTTCAAAAGAAGAAGAAGAAGGAAATTAGGGCTTTTTCTTTTGTGGGGTTTTGATTTATTGGGGGAATTTTGGGGGTTTTTTGGGTGGGGGAAGAGAGATGTATATAGGTTCCATGCGGAAGTCTTTCAAGGACTCTCTTAAAGTACTTGAAGCTGATATTCAACATGCCAATACTCTGTAAGTCTTCTTCTTCTTCTTTTTTTAATACCATTTTCATTTTCGGGTTTTTGAATTTTTTTATTATGTTTTTTTTTTTTTTTAAGTTTGTGTTTGGACTTTGGATTGTATGCTACAGTTCATCAAGTTTGAAACTTTTTTCCCAAAAACCCAGAGAATTTTCTTCTTTTTTTTCTTTTAATTTTGACATTTTAACTTTGGGTTTCATAATTCAGATCATTTTCTTTTAATCTTTTCTCAAGGAAAAATTTGGGTATCAATAATTTTTTTAAGTTCTTGAAGATATTGAAAGAAACACTTGATTTTTTTTTTTCCCAGGGGAGGACACAGTTTCTAAACCCTTAAATCGTAGTTGAAACAGTGTCAATTGAGCTTAATTATGTTTTTTTTTTAGATATAGTACCTTTTTGATGAAGTTATATCTTCCAGCTTATTTCAAGGGAGTAATGCGTTTAATATTTCTAGTTATATGATAGGTTGAGTTCAGTTTCTTTTTCTGGCACTTATTTTCCCCAATTGGACACTATATTTCTTAATTATGAGTGCCATTTTTTTATATAATCTTTTATTTTGGTAATGTTAAAATAGAGTAACAAAACAGTGCAATGTTTCTTTTCAGAGATTGCATGTTTGTGAGGATAATTTTCGTTATCTTTATAGATTTTTTATCTTTTTGTTTATCCATCTAACTTCACGTGGTCAATGGGTTCCACTTGATTGTACTGCATTCAATATTATGTCCTTTGATCACTACAATATCAGTATGAAGATCCAATAATTATCAATTACTGGTCCCAGCTCATTTAATGCATGAATTTAGTGATTTGATTCTTGTACATTTGTAACATTTCTTCTTTTTTGGGGTTGTTCTTTGTTGTACTGATCGGTATAGTTGACGTAAATTGCTTGTCAATTGAGTAATTCAGTAAGTTCTATGGTTATAACAACGGTCAGTTAAGTTCCGGCATCTTAAACAGCTAGAAGATAAATTATACATTTCTCTGTGGTTGCTGAAACCGGGGTCTTACAAGTAACTAATACGGTTCCTTTGAACTTGAATAGTTGGACAGAAGTGTACTGCTATATGAAACCATTGTTGTTGTAGTTGTGTTTGTTGATGAGTATTTTTAGATTCGTATTGCTTAATATCATCATTATGTTCTTCTCATCCTGTGTAAATGGCCATCGTGTAATGCAAGGTGCAGGGCTTCTGATTTTCCGAGGGAATATGACGGTGAATGCCTTCAAATGAGAATGTCATACAGTCCGGCTGCACACCTCTTCCTATTCTTGGTGCAGTGGACTGACTGTCACCTTGCAGGTGCACTCGGGCTGTTAAGAATCTTAATTTACAAGGTTATATTTGGTTACTTTGTGTTTAGCTCTTTTTGTAATAGTGAAAAGTAGCTGTTTTCTTCATCGTTATCATATCGTGCAGGTTTATGTTGATGGTACTACCACCATGTCTACACATGAAAGGAAAGCAAGCATAAGAGAGTTCTATGGTATCTTTTCTCAATTTGTATGTTTTGTTACACTTATAAACTATAGTTCTTATTTTGAGCTATTCCAATGCTTCCATGTTTTCTGTATCCAGCTGTTATCTATCCCTCTTTACTGCAACTTCAGAGGGGTGTCACTGATACCGAAGATAAAAAACAGAAAGCAGTGTGCATGGAAAGGTACCGAAGAAACGAAGACGAGGAGTATAGGCAGCTTATTGACGTTGATGTTGAAAGAGAAGAAGAATGTGGAATATGCATGGAGTTGAACGGTAAAATTGTGCTACCGAACTGCAATCATGCCATGTGCATGAAATGTTACCGTGAATGGTATTTTTCCTCCCCCTGCACTTGATCCCCTTATCCCTCTCTCATTAGCCGTTGATATTTTTTATGTCAATGATGATGTTTTCCTTACAACTGTACATGTCATCCAGTATTGACTTAGTTGCTTTTGATTGTTTTTGGGTTTTTTATCGGGTCCTTACTTCAGCTTCATGCTATATCGGGTTTTAAGAACTGTTGATGTCATCATTTGGTAGTTTCTTGAGTTAAGCAAATTGATTTACCACATCTATTTTTGTGGTTCAACTAGAGAGGGATTGTTGACTGGTTGCTACACCTTTAAACCGAAGGGGCACCATTGAATCTAACTCAGATGGTGTTCTTAAGAAATAACTGAGTAAATGTTCTAGGCTGGTTTCCAGTTTTCTTCATATAGTTTCCCGATCAAAGCTCCAGACAACAAAGGACAGCTGAAAAGTGCTGGTCCTTGTAATATGCAATCCGGTAATTTTATCTTTGATAACTTTGCAATGTTGTCTACCGTTTTCTTTTCGGAATCCTTATAACCCTTCTCAGTCCATCTCGTGTTTAGAGATTGTCAATGGATGTTTCATCTACAGGCAGTCTTAAAATCGTGACTAGTCATTCAAACCATGACTTGTTTTGAACACGTCCAATATAAGTGCTAATTTCTCACTCACTGAATCTCAGGTTTATGTTTTTTTTTTTTTTTTCTCATGATACTTTCGTTGCAATGAATTGCAGGCGGACTAGATCACAGTCATGCCCTTTCTGTCGTGATAGTCTAAAGAGAGTAAACTCCGGGGATCTCTGGGTATTTACCGACAGCCGGAATATAATTGACATGGCCACCGTGACAAGGGAGAACCTTAGAAGGCTTTTCCTGTATATAGATAAGTTGCCACTAATTGTCCCTGATACCATTTTTGATACTTACGATTCCCACCTAAGGTGACCAAGTACATTCTAATATATACCTTATCTGCAGTCGAAGTATTTTCTGGTCGATGATTTCTCTCAATTACATAAAAGTCCGAATGACTCGGTTCTGGAAAAATGTAGTTAGGTTAGCTACTGCTGCAGTGGCTTCCATGCCCAAAGTTCTTGTGGGGCTGGTGCTGAAGTTGAGGTAGTTCCTCCCTTCAAAGTTGTATTTACTACATTTGTACATGCTTGTATAGCCTGATGCTTGATATGATAAATATCATTTTCTAATCTTATATATGGCTTTTTATATATTTGGGGTTATGTTCTTTTTCTTGTTTTGATTTTTGTCAATTTTGTCTTGAATTCGAAAAATTAATTCAAGTCCAAAGGTGGTGATGAGGTAATCATGGCGTCATATCTTTTAGAGAAAATTATCAAGCTTTTAGACTAACGTTGATAAAAAAGAGTTTTAGGATAAAAGTGAAAAGAAGTTGTTAAATTCAGGATTAAATATTACTTTATTTATATTAATTTCATTGAAATAACTCAAGTTTATTGCATTAAAATATCTTTTCGTTGCATAAAACCACTTTTAATCTGTAACTTTTTACTTAAATATTTAAATTTTATTTTACAAACTAATTTCTTCCTTTCATAGTAATTGGTGGTGTTTTGAGATTTATCGGTATAATTGAAAAAATTATTTTATGGCTTATTTTCACAATATTATTTATGGTCTCGTTTAATTAAAACAGGATGCATCATTTTTTTCTATATTATATGTACATTTGAATTAAATTTTCAAATCAAAGACGATACGTCTTTTTTAATTAAGCGAGACTATGAATAATGTGGTAGAAAGAATTCATAAAATAATTTTTGTATAATTGATACATATCGATCTTAAATTGATATTAAGCAATGTAAATTCAATCTGATTAAAATATTAATGCATTCGTTTTGACGTGTTCTCAATCTATTTTAGTCCATACTAGTTTGTAATCTAACATGTCCTTATTGGTATAAGATTTTAATATTCTAATTCAATTTTAATAACTTTTTATCATAATTAATATTTTTATAATTAAATTTAAAAATAAGGTTTAATTTTTCATCAATTAAATTATTTTTTTGTTAATTTTAATGGTTGACCGTTAAAAGTATTTTGAGTTATTTTCACCTCTAGTCACACTAGAATTGTGTCTTGTGAAAAAATGTATTTTCTTTTTAAAATTATTTAAAATTATAAAAATTAGAAAAGTGCAAATATATATATATACATAGAAAATTGTAGAAAATTATAAAACCTATAAAATTGCAAAAATATAAAAAAAAAAATACAATTCATATATAGCTTCGATTGTTACTTTTCCTTTCAACTCGTTTGAACACTTTAATTTACGTCTCAAAACACTTCACTTTCATTGCTCATCACTCTTTTTTTTAGAAATTTATTTATATATAATCCCTTGGCAATTATCATTACATCATCATAGAAATCACCAAAAATAAATGACGAAAAACGAGCTAAAAATGCTGCCATTATTATTGTTTGTGGTAACATTTTCGTCGTCGATATTCATGGTGGTTAAAGAGGTATGAACGAAGTGGGAGGTAGAACACCAGTGAATGACGCAAAGATAGGCAAAGAGGTGCAAGCTTTGGAGAGATTTAGGATGGACGAACACAACAAAGACCATTGGAGGGATGGATCAATTAGAGTTTTCTCATGTAGTGGAGGCTAAGAAACAAATAGTTTGAGGGATCAAATAACTTTTTATAATTTTTATTTTTTTTCTTTTGGTGATGAAAAAGAAATTACACGACACAACTTATATAGGCAAATCCAAATTTCGAAACGAGGATATTTCAAAAATGTGTAGACCTTGACTTCTCAAGTGAGCCAACTTGGTGAACTTATCGATTTTCTAATTCTTTTCTCTAGATATATGACAAATATTTCAATGGTGAATCTGATACAATAGCTGAAGAATCCTTCCGAACAAATCTGAATTAGACCATCCTATAAGACTTTTCTGGATGACCGTAACCGCCTCCAAGCTGTCCGTCTGGATCAACACATTGTCAAAACTTCGATCAATTAAGATGTCTAATCCATCCAATATGTCCCACAATTCAGCTTCGAACACTGAATAGTTGTCCAAGAACCTATTAAAGTCGGTGATCCACTCCCCATTTTCTCACACCTCCCCATTTTATTTTTAGTAAATGTTATATTTTTAATTATTGGAAATGAGAAAATTTTGCCTTATAAATTTTGGCTAACCCCTAAATATTGAAAATAAATTTGAAGATTTTTAAAACTTAGAAATATTGTTGATGTCTGTCTACTTTTGACAAGGAATCATTCTTGTTGATGTCAAAGAATATTTACTGTTCATTTTTTATTGTTTTTGGCAAAGAATCATTACTGAATCATTCCTGTTCATTTTTTAGTTGTTTTTGACAAAGGATCTTTACTATTGATGTTTGTCTTCTTTTGGTAGAGAATTACTCTTGTTCACTTGTTCATTTTTTATTTTATGTTTTGGTTATTGTTATTGTGATGGTGTCATCTGCAAGATCCATTGTTTTGATCGAAGATGTTGAGGATTTTTCATCTTTTGAGTCGAAATTCATGAAGCTAAGCATCTCAGTTATTAGTTTTTTGTATTCCTTCTTGGTTTTGGTCTGAGCCAACATTGTGTTGGCAGTTGATTTGGATTAAATGAACTTTGTTGTAATTTGATCCGGGGTAGCGGATTTACATAATCTTGGATATTTATTGAAATAATCATCCAAATACTTGAAATTATATTTGTCATCATTAAATTTGTCCCATTATTTTGTTCTAAAATTCTGAACTAATAATGGAATTCCCATATATAGATCATGTTCATAAGAACAATTCCAGGAAACAAGCCAAAAAATACACAATTTTGAGAAGAAATGAATTGTTCGGTAGATGTGCTTTTGGTCCAATTTTGGCTGGAATTTGTCAAAGAACTTGATAATAAATTTTGAATCTTTTCTATTAGGATGTCAAAAGAAGAAGGTCCATACCAATTCTACAATTATTTTTTGTTTCAAAATTTAAGTTTCAAATTATTATTTCCATAAGTTTCAAAAATTGTTTAAAATTTATATTATTCTTCATAAAATTTAATACTTTTATATATTTTTTCCTACAATTTTACATATTTTTTATTTTATTTTAAAATATTTTTATCATGTTTTCTACACTTTTTTATATTTTGTAAGTTTTAATAAATTTAAAATATTTTATAATTTTTAAAATTTTAAAGAATAATTTTGCTCTCATCTGTAATAATCTAAAAGTAGCGATTAATTGCCCTTGAAAACCAAGAGTGCTCTCTATAGAGTCCTAGAGAGAACAGTTACTACTGTAGCTTGGGATAGAAGAGAGTGGTGGCGTGGAGAGGGAGAGCAGTGAGGAGATCTCATTGTTAGCAGAAGAACTTATTCAATTATCAATTAAAAGATCACTGGTGGTGCCCAGTGTCAAGCCTACTTTGATATGTTCATTTTGGACAAAAAAATACTTCAATCCAGAGAGTTTTAGGGCACAATTGAAAAGCATATGGAAAACAAAGAAAAAGTTTGATATTCAGATGGTAGGGCAGAATCTCTTCTCAATAGTTTTTGATCTGGAAGAAGATTTGGAGTCGATCATGGAAAGGAGGCCTTGGTTATTTCGTAAGTTCCTTATTTTGTTTGACAGATTAAATAATCTAACGGGATCAAATTCGTCTTACTTTATCGCTATACTAGATCAAGATTGGTCTTTGTTTACCAGAATTTGATAAGAAAGATCTGCTACACGCTATCGGGAGCACTTTCGGAGGAGTTCTCAGATCTGAAATTAGTGGCGATATTTGCAGACTTAGGGTTAACTTGGATGTTCAGAAACCCCTTAGGAGAGGTATTTTTGTTTCAAGTGCAAACAGTGCTAAATCCTGGATTCCATTCAAATTTAAAAAAATTACCAGTCTTTTGCTTTGGATGTGGTAGACTGGATCATGGCCTCAATGATTGCTCGCTGTTAGATTCTGCAGAAAAGAATAAAATTAGAGAAGACCCCCTTATTCTATTGCGTTAAAAGCAGAATAAAAAAAGATGGGAAAAGAAAGTATGAAGTTTAATGCCTTTGCTAAAAAGCTGGGACTGCAGTGTAATTACACAGGAAAATCTAAGGAGTTTGATAGCCCGAAAAAGGATGGAAAAATTAATATTATGAATGGAAATATTCCAGCAGGAAAAATATTGGAGAGGTGGGAGGAAGGTTTGAAGGACCAGGAGGAAAATTTTTTCTTGAGGGAGAATGGGATGTCGAATGAAGAAAATAACAAAGGGAAGGGAGTCTTAAAAGCTCCCAAGAAGTCAAGTTGGAAAAGGCTAAATGCAATTAACCAGATAGATTCGCGGAAGAATGCAAACGCTGGGGCTAAAAGGAAATTTTCAGAAGAGGAGGATGGAAAAGACTGTTTAGGTTTAATAAATGGAGATGGAACGAAGAGATTAAAATATGATGACGTGGCTGGTAAAACAACAGATTGCATGGAGGTTATGTTGGATGATGCATCACAAATTATTATTTCAAACAATTCAGGATCGGCGGCTGCCATTGGGCAAGTCGACCGGACACAATGAAAAATATTTGCTAGAATGTCCGTGGGTTGGGGAGTCCACGGGCGGTACGGAGGCTGCGAAATCTATGTAAGCAGCACAATCCCCATATGGTCTTCTTAATGGAGACCAAGCTAGATCAAAAACGTATGGAGAGGGCTAGGAGGAGTTGAGGTTTTAGTAGTGGAATCGATATTGACGCAGAGGGATCTCGAGGAGGGCTGTGTTTAACATGGAAAGGTGGCATTGAGGTAACTTTGAGAAGCTTTTCTAAATGGCATATAGATGTAATAGTGAAGGATGATAGTGTACAGGAAGAATGGAGGTTCACGGGATTTTATGGCTCACCATACTTAAAAGATAAAAACTTTGCATGGAACTTGCTCAGACGACTAGGCCAAGAGTGTAATTATCCATGGCTTGTAGCAGGAGATTTTAATGAAATTATGTACTCTTTCGAGAAAAGTGGTGGAGTGCCAAGAGATCAGAAAAGAATGGAAGCATTTAGGGACACATTAGAGGAGTGTCAATTGATGGATATGGGTATTCGGGAGCGTGGTTTACATGGGAGAAGGGAAATCTTCCAGAGACAAACATAAGAGAACGATTGGATAGAGGGGTTGCCAACGAAAAATGGTTGATTTTATTCTCAATGGGAAACATTCAACATCTCCTCTACTCTCATCAGGTCATTGTCTCATCCTTATAAGTACAGATAGCACAATTAATTTATCAAGAAGTCAAAGATTTCATTTCGAAGCATGGTGGACTTTGGAGGAATCCTTAGAAGGTATTATCAAAGAGTTTTGGGAATCATCTTCAGCACCGTTGGTGGAGAAATTGAAGAATTTACAGATTCGTTTGAAGAAATGAGCATGTTTTAACAAGAGAAAGAATGAGGGACTAAAAAAGAGGCTAACAAAAGAGCTTGAAATCTTGTTGGGGAAAGAAAGAGATGATGAAATGATGGCAAGGATTATAGACACAAAAAATCACTTAAACATGGAGATTGAGAAAGACGAAATGTATTGGGAGTAGAGAGCTAGAGCTAATTGGCTAAAGCTAGGGGACAAAAACACGACCTACTTTCACAAGTGTGCAACAGTTCGAAGACGGACCAATTCAATCAACAAGATGGTGTCGAATGACGGTAAGGAGATCACCGATGGAACAGAAATAACTGAGGCGGCTACGGAGTATTTTGAAGATCTTTTTGCATCGAAGGGAATTGGAAATCCTCATAAGATGATGGAGGGCATTGGAAAAAATATTTCTCATGAGATTAATGAAGGCTTATTATCTCCTTTCAGGGAAGAAGAAGTGTGGATAGCATTAAATGGAATGGGGCCTACAAAGGCATCTGGATAGGATGGATTTCCTATATTATTCTTTCAGAAATACTGGCATATTGTGGGTAAGGAGGTGATGGAGTATTGTTTGAGTATCTTGAATGGGAACAAAGGGGTTGAACCAGTTAATGTTACGAAAATTTTGCTTATCCCAAAAATCCCAAATCCATCAACTTAGTAAATTTCAGGCCTATAAGTCTGTGCACAGTTATATATAAAATCGTGGCAAAGACAATTGCTAACAGATTGCAAAATGTTATGGGCATTTGTATTGATGAAGTTCAGAGCGCATTTGTCCCAGGTCGACTGATAACAGATAATGTACTCCTAGCATATGAAATTCTACATATGTTTCGGCAAAAGCGAACAGGGAAAAAAGGATATATAGCGTTAAAGTTGGATATGAGCAAAGCATACGATAGGGTGGAGTGAGACTTTGTAAAAGAAGTGATGATCAAGATGGGGTTTGCAAGGGAATGGGTGGGTATGATAATGAAATGCATTACTTCAGTCACTTACACTGTTAATATTAATAGTAGGAGGGGCAGAATTTTTCAACCTACAAGGGGACTCAAGCAGGGAGATCCATTAAGTCCTTTTCTTTTTCTCATTTGCAGTGAAGGTCTTTCTTCTTTAGTGAGAATAGCGAAGAAAAAAGGTTTGGTTAAAGGAGCAAAGGCAAGTAGAAGAGGGCCAGAGATTTCCCATATATTATTCGCAGACGATTGCATGATGTTTGTCGAAGCAACAGAACAGGGAGCTAGGAGTATGAAGGACATCTTGAAGGAGTATGAAAGCTGCTCAGGCTAGTGTGTTAATTTCAGCAAATCAACTATTTTTTATAGTTCGAATATGACTGAAGA
The DNA here is from genome assembly GCA_025506655.1 of Gossypium rotundifolium. Taxonomy (NCBI): domain Eukaryota; kingdom Viridiplantae; phylum Streptophyta; class Magnoliopsida; order Malvales; family Malvaceae; genus Gossypium; species Gossypium rotundifolium. The sequence continues at coordinate 97,733,748 of CP106730.1, forward strand.
GACAAAAGAATTAGTGTCAACAATGTTAGGAGTCAGGAGTTCTTCAAACCCGGAGAAATACTTGGGTCTTCCAAATGTGGTGGGTAAACGAAAAAAAGAGGCTTTTCAAAATTTATTAGACAAAATTACTTTGCGAATCGAAGGTTGGAGTAACAGGCTGCTTTCTCAAGGGGGAATTTTTTTTATTTATAAAATCAGTTTTGCAGCCTATTCCTACTTATGCTATGTCATGTTTTCTTCTTCCTAAAGCCTTATGCAAGATGATTGAGAGTAAGTTTGCTAGATTTTGGCGGCAAAAAGGAGTTAGTAAGCGAGGAATCCATTGGTGCCAATGGAGACATTTATGTCGACCTAAATAAGAGAATGGTTTGGGGTTTAGAAGTATGGCTCAATTTAATATCGCCCTGTTAGCAAAACAATGGTGGAGATTGTTAAATTCTCTAAATTCACTAGTAGCGCGAGTTTTTAAAGCAAAGTATTTTCCAGATAGTGATTTTCGCAATTCACGTATGAGGAGGTCTAGCTCTTACGTATGGCGCAGCATTTGGGCAACTAAGGATACATTGGAGAAAGGTCTGATTTGGAAAGTAGGTACGGGTAAAAATATTTCAGCTTTTGAATACGCATGGATTCCAAATTATGTTAATGTTAGATCAATGTCTGGAGTTGATAATTCACAATTTGTTAATCTAGCAGAGTTAATCAATAATAACGAGCGTAACTGGAATAGAGAATTGATTGGCAATACCTTCCCAGAAGCTGAAGCAGAATTGATTCTTTGAATCCCCTTGGCGATGGAACCTCACGAAGATCTTCTTGTTTGGAATGGCGAACCGACAAGAGAGTTTTCAGTGCGAAGTTCCTATAAACTATTACAGTGTTTTGATCATACAGCTTATGCTTTACAAAACATCTATAAGGATTTCTACAGAAAACTTTAGTGCATTGAAAATTAAGATTTTTATTTGGAAAACTTCCTAGAATTATTTAACCACTCGGGTGAATATGACCTTCAGAAAACTAACATTTAGCAGTTTGTGCCCTTGGTGTGTTAGTGGAGAGGAGACGATGAACCATCTTTTCCGAGAATGCCCTGTTTCAATGGCAGTATGGAGAGACCTATCAGATACCATTTCTATATCGTTCCCATACACAGAGTTTGTTGAATGGCTTACCAAGGTCATGGCTTTTCTCTCTATTAATCATTGTAGAATATTTTGTGTTGCGCTTGGGGCCATCTGGGGGGACAAAAACTCTCGTATCCATGACAAAACAAACAAATCGAGTCAAGAGACTGATAGTTTCATTCACAGTTACATTAAGGAACTTGATGGAGCCAGAAAAGAAACCCAAAGCATCTTTAAAGTGATTATGAAATGGAGTAACCCACCTGGACAGGTAGTTAAAATAAATTTCGATGGGGCTTTCGATGAGAGAACAAAACATTCGGCATCGGGGGTAGTGGCCAGGGATAGCAGTGGGCATGTTCTCATTACGAGCACAGAACTTCATAGAGGAGTGGCTTCCACTTTTGTCGCCGAAGCAATCGCCTGCTGTCGAGCAACTCAAATAGCCCTTGACATGAACAGAGAAGATATTATTATAGAAGGCGATTCACTGTCCATAATAAAAAAATGCAACAATAGAGGTTTTGAAAAATCACAAGTAGGATCATATATTCACGATATTCATTGGCTGAAAACCAGAACTAAAAGTTTAAGGTTTAAGTTTGTTCCAAGATCAGCGAATAATCTAACCCACATTTTAGCAATAGAATCATTGAAAAGGAAGGAAGGGATTTACCTGAAGGACGATGTTCCATGCTATGCCGAACCACAGGCGACGAAAGAATATGTGAGAGAGCCGGATTGAGAAGATGAAGAGAGAACAAGGAAGATGAGAGTTTCTTCAAAGACAAATCCATCTGTCTGATGAGCACTTAACTCCCCTCGGTAAACGGTTGCGCCATTAATGGAAGAAATGAAAAATGTGATGTGAAGAGACATGCGAATTGATCTGATTGGGCATTAGAACGGCATTTGTTTTTTTCGTTTTTCTTTATCCTGCATTCTAGATTTCTCCTTTTTCCGGGCCAATTTGCATTGGGCCAAATTTTATTTCTCATTTACTCTCTTATTATTTATTTTATGAAAGCCCAATATGATTCTATAAAAAAAAACAATCCAAAAGTAAAACATGGTGAAAATAATGGGCAATTTACCACAAAATACCAATTTTTAAAAAATTTTACGGAAAAGGACCGAAAAAATAATTATTTACCAGAAAGGGCCATTTCTCCCGAAAACACGTCCATGTCAGCGCGTTTTCAGGGGATGCAGTAGGAAAACACGTCCACGGGAGAGCGTTTTTTGCTACATCAGTAAAAACGCTTCCTTGAGAGCGCGCTTTGCTGATGTGGCAAAAACGCTCCTCAATAACACGTTTTAGCTCGTGTTTTTTTAAAAAAAAAACTATTCTCGAATTAAATTTTCAAAAAAGATCATTTTTTAGATATTATAAAAATAGACCAAATTTTTTAAAAATTTACGAGAATAAACATTTATAAAGGCTCAAAGTGACAACACCATTTTTTTTAAGGTGTCATCAATTAATATGGAAATATAACTTACAAAGGAAATCTTTATATAGACCCAAAGTCTCATTTCCCTTATTTTCTTGAGCAATGTGATATATGAGATATGTGTATATATAGACTCATGAACAGTTTTGCAGCTTGTTCTTAAACAATGTGGGATTCCTTCCTCTTTTAACTAACAACATGAGATGAAATGGTACATTATATTTGATTTTTTTTTTTACTTAGAGTTTAAATTTTTTACAAAAGTTAACATTTGTTACATTGTAAATAAAACTTTTAAACTCTATAAGTAAAAATATATAAAATATAAAATGAGTATGGTAGAATATTAAAAATAAATATTTAAAAATTACTAATGGTTGAGTGATAATTTTGTAAGTTTTAAAATTGATAGCTAAAAATATAGTTAAGTTAATACTAATGTAATTTAATCTAGATATAAAATATGAAAATAATTATTATATTTTATGTATATTATATATTTCTATAAAAAACTAATTTAACATAATTATATACTATGTTTAAATAGATTATTTATCTAGTCAAAATATATTTGAAATAAATTTATCGGCATTCATTAGGTGATGAAAATTAAATTAAATTAGAATTTTAAAAAATAATTAGTATAGTAAAATATTAAAAATAAATAAATATTTAAAAGATATATCAATTTTTAAAATTACAAAAAATACTAATTGAGTACCAAATACTCACCATTTATTTATTAATCAAACATTCATAATATAAAATAAAATAAATAATAAAAAATTAAAAGTATAACTTCTAAATTTAAATAATGAAAAATTATTTTAAAAATTAGAATTGCATTGATATTAACTTTAAACATTTAAAATTGAATAGAAGATTATTGCATGTACAACAAGATTAAAGATCTCAAAAGATAATTTTATAATATAAAAAAAGTTAACAAAATATATAATAAAAATTATTTTGTAAAAAAAAATTAAATATAGTGTAGCCTTTAATATCATATTATTAGTTAAAAGAGGAAGGAATCCCACATTGTTTTGAAACAAGCTGCAAAACTATTTATGAGTCTATATATGTACATATCTCATATCATACATTGCTCAAGAAAACAAGAGAAATGAGACTTTGGGTCTATATAAAGATTTTTTTTGTAAGTTATATTTCCTTATTAATTGACGACACCTTAAAAAAAATGATGTTGTCACTTTAAGCCTTTATAAAGGTTTATTCTCGTAAATTTTTAAAAAAATTCGAGAATAGTTTTTTTTAGAAAAAAACGGGCTAAAATGTGTCCTTGGAGGAGCGTTTTTGCCACATCAACAAAGCGCGCCCTCAAGGAAGCGTTTCTTGTTGATGTGGCGTAAAACGCCCTCGTGGACGCGTTTTCTTCGATCCCAAAACGTACGACGTGGACGATTTTTGGGAAATAACCTTTCCGTAAATAATTATTTTCGGTCCTTTTCCGTAAATTTTTAAAATTGGTATTTTCTAGTAAAATACCGAAAATAATAAAAACAATTATTACAATTTTGTGGTTAGCACTTAATTTTAATTTTTTTGAAAATACTTAGTTGTTAGTGGGACCCTTAAGATTAAAAATAAAAATAATAATTTAATTTAATTATTAAATTAAATTAAAATTAAAATTATATTTGTATATATATACATACATGTAATTGATATATATTTACATATAATATTTAAAAAACATGGAAAAATCAAAATGATATACCGAAACTAAAAGGTTATGTTGTGATATTAACTGCCTTCTTCTTCGTAATAAGAAAAGTTGTTCCGACATTATTTATCCATATTTTACAGTGGTCCTTCTTAAAAGAATATGTAAAACTTTATAATTTTATCTTTATATTTTAATTTAATCTTTTAGTCTAAACTATTCACAATTGTCGATAAAACACTAATCGGAAATATCTTTTAAAAATTTACATGTCAGGCGAAATGTTAATGATATCAAACTTCTTAATTCAATAAACTTATGCTTTAAGGTATTATTACAAAATAATTCACATCAACACTTAATTGAAAATAGCTATAACAATTTGGACATAGGCATCAATTCTAGAAAAATATAATTATTAAGTTCGGTTAATTTGATTAATTATCCCTTTTCGAATCGAATTAATCGATAATCAAAATTCTAAAAACCTATTAACTAACCTCTGACCTAATTAAGTTTAATCACCGACTGATTAACCGAATTAGATCGATTTGGTCGATTAATTAATTTTTAACTGAAGTTTGAACACCCCTACTCAGTAACTCAAGAGAATTTAGCAATTTTGTTAAAAAAAATCAGTAAATTTATAATAAATAAATTCAGCATTACATTATTATAAACAACTTTATAAGAAATTATTTATGAAAAAACTATAATGTTATAACAAAAATTTTGTTATACAAAATCAGTAATTTTAAGTAACTCATAAAAATTAGAGTATCAAATTATCACATCACACATCAAAGTATAAGGACTAGCATAAATTTTTTGCATAATAGAGGGACCAAAAGCATTAATTATACATCAACTGATCTTAGTGGCTAAAAGAACCTCTATTTTCTGAAAGCTTGCAAAGGAAGGAGTGAGTGCTAATAATTTCGATGAAAATGAAACTTTCTGGGCAAGGTTTCGACAACTTATTAAAGGAGGAATTGGGTTGAAAGGAAGATTGAAAAATCAAAACAAATAATCCAAATTACAAACCTATTTTAGTATATAAGACCCACATTTTCAAACAAAGTATCAAAGCAGGCTGTGGAGCCAAGTTATTCAGAGCGCCAAAATCCTTTTATTCTCTTTCCCTTTTGCTTGCTTTTCTTCCTCTTTTTAATTGTTAAGTTCTCTATAAATAATTCACAAGAATTTCAATTAGCTTCCTCCAAAAACCCTTCGGTAAGTTCTTTAAAACTCTCTCTTTTGTTTTTTGTTTTGTTTTTTTTTTTTTGTTCATCTTGTTGTTAAACAGCGGTTTTGATTTGAATTTTAAAATATTTTCTCTTTTATCTGAAATGGGTTCTTGTTTTTTTTTTTTTCTTCTTTCAATTTCTTATTAGTTATTTATGAAATATTTTAATTTCATGATTTCATGCTTTTTCCTGTTAGTGTAGCCATTAAGATGTTACCATGAAAGAAACAAAGTTACTTCATTTATGCTTCAAAGATGGAATCTTTCTTGCATGCACTTTGTATGATTGTCCTAAAGAAAAGTACAGTGGAACAATCAAAGTTGTGTTGGGTTACGGTTAAGATGAACTTGGCATTATATCAGTGGCTAACTATTAACTTAAAGAAAAGGGTTATTTGTTTCCTTTTCTTTTTTTTTACATTGAATCCTTTCTTATTTCCAGTAAATGGAGGTTTCTAGCTTAAATGGATTGCAAAATGAGGAGGAGGAGGCATTGAACAGTTTGCTTGATGCTTTCGGATCCCTTTTTTCTCTTAATGACATCGCTTCTGCTTACTGTGAGGCCGGCCGGGATCCGGATTTGGCTGGCTTAATTCTGTGTGAAATGCAGGGGATCCCTCCTTTAGTTGCCACTGATCAATCTAACAACGAGGTTAAAAACAATGAAACTTCAGGATCAAGTTATGTTAAAAGTTCACAAAATAATTCACTAGCAAGTGAGGTTTTTACGGCGGATCAACCGGTTTCAGCCGCTACTGATGAATGTAGTGGCAAGAGGAAAAAGGATGAACCTATGGAATCATCTCATTGTAATAGTTTTCAACGTTCTTGTCAAGAAAATGGGGGTTTAAGATCTCCGAAGCAAAAGGCGAGACCGGTTTCAGGAGGCACTGTTTCGAGCATGCTAGGAAAGGGGTATATGAAATCTGTCCCTTTGGCTAATGGTTCGTATCCAGGAACCAAACCTATGAAAGTGGACTCAAAGACGATGCCGATGTCTTTGTTTTGGGGTGAAGAACTCAAACCCAGTAGTCAGAACGAGGACCGTATGCACAAGGATATGGAAGATTTTCTTTTCAAGATGCTAGGAGAGGGATTTCGATTGGAAAGGGACATGATTCGAGAAGTTCTCAGTAAACCAACATCTTTCAAATTCATACAAAATCATATATCATTGTTAATTGAATTTTGAGTCAATATTACGTTTGCTTAACTGCTAATCAAGTTTTATTTTTCTTAATATGCAGATAGCTGTGGATACAACATGCAAAAGGTATGGAACTATGGACAATATCCTCGTTTTAGAGAATCTTAAGTTCGTATTTAACGGATATGCACTTGCTAAGCTTTGTTAGTGCAATTTATTGTGCATTATTTGGGAAAATGAAGTTTCTATTGTTATTTTATTATTGTTCATTGGCCTTTTAATGGCAGTTTACATTGTGGAACATGATAATCCTGAAGGTTTCTTAACAGTTGTGAATGACATTTCTCTATTTACTATGGTACGTTTGAACTTTTTAGAACTGATGAATATTCCTTTCCTCTCTCTTGACTTATAAGAGCATGAAGAAGCTTCTTGACTGGTCAGCCGTGAGTTTGGACAAAGAGAAAAAACCTCTTGGCGAGTCCAGTGAAAAGGTTAGTCTTGTGATTGTGTAAACCGGCTACGAGCTGGTATTGTTGTTCTTTGTGAGATTAAAATAAATGTGATGATGCATGTCTTTCTCTTCTGTTTTTGTAGACTAACGATATACATCTAAGGACCAGTAGACCTTCACAAGAAAAGTAAGTCGTATGAATTCTTGTTGAGTTCATATTGTTTGTTCCATATTTTACAACAACTGACGAACCTTCCCATGCTTTATTCGCTAGCATGAACATAGTCTTGAATGCAGACGTAGCAGAAAGACAACAGGACAGAAATGATCTCCAAAAGGAAGTCTTGGCTGCTCTGTTTGATGCTTCTGAGAGATCTGAGGAATTGCCTGAGAGATCCGAGGAACTGCCTAGGAGATCAAAGAGGCCAGCAAGAAGGCCTATTGCATTAGGAGAAATTGTGGAAAGGCCTCTAATTGATATTACTGCTGAGCCAAAGGTTGATAGAGTTCGCTCACAAAAAGATAAAAAAGACGGTACATTTTCTTGTCCATTTGACTTCGAACTTTCGTAACCAAGTAAATTTGCAGTACTTTGGGTTCCTTTTTTTTAAGTGAATTCTAGTATATCTTGTTTCGATGTTTACTTGCAGATGAAGATGAAGAAGATAGTTTCCAGGTTCTTCGAAGAGCCGTGAAGGAATATAGGGGCACAATGAAGGAATACTATAAAGCTGTAAGTCTTGAGTTTTTAAAATGTCAGTCCTCCGTATTTGCACAATGCCACTTTTCTCAAATGTGCGATGCTGTTTATACAATATCAATCGCTTTTATATTCTTAACTTCTTTATGCTCTTTGTCAGGCTGTTGATGCTTTTGCTAAGGGGGATCAAGATGAAGCAAACAAACTTCTCGAACAGGTAACATATATGCGTGTTCCATAGATACTCTTTGCTTCCAAAAGGATCGAGATACAAGTTAAATTGACCTATTTTTCCTGGGAACTCACGGATAAAGTAGATAAAGAGTAGTAAACCGAGTGAAAGGAAGTTTTCCCAATGCTAAGCTTTGGTGTCAGGTGTTCAACTTTGTTAGCTATGCGTATCTGGCTGCAGGAGCTTTGTTTTTTAATTTAAACTTAAAAATACGGGTTCCGATAGGTATTCAGTTTTAGGCTAATTGGGTGTTAATATATAAGTTAAATGACACCAGTGAAGGACTTTGGTGTGGCAGGGACAATTTTTTCAAGAAAAGGCTCGCCAAGCCGATGAAGAATCCAATCAAAAGATTTTCGAAACTCGGTTAGCTTCTTGTTCTTCGACCATGTTTGCAGAAGAACCCTGTTGGTTCTTTCATTCGCTCTCACTCTCTATTATCGTTTTCCCAATTGTGTTTCTCAGGAACACCGAGACAGAAGACGAAATGTTGCTCGAGTTGCACAATCATGGCACAAGGGAGGCAATCCAGCTTTTGAAGTGTCACTTATCTTCACTAGCCGGCATCCCATGTAAGTCACCACTCTCCCGATTCGATTCTACTCTCGAACTAAACTGTTCTACTCACGGTTGTGTTTTACAATCAGCCTTCAAGTACCTAAAGGTCATTATCAATACCGACAAAGAAGACTCCTCAAAAGGCACTTGTAGACGATTGGTAAGACCACCTAAATGAGACGATTTAAACCCTCGGCTTAAATCGAATAGTTTAACCATATTATTCGTTACAGGTGATGAAGCTATTGCAGAAGGAATCAATCAGTTGGAGTGAAGGAGAAACTTCAGGGATAATATTGATTCAATTGGATAATATCAACCCCAAAAGATTGAGTTTTGCTAAAGACTAGCATTGCTTCAATTTGGTATCTCAAAAAACCATTCAACTTTTTTAAATTATGAACTAATAGCCATTGTTTTAAAAACTCAAGTTAAAGAGTGAAAAGTAAATTTGCAAGTTTTGGCATTGTTGTAAACTCTCTCTCTATATGTATTTGGAAGTACTTTATTGTCATCATATATACATTTGTGTTAAACTAATGTAAAAAAAATGAACGCAAAACTATTATCCTGTTTGAATAATGGGTTTATTATTTTGTGTTTCCCTTAATTCTGAGTTAATTATTATGTATGTTTGACTTGTATGCTTTGATGTATTGCCAACTAAAGCATCTCAAAGTAGTAAGTTGTAAGTTGGTACATTGAGTGAGTGCTTGTGTTCATGTTGAAACAATGCCTACTCATCGTGTAATCTGAGAATAGTAGAGAAAATTCAAACGGTTGAAAGTGAAAATCGTGAGTTTATTGGGAAACTGAAACAAATTTTACAAGTTTCTCAAAGTAACTTGTTATGCTCCAATTGCAAGGTAAGAGATTTCCTAGCGAGATTTATATGGATTTAGGCTCTCCAACTTCAATAGTTAATTTTTTGGGTATGGTTCTCCAAAGGTTTGTATCAATTGGTATTAGAGTTAGTCATTATGCTTTTCAGTTGCAATCGTACAGCGTAGGTGGTGATGTTGACATTGTAGTGTTTGCACAGGGCTAGATTAAGCTAGCGCAAAGCTTACCCGCGTGGGCACCAGGGCTGCGAAGTTTGGTGGATTGTTAATGAGACTTGGATCCTACATAAGAAAGTAAGAGATTTACTAATGAGGTTTATATGGATCATAGGCTCTCCAACCTCAATAGCTAGCTTTTGAGTTCTAGTCCGATTAAGAAAAAGTGCAGATTAATTGCAAAACTAATTAAATGTAACTCTTCGATCAATCTTACTAACGGGTGTCAAATTACGTTGATTTGTGTCATTTGTAGTATTGGTCTCATTTTGACCATGCTTCCACCCATAAGTTCTCAACAAGATGAACGTTGGATCAGAGTTGGGTTGGACGGGTAAAATCCGTTTCATCCAACCATGACCTAATCCACTCAAATGATATTCTTTTTTTCTTTTCGGCTTAAATAATTTTTTTTAGACAATATTAACTTACAAATTGGAGAAAAAGAATTACATCAACAGAGTTTAAACCCTGATAATTGGGATCTCAACAAAAAAAAAATCTTGACAATTTTTTTTCTCAAGCACCCATGAACAAGAACCACCAAATTCACCCATCTACCATTAAAGCTAAAGCAACTTCCTTTGGTTGTGAAAATCATTTTGGTCCCATATGTTGAGCAATGCAATCCAACAACTTGATTTCTAGGGCTTTGAATTGAGCTATTTGGGTCTCCAATTCCATTTTTTCTTTCCTTAAATTCTCGTTTTCTTCCATCAATGTTTGTTGATTCCCATTCTTCATCATCATATTATCTTCGTCACCACAATTAGACTTCAAAAATGCAGTGGTTGCCTCACTTTTCTTCCTTGTTATCTCCACGAACATATGCTTATATCCTCTCTTGAATTTCTCATGTTTGAATTCCCATCTTTTTGATGATGTTTTCTTAAAACCCTATTTCAAAATTCCCGAAGTTTTAAGTTAAAATTTCAATATCCGCAATCAGTTATGAACTTTTGAGTTTAGCTCAATTAATTCTTATAGCGATAGTTAAGCCTATTCAAAGAGCAAACTTCTCACTCGATATTTGAAAGATTTGAATAGAAAATAGGCTTAAGGATGTTAAAAACCCTCAAAATTTATTTAAAAAAAATAATTAAGTCTCTACTTTTTTTTTTTCACTCAATTCAGTATTTGAACTTTTAAAATACATAAAAAAAAGCCCCTCAAATAAAATGTATCAAAAATGTCATTTTACCGTTAACTTTAACAATTGATCGTTAAAGTTAACTACCCCTAATTTTTTTTAGTTAAAGTCACCCTGTGTCATAACCTCGGTGTGACATGTGGCAAAAAATTATTAAAAATCATAAAATTATTAAATTTTATTAAAAATATAAAAATATAAAAATCGTAAAAAATTAAGGACAATTAACTTTAACAATTAACTATTAAAATTAATAGTAAAAAGTCTTTTAATATATTTTAAAATTTTAAGTAACCATAAAGTGCAATATATATATATATATATATATATATATATATATATATATAACTTAATTGCTTCTTTTTAAAAAAAAAAACTTGAAGAGGGTACTTTACACCCTTATGCCTAAAAAAATACATTAGGATTTAGAAATGAGTATAAGGAAAAAAAATCATTTAAAATATGGATCATAGGGCTACAATAGTTAAGGTCCAAAACTGAACCTAACTTTTATTTTATTTTATTTTATTTTTATATATGATGTAATTTATTTAAAATAAAATATATATTTAAAAAACAGGTTGATTTACACAAGTGTAAAATTAATAAGGTTTTATACCATTTTATAATTTTTATTGATATTTTAATAGTTCAAGCATTGAATTTCATGTTCTATTCATGTAGATCATGTATGTTAAATTTGAAGAAAAGAAATTTTTTAACTATTTATTTTTATGTAAAAATTTCAACTGTTAAATATATATTAATATAGACAAAATTTTAGATAGATATGATAAAGACATTAGATCAATTTGAAATTTAACATGTACAACAAATATAATTATATTGATAAATTCAATTGTTGAATTATTTGTTAAAATATTAATTATAAAAAGGATTATAAATAAATCCTCCTTTACTATTTTTAAATAAAAATATTAATACTTTAATACAAATATTTAAAATATGATAGGTTAATAAGTTGTTTATATTTAAAAATATTAAACATATATAATTGTTAAATATTATACAAATAACATAAGAGAGAAATCCAGCGTAAAAATTTTCCATCATTTGAGTAACTTTTTTACCATTGGTATTTTAATAATTCAACAATTGAATTTATAAATATAACTTTGATTGCGTGCATATAAAATTTCTAATCAATCTAATATCTTCATCATATCGATTTAAAATTTTGTTTATATTAATATAAATTTAATAATTGAAATTTTTCACATAAAACAAATAGTTAAAAGAATTACTTTGTGCTAAACTTAACTTGCATGATCTATATGAATGTAACACGATTAATCCTATATTAGTTTTATATTGGTATAAGTAGATTCATTCCCAACAACATATATTAAAAAGATGGTAAGCTATAAAAATAGTCATTTTTGTTTGCCTCAGATTACATTTTAGTCATTTATGTTTGAAATGTTATGTTTTAGTCACTTGCGTTATCGTTTTGTTACGAAGTGGTCACTCTGCATTTAACTGTTAGGAAGGTAATGGAGCTTAATGGTAGAGTGATGACTTTGTAACAAAACGATAACGTAAATAATTAAAACGTAATATTTCAAACATAAGTGACTGAAATGTAATTTGAGGCAAACAAAAGTAATTTTTGTAGTTTAACATTAAAAAAATAAAAAAAAAACTACCTAATTTTGTCACCAAATTTGTAGGACGTTTTCTTTTTAATAATCCAAGTGTTGAATTGGTTGGCTGTTTACGTCAAATCATGTTTACTTAAAAAATATTATGTCTAAATAAAATTAAATTAATTAATTACAAATAAGAATAGACTTGAACAAAACTTGAGGTTCGTTTCGAATAAAAAGAACTTGATGATATTAAATATAAACCCAAACTAAACCCGATCCGACAATTAATTGGTATTGAAATTGTAGTTTGTTTTCCATATTATCAAAATATGAACTCGTTCGAAATCAAGCCACATTTAAATAGGTAGTCAACAATAGCCATAAACAATAATTTTCTGAAACCAAACATTGTTGAAAGATCAAACGAAGCTTTTAGTGCAAAAACAGAAGAAAGGCTTTTAATGCAAAAAAAAAAAAAACTCACATATGTATTAAGTTGGCGAATGAAGCTAGAAAAATTGTTGTGCTTGAAATATCTGGGCAAAATTAAATCCGAGAAATCCGTAGGCGACCAAACTATGAATCCGTTTCCTTCATCATTCCATGAAACTATTTTATTGTATTCTTTTTCTCCTCCTCCTCCTTCAGCTTCTTCTAATAAAGCATAAGTCTTCAACAAAAATGGAGCTGTGCCTTTTGTAACAAGGCTCTTGCTCTTGTTATTTTGATAATAATTAGGATCTTCCAATTCCATTTCCATTTCCTTTTCAATCTGGGTAATCTATTTCCCACAATACAGATTCCTTTTATATATATCTTACTATATACTCACGTATTCTTATTAAAATTATTAATTTTGACCCAGACTCAGATTAACCTAAATTCAAAAATGACATCATCCATTCCCACCCCGCCCCAAACATATTAAAATGATCCCAACTTAAAATAAAATAAAAATAAATTTGAAACCCAACATTATTTTAATTTAGATTAACTCCATTTATAATCAATACTTGATTATGAGATTAAAAGTTTTTAGAGGAATTCATTGAGAAAATTATATATATTGTTTTGTGGGTCATTTACTGAAAATTATTTATCTTAGGCTATAAAATATTAAATAATATGCAGAAATTAAATCCTCCCACAAGTTTAGAGAAAAAAAAATGGCAGTCAAGTCTGACTATTTCTGGAAGTTTCTTACTTATTATTATTATTATTAATTCATTTACGTATGTATTTATTTTTCTGCTGTATTCTGAAGAACAATATAATTTTGTCACGTGATTTAATTCTATATAATTTTGACAACATCCATTGAGATGTTTATAATAAATTGAAATCTTGTTTTTTCTTCTTCTTTTGTTTTGATTATTTTAGGTTTAAATTATTAATTTTTTATATAGAGATAAAAATATATTCGTAATAATATTGAAAAGGACTTAAATAGAGTATAAGATAGATGTTGGAGTATCTCTAAATATTATGTGTTGATTTTAATTTATTTTGATATAGGTCTAAATATTATTCCGATTATCAATTTTATTGTACGTTATAAAGATTAATTCTAACTATAGTTATTTAGATGTGTATTATTTGTAATTGCTCGTATAAATTAATTCAAAAGTATATATTTCGATCACTCAACTTCAAAAAGTTACAAAATATTTTGACAACCGATATAGTGGATCAATTCATATCGATGAGTAGAAGAACATACCAAGTTGATTTAACAGTCAATATTAAATATTAAATAAAAAAATTATTTAAATTTTAATTCGTAAATTCTAACATTCAAAAATGTTTTATAGAAAAAAAGTAAAAAAAAACTTTCAATTGATACAAATAAACAAAGTTACAAAGCCATAATTACACTTTCATAACACAAAATCATTTGATTTTTGGACCAAAATGAATAATATTTAAGGTTGACGAAGTCCTTTCGTGTGGAGGCTATTGTGTTATGTCAATTAAATGTATGATGAAAAGTCAAATTAGTACAAATTTCAGTTATGACTAAAATCATCCATTAAATAGAAAATTTAATGAAGACTTAATTAACCAAAGCAACCTATTTTTACGCAGATTATTGGGTTATGTCAATTATCGCAGATTTTCTATTTTTATGTGATATAAAAAATAGTGAGATAGATGGGTTTAAACGCAACTTGTAAGCTATGGTAAAATTTTCAAACCCTAGTGGTCACCATATACAATAACTGCCCTAGCCCTTTCTTTTTCTTACCTTCTGACGTCTTGGTTTTTTCTCTTTCTTCTGCATCTTTTCTATTTTAGCTTAATACCAGTTTTGGTCCTTGCATTATGACTCAATTATTATTTTGGTATTTATGCTGTTTTTATCAGTTTAATACTTGTACTTTCATTCTATAACCCTTTTTACCCTAACCCAAATTTCCTTCAAAAAAAAATTAAATCAACTAATGACACACTGCTACATGGGAAAAAAATCACTTAAAAATCATAAAAATTAAAAAACCTCAAAAAAATTTAAAACTCGGAAAATTTTTAAAAATAAAATTTTAAAAAATAATTTTTTAAGAAAATTTTAGAAAATTATGAAACTTTTTTAGAATTTGATGGTATTTTGTACACATGAAGATGGTAAGCCCCTGAACATGGCGTCAGTATTTGGCTTTAAATGGATGAAAGTGGATTTGTACGGAAATCAAACTGGATTGGCAGCATTGACAGTCATTTCCCATATATCAAGATAGATAGCTTTTTTCTTTATAGAGACCATGAAAATCAATATTGGCAACACATACACCTTTCTCTTAACCCTTTCTGTCGTAAACTTTTTTTTTAAAACGGAAATCGACTTGATTTTAAAAATATAAATAAAATAAGAATTGTTATTAATTTTTATTTAGTGTGATCGGATCATTTTTATTTTAATAAAACGATTTGATTTATTAAAATAATATTTTTGGTCTACGAAATTTTGAGAAAATAATTTCGAGAGTCAGTTACGTGAGAGGAAGGGTTAGCACTATCGTCACGCCCAAAATTAATACCAAATAGATTAGTTAATGTCTTAATGTCAGAAATTTGAAAATATTTTAAAATACGACCCTCTTTGCTTAAAGAAAAATAGAATAAATTAAAGAAGAATATTAAGACCCTCTCATTTTGAAGAGGTAAAGTATCATACTCAGTAAGTTAGGGTGCGACACTTTTGGACTCCCGAAATTGAGCTTGCCTTTTGATTTTAAAACTCGGTTTTAAGTTTGAAGAAGATATTCTGTTATTTATCAGATGAGAAACCGAAACTCAGTAAGTTAGGGCTCGATTTCTCGAAATTCTAAATACGGGACATTACCTTTATTTTAAGAAATATTTTTCCGAGGTAACAAAATGTCACATCCAATACGTTAGGACACAATATCTTAAATTCTCGAGAAAACAACTCTTTTATTCAAAACTTATTGCGATTTAAAAAGATATTCCGCTATTTAGGTTAATCAAGAAAAATCGAAACCCAGTAAATTAGGGCACGATTTTTTTGAATTTATAAATACGAAATATTACCTTAATGAAATAAATCAATTTTGTATCGGGTAAAAATTAATATAACAATAAAATATATAAAAAATCCAATTACAATACTAATGTGTACAATGAATAATAGTAAATGCATTAATGTGAACAGTAATAGCAGATACGAAAATAAAATGGAATAAAGAAATAAAATGAACGAATTATCCAAATAGAAAATAATAAGCGTAACTAAATAAATAAGATAAAAGATACAGTAATAATAATACGAGAAAATAATAAAAATAACAGCAACAGTAAAAATAATAATACGAAAAATCGTGATGAAAAAAACAAATAAGTACTAGTAATAATAATATATAGTAATAATAATAAGCACGATAATAATAATAATCATAAGGTGAAGTAATAAGAATAATAATACAATAATGGTAGTAAAAGGTAAACAAATTATAGTAATAGTAATAATAAAATAATAATTATGGTAATAAATAATTAATAGTAATAAAAATATTAAATAATAGGGATAGTAATAAAAATTACAAAATAACTAAAAAACGGGGATGAGAACAAGCTAAAATCTCGGGGTGCACAATATAAATACTGGAAAGTTAATCGAGGATCCGAATGAAGCGTACTGAAACTAGCAGGAACTAGATGGGAAAATATTCCCTTGGTTCCCTGCGCATGTTCAGCATCACAACCCAAAGGACCGAATTGAAAAACCACATGAAATTTGACGGCTAAATCAAAAATAAAAAAGAAATGAAGCCTGATCAAATGGCACAATAAAAGGGAGGGACCAGAAGCGTAAATCTCCCTTTCAAGGTAGGAGCACGCGGATTCATGCCCCACCAAACGGCTGTTTCATTCAACATTTTAAAACCCATTTTTATTTCTTATCCATTTCAATCTCAGTTTAAAAAAAAAAACTTTAAAGCTTCTCCCCTCTCCCTTTCATCTTCCCCGATTAAAAGGGGTTCATCGGCGATGGTTGCACGACCGCCGTGGTCGATGACCGGCGTCACACAAGGCGGCCTTCCAAGCCTCCAACGACGGGTATATAACCCGATTTAGGTATATTCCTTCCCTTTCTTTTGTTATTTTTTTGTAAAAAGCAAAATGAAACTTAAAAAATAAACAGTATTCGAACAACAAAAATGAAAATACTGAGAATCCTTCTGAAGCTTTCGTTTTTTTGATTTTCGACCTTTAAAAAAAAATCTATTCTTGTTTTTTCATTTCTTTTTGTTCGTAATGAAAAATAAATAATAAAAAGAATAAAATGACAGTAAATAATATCAAAAAATGAAAACGAAATCAACCTTTAATTTTTTTTTTTCTTTTCTGATGATTCATAGTTCGTAAAAAAAGGAAGAGAAGAAGATACAAGATTTGCTTCGGTTCTTTATAACCGATTTACAAAGATTCGTCTTTGTTTTTTTCATTTTGTATTCTAGCATTCTTTGTCGTTTGTTTCTTTGTTTTTTTCTTGCTTGCGTGCCTTTGCAGGTGTCAGAGACGCGTGGCGGGTGTTGACAGAGGCGTGCGAGGCGTGAAGGAGAGGCGCAGGCATGCGGAAGGTCGGCGGCTGGGGGCTGCTGCTGCTGTTGCTATTTCGTCTTCTTTGTGGTGGGCTTTTTAAAAATTGGGCTTAATTTTGGGCTTGTAATTGGACATTTTGGACTGCTTTTTATTTGTTTTTTTTTTTTTTATTTTAGGTTTATTTTGTTTCTGAGCTAGGGCCAAAATTGGCTATTACACTTTCCATCATAAATTGGTATTAAAGTAGATGATTTTCAAAAGTTTGGTTTGAAAAATAAAATTTGTTTTTGAAAGTTTTATGAAAAATATGTTTTTTTTAAATTTTAAGTTTTATTATTATAAAAATTTATTAATAAGTATTAAGTGATGTGATAAAGTATGTTACACTTTAAAGAGAGATGTAAATTCAATTTCAAAGTAATATTATTAAAAGGATTAGTTAGTCAAAACCTCAAAATAAACTGTATAATGGGCAACAGTCATACGGTAAAAATAAAATATAATTATTACCTAATTAATATTTTAGAAATTTATAGTAACATGTAAACATATACTTTTTTTACACAAGAAAGTATTTAAAATACTCATAATCCCTTCAGTAGCCTATAAGTAAGAATATAATGAGCTTCAGCGCTTACGGTTTTTACATTGATAATAATATTCATATCAATTAAATTCATATAAATATATTTATATATATGTGAAAAATAATTATAAAAATACAGAAAAATCAAAAAAAAAATAAAACAAAATATATCGATACAAAAAGGATAGCGCATGAAAACGGTCCTAATCACCATACTAGAAGAGTCAGATAAATAATCATATCTTAATTTGAAACTTAATTCAACTGATTCATAGACTCACTTTTTCAAAAAATAAAATTAACAATTAACCTCTGATATAATAAGAAATGACTTGCATTGCTTAAGTGGAGTATAAATTTGTACACCAACTTCCCGACCCACACACATTTAGTATCTCTCCAGACTCCAAGTTGATGGATTGGTATAAAATCAAGAGGCAAACAAACTATACTTGAATTAGCAAGCCCTGTGTTCTAGCATTGTTTATTACTATATAAATTAGTGTTCAAAAGGTACGTTCATGGCAGGAACCAGGGAAATCCTTTATTCACTCCCAATGGCTACCAGGTTGCCTGAAAAATCTTCTATTTATAGCAATCTCAACCGCCACCTTCATCAGCATAACCGGCTTCCTCGTTCAAACTATTTGCCTTACGATTCCGGCAAGAGGTTGTTGGTGCAACCGAGGAAGATGGTGGTGGTGGCGGCAACTCCGATTAAAGCGGCAGCTGAAACTGCGGTGCAATGCCAGGTGAAAGCTGTGGTGACGTTGAAGTGTGGTTCCATGGAATATGTGAAAGATATGGTGTTTCGTTGGTTAGATTCGGACGCGCATAGAGCTCAAACAGGCGTTGTTCTTCAGCTTGTTAGCACTCAAGTTGATCCAAGTAAGCATCTCTTTTCGAGAAGTTATATGAAGTTTGGTGAGATTTTTCACCTTCGTTTTATGGTTTTTGCATATTAATTCTTTCAGGGTTTATGATTTTTTTTTTTTTATAATATTGTCCTTAATATTTGAACTTAAGTATTTTTGAGAGGGCATTATACTTTACCATAGTACTAATACTCCTAAGGAGAAAACTTGGATTAAAACCCTAGACATTATCAAGAGAGACCATTATAAATCTCAAAAGGATTAATCTTTATAGTCCATAAAATGAACATGAAATATATATTCATCATTTAAAAAATAATAAGTCCGTATACATCTAAAACCGTATAACTATTTAATTTTTGGTTAATTTTATAATATTATTTTTAAAAATAAATTTATTAAATTAAAATATTTAGTGAATTCAAATAATTAACCAAGTTGCTCTATGAATAGAATGTACATCACAATAATAATTGGATTTCAACTAAATTAATGGAATTAAAAATAAAATATTAAAAAATTCAAATACTTAATTCACTATTATTCTTTATTAACACAAAATTCATCTTAAACTCTAAATTTTAAATTTTAAATTTAATTAAACTCTAAACTTATAAATTAGATTTGAGTTCAATCTCTATCATATCGTTATTTTTTTTCTAATAATAATAATAATTATTATTATTATTATTATTAAAATAGCTAAGCTAATAAAAAAACTTTGGAAATTTATAATTTTATTTAAACAAACCTTTATATTTATTTATATAAATAAGCTTTTATTATACTCAAATAAGCTTTTTTTTTAAATATATTTTTATATCATTGAATTACAACTCACACATCCACAAGCAATAAAATTTGATCAAATACAAATAATGTAAAAATTTATTTTTAAAGGAATAATTAATAAAATAAAATTATATATTCAATATTTATAAATATAAAATATTATTATACATCCATCTATATACAATTTTCCTGATTCGATTTCGGATAGAGTAAAATATGACTGAGAATAAGAAAAAAAAAATCTATTAACTGACCAATAGGTGTTACAAAAATGGTTGGATAGTGATTGCTTCCCAACTCGACTACACACTAGACAATAAATTTGCAAATTAGAGTCCGACAAACCAAACTCTATTCAAATTTAAATATGATAAAAATGTTCATACGAAACGAGTCATTCTCTTATTTAAACATATTCATGTCATTTTTCTCATATGAAATATCAATAAATTTACTTACTGATCTGACAAAAAATTAAAATCGAATTCACAATCAACGTGGAGACCCACAATGACGAAGGCAAAGTTAAAAATAAAATCAAAGAAACCCAGACCTTGGTCTTGTTGCATTTGATGACCTCAACAACAATTGTAATAAATGTGGTTTTCCGACAAAAAAATTTATAAGATTCAGGTACGAATTGAAATTAAGAGAGCAATTGTAGTAGGCTGTCGTGTAATATTAATCCACCATGCATGTGTAATGGTTCCGCACCATTGACATAGTTTCCTATCAACTTGCCCTCCATCTCAATACTCTGAATTTAATGTCGAGTGAGAGATGAAAGGTTTAATGGAATTTATCATTATAAATATTATATTAAATACTTAATTAAAGGAGAAATCACCTATTTACTTAAAATTCCAACATAAATTTCAGTGTTGTGTCGAACGACCAATCTCGAAATTTTACGAAATGTTTGTTAATATTATGTTAATTTTTACGAAATTAAACAAAATATATGCAATAAAATCTTATAAAATTAGGGTTGTAATGTAAGAATAGTAAAATTTGAGGTAATACTAAATAAATTAAAATTTATCATGTTAAATCAGAAAGAATAAAAATTTAATGTGAAAAGGTACATGAATTCATAAATATAATAAAATCCTTTAGTCTTTTCTGAAGATAGAATGCCTAAAACTTGTGTTATGTGTACTTTGAAGGTCGTAACCTAATATATCACTCTTGCAGATTAACTTTAATTTCTAGTTAATTTATCATCAATTAAAATTAGTTATTAGAGTATCTACACATACTCACTTTATTTAATAACTAACATTAACTATATTATATCACTTTAATTTGAACTAACCTTTTACTATAGTAAATAATATGTAATTATTCTCGTTTTATATATGTTGAGGGGGAGGTAAAAGTATCATGGAAGCCCTTATAGTAAGAGTTAGATTGCATTTTACTCCATTTACTAAAAAAATAGACAAATGAGTCTTTGTACGTTAGATCAAAGAGCAAATGGGTCCTTTTGTTAAAAATTTCATCTATTTATACTGTTAAAAATTGGTCCTTATACATCAACATGAGGTACACATAGCAAACCATGTGTAATTGCTTTGTTATTCTATCAACCACGACAGTTTTAAACAATAGAAATAGATGGAATTTTTTTTATAAAAAAGAATCAATTTCCTCTTTGATTTAATATATAAAAACTAATTTTCCTACTTCTTGAATAAAGGGGAAAAAACGCAATCTAACTCTTAATACAGGAGACTCTATGATATTTTTATCATGTCCTTGTCGTGTGTGAAATTCATTTTCATTTATTTATTTTAAATTTATTTGTACTTGTGTTCATTAAAATTTGTTCGCAATTCTTTTTGAACACATACGTAAAGAATAATAAATTAATTGTATATTATATAATTCAACAATAAAAGAACTTTAAATGAATTTTAATAATTTAATAAATGAGTTTATTCGTAAAGATGTTTTATTCGTGTTTGTTTGTTTAATACTTCAAAAGTCGTGCTCATGCTAGTTTACCTATTTGATAAACGAATACAAAGTGAACTATTCATTTAGAGTCTTAAATAAAATTAAAAGAATATAATATATGAAAATATTGATAAAATTAAAATACATGTTAATTGTTTGAGAATAAATTATATTAGGATCATCCTAAAAGTATAGTTTTTATGCACCAATAATATAATGTAACGTCATTGAATTTTAAAGATAATAAAATATTAGTATACTCTAATCCATGTCTAATATCTTCTCCAACTTAATTTAACTTTAATTAAATTATTGAAAATAATTAATTTTTAAATTATAAATAAATGTATTTTTTATTTTACAAATTTTAATTATTTTTCCCTTAAGTTAATATTTTATATTTTTGTGCAACTAATTTTAAAAAAATATATAATTTTGTGTAATTTTTTCATGTCAATGATACATAATTTTAGTCATTATTTTAGTCAAAACCCTAAACCTTTAACTCGAACCCCGAACCCTGAATTCTAAGGTTTAAGGTTTGAGATTTAAGGTTCATGGTTTGGATTTAGGGTTTAAGATTTAGGGTTACGAGTTTAAGATTCAAGGTTCGAGATTTAAGGTTCTGGATTGAGGGTTCAAGATTCTAGATTCAGGTAAACAAAATTACCAAAATTTTGTGTCAATGGCATGGGAAAAATTATTGAAATGTAATTAAATAATTGAGAAGAGACAATGAATAATGTCGTGGGAAGGAACCATAAAATAATTTCTCTATGGAAGAGTGTATAATAATAATTTATTGTCTTTAAAATTTGATGATGTGACAAAATGTTATTGGAGCCTAATTAAAATTTTAATTTTTAGAATTATCTTAATATATAAGTTATTTTCTAATGGTTTTTTATGAGATTAAGAAAACATAATAAAATATATAACATAATTAAAAAACGAGGGTCAATTTTAATAAATATGGACGAAGGCAAAGTGATTTTGACCTCCAAAATGATAAATTTATAATTTAGGCTCTTAAATTTTTTTAAGAAAAATTAGATATTAGTATTATAAGAAAATTACTCGGATCACCTCACCTTGATTAATAAATATACGTAAATGGAATCTGTCTCAACCCAAAGAAGAAAACCACCCACCCTCACTAAAACCTGATTTTCTAAGGGTCAAAACATAGAGATTTGGAGATTTTTTTGTCATCCCTGTTTAAGATGACTAGAATCGAAGATATATGATGAAACAAAAGTGGTAGACAATAGGGATTATTAATTTTTCAAGAGTTTTATGTTGAATAATTTTTGCAAAACTTTTATCACTTTGTTGAAGATTCTGAGAACCCAAAGCTAAGCAAGGAAGCGAAGATCTACTGGTCAATAAATCCGAAAACAAAAGGTGGTAACAAAATCAGCCATGAAGTTGAATTTGTGGTAGATGCAAATTTTGGGGTACCAGGAGCCATTTTAGTGACCAACAAATATAAAAAAGAGTTCTATTTGGAAAGCATCGTCGCCATTGAAGGACTGGTTCATTTTGCTTGCAATTCTTGGGTTCAACCACATGGTTTCCATGCTCACAAAAGGATCTTTTTTTCAAACAAGGTTCAATTCATCTCTTCTTTTTATTTTTTCATAATTCTCTCTTAACTCAATTATATTAGAGTCTAACTTTTTAGAATTTATTCACATAAGAGGTAAACTTTTACCAAAGTGCTCAAATGAAGATTTTTCTTCCACTTTTAACTTAATTTGTAGTAAAAGTTATATGAATGCTAACGTATTTATAACAAAACACGTGACAGTTGAATACGATATTTAAATGAATCTTTATTTTTTAAATTTTTTATTTAATTAAACAGAATGAATTGATAATCAATACTATGACCTATTCGACCATCGGTTCGATTTTGAAAACTATAATTTAATTCTTGCAATATTGTTTTGGATTTGGCAGGTATATTTACCTAATGACACACCGATGGGGCTAAAAAAACTTAGGAAGAATGAATTAAAGCAATTAAGAGGCAATAGCGACGATAGTAGAACGACATCAGATAGAATTTATGACTACGATGTTTATAATGACTTGGGTAATCCAGATAAAGGAGATGAATTTGTACGACCAATTCTTGGAAGTCAAAGTCAACCCTACCCAAGACGGTGTCGTTCCAAACGTCCTCCAACCAATTCAGGTTCACCTCTTATTACATATGTAAATATTAATAGTACATATTGCATATATTATTATTAATCAGTTTATTATATGTTATTTTTAAACTTACGCTTGTGTTCTAAATATAAAATTTTCACGTATATACACGTGAATATGGAATCTCCGGTGGTTAACTGAAGATGTCGGATATTCTTGAAACACCACAGACGTGAATATGGAATCTCCGGTAGGCAAATACATGCCGAAGTATGTACCGAGAGACGAAGCATTCGGAGATTTGAAGGCGAAAGCGATCACCGAAGGCAAGTGGAAAGCAATGCTGGGAAGCCTAGTTCCTACACTAAAACAGAAGGTGGCCATTAACGGGGAAACTATCAAGAGCTTTTCCGAGATTACTGAACTGTACAAAGAGAGCCTTCCACCTTTTGAAGAAGGCGGTGATGAATGTTGGGAGAAAGGTGGTTTGCCCAAGTTGCTTAATAAGATGATCAAAGAGTGGGGGCAAGATGTTTTCAAGTTTGATTCTCCAAAGCTCATTTCTAGCAAGCACTATATTTCTTTTTTCTTTAGTCTTTTTTTCGTGTAGATTCTGACCTAATTTAAAAATTACAATCAATTAATTCTGGTTTGATTTGATTCTAAATGGTGACGTGAATTATCATTTAAAGTAAAAACTAAACTCAAGTAATTGTTTGAACTAATTAAACTGAGAATCGACTAGTATACCATCTTAAATAAAAGAATTGATCGAAATTGTTAAAATTTTGAAATTGAGACAAAAAGAAAATTTGTGGTTGAATTGGTTTATAATTTATAATTATTTTTTTGTTAAAATTTATGAACTTTTAATTATTTATTTAATTATTATTGAACCGACGGTCAAATTAATTATAATGTTGTTTGAACCGAAATAGTTGGACAAGGAATGAGTCGGGGTACCGGTTCGAAATAAATCATTAGACAAGTTGACTTAGGAGCTAGTATGGACCGGTTGAATCATGCAAAAAATTGAATCAACAAGGCAGTTGAATCGAATTTTTTTATTTTAAATTGTTTTTATTTTTAAAATTTGTAATGATTTATTTAATATAAACTGGTCTAGCCGATTGAGTTGTGAAAACCTTGATCAATTAACCCAAGAACTAATTATCTGATCGATTCGACCACCAATTTGATTTTTAAAACATTTATCTAGAACCGGAAAAAATAATATTTTTTTTTTGTATTATTGATATCCATTTTATGGTCTATGTTTAAGGTTCGTGGTTGTCCCTCCTAATAGTGTCGCCTTCAAGGTTTAAACTTATGTTTTCCCTTAAGAGTGTAATGTGGGTTACTACTACACTCAACAATTGTTGGTAAAAAATAAGATTTTTTTTTTAACAAAAATATTTTTGGATTTTTCATTATATTTTGATTTATTTCATGTTAAGTTCCTGTGATTTTTATGATGTTTAATGTCTTTTTTTGAATTTTTAAATTATTATCATTTTTTTTTGAATATTTTAAAAATGATTGAATCAAAATTAGATGTCCCAAATTAAAAATAATGTAAACAGGTAATAGGAAAATGACCTGAGCTCAAAATGATCGAGTTGTTCAATAACTCGAATTAAAGTATCAAACTGTAATGACATGACAAACCTCAAAAATCATATTGAAAAATAGGAATGACCGGTACAAAATGATTGGAACCTAAAATGGGCTGATCTGGAAAAAACTCAAACGTAGATTAACTTAATCCAGAATTAACGCAATTCGTTGGATTGATAAATCTACGAGTCATATCCCCTTCCATGTCTATGTATGAATGAACTGAATCTAGATGTGATGTTCTAAAACACTGCCCCATTTTTCAGGGGATATTCCATCATGTTGTTTACGAGATGATGAATTGGGACGTTTAACACTTGCAGGCATGAATCCGTTAAGCATAGAAAGGCTCAAGGTGAGGGGAGAAAAACCAACAACCATTACATAAAAATTCAATTACAACACATAAAACAAGAACAAAAATTGAACTATTTTTGCTGAAAATGTGTGTGTGTTTTTTTTTTCAGGTGTTTCCACCAGTTAGCAACCTGGATCCCTCTATTTATGGTCCTCAAGATTCAGCCTTGAAAGAAGAACAAATTATATGTCACCTTAATGGGATGAGTGTACAACAGGTATGGCAAAATGAAGCTTCACTCTACTTGTTTGATTAAATTCCCAAAAGAATTTTTGTGAGCTTTAAACTTGGGTGTTCATGTTTTGATTCGAAGATTAAGTATGGGATTATGTTAGTTCTAATGGTATGTTTTCAGGCAATAGAAGAGAATAAATTGTTTATTTTGGATTATCATGATGTTTACCTTCCATTTCTCGACCGCATAAACGCTCATCCAACCAAAAAAGCATATGCAACTCGAACGATCTTTGTCTTGACCGATATGGGATCATTAAAGCCAATTGCTATTGAGCTCAGCTTGCCGGAGAAGAACCGGAATGGACCACCGAAGCGTGTCGTCACTCCTCCTGTTGATGCCACTACCTGCTGGTTGTGGCAACTCGGCAAAGCTCATGTCTGCTCGAACGATGCCGGTGCTCATCAACTAATTCATCACTGGTATATCTGCAAATCTTATTTAGCCCTCCCATATATCATCAAAAAGACTGAAACTGGATGATGAATCAAGGAATTGATGGCTGCACAGGTTGAGGACTCATGCATGCCTTGAACCTTTTATCATAGCGGCTCATCGGCAACTTAGCGTAATGCATCCGATTTACAAACTTCTTCATCATCACATGCGATACACGATGGATGTAAATGCACAGGGTCGACAGCTTCTCCTTAATGCTGGAGGAATTATCGAGTCCCACTTGTTCACCGCAGCATGTTCAATGGAGGTTTCTGCTTCTGTATATCAGAATTGGTGGCGCTTTGACATGGAAAGCCTTCCTGCAGACTTGATTCGAAGGTGAAAACCTTAACTGTCCTCGTTGTCTTGCATTTCATGTTGGATCTCATTTAACTCGAATCTCATTTCTGTTTAGAGGAATGGCAGTACCAGATGCAACCGAGCCACATGGACTTAAACTACTCATCGAAGACTATCCATACGCAACAGACGGCTTACTGATATGGTCTGCGATTGAGCAACTAGTTCAAGCCTACGTACACTACTACTACCCAGAAGCAAATATCATTGAATCAGACTCAGAACTCAATGCATGGTACCATGAATCCATCAACATAGGCCATGCAGATATTCGACATGCCAGCTGGTGGCTGAAACTCTCGACTCCAAACAATCTTATCTCCATCCTCACCACCATTATCTGGCTTGCATCAGCACACCATGCGGCGGTGAACTTCGGGATGTACCCTTATGGCGGGTATTTCCCACTACGGCCACCATTTATGCGTCGACTAGTCCCAAACGAACACGACCCCGACTACACAACTTTCCTTGCGGATCCAGAGGGATATTTCCTAGCATCATTGCCATGTTTAGATCAAATGTTGCACTATATATCTGTTCTTCACATACTATCCACACATTCAGCTGATGAAGAGTATTTGGGAGATAGAAAAGACCTTTCAACATGGGCTGGAGACCCTGAAATTGTTGAAGCATTCTACAGATTTTCCATGGAAATGAAGAAGATAGGGAAAGAGATTGAAAAAAGAAATGGTGACCCAAATCTTAGGAATAGATGTGGGGCTGGGATTTCACCATATGAGCTACTTTTGCCATCATCAGGACCTGGAGTTACTTGCAGAGGTGTGCCTAACAGTGTCTCAATTTGAAGGTAAAAAAAAAAAAAAATCTATTTTATTCATTTTTAGTTTATGTTTATGAGTTTTACTTGGCAAACATTCAACATTTATGAAATCAATAGCAAGCAAATTGAATTTTACTTAGGGCCCGTTCGTTGCTCCATCTGTGATGGACTTTTGGCCAAAAAAGTCCTTTTCAGTAAAACGGAATAAAGAACAAGGGCCAGTGGGAGAATTTTTTCAACGTTAGAGAAGCACTTTTTCAGAGATGGAGATTGCAAAAATTTTAGCTTTTCTCAGAGTAAAAGCACTTTTGGCTGGTCTTTTAATTTGTTATCCTTATTATTTCTTCTTCCTTTAGACGTCCTCTTCTAAATACACTTCTCTCTTTTTTTCCCCTTTTTTCTTTTCTCTGATTTTTCCTATGGTTCCTCTGTTGATTTTTCGCTTCTCTTCGATCCCTCGGTGGTGGGTGCTTTTCCATATTCTAGTTTTCCTTCAATTCTCTTTATTCCAACTGATTCTTTTGCCTTCTCCCTTTCGGTTCCTTGCCTTTCTCTCTTTCTCTCTTTTTCGGTTTTTTTTTGGGTGGGGGGTAAAAAATGTAGAATACGATGCTGCAGTTTAAGAAGGTGACGAATGTAAAACAACAAGTGGTTTCTGGGACTATGTATTACATAACATTGGAGGCGATTGATGGTGACAAGACGAAAGGTTATGAAGCCAAGGTGTGGGACAAGCCATGGATGAATTTCAAGTTTATTGGCGATGCTCCCGCCGGTTGCACTTACACCGCTTAAGGTTAAAGCTCAATCCCATTCCTAATTTTGTTTTCTTTTCTTACTGTAGGTGATTAAATGAAAATATGGGTTGATCTTTTATGGACCTTAAAAAGTAGTATTCATTCATGGAATCTCATTTGTTCTTGGATATGGGGTTCATTTAAGCCTTCGGATAATGAACTTTGTCATAATTCATAGTTGGGGATTGAAACTCATTTCACAAATTATGAAGAGTTGGCAAGCAAATTGATTATTTGGGTTGTCTTTGGTTCAACAAAATTGAATTTTGAACTGTGGATTGATGCTTAAGTTGCCAGGTTTTTTTGTTGGGATTGATTTGGTTTGACAGTTCTCCATTTTTTTTCTTCCTTTCAATGTGCGGTTGCATGTGCATGTTGTTGCTTCATCGATATGCTTGCTTGTATGGCAATTGTTTTTCCCAGAGTATAAACTAAGGAGATTGAGCTTTTAGGATCTTTATTTTTTAAATGTTTGATCTTGTTTACCATTTTTATTCTATGTTTATCTGATAGGGATGACTTTTTGTGGACAATTGTAATAGATAAGGTAGGATGAGATATGGGGGAAAGGGGACAAATCGAGGCCTAGGGAGTTTGGATAATGCATGAAGTATGCAATGAGCAAAAGGATGAACTTGAGGGTTTAGTGAGGATTATAACAGTCTGGAAAATAAATCCGAGCCAAAAGATTGGAAAATAAGTGAACTCAAGCGCAATGATGACTAAAAAATAGAATTTACATGTTTGGATGAATTAAAGAAATTGCCAACCTTGGTTAATTGTAAGCTGTAATAAAACCTGAAGAGATGATGTTAAGGAAATTAGTAAAATTGAGGCATGATAATGGCATATGTCATTAGGTTCCAGGTTGTTCTATTTTGTAGGCTTGGGAATATGAAAAATTGAATAATCTTTCCATAGTTCTTTGCCTAATACATGACTTTGCTAGTGTTACTTAGAAACTAAACCAAGGAAACAAATAGTTTGGTTATAAATTTGATTAAATTCTACTACATCAGGAGCTGTCCCGATAATGCTGGATGATTTGATTTTCAAAATCATTCTAGTATTATAATTTTGCCTCATCTATATGTAGCATTAGAGCTTAATAACCTCTATCCCTCTTACAGAAAGAGTAACTCTTCATCTGAATCTCAAAAACCTTATTACCACAAATTTTAACCGAGGGCCCTTACTTTTGGGGAAATTCGTGTTAGCTTTCACTATCAATAATCTTGTTGCTTTTTTCTGTTTTATACAAAGTTACATTACTTCTTGTTCTATTTCTCTGTTTTCGATTCATACTTGGGAATTCCATTATGCTCTTTTCCTATTGTATAGGCCTGGTGGTGGTATAGTTTTATTAGTAGTAATATTATCTTTATTTATTTATTCAGGTGATTGGAGATTGTAGAGGAAATGATATCAGGATATCGAGGGCGGGTTTTAAATAAATGTGACTGCCTTATGTTAATTTGGATTTAGACTACTAAATTCAGTGGTATTGAACTTAAGCTTATCTAGAACAATGAATGAATAACGTCTATTGATGCAAAGTACATAATTTACCTGTGTCCCTTGTACCCTATTTCTTCTGTAATTTTAGTATGATACCATTATCTGAAGTAAATCTACATTTTGGGGATTTTATCTCCATGACTGTCTTTCTATATGCATAAAGTTAAATTTCTGGCTTCCATGGTCTATGCATAATTTGCACCAAGCTTTTATCATCTGTTGGGATTGATTCAGGCAGAACTCTACCTCTTCAAATATCATAATCATGTTTAAAGTGTGTTACATACATGTTGTTTCACCCACCTGTTACAAGGCCGCCTTCCATGCTTCCAGGCCTATCTTGCCTGCATCAACTCCCAGCTGGTGCTTGGAGATGGAGGGCCAGTTGATGCTGATTCCTTCGGTTTCCAAGGGCAAACTGGTGTTGATGGCATTCGGCTGCCAAAAGCCATTCTTTCATATTAACTACCTCCCTGTCTCCAACTGCTTTCGGCTTTGTGTTGAAGTTCCAGCAAATAATGTCAAAGTTTTTCTTCTAGATTTATTTTGGTGATGAATTATAAAACATAATTTAGTACTTGATTTCCAGGTCTATTGCTAGCAAAAGAAGTTCCAACAGATAATGTTACCAAGCAATTCTTTTGCAAAATGATAAGAGACAGGTTTTAATTCGAAGGTTGACATGAAAATGGAAAAATGAAAAACAATATCATTAATTACGTGATCAGACGAGGAAAAAAAGTATAATTTAAATTCATATATAATGCAATTTTTGTTTCCAAATAACAATTGCTATATTTTTATTAACTCCTTTTTCATTGTGTTCATTTTTCCAGTGAGAAACGTAGGGAGAGAGTTTTAGAAAAGAGAGAAAAAGGTCAAATCGTTCATTATGTCTATTCTTTTATATCGAAATTATGTTTTAAGGTGTTATATTTGGTTAAATAAAGTATGTATGCTAAAAATAATTTGTTTATTGATCAAATAGGCCATTTTAGAAAAAAAAAGTTTATACATATGTAATATTTATTTTCAATCTATATTACTTAATTAAGCAATTTAAGTGGTTTTGAAATGAAAATAACAAGAGATGCTATAGCTTCCAGGTTTAATGAATTCACTTTAAATTGTAAATGTTATTGTAAAATTTTTAGTATTTATATTTAATATATAAATATTATCCCTTTTGAAACTTTAATCCAAATATATGTAATATTTTAATTTTTATACGTTTGTGTTTTCTATGTTATGTTAATATCTAATATGAGTGTTATAAATGTGTTAAAAGCATTAAAAATAAAAAATAATTTTAAAATAATACAATTGTGTCAATATCTAATTACGAATATTTAATTATTATATTTAAATATAGTTTATATATTCTAATTAAATTTAATAAATAATTAATATTAATTACTTAAAATATTTAAAATTAATATTATTTATTAAAATATTAACAATAAATTATAATAAATTATTTTTATATTTTTGTTAAAATATCATAATATTAACTAATTTGAACATTATTTAAATACATATTTATTACTTTATAATATCATGTTTAAAATAGACATTTTACTTCTCAAAAGTACTTTTTCACAACAATGCCAAACACTTAAATTTTTCAAAAGCACTTCTCAAAAGTACTTTTCAGAAGCACTTCTCAAAAGCATTACCAAACTAGCCCTTAGCCAATCTATGTTTTTGGTTAAATTCTGCCATTAGTCCCTTTGCAAAAGTTATGGATTTAGTCACTGCACTTTAAATCAGTCAATTTTAGTCTCGAAAATTTTAGTCTTGACTCAAACAGTAACAGTTACTATGTGTACTGATGTAGATTTAGTTCATATTCTCCAATTAAATCATTTTAAGTCCCTATACTCTTTAAATGTTGAAATTTAAGTCTTTCCCTTAATTTGGATGGAAGGTGCGTTTACATGCAGTTAGTGTAAAAACAGCGGTAACGATGAGATTAAATATTGTAGTGTGAAAAAAAAATAAACCAAACGCACCGCACTACACCATACCACAAGTTGAAAATAATATTTGAAAATAACAAGTCGGATATGGTATTTGCACATATAATTATATGTTTGTCGAATTAGATTTTGGAATAAATTTAACAGTTATTGTTTAATGAGAACTGAAATTTTTTAATTTGAAAAGTACAATAGGACTAAAACCACAACGAACTTTCCTAATACAAGGACTAATAGCAGAAATTAACTTTTTTTAATAAGATTATTGGTCTATGAAAATACACAAGGTAAAAAGTTAAAAGAAACAAAAATGGATGAATCACATTGTTTCTTTCTTCTTTTTTCTTTTTTCTTTTTTTTTTTTTGAGCAAAAATTACAACACTCTTGAATGATGTTCCATGCCCCGCCATGAATGTTCCAAAAAAGTGGGGAAGGAAAAAGAATGGTAAATTTTGATTTTAAGACAACTGGTTATAACATTAAACTATTTCCTTACTAACTTTACGATGATGTCTAGAGCCTGACTTCCTATCTCTTCTACGTCTTGGTGAGACCTTCCTTTGTGAATAGTTGGCCATATATGGTGGCGGCGGTGGATAAGTGACTGGAGGAGCCCTTTGAGCCAATAGGGCTAAAACATCCTTATGGTATTTCTGCAAATAACAAATAGGGGCAAAGAATAAAGAGGTCAAGACCAGAAAGAAAAAGTTCGAAAGTGTTAACGGTTTTCTCTCGAAAATAAGCCTCACAAGTATGGAGTTTAAGTCTCTACATAAAAATTATAATGGATCCTCGGAGTTTTCAAGTCCGACATGCAAATTTCAACCATGGTATGGTTATCGCATAATCTTACAGATGTGCAAGAAATGAATCCTTGCCTAAAATCCATGTATGAGAGCGTTAACGATTGAAACCATCAATGGTGAGGAAGAGTAAGTCATGAAGTGATAATGGGAGAGCGGTAACGATTTTGAAACCGTTCATGGGGAGGAAGAATAATTCATGAAGTGATATAATGGAAGCGAGTTTGAAAAATGGTTTATCAATCGTGAGGCATAACAAAAGTTAGAAATATTGGAGAATCATTGAGGGTTTTACAGCAACTTTAATGAAAAACGATTTCATCCCTCCGGTGGGAAAACAAGCACCCGAAATTTCGGAGATTTGCCAACGAACAAATATAAAATCAGATTCAAGAGACAGCGAAGAACTCCGCAAATATGCATGCAAGTTTGGAATTTACAGGATACGATCATTAGCCGAAAAAGGAAGGCCCTTCATTAAGCATATTAAGTAATGAAGAATTCAAAAGAACAGAAAAAAAAAAAAAAAATACCTGAATGACAAAGTTGCGCCTTTCGCAGTCCAAGAACATATTGACAGTCCAATTCGTCTTTGCTGCAATCTTATCCCTTACGGTTGAAAAACTAATTTGGTCTCGGGAAGTAAAACGGTCAACTTCGTTGAACCAAAGACAAGTAAAGAGGTTGCTAATCGGAATATGCTCCCTTATAATCACACATCCTTCAGGAACATCTGCAGAGCCAACAATTAAAGCAAAACTTCATTAAAGCTAAAACAAGCACAATTAAACACGGTAAGACAAGAGCAACTATCTTGTAACACACCGCTCGTAATAGGATGTTTAGCCTCAGAATATGGTGTCAAGCCCTCTCTTTTATAAAATTCAACTTGATGATCAATCGAGGCATTATCATATTTGCCTGCAGCTTTATTTGCCTCAGCTTCAACAAACACATCAAAGCGTTTATAATGCCGAGAAATTGCAAGGGTAGCATTTTTCCTCCACAAGAACCTGAAGGAAGAGATTTAAGAGTTAAAATAAACAATCATTGGCCTGGAAACCAGCTCCGAATTTGGAAGAAAATTATCAAACCAGGGCCAAAGTATTTGTGAGAGTAATCACAAAGTGATTTTTTTTTTTTTCTTTTTAATTCTGTGTGAAAGAATTCCAAAGTACCTCTCAAGAATTTGATACGGATCAGCAACAAGCTCAAGTTTCCCATCAATCCATAAAGAATAACGAGCATTCGGAAATAGCCTATGTAGTAGAAGCTTCGGGATCTATTACGGGCATAACACGTGTCAAAAGGCATAAAACTTCTTTACATATACATTTTAATAAATAGGCATAGAACTGCTCAGCTCCTATTTTTGTAGAATGAATAAAGTAATGCAGACCATATTCATCATCATTTATCAAACTGGGGATTCTCTAATTCCAATCTAAAATCAAAGAACATTTGTGCGCGTTTTGAACATTTACCTTTCCATTCCGCCTTCCGTCAGTGTAAGGAAGATAACGGACAAGAACAATTCTCCATACTCCAATCTTATTATTCTCATACTTCCCTTTCAAATCGGCTTCCGTTTCTTCATCAACGAACATATAGAAGCAGACAGTTTGCTTGGAATATTCACTAATATTCCTCGGCTGTTGTATGATATCAAAAGCTCCT
Source organism: Gossypium rotundifolium (assembly GCA_025506655.1). Classification (NCBI taxonomy): domain Eukaryota; kingdom Viridiplantae; phylum Streptophyta; class Magnoliopsida; order Malvales; family Malvaceae; genus Gossypium; species Gossypium rotundifolium. Next base: position 97,768,171 of record CP106730.1, read on the forward strand.
GCAATAGAATTTGATTATTCAATAAATTTCATCATCTTATAACATAATGAATCGAAATAAAATAAAATATAGTAGAAGTATGCTACCGAATATTGCTGATGCAACAACGACTCCATTACATTGCTCCATCTCGATAAGATCACTGTCATCGATGTCGAATCCTGTCCCACGGCCAGGTTTGTGTCCTTTGACAAATCTGGAAAAAAGCATAACATACGTGAACCAAATTACAAAATTTCTCTTTCAAATTGTGTTCACTTTCAAAAATTTAACCCCAAAATGAAAATGAGATTTGAACCATACCCACAATGCATATTCATCGACTCTCTTATGTCGTATGAATCATTACGCTGCTTCAAAGTAGGATACCCACCAAAGTCGGAACCTCCAAATTCAGTTTCTCTATTTAAATTTTCCTCAAAAATATATGTTAAATTTTTAATAACGGGAGAAAATGATGGGACTTTTGGCATCAAGGCAACAGCTTCCTCCACGGGAAGATAACATACAGGACAAGCTGTGTCATAAACAAGCAATAAAAACTTAAAAAGAACATATTTCGGTGCGGGAAAACCGAACCGGCAATGTCAAATACCAAATGCAAAGCTAAATTGAGAACAAAATTACAAAACTTACGACGTGGTCCAGTTCTTTTTTTGTCTGCTGGTGGAGGGGGTAAAGTAAAAGTGTTGCATGGATGCCCCGGAGGAAGAGTGTAGCCGAGAAAATATGATGGAGGAGGAGGGTGCATTACTCCAACTTTGGTTTCTTTCACACTAACTGATAAAGATGTCCAATTGTCGATCTGGATACTTTGCACTACATTTATCAAGGGATTATTTAGGGCCAAATTATCATTTAACTTGGAGCCATTGTCATTCTCCTGATCTTCACCTGTAAAAAAAGCCTAAATGCATTCAAATTCTCAAGCCGTACCCTCAAAACAACTAAAGCCAATCGAGATAATGCAAACTAAATTGTTCTTAGCTTGAACTTGAATCTAACTTTCATCAAAAACTATTTAGAAAAAAGGGAAAGAAAAAATGAATCAAATAAAAATTTAAAATAAAATTCATATTTGACAATGAACATAAGAAATCCACTTCAATTGAATCATTATCATTAGCAGTCAAAATTATACTGAACTTGAACTTTAATAGAACCTTCTATATATGCATATACATATATAACAAGGAATCAAACAAAAATTGAAAGTAATCTCCAAGTTTGCCAATGAACAAAAGAAATTCGACTGTGTTGAATCATTAACATTAGCAAACTAGATTGTCCTGAGCTAGAACTTGAATGTGGCATTCCAAAAATCCATATAATATATGTGTGTGTGTGTGTGTGTGTGTGTGTGTGTGTGTTGAATCACTACCATTATTCTATTAAATTCTCAACTCAATTTGGATCAATGAGCAAATGTATCACCAATGCTACTAAAGTATGCAATTTTTGCCTACTTCTTTCATAAATAAAAAAATGCCCAGGAATCACTACTTCACCATAAACAATCCAAAAAAGGAAGTGAAATAAAGGGAGAAAAGAAGTAGCAGCAAACTTTACCAAAATATACGACCCAAACAAAAACGGCAGCTGAGATGACACAAAGAAGCAACATCCCAACCTTCTTCCGACCAGCACACTTACAGATCCAATGAATCAATGTCTCTTTTTCTTTCAACATTTTAGAATAAGCCTTAGTTCTTGTAGCTGAAGCCGCTTGAATGGTCAAAACACCATTCTGCCCTTGTTTATCCAGTGACCCATAGCTCCCTGAACGAATCCCCAATGACCCTCCACTCATTATCTTCTTTATCAACAACCCAATTTCACCCCTTTCATTAAAACTTCAAAAAAGAAAGAATATAAAATGAAAAAAAATAAAGGCTATAACTACATTAGTTTAAAAAACCAATAACTCAAACAGCAAAACACCCACTTGCCCCCCAAAATCATGGGGGAGCCACCCAAACCGAACTCAGATGCTCAATTATGAAGTAAAAAAAGAAGTTGAAGAATTTAAGGGAAAAACAAATCTGGGTTTTTCAGTTTTTTGCTTTTCTACGATTGGTTTTTGATAAGGGTTTTTTGTGAAATCGAGGGATCAAATCTCAGATCACACAATTTTCGAGCTAATAATAATAATTCTTATTACAAGTTACAACCTTTTTCAGTTTTGGAATGGGATTTTTATCATCTCTGTCTTATATGATCTTCTTTGATGTTAAATGATCGTACGGTGATGGCTTTGGATTGTTATTTTTTTGAACTAATTTGTAATAAAATAAAAATAAAGGTTACTCTAAATGACAATAGTCAAACAAATTTTCTTAATGAAAATTTTCAATATTTTATCCATAAAAATTTCCATGTTGGGTTAAAAAACATAAGTACAAACATTGAGTGAACCGAAAACGAATCTGTGTCTTGCTTTTTTATTTAAAAAAAGGATAATATTTAATCCAATTAGCAATTTAATTATGTTGATTGGAGGTGAACCTTGGGTTCTTGGTTGATGGTTGGATCTCTTTCTATAATTAATTTCTAATGTTGATATTTTTTTTTTGTGAGTTTGTAGGGTAAATATCTCATATATACTAAAAAATTAAATTATTTACGGAAACAGGTCAGTTTGAAAAATATTTACGGAAAAGGGCCATTTTCCCCCAAAATGTATTCACGTCAGCGCGTTTTGGGGGGAAATAACAGAAAAGCGCACCTCTGAGGACGCGTTTTGTACCACCTCAGCAAAGCATGCTTACGTGGGCGTGCTTTGCTGAGGTGGCACAAAGCGCGTCTTCAGGGGCACGCTTTAGCCCTGCAACGGTCAAATCCCAACGGCCAATTTTTTTTTGACTGTTGGGAGCCCAACGATAAAAAAAAAACTATAAAAACCCCCAACCCTTTATTTTTTTCACACTTCAATCCTTTCTCAATATTCTCTCAATTTTCTCTCAATTTTCTCTCAAAGTCCTTAAAATTTACGCTCAAATTTCAAAATAGTCTTTTACTATTTACGAAAAAGCCTTTTATAATTTTTTAATATATTTTTTTTTGGAAAATTTTAAAATTTTTTATCGGATTACAATGGCCGGGGAATTACTTCGCCTAGACAACAAGCACATCTCCGTCGAGCAAATGTAAATGGTAAGTTTTAATTTTAATTTTTCAATATTATTTAATTTTTTTCAATTATGCAATTTTAATTAATTTTTAATTTTATAATTTTTTAAACAGTCTGTAGATCGGGTGTTGGAATGTTATATTCGCAACATGTATGGTCCCTCATCGCCGTTGATCGAGAATTACCTGCGGGAAGTGGGTTTTTTGCACGTGGCCACGATAGTAGTGGGTTCAAGTTGGAGCCGCCTTTGATCGGTAGCGTTGATAGAGAGGTGGAGACCGAGACGACACTTTCCATCGCCATGCGAGAGTGTACCATCACTCTAGAAGATGTGCGATTGCAGGTTGGGATTACTGGGTGGATGGGTCTCAGAGTCACCGGGTCCGCAACATCTACCGATTGGATGACCGTATGCTACGAGCTTCTGGGTGCCATTTCGGATAGAATTCAAGGAGCTCGGATCGATATGGCCTGGTTATGAGACACATTCCCGGAGCCGAACGAGGGTTCGACCGAAGTAGAAAGAATACGGTATGCTCGGGCATTCATTCTTCAGATAATTAGAGGCTATCTGATGCCGGACCTCTCTAGAAACCTCGTCCACCTGAGATGGCTCCTGAAACTTGTTGATTTCAGAGCAGCTAGTGAATTGAGTTGGCGGTCTGCCGTGCTATCGAGGTTGTACCGGGAGATGTGCGGGGCGACGCGACCGAGTAAAGTAAAAATCGGAGGTTGCCTATCACTACTGTAGTCATGGGCATGGTTTCGATTTTTATTTTTACATCCTCGACTCGACCAGCCATATTCATTCCCACTGATAATGAGGAAAATTTAATATTATATTTTACAATTATTTCGTAAATTTATAGTATAATTGCATACTAAAAGTTTATTTAATTAAGTGGAACCATTCGGTGAGTCATGTTGGAATATCTAACTCGCTTGAGGATATACGGCTCCTATTGGACCAACGGTCGGAATCACAAGTAAGTTTCGAATTTCGTTATTATAATTTAGTATTTCGTATGTAGTGTCTGGTATTATGTATATAACTAATATTTTGGTAATTTTAATATAGTTTTAATGGACGCCGTATGAGGATCTGAAAATTCGGGCAGTAATTCTTGAGGAGTTTTTCCAAAATCCGAACAGTTGGCACGTTAAGGTCCCATTGATCACCTACGCGACCGTAGAGATGCACCAGTTAGATCGGGTTCTGCGGCAATTTGGATTCTGGCAACCGATTTCCGTGCCACCTGAGGTGCTCGATGATGAGCACAAAGTGGACTTACGGCTGTTGCGTACGGATTGGCCAATATTTTGGTCAGGTCATATCGAGACGTGGAAGAACCGGTATAACTTTTTACCTATCTGGGAACCGATCATCATTCATGAGTTAGCGTGCATGCCGGAGTACATGCCATGCTTTAGGATCCATGGCAAGCCGTATCTGTTGTCGGAAGAAGAGAGGCAACGACAACTTCGTGAGCGAAGGGAACATCGGGCCCCTTTAAATCCAAGGAGAAGGGGTGATGAGACGGGGCCATCAACAGCGCCGACATAGTCACTGGGCCCAACAATAAGTGCCTACGATCGTTAGGCCCATCGATTCAAATTGACATCACAGCGTCTACGTTTATGCGGTAGCGCACCCTACCCCTTATATGTATCCTCCTAACCCATATATGTTTCCTTTTCCCAGTCCCACCCCATGTAAGAATGCATGGTCGGGTTCGAGTCCGTTCCCGACTACTCTCGCTGGCCAGCCGATCGTGAGGTCGACGTCGTCATGGGATCGAGGAGGCGCCATCGGGAACACTTCTTTCTACCAGCTCTTCACAGACGTGATGCGATCACCCACCGTGGTTTATGCAAACACCTCCGAGGCCATTATTTTATCAAGGTGCACCTGAACTGCACCCACCGCTGGGAGAACTCGATTTCACTTGAGGTTCCACGACCATGGGAAGCTAGAAGAAGGAGGAATCCAATGGTAATCACGACCGCCTGTGTGGCACTTTCCCACCCCAAGCATCACCCTAAACCCTAAACCCCTAATTTTATTTTGTTATTGTAATTTAATTTTTATTTATAATTGTAATTTAATTTTAATCTCTTTCATAAAATAGAAATGGTTTATTTTTTTTGTAATTAAGTTTTAATATATTTAATAAAATTTGAGTTTTATTTTTTTTGTAATTTAATTTTAATCTCTTTGATAAAATAGAAATGATTTAATTTTTTTTGTAATTAAGTTTTAATATATTTAATAAAATTTGAGTTTAATTTTTTATTTTTATAATTTAATTTTTAAATTTAATTTTAATATCTTTGATAAAATAGAAATGGTTTAATTTTTTTGTAATTAAGTTTTAATATATTTAATAAAATTTGAGTTTAATTTTTTTAATTTAATTTTAATATCCTTGATAAAATAGAAATGGTTTAATTTTTTTTATAATTAAGTTTTAATATATTTAATAAAATTTGAGTTTAATTTTTTATTTTTGTAATTTAATTTTTTAATTTAATTTTAATATCTTTGATAAAATAGAAATTGTTTAATTTTTTTTTGTAACTAAGTTTTAATATATTTAATAAAATTTGAGTTTAATTTTATTTTTTCTAATTAATTTTTTAATTTAATTTTAATATCTTTGATAAAATAGAAATGGTTTACTTTTTTTTTGTAATTTTGTAATTTAATTTTAATAACTTGAATAAAATAAAAGTTCTTGTACAAAAATTCACCGTTTTCCTCCAAAAAAATAGAAATTACATAACCACCAGGAGACAAAAAAGCTAAGAGCACGGTCAACTATTCCGATTTGGATACGAGCGAGATGTATGGCCCAGGTTCCTACACCATCCGCACAGCCGACTTTGGTTTCTTGTTTTTCAGATATTCATATTGTTGTGTATTCTACTCGAGTAAGGTCGACCTTTTGGTTTGCACCTCAATTGTCCATCGGGCAACAGCTTTTATGGTGCAAGAGATACCGACGGCCACTTACGTTCATTTGAAACTGGTGGGAATACGTGTCTCCACACGTTGTATATGTTTTCTAATTTACACACTTCGTCGACATAGCTCATGGGATCAAGACGGAGATTCTGACAAGCCGCAAGTACATGAGCGCATGGGTAACGAAGTGTATCAAATATCCCACAGTCGCAGGTCCTATTTGTCAAGTGTACACGATAATGCCCGCCTACAATACTTTGGTTCGGTCTGTCAAACTCCGTGACATGAAACCATAGGCTGTCGCGATCGTGACACACTATGTGCATGGTGTTGGCCCGTGCCTTCGCACTGTTTATTTCTTGTAAGACCTTCGGGCTCCATACATGGCCTCCTTGCATCTGCCCTCTATAACTCGCTGCTCTATTCGAAAATAGTGCCGCTAAACAAAAATATGTCTCTCGCACAACCGATGTAATCGGCAGATGACGGGTTCCTTTTAGAACAGAATTTATGCATTCGGCCAGGTTTGTGGTCATATGACCATATCGTAGGCCGCCGTCGTATGCTTGTGTCCACTGTTCGAAAGGAATATTGCACAGGTAGTTTGCACATTCGGCGTTATTTGAGAGCAAACTGGCCAACATCTCGTAAAAACGATCTTTATTGATCTCGTACCCTGCCAATATACGTTGATAGCGAATATTACATACCACTCTTCAATTGAGAATAAATTGAATATTACAAACAAAATTATATTAATAGATATTTCATACCCAAATCGATCACTTGCCGTCGCTGTCTTTTAGATCGATGTTGCCCATAGTAGTTGGATGAAACATGCTTCAGGCAATATCGATGGTGTGTGCGATACCACATGCTTCCCTGGCGTTCTATTACAACAAGTATTCCAGGGCCCTGATCCGATATAACGCATATGTCAGGTTGGGGGCAGACATGCCTCCTTAACCTAGATAGAAAGAAGTCCCAGTCATCAGCTGACTCCCCCGGTGTTATTACGAACGCAATCGGAAGGATTCTCCCACAGCCGTCTTGTGTCACAACTAGCAATAGCCGATGCGTATATCTACCATACATAAAGGTACCGTCAATTTTGTACCAATGGCTTGCAGTATATAAAGGCATCTCGACATTGCTTAAATTTCCAGAACAGATGCTTGAACACTACGCATCCACGGAGCAGACGATCGTTGTAGTACGCCGGTTCCGTTTCAAGGTCTGTTGTGCTGCCTGGGACATATCTCTCCAGCACCTGACACCACTACCACACTTCATTATATGAAGCGTCTCACCGACCGTGCAACTTTTCTAACGCCTTTTACTTGGCTATCCAAGCCTTTCTGTAAGAGGGCGTGTACCCCAATTGGATACGAATATTGCCAATTAAGGCCGGCACTGTAGTCTTGGGATCGGCCTTCACCATCGGGATTATTAAGTCAGCCAACATGTCTAAATTCATCCTCGGATGATCTTGTGTTACAACTGTCAACGAAGTACGTTAAATAATGTAACATTACATAATATTAGTGTTATTCGAAATCATTGAACATATAGTGGTACTGTACCAGTAAGACATATATGTGGACCTTTGTACTTTTTGATCTCCCACAACCCTGTTATTTTCCTCAACGACGCCATAATTTTCCATGAACATGTGCCGTCTTGCACTGCACACTTCGCCTCATACTTATCGAGCTTGGATTTAACCACATTGTAGTTAACCCCATTCCTGATGCTGTATTGTTTCAATGCAGCAAGAAAAGTATTCTTGTTGGAAAACTGGTTACCAATTTCTAATTGGTCCGAATCCAACAAAGAATTTGTACGGTCACGCGTCAGGTGTGGTAGTTCAGGAAACTCCAATGCATCATCTTGAGATATATAGACATTATTCATGTGGGCTGGAGGCGAGTACGCCCTGAATAGTAGATCTTCTTCTTCTTCATCTGAACCGCCCTCAGCATCTTCAGGTACAATTGGAACGGGCTTCGGTTTAGAAAATAATCCAACTTCTGTACCATCGGGCCCTGGCTCCCGAGGTGGATCCACATCGGATTCATCGTTCGACCCTCCATAACCTGCAACAAACGAGGGCCCCTCGCCGATGGATGTCGTCGGGAGTACATCATCCCTTCTTAAACATCTTTCGTAAAGATCTCAATCATATGTGGATTGCCAACCACTAGAAGTTGATGACATCCCCCAATACGTATTTCTATCATCGAACGTCGAAGGACGGATATGCATGTCCCATCCACCAACCGAGTGTCGTGCAGGGGTTATGTTTTCCATACTACCATCGCACACGGGCATTTCTGTGTTTTGCCTCTCATTTACAGAGTGTCGGCTTGGGTTCGTGTATTCCCCTTGAACGGCAGTAGATGTTGAGGTCGCAGAAAGATCACTTGGAGATGAAAATTCTATATATACCTTGATATAGGGTGATCCACTGGCAAGATGAGTCTCCACCATTGCCTCAAAGCTCCGAGGACATTTGATGTCGAATAAGTCATATCTCACCGGATCAACTGAAGCGCAAAATCTATACTTAATAGACTGAACTTTCATTGGCATTGTTCTGAATATTTTACGCCTAATTCTTTTGCGAAGTTCTATCAAATCGACATTCCGATTAAAACTCAGTCGCGCTGTGTTCTCCGATAAGAAAACAACACCATTTTCGGTGTCACGAACTTTACCATCATAGTAAATAATAGCATTAATACGTTCACTCATTTTCAATTTTTTTTCTTTTGCCTCAATTTCCCTTATGCAACCTGAGAATGAAATTTGGCTAATTATAGCCTAATTTCGTCGGAGACTACTGTAGCAAAAGAGCGTCCACGTGGGAGCTCTTTTCAGTACTCCTGCTAACAGTGTACCCTACTGGAAACGTTTTTGGCCACTGTTTGTTCAGAAACGTCTCCTCAAATTAATTTTTTCGGAGACTACTGTAGCAAAAGAGCGTCCACGTTGGAGCTCTTTTCAAGACTCTCTTGACAATGCACCTCGCTGGAAGCGTTTTTGCCATTGTTTATTGAAACGTCTCCTCAAATTAATTTTACCGGAGACTCATCAGCAAAAAGCGTCCACGTGGGAGCTCTTTTCAAGACTCTTCTTGACAGTGCACCCGCCGAAAGCGTTTTTGGCCTTGTTTGTTGAAATGTCTCTCAAATTAATTTTGCGGAGACTCATCAGAGCAAAAAGCGTCCATGTGGGAGCTCTTTTAGTACTCTGCCGATAGTGCACCTATTTGGAAGCATTTTTGGCCTTGTTTGTTCAAAACGTCTTCTCAAAATTATTTTACCGGAGACTCATCACAAAAATTCAATTAATTTTTATGCTAATATATTTTGCCCAAAACCCTATATATATTTTTCCTAGCCCAAAATTCAATTAATTTTTCGTAGGGAAGGGAGGGCAAAAACGCGCCCACGTCGGTCGTTTTCCGGTTATTCAAGAAGAAAGCGCTACCGGGACGCGCTTTTATATTGTTTCCCCCCAAAACGCGCTGATGTGGACGCGTTTTGAGGGGAAAACGGCCTTTTCCGTAAATATTCTTCAAACTGGCCCATTTTCGTAAATAATTTAATTTTTTGGTATATATGGGATATTTACCCGAGTTTGTACGTATATTTACACCAACAATTGATTGCTATGCTCTCTCGAGTAAGAAATAGAACCTTCGAGTGAAACAATACATTCCGTTGAGGGTTCGAGATCCACCTCCCCTCAACAAAAAAGTGCCTTTCCATTTAGGGCTCGAGACCCAACCCCTTCAATAATTCAAGATTCTAGAACATCAATTTTTACCAATACAACTAAAACATCATTTGCTATATTTTAATTAAGGATAAAGTAACATTTAGTTGACAACTTTTCTTTTCTCACTTTAGTTCATGAACTTTTTTTATCCACGTTAGTCTTAAAATTATATCTAGCGAAAAGGAGAAGTACCTTAATCAGTGGTGGAGAGAGTATGAATATAGTATTTAATTATGTTTGAAAGTATATTTGTCCATTTTGACACAAATACAAAAATATGATTCCATCAATTCATTTCCAAACTTGACCAAATACGATTTAATCATAAAAAAATCAATGATTTAAATTTATTCAACTTAAACCTGAAATACCTCAAACTCAAAATTAACTCAAATTCGAAATTATTTGAGCCCTAAGTGACCCAAACAAGTACCCAAAATGAATTGAACTCGAAGTGACCAAAACTTCAAATGATCTATATTTAAAATAACATAGACAATTCAATCTTTAAAATTGAACAACCCAAACCCAAATTATCCAAACCGGAAATTAACTCGAAAAATATTAAAACTCCAATTAAATTAATCTAAATTGATGCGACTAAAAATCAACCTAATCCACCCAAGAGGCAAGTTTATTCAAAACCATGAATCACACACGTTTGAGATATTTTTATTATTATTTAATTAGGTTTATTTTATATCTATAAATTTATATTTTACATTATTTTGCATATATTAAAATATTTTGTTAAATTCAGGTTCATTACAATGTCATTTTTAGTTACATGACTACTAAGGGAACATTTTTGTTTAAAATGTGACATCAACAAAATTAACAAAAAATTTAACAATGTCAACAATTAGACTTGATTTTAAATCTAAAAAGTAGAGGACTAAATTCTTGAAAATAAAAATATAGAAACTGAATTGCAAATTTGTGGAGTACATATACTTATGACATATTTTAACCTTTATACTACAAAACATTTATTATTAATATATTTATAATTACAATAAATAATCATTTTAAAATATTAATATTGAATATTTTTAATAATATGTGAAGAATATTATTTAAAACTATTTTTAAAATTTATTATTAAAATAAAAATAAAAATTAAATATTTTATTAAAATAATAATTTATATTAATTATATTAGTACTTTATTATATGGCTAAATATAAATCATTATATATGTATGTTTAATGATATTAAAATATAATATTTTATATTAATATATTAATAATTTTAAATATTTTAAAATAAAAATAGTTTATTATCAATAGAATAATATTAAGTCGATTTAAGTTAATTTATATATAAAAATAAAATTATCTATAAATAAACTTTTTTCCGAAAAATGACTTATGCTTTCAAAAGGGCAAGTCATTTTATAAAAAAAATAACTTATTTTTCGTTGACCTGGAAGCCATTTTCCGTTGACCAAGCCGTTTTCTGTTAAACAAATATAGGAAAATGTAGAAAATATTTTCGGTAAAACATTTTCAGTAAAATATTTTACATGTAAACAAACGGACCTTAAATACGAAAATTTTAAACTAAACCTTTTGAAGTGCCTTTTCATAATGATGGTTTAGTTGGTTGAATCTTTGCCTAAAGTCTTTGTTTGTGGGCTTAAATTCATTGGACAGTTTTCGATTTTAACAGATTCTTTAATATTAAACTTATTAGTTGAGGATTGACTCGATTTAGATTATTTCTTATTTGAATAATTTTAAGTTGGTATCAATTTCAATTTTCAATTTTCAATCATGATCATTTAGATATTAGTTTTGAGTTGTGTTAACTTGAAAGTTTGACATTCTCTTTTAATTATATATATAAATTCTTGATTTATGAACATCATCCGACCTTAGCTCAGTTGGTAGAGCGGAGGACTGTAGTGAGGTCACTCAAAGTAATCCTTAGGTCGCTGGTTCGAATCCGGCAGGTCGGATTTATTTTTTCCAAGAGTATCTTTTTGGGTTAATTCCAACAATGGTCCCCGAATGATGTTTTAGATTTTAAATTGGTTAAGGGTGAACAATCGGTTCGGAAGGCTTTTTTTTTCCGGAACCGACTTAACCGGCCTAGGCCTATCATACTCAAACCGACTGACCATCCTTGAGTTATTGAGATTTTTTTTTAATTTATATTTTTTTGTGTTTTTTATTTGAAAATTTAGAAAAGAGATATTATATGATAAGATTTAAGTCAATAGGGACCAAATTATAATGATTTTAATATCTAGAAATTTGGGAGGAAGGGACTGGTTTATAAAAATCTGAAAAATCTGGGTTGTTTTTGGGAGAACCAAATTACATTTTCGAGGGACTAAATTGTAAAACAATACAAAATTGAACTTTAACGATTAAATTATAAATATTGAAAAATTATAATTTTGAGGATTATTTTATAAAATCTATAATGTTGAAAAATAGAGGTTGTTTAGTAAATTTTAGAAAATATAGGAATGGATTCAACTCTTTTTTTTAATTGGGTCGCGCTTTGTTAGATTTAATGAGTTTAAAGGTTATTGAATTAATGGTTTAGATTTATATTTATTGGGCTAGGTTTAGAGGGTAATATATTATAAGAATAAATATATTTTAAATAATTAAAAATAATATAATATAGCATAAAAGGTTTTTTTTTTTGTCGATTTGATTTTCGAAATTTAAAAATAAAAAATTGACCGACCAAAATTGAAAAAATTGATGTCGAAACGGATAAGATTGTCAAAGCCAACTAAAATGAATGTGTCAACTTTTCGATTAAAATCGATTTTTGCTCATCCCTATGACACTAATCTTTAAAACACTCTAATTGAATCGTTAAAAGTATCAACAAAATTTAGAAGGGTTATCTTTTTTTCCTGATAAAGTAACATTTGGTCATTACACTTGATAAATTTTTCCAATTTGGTCCATGAATTTTTTTTGTCTACATTAGTCTTAGAATTTGATAAAATTTCTCAATTTAGTACTTGAACTTAAATTTTGATAAGATACGATGATGTGACACTATAAGATTATGTCATGTCATCATTCCAAAATTTTAAAATTTATATCAAATCTAAAGAATAATTAAAATTGTAAGAAATTATAAATTTTAGAAAAGTACATGTCAAAGTACCACATTACATATATTTAATGAATTCAAGTTCAGAGATCAAATTGAGAAAAGCTACCACATTCCCGATTAATGTAGATAAAAAAATTTCACGAATTAATGTGAAAAATTATCAAATTAAATATTATTTTATCATACTCACCATATCCAAAGTCATTCATGTAATAAATATATAGATGGTAGTAAACTAATTCACTTCAGTCATTCATTATTAACAGGACTCAAATAACATTTTTAAAGTTTAAAATCATTTTAAAATCTTGATAAATCAGAGTTCAAAGAAATTTGGTCTGACTAACTCTATCTTTTAATGCAAGTTCCTTCTTTGTGTGAGATTTTTTTATAAAAATTATTTCTTAAATCATATTGTTGATACAAAGGAGGAGGATATAGAGAGGAAAAGAGGCTGACATAATAGAAAGCGATTCATCTAAACAGGTGGAAAGCTGGAAAAGTACAAGAGAAAAGAGAAAGTTGCTATGAAGTTAAAAAAGGCAAAAAGTAAAGGAAAAAGTGTTCAAGGTTGCTAATGTGAAAAACGATCCTTTGTCCTCCATTTGGAGGGTATTTATAGGAAAAGTCTTCCAGTTTAGTAGTGGTGATATGGTAAGGTGGTTATCATTATGGAGTATATGATGGACGTACATAATGGGACCCATTATGTTATTCCTTTTGAGAGGGTACGAGTTTGTTATGCCTAGGTGGACACTAAAGAAAGTGTTCACACTGAAAAGCGAGTGTCTGATAATGGTAAATTAGAAGCATGATGGAAGGAGATGTTCTATCTATTAATCGGTGGTCTCACAACAGATGGTTAGTCCGAGAGATTGAACGGTCGAGGATATTCCAATTAGCGGGAGGTGGAGAATTGTCTTCAAATGTCCACATGATACTTTCTGAGAATGCCACTTGTCTAGCCCGAATGAAGATATAACACATATATATTATCATATTACAAGGTTTTGGCTACAAATATAAATAAACACTTGCTCACAAAACCTTTTTTTTTTACATTTGGCATTAACTTATTTGACACATGTTCACACCTTTTTTTTTGCATAAATTCTTCAAATATTGATAGTTTCACAATTTCATCCCTCCTCCAAATATAATTGAAATTAATTTACTTAATATATATTTTAATCTATGATATTAGTTCTTATTAAACTTGAATCGTTACATTCAGTTCTAAAATAACTGCTTATTTATAAGGATGAATTTGAATAATTTTTTTAAAATATTTATTAAAATGAATATTGTCCACTTATAATTTCAATGAAATTGATTGGTTTTATATGCAAATAAAATTTTCAGTTTTATTTTTAAAAATATTTTATAGTATTTTTTATTTTTAGTTTAAACTTTTTAAATGATTATAATAAAATATGGTAATACTATTTTTAAAAGTCATACAGAGTATGTGAGACACAATATCTTAAACAATATCAAAATAAATATATATGTTATGTATATTCTTTTATTTTTCTATATTGGTTTATATATTAATTAATTAAATTATTTTAAAATTTAAAATAGTTATAAATTTATGTAATAACGATAATTTTTAACATAAACGTGTAATTATTTGGTATATATTAGTATTAATTTATATGAAAATTAAATTAATATTCTTGAAAAGAATACATACTTAAATATTTATTTTATTAAATTAATATCATATAGAAAATAAGCTTAATACCATTTTGGCCTCTGTACTATAATGAAATTCTCACATTGGCCCTTTTATAATTTTTGGTTAGTTTGCCCTTTAACTTTTTCCGTTAAAAAATTAAACCAACCGATGACATGCCATCAAAAAATACTTAAAAGTTAAAAATTAAAATTAAAAACCATTAAAATAAAGAAAATAATAAAAATTTAAAACCAAAAAAAAAAATGCAAACATTAAATAATAAAGTAATCATAATATATTTGAAAATTATAAAAAATATTTTAAAATAATTTATAAGTATGTGAAACTTCCAAAATTTAAAAAATCATAAATTTTAATTTTTTGAATTTTAGATTTTATAATATTTTAGTATTTTATTAAAATTAAGAATTTTATGGTATTTTTAAAGATATTCTAGGTTTTTTTCCATTTTAATGATTTTTTAAAAAATGAGTTTTTAAAGTAAAAGAATACCATAAATTTCTTGAAAATTTCATAAAATTCTAAAATTTTCTAATAATCCTAAATTCCAATTTTAAAAAATTATAAGTTTTTAAATTTTTTTTTAGTTTTGCTTACTTGTAAGTTTTTTTATAATTTTAAAATATAAATTAAGATCTTTTATGGTTTTCTTGTGTTTTAAGATTTTTTTTGTTTTTTAAAATTATGGCTTTTTGGGGGATTTTAATGATTTTTTATATTTTTAAAATTTTAAGTGAATCGAAACTAATTCACTCAAAAAAATTCTTTATTTGGAATTTTAATATTTTTAGAACAAAATAAAAATAAAAACCTTATACTAGGGTTACTTATAAATATGTAAAACTTCAAAAAAAAAATTAATATTGTAAGATAAAAAATTGTTTGGAATTTTAGGGTTTTAGAAAATGTTATAATTTTGTGAAAATTTTAAGAATTTGATGGTATTTTATATTTTAAAAAATACTCAAGTTTGTTTAAAATATAAAAAATCATAAAATTTTAAAAAATCCTAAAATTTCCACACACACAAAAAAAAAAAAAACCCATAAAAGTATTCCAAATTTGAATAAAATTATAAAATTTTCTAAAACCAAAATTTCAAAAAAGCTCATGCTTATAAATTATTTTTGGAAGTTTCACATATTTGTACTTTTAAAAAAAATCATTTTTATAATTTTCTAAAATAGATTATGATTTTTATTTTATAAATTTCTAAGTTTTCATATTTTTGGATTTTAATGAATTTTTGGATTTTTAAGTAAAATTTAAAATTTTTTACACATGGCAGTGCGTCATTGGTTGGTTTAATTGTTTTAACAGAATCTGATAAAGGGGTTAACTTGAGTGACAAAATGAAAATATATGGGGCAAAGTGGCTGAAAACAGTAAAAGGGCCAAAGTGAAAATTTCAGTATAATACATGGGCTAAAATGGTATTAAGCCTATAAATATTATATATGATTTTTACGAGCATTGTAATAAAATATTTATTTTAATTTTTAGCTCTATATTGATATGATTTTTCAAGCAATCATATTTATATGATTTTTATCTTTAATCATTTTATTTCTCAAATTAACATTACGTATTTTAAAGTTATTTTGAATTAATAAATATGTACAGTAAATCCATGCATCACACTTCATAAAAAATTAGTCAAATTATAAATATTAATCATGTTTAAATATTAATTAAAACATTTATTTTAAATTTTAACTCCATAAATATAATTTTAAATTATTTAATTAGTACTTTAAAGAATAATTATTTTAGGTTTGGATCAATTTAACTTGAAATCACTTGAACCCGAAGTGACCAAAACTTCAAATGATTTGATTCCAAAACAACTTAATAAAAATCTCAATTCTCAGACCCTAATTTTGAAAAAAAAATCTTAAAACTCGATTCAAAGTGATCTAAATTGATGCAAATGAAAAGCAATCTAATCCACCCAAATGACATGTTTATTCGGAACTATAACAAACATGTTGCAAATGAGTAATATCATAATAGAATGATTATTTTTTGGGTGTAATTAAGGTGTCTTCCATATTCATTTTACAATCAATGAAAATTAATTCTTTTGAAGTACGTGGTTATCTTTCTCAATAATACATAGAATATAAATAACTGAAATACCAAATTAGATACGGAAATCCTCCTAAGAACACCATAGAAAATATTTTTAACTTGTAAAATTTATCTAATAAATGCATATCTCAATCAAAACCTAGATTAAAAAAATGGTTTATTTGAATAGGGGATGAGATTAATTTTGGCAAAATTAAAAACAATGATATTAGTGAAGTCAATTTTTATAGTGATGAGATTAAAATAAGATGTATGATGTTTTTAGATTCAATCTACAGTAATGTGAATTATGATGTGAAATTAACTCTTACACGATTGGAGCATAAAACTCCAATCAAAATTGTAAAGTGTGTTTTGATTAAAAAGAATATATATATTTGATGTGAGATCTAAAGGTAGCCTAAGTAGTACATGAGATAATATTATTACTAGGCATTTTCTGAGGAAAAAATTTAGGAGCTGAAATTAAATTCTCTATATCTTTATAAATTTTAAAGGATTAAATCAAAATTTTATTATTTTTAGGGGTCAAAGTATAATTTTACATTTACTAATTTAAAAATTTTAAAAATTTAAAGGACCAAAATGAAAAATTATCATTTTAGGGGCCCGGGATAAGTTAATTTAGGTCAGTTTTGAATTGAGTTAATATGGAAGCTTGACATTTTGAGAAAGCCCTTCAATTTGATATATATTTTCTAAATCCTTTGACCCTGAGCATCGTCCGACCTTAGCTCAGTTGGTAGAGCGGAGGACTGTAGTGAGGTCACTCAAAGTAATCCTTAGGTCGCTGGTTCGAATCCGGCAGGTCGGAAAATTTTCCTTTAGCATCTTTTTGGGTTAATTTCAACAATGATCCACGAATGATGTTTTCAGATCTTGTAACACATATGGTAAAAGTCTACCTTGAATCCCTATATTACTATGTAAAGTTCATTTTAATCCCTCTACCAAAAATTGCTTCAAACTTTTTTGTTTGTAATAGGCCAATTTTGGCCCAGACCCAACACCCAAAAATAAACAGAAATAAAACCCAAAATAAATCTTAATAGTCCATTATTAAGAGTCCAATTACAATAAAATAACACAACCCAAATTAAACCCGAAGCCCAACATTACAGCCCAAATCAGGAAAAAAAAAACAAAACAAACTAAACCCTAGGTGCGCCTTCTGGCCTACCGCCGCCACCAGCAGATCCCCCTCGCACGCCTCTGCCCCTCACGTCGCCTGCAAGGCAGAAACAAAAGCCAAGCAACAAAACAAAGAGTAAACGACAAAAGCGACAGAAAAAAAAACGAAAACAAACAAAACCGAATCTGTCAATCGGTTATAAAAACCGAAATAAACCCCTTTGTATTTTTTTACGAACATCGAAAATTAAAAAACAGAAAAGAAGTTTTAGAAGGTGGATTTCAGTCTTTTTTATTTTCTGTTGTTTAATACTGTTTATTTTCATTTATTTTTCTTTTAAGATTTTTTCTTTACAAACAAAAATAATAAAAAGAAGAGGAAGGATATTACCTGTTTCTCGGAGTTGCGCCACCATCGGAGGTTACCTCCGTTCGCCGAAGCCACGGAACCCCTTTAGGGTTCCGTTCGGGTTTCATCCAAAGAGAAAACAGGGGGGAAGCCGAGAGGCACTCGGGTTTTTTCCCTTTTTATTTTTTATCATTTTGGTTCGAAAAACGCCTAAATCGGGATTATATTTAAAAAAAAGGAATTTTTTTTAAAAATAATAAAAAATTCAAACTTTTTGCTTCCGGCACGGCGGAGCTACGGCGGAGCCACCAGGCGAGCCCGCTGGCGTCCTAGTCGGATTCTGGGTTCATCCCAGATGAAGCAGAGAAAATGGGGTCTCTTTGAATTTTTTTTAAAAGGGCACAGGCAGAAATGAGGTTTTAAAAAAATTTTGGGGCTTTTATACTATTGTAAAACGGCGCCGTTTTACCTGGCCTCCCCAGGCTCCAAAACAGCGTCGTTTTGGGGAGGCCGACCCGAATCCGACTCGTACCCTAAGAGGATCCGCGTGTTTCTGGTGCATGGTCTATTTCCGCACTAGACCCTTCCGCATTTTTCACTTTTTTAATTCAGTTTTTTTATTTTTTAAATTTGCCCCAATATATTTTCTTCTGTTCTAATTTAGTCCTGCTCAAAACGCATCGTATAGAGGATAGGGATATTTTCCCATTCGATCCCCTCCGTTTTTCGCGCATTATGTTTTAGTCCCTGTTCGTCCTTTTATTTTAATTTTTTTTGCAATTTCAGCCCCCTGATTTTTATTCTGATTCCAATATAGTCCTCGACCTGTGAAATGAGTTTATTTATTTGTTTATTTTCTTTAAAAATTGTATTATTATTATTATTATTATTATTATTATTATTATTATTATTTATTTTAAGTTTTTATACACTGCTTTTATTAAAATGTTTTGCTTCTATGCATGTTATTTATTTTAAATTTTTTATACATATTTTGAGTTGTCAACTATTATAAATTTCTATATACTGTTTTCCTAAAAAAATTTGCGTGCATCATTTATTTTAAAATTTTAGGTTATTCACTTTAAATCATTTTCATGCTCCTATTTGTTATTTATTTTAATCTATTTTATACATTATTCTTGTAAATATTTTCTTCATATATCATTTATTTTAAATTCTTTTTGTACATATTATCTACTTTAAATCTATATATTGCTTGGCTTTAAATTGATTTTTATACATCTTATTTTTAAACCCTTTTATTTGTCGAAGTATTTTATTATCGTTTGTTTTAAATTTTTAATAATATATTATTTTTCTTATACATATGTTTATATGTTCATGTTATCTATTTTAAATCTGTATAAATATATCATCTTTTTAAAAAGTCTTGTATATTACTCATTTTACATCTCTTTACATAATATTTATTTTAAACTTGTCTATATTATTTTAAGTTGTTTTATTATATTATTAAGTCAAATTGTTTTACATATTATTTATTTTAAGATATATATATATAAATATAATTCATTTTAAAATTTTCCACATATTATTTTAAATTTTATATAAATCATTTAGTTTAAACTATTTCTAAATTTCCTTTTATTGTTTATCTCACTTACTCTTTCATTTTTTATCTTGACTTTTTTTATATATGAATTATTTATTTCAACTATTGTTTACTTTAAATCATCTTATTTATTTTATTTTCATTATAAATGTTAATATTTAAATAATGTATATTGTTTGATTATTGCCATTGTGTATTTTTTTTAAAATTCTTTTATTTCATATCTTTCGTATTATTGTCATTGACTCGTTTATGTATACTTGTCCCATGCTCATCACTATATTATTATGTCATCGCATCGTGAATTAAACCCCAACACATTTATCTAACTTAGATCGTCGTATTTTACTCCAAACAAATAAATGCACGTTGTTAAATATCGTACTCACGATATTTCGAAAAGGAAATTTTTCTAAATAAGGTAATATTTTATGTTTTAGGAAATTTGAGGAACCGTGCCCGAACTTATGGGGTTTCGGTTTTCTCGTTAAACCTAAATTGCCAAATATCCTTTTAAATTTCGAAATACATAAAACTTTAATTAAAATTAAAGACAAACTTGCGCTCGAGTATTCTAGGTATCGCGTCCTAACTTACGGGATGCGATACTCCGATATTTCGAGACGAGGAAATCTTTAGCAATCATTTTGATTTAATTCAAACATTGTTTTTTAGGACTAATAAAAAGAATCATATTCTAAATTCATTCCTAGTTTTCGACTTTCAACGTTAAGACACAAATTAATTAATTCGGTACCAATTTTGGGCGTGACGAGGGTGCTAATCCTTCCTCGCATGTAACTGACTCCTGAACCCATTTTCTCAAACTTCGTAGACCAAAAATAGTCGTTTTAGTAAATTTAAATTTTATTAAAATGATTGAATAAAGAGGTGACCCGATCACACCTCATCGAAAAGGATTGGTGGCGACTCCGATTTTATTTTGTTTTCAAAACCCTAGTCATTCCCGTTTTCAAAAAATGGTTTCGATAGCTTGGCGACTCCGCTGAGGATGTCAATAAGAGAGTCAGGCCATAAATTAATTAATTTCTATCTTTTGTCGAAATTTGAAAATCTGATTTGAATTCACGTTTTTTGTTGCATCTGTCATTTTTTGTGGTCTTTATCATAATGTGTTAAGCCTGTTGATTTATCTTCGCATGTTGCATCGCATAGATCGGTCGATCTTACCCTTTTTAAGTGGGAGTGAGAAGCTTTGCATTCGTGAGGTTTTCGCCTCCGCATGGGCTAGTGGACTGCTTCCGGGATACATCCATACCTATGTCTTCGTGAGATTTTCATCTCCGCATGGCCATAGGGAAATGTATCCCCCTGAACTGAACTCGGTCTATATGAACCTATAATGGGTGAAGATTGAGGAATCTGCTGGTTCAGGTACCCTTACTTTAGAACCGTAACGCATATAGTGAGCCTTAAGAGCCCGCCTTAAGTAGAGTCGTGCCAAACCCTAGTGGTCACCCATTTAGGTAATCTATTTTGTTGTTTATTTTTCTTGTGCTAACGTGTTTTGTTTTGTTTATGATTGCATTGCATTGCATTGCATTGCATCGCATCATCTTAGAAAGGAGGTGTTGATTCATATTCGATTGCTAAATAGAAGAGCTTGTCATAGGAAAACGAACTTCTTGATATAGTGGAATATAATACAGTTGTCTAAATATGGTCCGAGTAAACAACAAGAGAAGGCTGATAGTCTGTGGAGGGATACGCGACTTTTAAATGATATTTTAAATGTGAATTATGTTTAAAATTAAGACATACTGACTTATTTGATCCTATAACTTTATAAAAAAAAATTATTTTAGCCCTCCATTTAATTTTTAGTCTTTTTTAGCTCTTAAATTTGCGTTATTTGTCAAATTGCTCCAAAATGAATAGAAAAGTTAACTTTTTTTTAACTTTGTATATGTTTCATACATGTAGATTGCCATGTGGATGACAAGTTAGCATTTAATTAATTTTTAAAATTTAAAAGTTCAAAAATATAAAAACTATTTTAAAAAATAAAATTATTTAAAAATATAAAAATATTTTTAAAATTTAAAATTAATAAAATATTGATGTGTCATTTATGTGGTAATATACATATATGTCACATTAGCAAAGTTAAAAATGTCAACTTTTACATTAAATATGGGGTGATTTGATAAAACAAATGCAAGATCAATGGTTAAAAGAAACAAAACTTAAATGAATGACTAAAATGATTTTTTTATAAAATTGAAGGGCCAAAAATTTATTATACCAAAAATAATAAATATTAATTAAAATAAAACATTTATTTTAAAAAAATATTAGCCCCATAAGTATAATTATAAGTTATTCAATTAGTAGCTACAAAGAGAAGTTTTTAAATAGACAAATAATTTTTTTAATGAATTACAAGAAAAGGATAAAACCCTAACAACAATACGACTAGAATAGTTCAAACCCAAACCATACCTAGATCGATGAATAACACACGAAATTTTAAATAAATTTTAATTGTTATCATCTTTTAAATAACAATACATTTCATTCATCATGATGATGAATCATATGATGATTTTTGGATAACGGTAGGTTAGAAGTAAAATCTCGGATTGAATATTTCAATCCAATCATACACATCTATTGCAATCATTTTAGGGGACAAAACATTCAACTTTATCAATATCCTAATCCATAATTAGTATTTATCTTGGAAATTAAGCATCATTATATATATACATTGGATGTTCTTGTCTGAGTCATTATGCAATATTCTAACAACAATAATGCATGTGTTTGGTATGAGGGACAAAATCGACTTGATTGTTTTCTTTCTACTCCATTCATAGAATCCTAATCCCCTTAGTCACTAATCTCATTTTCAAACCACCTAATCTAGTAATATGTCTTCCCACTCATTTCAATAAATTATGATTTAATTTAATTTAATTAAGAAAAATCAATAACTAAAACTTAAATTAACATAAATTTAAAGTCATTAAAACTATGATTTAAACTCAAAATACTTTGAAAACAATTAAAACTTAAAATCTAAATTCAAGATTACCTTATTCAAATTTTTAATATTTTAAGAGTTTTAAGCGAATAATAAATTGGGATTTTTTAAAAAAAATATAAAATGTAATACAATAAAATAAAGAATTGGGATTCTTTTTTCTGCAATGAAGCATTGATTAGAGGATTTAGAAAATGTTGAAACTTTTTTTCCACATTAAAAATTAAAGAAATTATTTTTGGGCCGAAAATTTTTTTAGGCCCCTTCTAACCGTGGGCCCTAAGTGGCTACACTCCCAAACTATCCCAGGGCCGGGCTTAACCCAAAAATATTAATGCTATAAATAAAGATTAAACAAATTTTAAGTATAAACTAATTAATTACATGTTAAAAAAAATTTGCATGATAAATTATTATACTTGTCAAGTCATACAAGGCTAGCTAGAAATATCAAACCATCGTTTTAAAAAGAAAAACATCTATGTAAGCCTTTAAAATAGAAAAAGAAATGATTTGAATTACACAAGTATATTTTACTTATTATAATTGAATTTTAAAAAAATAACATATAGTATTTTAAAATTTTATGTATTTATTATTGTATTTATAATATTTATAATATTTTTTAAATGAAAAAATTGAGAAAAATCTCAAATCCTACTATTCCACTATATCAACTCTAGGAACCTTGCCCAAGTCTCAGTGCAACAGCCTCCAATAGCTCCTCGGCATTTCCCCACCAAATGCAAACCATCATCAGCACCATGTACCCACTTAGCCATAAAATTTGCAGTAGTATTACAAGCTCTTGCTTCTCTAGCTTGATAGTCCAGTGCCGTTAAAGCATGCCCATAATTCGTCAAACCAACAAGCATACATGTTCCCCTCCCAATCCTCGACATGGTAACTGTTAAGGCCTCAATATCATCACTCTCCACAATCACCCGTGGGAATACCTTAGCCCAAGCCACCTCCAATCCATCTAGCACCGCCCACGACTCCAAGTGGAGCACTAACGTGATTCAAATCTTCCTAGAGAACTTGACAAGTAACACTTTTTGCCTAGTCCGGTGGCCAGACCTGAGTTTCAAGATGCTACTCTAATTATCAAAATGTTTTTTGATATAACGAGCAAAAGTGTTTTCGAATAAAATTTGTTTTTGAACAAAGAAATGATAAAGTTCAAAGCATAAAAATCATTTCAAGGCTTCCAAACGTCTTAGAAAATGTTTTGAACCATTAGAAAACATTTAGACAAAATTCAAAAATGGTTTAAACTTTTTTAACTCAATTGAAACATTTTTAAATCGATTGAAAAATTGTTCCCTGTCGAAACCACATTTTTTGTAAAACGGGTCGACTTTTTGTAAAAAATAAAAAAAGGGAGTCGCCACCGATTTTTGAGGTGTGATCGGATCACCTAAAAATTTGGTCTTTTGATTTATTAAAACCACGATGTTAGTCTACGAATTTGGGAAAACGGGTCCGAGAGTCGATTACGTGCGAGGAAGGATTAGCACCCTCGTCACGCCAAAAATTGGTACCTAATCGATTAATTAATGTCTAAGCATCGGAAATTGAAAATTCGAAATGATTTTTAAAATACGATCCCTTTTTATCAATGTTCATTTTTTAAAAAAAAATTGCTTGAATTGAATTAAACGAGCTTCAAGGGCTCACTTGTCCCGAAATAACAAAATGGCGCATCCCGTAAGTTAGGATACGACCTTTGAAACCCTCGAGAACAAGTTCGCGTTTAAATTTTTATGAAACTTAATATTTTAAAATTTAAAAGGATATTTAGCTATTTCGGTTTAACGAGGAAATCGAAACCCTGTAAGTTAGGGCACGATTTCTCGAATTCCCGAAACGCGAAATATTGCCTTTGTTTTTGAGATTTTTCTTTTTAAATAATAACTAGTACAATACTAAACAACTTGAATTATTTTGTTCGAAGTGAAATACAATGATCTATTTTGGATAAATATGTTAGGGTTTAATTCACGATGCGACGACATAATAATATAGTAATGAGCATGGGACAAGTATACATGAACACAAAATAATACGAGTGAATGACAATAATACGAAAGATATGAAATAAACGAATACACAATGGCAATAATCAAGCAATATCCATTATTTAAATATTAACATTGTCGAAACCATTTAAAATCGGGTTTTGAAAAATGGGGATCAACTTTTAAAAACGAAAGTGGGAGTCGCCACTAATCCATTTTTATTTAGGTGTGATTGGATCACCTTAAAAAAACGTTTTATTTTAAAATACTAATTTTGGTCCACGAAAAACAAAAATAGGTTCGGGAGTCGGTTACGTATGAGGAAGGATTAGCACCCTCATAACGCCCAAAAATTGATACCTAATCGATAAAATCATGTCCTAATGTTGAAAATAAAAAAAAAAATTAAAATATGATTCTTTTATTAGAAAAGCAAGACTTACCTATTTCAAAGAAATAAAATGTTATATCAAGTAAGTTAGGAAATAACACCTCACGACTTTGAAACTCGACTCGCTTTTAATTTGAAAAATTCTTATATCGAGACACAAGACATCATATCCAGTAAGTTAGGAAATAATGTTTTGAATTTTCAAGAATAGGTTTTTTTGATTTAAAACTTGAGATTTGTTTGTTCCGAGGGAATATAAACATCACATCCAGTATGTTAGGACACGATGTTTTAAATCCTTCATAATCAAAGTCATCTTACGATTTATAAAACTTGTAAAAGGATATTTAGTTATTTAGCCAAACGAAAAATCGCAACCCAGTACGTTAGGGCACTATTTCCCGAATTTCTAAATACCAAAGCATTGCCTTATTTTAAAAAAAACTTTTAAATAACACATAGTAATTTTGTAAAAAATATATTTTTATTTTAAAATGACGATCCTACAAAATTATCATATTAATACAAACAATAAAAAATAAATTAACCATTAAAAAATAATCACATTAAGGCAATCATAAATAAATGGCAATATATATATATATATATAAATATAAAAAATAATAAATGTACAAATAATAAAATTTAATAAACATGAAAATTTCAATATGCGATATTAAACCTTTCATATAAATGTGAAAAATATATACCTATATATTGAAAAAGAAAAGAAAAATATATTTTAAAATAAATAAATTTATAAAAATAAATTTATAATAATCTAATACATATAAAACTACATTTAAAATAAATAATATATTATACCATATAAATTATTTTACATAAAATATTTTTTAAAAATAATATAATATTATATAATATACAAAATATTAAAACCAATATATTAATCTAAAAATAATATGTAATAAAAATAATCAAATAATAAAAAATAAGGACAATACGTAATAAAAATATAAGTTAAATAGATTAATATACAAATAATAAAAATATAATATTTTAACATAATAAAATAATTAAAAATAGTATTAGAATAAAATAAAATAAAAAATAAAGAAAGAAGGGTTAAAATAGTAATTAAAACATATTAAAAGGATTAAATTAAAAACAAGCATTAAATTATAGGGATTAAGATAGCAATTAAACTTCTTTTAAAACGGCGTCGTTATGATTTTAATATTTAAAACATACCGAGGACTAAATTGGAATAAAAATAAACTTTTTGGGTAAATTTAAAAAAATAAAGAAAATGTTAAATTGGATGAAATTAAAATAATTAAAATCGCAAAGGGACTGAAATTGAAATTTCCCCTTTTAATAAAACAGGCAGATCCTGTTCGGGTTATCGGGTCAATGCGCGGGTAAGCTCGAAACGTCGTCGTTTTGGCGTCTGGGCATTGACCCAAAACGACGCCGTTTTATAGAATCTATTTAAGTAAAAAAAAACATTCCAAAAATTCATTTCTGCCCTCTTTAAAAAAAAAAAAACAGAAACCATTTCCCTCTTTTCTCTCAGGCGATTTTCGGTGAGTTCCTCGGTAAGTCTCCGGAAGCCGACTGCCACCGTCGTCGGCCACCGCGCGCGGTTGCCAGAGTTCTAAAAAGGTTAGTTTTTTTTCACTTTTTTAAATATTTTAACATATATTACATATTGTTAAAAAAATAATAATAAATAAAACAAAATAGAATAACAGTATTCAGAAATAAAAAAATAAAAAAGAAACAAAACCTTGGCTCGATTTCCTTTTTTGATTGTGTTGTATTTTTATATATATCTCTCTGTGTATCTATCCAGTATTTTCGTCCCCTTTTACAGATTTCATTAGGGCTTTATATAGCCTTAAAAATAAATCGCAAAATTAAATACAAAAGATTTTATCTTGCTGTTTCTTGCGATTGCTTTTCTTCCCTTTTTCTAGGTGGAAGACGAGAAATCCGACGAAGATGGTGGGATTCGGGCGCGATGACGGCGGCGTGCCCAAAGGCTGATGGTGAAGCTTGCGGCGCGAAAGCTTTTGAAAACCCTAGGTTTCTGTTTAGTCACTGGGCCATTGGGTTAAATCTGTAAATTGGGCTATTAATTTGCTTTGGGCTATTGGACTGTACAAACTTAGACATTTATTTTATTTTGTTTTATTTTTTTTATTTTGTTTTGTCACATGGGCCCGGGCAAAATTAGGTACCTACAAACATTTATAATAAAAATAAAATAAATAAGATGATTTAAAGTAAACAATAATTAATAAAAATAATGCATATAAAATAACAAGTCAAGATAAAAAATGAAAGAATAAGTGAGATAAACAATAAAAGGAAATTTAGAAATAGTTTAAACTGAGTGATTTATATAAAATTTAGAATAATATGTGGAAAAATTTAAAATGAATTATATATATAAATAATATGTAAAATAATTTGAAACAAATAATATAATAAAACAACTTAAAATAATATAGACAAGTTTAAAACAAATATTATGTAAAAGATATATAAAAGCGAGTAATATACAAGACATTTTTAAAAATAGGTAGTATATAACAAGATAATATATGTATATAATGGTTTAAAATAAATAATGTAAAAAGGAAATTTAGGAAAACAATAATACACCAAACAATTTTAGAAAAGATGATATATTTATATAAAAAAATTAAGATAAGTAGTATGTATGTATATATATATATATATATAGATATGAGATAAATATCATATTGAGAAAACTTAAAATAGACAATAATAAAACAATTTGACAAGCAAAAGAGTTTAAAGAAGCAGTATATATAAAATAATTTAAAACAAGTGATAAAAACAAATTTTAAATAACATATAAAATCAAGTTTAAAATAAAGAACATGTAAAACATTTCAAAGTAATTAACAAATGAAATAATTTAAGATAAATAATGCAAAACAATTTATTATACATAATATATACATAATTTAAAACAAATAATAGTTTAAAATAATTAATGTATGCAAAGAATTTTAAAATGAATAATATGTAGTACTGTATAAAATGAGCAATATAAACAATCTTATAATAAGTAAAATATGTAAAACAGTTTGCTATTATAGGGTTAAGGATCGAATTGAAAAAGAGTTAAAAATCATAGGCCAAATCTGAAAATAAGAAAACGGACGCAAGGCCTTAAATAGAACACGCGCAAAGAAAGAGGGATTGGTTAGGACAATTGTAATATCCCGGATTAGGGCTTATGCACTATTGCTAAATTATATGAAATAGCATGTCTTATGTGTTATGAATGTGTTATGTGAATTTTAGAATCTTGAAATATAAGGAAAATGCCTTAGAAAAATATCGAGTTTTAAGTCTAAAAGAGGGAACTGAAGCAAAGTGGCCTTAAGAAAATAAATAAGGGAAATATGACATATAATTGGGCTCAGGTTTGGACTTTAAAACCTGAGTTAAGTGGCTGATAAATAAGTGTTAGTAGTAATTGATGTTGGATTATTAAATTAGTAGCAAGTTGGGCTTGCGACCCAAAAATTTAGTAATGCTAAATTGGGCATGAGGGTGGCGTTACTTAGGGGGGATGACTTGGGCCTAGTATGGCCACATGAAGCCCAAAATAATGGGTTAAAATTCGGCACTCCTAAGGTGTAACAGCCCAAACCCGGCCCAAACGTTAGGACCGAATATGGGTCGTTACGAAGAAAACTTTTTGAAAACCCATTTTAAAACCAATTTAATATTTGTTGAAAACTTCTCGTTTTAGCTATCTCGTTGAAATCATACTTAGTCCAAATTCGAAAAGTTAATTAAGTCAAGTTTTTATACAAATTTCAGATGTGCCCGATGGCACGATAAAACATTTTTCGTGTTAATTTAGAAAAACGTGTGATTCCAATTTATAATTAAAACAAAATGTCCAACATATAAGAAAATAACTAAAGTAAAGTATAATGAGGCCTTATTACATCCAAAATAAAACAACCCAATAACAAAATTTAGAATAACTAGAATTAAAGTTCATTTAATTTTAAATCCACCGCATGGCCTCCTCAAGTCCCTCCGGCTCCATGTCCGCGATCTAAGCATCACCTGAAAAATAATGGAGAAGGTGAGTCACCAAGACTCAGTATGTAACCCTTCCCCCGTTTTAAAATATTTTTCATACACAACATATAACAATTAATATGCAGAATATTTAATCCCCGACCTAGCCATCCAAACGCCCTTTGTCTACCCGTTGTGGTACCAAACCCTTGGTGGTGCCAAACCACCGGTGACATATAGTCACAATGTGTTACCAAAACACCGGTGTCCGTAGACACAATCCTTTGATGGGGCCAACCCATCGTGTGATACCAAATCACTGGCAGACGATCCCATATCTCAAGTGGGGCCAACCCACGGTGGTGTTAACCACAGGGACAAGTCGCTATTGAGGTACCAAACCTCTGGAGGTACCAAACCTCTGGTGACATATAGTCACGGTGTGTTACCAAAACACTGGTGCCCGTCGGCACGATTAATACTACCCCCTCCACTCATCAACCCATATCACAATCATAACAGAGATCATACATTTATCACATGTATTAAATAAATCATGCTTCCCAAAAGCATCATAATAATCTCATATAAATAGAGACTTACCGAGGTCCTTGCTTGTACCTTTTAAGGTACTAAATCCATATCTACATCAAGCAGATTTACAAGCAATATAATTTATCACACATATTAACTGCTATAAGTGTGTATGTACACACCTGTCACCACTGAGTGATCTAAATCCCGAATGAAGGAGTCGACCACCTTAGATTTCTTTGTACCTACATTCGGCCAACCATGGGGTTAGCCCTATGGCCTATTCGGCCAAATTAAACAATTTAAAGGGTTCTCCTTTTGAACCCGAATCCTTACCCGAAAGTCTTGAGTATCAACCTTTTGCTTCACCACCCTAAAATCGGCACTTAACCAAATTAGTAGCCTTCGGCTTAATCGATTAACAACTACTTAACTAAAGTAGATCTTACCATTACTTACCAACCAAAACCGATTGCTATAGATTTGGAGGATTCAACCTACTGCTTGGAGATCCCGAAGTCCTAGGTGAAATCGGCTTCAACCAACAAGATTAGCCCACCATTAGTTTATGCCAAATTTTCGGCTTTTCCTTAAGCCCAAATCGACAGGTCATAAGAGTGAATACTAAAAGCATTCGGTTAGTACCCCTTACCTTCTCAATCGATTGGAAATCTAGTCCCGAAAAGTCTTGTATCACCTTTGATATTCGGCCAAAGTGCCTTCAAGTAAGAGAAAAGATTTTCGGCACTTTGATAGGTACTAGATTCGGCTATGATTGGCTTTAAAAAAGGCTGACTTTTAGTGAGAAAAAGAAAGAAGAAAGGTAAATAGGGAATTGGTGATTCGGCTAGTAGGAAATAAAAGAAGAAGAAGGGATTTAAAGAATGAGGTTTCGGCAAGGAGAAGTAGTGAGGGTTTCGGCTATGGTTTTGAGAGAATGGAATGATAAAAGAAAATGAGGAGAAAGTGCTTTGAATCTTCGGCTAAGCAAATTGAAAAAAAAGAAAATCAAGGTGATCACTTAGGTGCTTTTATAAGCATTCGCACACCCCCTAGTAGCCTTGCCGTCCAACTCTTCACCTAAGAGTCCAAAATCCATCAATCTTCCTTGAATCACTCCAAGCCACTTAATTTAAAACCATTCAAATAATTTGAATACTCTAATAATAATCCAATAATAATTCTTTTAATCTTCATAATCTTCTTGATTATCCTTAAAATAAAATGCTCATATTATCTATAATAATAATAATAATTGAAGAGTTTAAAGGAAGAAGGGACTCTCCCTCAAGTGCCGTCCAACATAATGCCAAAAAGGGAAAATTGTGACTCGAACCAAGGTTCTCCTTGTTCCTTGATGGCGTCAAGTGTAGCTCCCAAGTGGCCCTCCCTTTGCCACTTATTCTAAGCTCATTTTATGACAAAAGCTCCCTTATTTATTCTTATAACCCCTACTCACTAAGGCTATCCACCTTTTACGCAAATAATATAATTATTTCTACCATTCCGAGCCAACTCAAGGCCTTTAATTAAACTCTATTATTCCATAAATAATGTCTCAACAATTCATACATAAGAAAAATGATTAAATTCCAAATAACCCCATTTTGGGATGTTACAGATTCTACCCCTTAAAATAAATTTAGTCCGAAATTACATAACTAAAACAGATGAGGTATTGCCGCCAGTATCACATCCTCGGGTTCCCACGTAGCTTCTTCTACACCATGGTTACGCACAAGACTTTCACTAAGGCGCGACTTCCTACGTAGAACCTTTATATCTCTATCCAAGATCCGAACGGTTCCTCCTCAAAAGATAAGTCTGCGTTAACCTCGATTTACATCACGGTACCACATGTGATGGATCGACCGATACTGTCTCGGCATTGATACGTGAAAGGCGTTATGTATCGACTCGATTCTGCAAGCAACTCTAGGCGATAGGCTACGGACCCACTCGCTTACAATCAGTATATGGTTCGATGAACCTTGGGCTTAGCTTCCTTTTCGCCCAAACCTTACTACCTTCTTCCAAGGTGACACCTTGGAAAAACCTTGTCTCCCACAAAGATACTCCATTTCCTTGCGTTTGAGATCGGCATAAGACTTCTGCCTATCCGATGCTTCCTTGAGACGAGACCGAATCACTTTGACTTTGTCTTCAGTCTCTGCTACCAATTCTGGGCCCAACACTTGTCGTTCTCCCAACTCCGTCCAACACGTCGGAGTTCGGCATTTCAAATCCATCTGATTAGCCGTATGGTGCCATCGAATACTCGCTTGGTAGCTATTGTTGTAGGCGAACTTCGGCTAAAGGTAAAAATTCCTCCCAACTACCTCGAATTCCAAGACACAACCCTCAAAGATATCTTCTAAGATCAGATGACCCTTTTCGATTGCTCGTCCGTCGAGGATGAAAAGTCGTCTTGAAATCCAACCGCGTACCTAACGCTTGATGTAACGCTTTCAAAACCTCAAGTGAACCTTGGGTCCCTATCGAGATAAGCGACACGGTACACCATGCAATCGACTATCTCGCCACATACAACTTTGCTAGCTTCGGGTGAGTAATCCATTCTCACCAGTATGAAGTGAGTGATTTAGTCGACGGTCTACAATTACCCAAAGCGCATCTTTTTCTTTGGGCGTGAGGGTAGACCAGCGACGAAATCCATAGTGATCCTCTCCCATTTCCATTGAGGAATCTTTACGGTTGAAGTAGCCCGATGGTAAGCGGTGTTCACCTTAACTGCCGACACGTCAAACACTTCCCTACGAACTCGTCACTTCACGTTTCAACCCGCCACCAAAAGCTGTTTAGTAGATCTCCATACATCTTGTCGCCTCCGGATGCATAGCGTATGGGCTGCTATGAGCATCCTGGAGAATTTTCCGCCTCAACTCCATATCCTTTGGCATACAGGGCCGTCCTTGAAAACATAACACACCATCACCAGTCACACTATACCCTTCTAAACCACCATCCTGAACTTGTATTCTCTTAGCATTTAACCCCTCATCCACTAACTGTTTGTCCTTGATTTCCTCGATCCATGTTGGCTTAACTTGAAGCTCTGCCAAAAGGCTCCCATCGTCATATAGGCTTAACTGAGCGAACATTGCTCTTAAGTCCGCCACAACCTTCCGGCTCAACGCGTCGGCCACCACGTTAGCCTTACCCGAATGATATTCGATGGAACAGTCATAGTCCTTCAACAGTTCAATCCATCGTCGCTGTCTCAGATTCAGATCTTTCTGAGTCAGAAGATACCTCAAACTTTTGTGGTCCGTGTAAATTACCGACTTCTCTCCATAAAGATAATGTCTCCATATCTTCAAGGCGAAGACGACTGCGGCTAACTCCAGGTCGTGAGTTGGGTAGTTAACCTCATGCGGTCTCAGCTGACGGGACGCATAGGCTACTACCTTTCCATCCTGCATCAACACACACCCCAAACCAGTGTGAGATGCATCACAATAGACTGTGAATAATTTTCCTGCCTCAGGTTGTACTAAAACCGGAGCTTCTGTCAGAATCTTCCTCAACTTATCAAACTTTCTTGCTGTTTCTCTAGCCATACAAATGGAACACCTTTTCTTAGCAACTTAGTCAACGGCGCTGCGATCAGAGAGAACCCTTCCACAAACCTCCGATAATACCCTGCTAAACCCAGAAAACTTCGTATTTCTGCCACCGACTTAGGCGGTTTCCACTCCAACACCGCTTCAATCTTGCGGGGATCCACTCTAATCCCTTCCGCTGACACCACGTGACCTAAGAAAGCCACCTCCCTTAGCCAAAATTCACACTTACTGAATTTGGCATACATCTGTTTTTCCCTCAACACTTGCAGGACTATCCGTAGATGCTTGTCGTGCTCCTCCTCCGTCTTTGAGTAGACCAATATGTCGTCTATGAACACCACGATGAATTGGTCTAGGTACTGTTGGAATACCCTATTCATTAAGTCCATGAAC
Source organism: Gossypium rotundifolium (assembly GCA_025506655.1). Lineage (NCBI taxonomy): Eukaryota > Viridiplantae > Streptophyta > Magnoliopsida > Malvales > Malvaceae > Gossypium > Gossypium rotundifolium. The sequence goes on from CP106730.1 coordinate 97,801,953, forward strand.
GCCGCCGGGGCATTGGTCAACCCGAATGGCATCACTAGGAACTCGTAATGCCCATACCGAGTTCGAAAAGTCGTCTTGTGAACATCGGCCCCCTTCACCTTAAGCTGATGGTAACCCGACCTAAGGTCTATCTTTGAAAACACCGACGCTCCCTTCAGTTGGTCAAACAAGTCATCGATCCGAGGCAATGGGTACTTGTTTTTGATCGTTAACTTGTTTAACTGACGGTAGTCGATGCACATCCGCATAGAACCGTCTTTCTTCTTGACAAACAATACAAGGCGCTCCCACGGAGATATACTAGGTCGAATAAATCCCTTATCCAAGAGCTCCTGAATTTGAGCCTTCAGCTCCACCAATTCCTTTGGTGCCATCCGGTAAGGTGCTATAGACACAGGTGCCGTTCCGGGTAGCAAGTCTATACCGAATTCGACTTCCCGATCTGGAGGCAGACCCGGAAGTTCTTCTGGGAACACATCAATAAATTCCCCAACCGTTCGGACCTTTCCAACTACCGACTCCTTAACTTCCAAAGCACAGATTTGAACCAAGAACGCCTTACAGCCCTTCTTGACCATCTTCTCAACCTTCAAGGCAGACACCACATTGGACAGGTAATTCCTTCGATTACCAATCATAACCACCTCATTCCCTTCGGTCGTTTGGAGAACCATGCGCTTAGCGGCGCAATCCAACTTCGCCTGGTACCTAACCAGCCAATCCATTCCAAGGATCAAATCGAACTCCCCGAATGGTAGTTCCATCAGATCAGCCCCGAATACGACCCCTTGGAGTTCTAGGGGTACATTCCTAAAAAGTTTGTCTACCACTACAGAGTGACCTAACGGACTAACTACAGTCATCTCCCTAGAAGCAGTTTCAGAGTTTAGGTCCAAAGTCTCTACCACACTCATCAGCTACGTCACGAATCGTAGAACCCACATCGATTAATGCATAATAAGGAAGACCAAAAATTAGAAACGTACCGGTTATGACATCCGGTGCGTCACCCTCCTCGCGACGCCTTATCGCATAGACTAAGCCAGGCTGCCTAGCCTCTGTGTTGCCTGAGCCCCTGCCCTGAGTTCCACGACCTCGGTTAGGACCATTGCTTCCTCTGCCATTACCGCGACCTCTCTGTGGTCCTACATTTCTTTCCTGAGTACGGTTCTGCCCCTCTGGCTGATTTCGAGCTCGCTTCCGGGGACAATCCCGCACACGGTGTTCCAAAGACCCACATTCAAAACATCCTCTATCGCCGGTCGAACAACCTCCCCAATGAGACTTCCCACAGCGATTGCACTGAGCCAGTCTCTGATTAGTAGCTGCGGGCCTTGCTACTTGATTTGGCCCACTCTGCCTAGCCTTCTTCTGATCACTACCACTGGATCCAGCTGACCCAAATCCTCTCTTTTGATTATTCCTACTATAATTTTGTCTCACAGCCTCCTTGATCCCCTCGGCTACCTTAGCCTTTTCCACAAGAGATGAAAACTCACGGACTTACTGCGGGGCAATCAGTAACCTCAAATCATCTCGGAGTCCCTCCTCAAAGAGAACACAGCGCTCGTGTTCAGTAGCCACGATGCCTCTTGCATACCTACTCAGTCTTAAAAACTCCGCCTCATACTCGGCCACGGACTTAGTTCCTTGTACTAGACCGGAAAAGCCTTCCTCTCTGCGTCGGTGTAGTGGTGCCCACATACTTCTTTAAAAGCGGTTTTAAAGTAGTCCCACGTAAGATCATCCATTGTGGCTCCATCCCGAATCGTCACCACCACTGTACGCTTCATCCTTTAGAAGCGACACCGCCTTTCACTTTTCCCCTCGGTCAAGTCAAGATCATCCATTATCCTTTCAGAGATTCCAATAATACTGCTACACTGGTGCCACTCGACACACCGGAACACCTCGGCTCGTTGGACCGAATTCGCTCGGAGCAGATTTTCGAGCTCCTAAATTTCCACCATTTGACCACCAATTCAAGGACTCGCAACACGACTTGCGCATCGCCTCTCCTCCGTCGATCCTGCCTCTGCTTCTAAAATTTGGAGGTGGTGGTGGCGGTGGTACATCATTTTCGAACCTTGCCCGATCGACGGGTTCGGAACCGTCATCCTACCCTACCGCGTCCACGGCGCCCACGTCCTCTAGAACTCATTCTATCTCTGCGCTTTTAATCGATTAAGAGGAATTTTATGTATTAGCGTTTGTTCCACTTCATTACTCATGAAGAAATTTTATGAAGAAATTTTAATTAGAGATTCTTTCGTGCAAACAAGGTTTCATCTTCTATCTTAGTTCACGCAAAGAAGTTCTTGCATCCATTCCTAATACTTACCATACCTATTCGCTCTTGGACATTTACGCCCATTTCTAACCCAGGGGTATTTTCGTCTTTTTCCTCTGTGGGTATTTTCGTAATAAAAGAGATTTTAAAACTTTAGTAAAGTAGGTTGTTTTTGCAATTCCCAACACTGGAGGGTATCATTAAAATTGATAAGGTTTGAAGTTATAGCATTATTTCGAAAACCAGGGGTATTTTGGTAATTTTGTCAATCAGGGGTAATTTTGTAATTTTGACAAGTCAAGGGTGTTTTAATAATTGTAAAACTCTGAGGGTCCCTTTTGAGAATTTCTTTTCTTAAAACGGTGATGTTGCAAAAATTTTGTACTCAGGGTCGTTTTGGTAATTTTACACGTTGAGGGCGTTTTCGTAATTTTCCAAAACCAAAGTGTTTCATTGCTGATTTCCAAAGCTGAGTTGAATAATTGAGAAGTAGTTAAAATTTTGGACAAAATCATTGATTTGATATTTTATGAACCGAGGGTATTTTAGTAATTTTACCCCTAAGGGTATTTTCGTAATTTTCTACAAATCGAACTTTTCGGGGAAAACATTGTAAAAAGAGTGGTTCTTACGTTTGAAGGAGTGATTTGAAAAGTTTTAAAGCCAAGTTTTGTTGTTTCATTCTTTTTTTTCGAAAATCAAGGCTAATTCCCTTTCGGGTTTTAGTCATTATGTTCGACTGTGACCGAGCCTTCTTGGTCGAGTGAACCAAGCTACGCACCAGGCGGGTTTAGTGTGGAGAGGAGGTGAGTCACGCGGATCGCTTAAATACCAAGCTCCCACCGAACCTTTCTAGACATGCGCATGAGGTTACCACACCACTTGAGCCTCCAGGTTAGGGTGAACCCAAGCTACGCACTGTAGGATACTGCGAAGAGGTGGTGAGTCACTCTGACCGCTTAAATACCTGTGCTCTTAGGTTCCAATCCTAGACATGCGTCTGAGAGGTTACCACACCCTAGCTCAATGACTTAGCCATAGGTTGGTTTCGTTCTTTAAGTCTTATGTTACATTTGTGTGTTTGAGTAATCTAATCCTAGGGTTCAAGTTCCTATAAGTCTATCTACGTTCCATGCTTCCTACCCTTCTACGAATATAATTCACACAGAGGTTTAGATGTACTTACAGGCGGATCGGTCTTGGAGACTCGGGCCATCTTCTTTAAATCCCAAAAACAATTAAAAGGCCTATTAAAACATTTTTGGGCCTTGGGCCCCACAAATATGAGTATTGAACTGGCTCGATACCAATTTGTAATTATTCAAACCGGCCCAAACGTTAGGACCGAATATGGGTCGTTCTGAAGAAAACTTTTGAAAACCCATTTTAAAACCAATTTAATATTTGTTGAAAACTTCTCATTTTAGCTATCTCGTTGAAATCATACTTAGTCCAAATTGAAAAGTTAATTAAGTCAAGTTTTTATACAATTTCGGATGTGTTCGATGGCACGATAAAACATTTTTGTGTTAATTTAGTAAAGCGTGTGATTCTAATTTATAATTAAAACAAAATGTCCAACATATAAGAAAATAACTAAAGTAAAGTATAATGAGGCCTTATTACATCCAAAATAAAACAACCCAATAACAAAATTTAGAATAACTAGAATTAAAGTTCATTTAATTTTAAATCCACCGCATGGCCTCCTCAAGTCCCTCGGCTCCATGTCGCGATCTAAGCATCACCGAAAAATAATGGAGAAGGTGAGTCACCAAGACTCGAGATGTAACCCTTCCCCGTTTTAAAATATTTTTCATACACAACATATAACAATTAATATGCGAATATTTAATCCCGACCTAGCCATCCAAACGCCTTTGTCTACCCGTTGTGGTACCAAACCCTTTGGTGGTGCCAAACCACTGGTGACATATAGTCACAATGTGTTACCAAAACACTGGTGTCCGTAGACACAGATCATTTGATGGGGCCAACCCATCGTGTGATACCAAATCACTGGCAGACGATCCCATATCTCAAGTGGGGCCAACCCACGGTGGTGTTAACCACAGGGACAAGTCGCTATTGAGGTACCAAACCTCTGGAGGTACCAAACCTCTGGTGACATATAGTCACGGTGTGTTACCAAAACACTGGTGCCCGTCGGCACGATTAATACTGCCCCCTCCACTCATCAACCCATATCACAATCATAACAGAGATCATACATTTATCACATGTATTAAATAAATCATGCTTCCCAAAAGCATCATAATAATCTCATATAAATAGAGACTTACCGAGGTCCTTGCTTGTACCTTTTAAGGTACTAAATCCATATCTACATCAAGCAGATTTACAAGCAATATAATTTATCACACATATTAACTGCTATAAGTGTGTATGTACACACCTGTCACCACTGAGTGATCTAAATCCCGAATGAAGGAGTCGACCACCTTAGATTTCTTTGTACCTACATTCGGCCAACCATGGGTTAGCCCTATGGCCTATTCGCCAAATTAAACAATTTAAAGGGTTCTCCTTTGAACCCGAATCCTTACCCGAAAGTCTTGAGTATCAACCTTTTGCTTCACCACCCTAAAATCGGACTTAACTAAATTAGTAGCCTTGACTTAATCGATTAACAACTACTTAACTAAAGTAGATCTTACCATTACTTACCAACCAAAACCGATTGCTATAGATTTGGAGGATTCAACCTCTCGCTTGGAGATCCCAAGTCCTAGGTGAAATCGGCTTCAACCAACAAGATTAGCCCACCATTAGTTTATGCCAAATTTTGGCTTTTCCTTAAGCCCAAATCGACAGTCATAAGAGTGAATACTAAAAGCATTCGGTTAGTACCCTTACCTTCTCAATCGATTGGAAATCTAGTCCGAAAAGTCTTGTATCACCTTTGATATTCGCCAAAGTGCCTTCAAGTAAGAGAAAAGATTTTCGGCACTTTGATAGGTACTAGATTGGCTATGATTGGCTTTAAACAAGGTGACTTTTAGTGAGAAAAAGAAAGAAGAAAGGTAAATAGGAATTGGTGATTGGCTAGTAAGAAATAAAAGAAGAAGAAGGATTTAAAGAATGAGGTTTGCAAGGAGAAGTAGTGAGGGTTTGGCTATGGTTTTGAGAGAATGGAATGATAAAAGAAAATGAGGAGAAAGTGCTTTGAATCTTCACTAAGCAAATTGAAAAAAAGAAAATCAAGGTGATCACTTAGGTGCTTTTATAAGCATTAAGCACACCCCCTAGTAGCCTTGCCGTCAACTCTTCACCTAAGAGTCCAAAATCCATCAATCTTCCTTGAATCACTCCAAGCCACTTAATTTAAAACCATTCAAATAATTTGAATACTCTAATAATAATCCAATAATAATTCTTTTAATCTTCATAATCTTCTTGATTATCCTTAAAATAAAATGCTCATATTATCTATAATAATAATAATAATTGAAGAGTTTAAAGGAGAAGGGACTCTCCTCAAGTGTAAATCCAACATAATGCCAAAAGGGAAAATTGTGACTCGAACCAAGGTTCTCCTTGTTCCTTGATGGCGTCAAGTGTAGCTCCCAAGTGGCCCTCCTTTGCCACTTATTCTAAGCTCATTTTATGACAAAAGCTCCCTTATTTATTCTTATAACCCCTACTCACTAAGGCTATCCACCTTTTACGCAAATAATATAATTATTTCTACCATTCCGAGCCAACTCAAGGCCTTTAATTAAACTCTATTATTCCATAAATAATGTCTCAACAATTCATACATAAGAAAAATGATTAAATTCCAAATAACCCCATTTTTGGGATGTTACATAAGGTAAGGAGATGGACGGCATAGGGAGACTGAGGAAGGAGTTTAAGTTGAGGTCAAATTCTTTTGGAATTTCGGTTAAGGTAGGAAAATAAGGATATGAGAGTGATGGCCAAGAAGGGGACTCTAGGCTTAGTAATTTCGCCAAAAGGAGGAAAACTAAGGCCATTCAACATTCTTTCTTCTCCTTTTCTCTCTGCCGAATTCTCTCTGCCATTATTCTTCTTTTCTTTTCAATTCTCCACAAAGCCGAAAACACAAGTAGTCATAGCCGAATTTCCCCTCTACCTCTCTCAAAGACTTCTTTTCTTTTATCTGTTCTAGTGAATACCCTCCTCTCAAAACCCCATAGCCAAATCTCTCTAAGCCTCAAAGCCAAGAATCTACAAGGGTGGTTTAGTTTCCCGAAGGTGCACCATAGGCCGCATGTTCCTTAGTGATTCGGTAAGTTTCGGGATTTCTTTCCTTTGTGATTTCTTCTTTTCTTTTCATCAAGATCTAACCTGAATCAATTGTCTATGCCTATCAATTCCTTCTCCTTATCTCTAGAAGCCGAATCCTATTTTACAATAGCCAGAAGTGCCGATTTTGGAAAAGTCGAAGGTGAGTGGTTGATGGTAGGTGGCCGAATGGCCCTTTTCTGTTCTTTTCTTTTTGACCGAATTTAACTATGGACATTTAGGGGCAGTCGACAGGGGTATACAAGGATTTCGGGATTTCAAATCGCAAGGTAGGTCCTAATGTACAATCGGCCAAGGCCTATTTAGGAACTTAAATTTATTTCTTACTTTGGTTAAAAGCCGAAAACTAACCTGTGAAGTGATCTAGTGCTTGGCCGATTACAAGAAGGAACATAGCAAAGTTTCAGGATTTGATCTTTAATCCAATCGGCCACAAGGTAAGTTTTGGTTTCGATAGTCTTTGGGATTTAATTAATTAGCGAATAGGCTTTGCTAATATAATGGCGAATATAGGAAATAAAGATCTAAGCGAGAGATTGGAATTTTCGGATTTGGAGTGAATTTGCTAAGTAAATCGGTGTGTACCCACACTAAATCTTGATAGATTCTGACTTTAATTTATTATATGTGCTAATATAAAAGTGTAAGATTATGGCTAAGTTACCATGTAATGGTACAAAGTACTTAGGTACGTTTTCCTACTCTATAAGTATGATAAGTTTTGCTATGGCATATACATGAAATTATAAGAATGTGAATAAGGAATATGATAGGGTTAATGCATAATTGTATGACATGGGCATATGGGTGATATGTAAAGGGGAAGTGAATTGGTGGTTTTATACCCCAATATAAGTATGTGGTGACTTATGTCACAATATAAGAATGTGGTGACTTTTGTCACAATATAAGCATGTGGTGACTTATGTCACGAATTTATATATGGTGGCTATGCCACGAAATCATAAGGGCGATGAGCATGTCGACTGCAGCGACTGCCTTTGATGGTGTGTAGCGGATGGAGGGTTGACTTAGTAGTCCCCACGGTGTGATGGTTGGTACGGGAGATGTGTAGCGGATGGCATTTAGGTTTGGGTTCGGGATTGCATCATAATTTATTTTATTTGATTTGTATGTATGATTTTGTATGCCACCATCTGTTGGGCCTTAGTGTTGTGGTTACACATTGAGTCTGTTTGACTCACCCCTTGTGGGACTATTTTTTAGGTGATGATCAGTGATGGACCGGGTCAGCAGGAGCTCAGTGGAGGCCATGCAAAGCCCAGAGACTACTTTATTTTATTAGTTTTCTTTCTATATTTGAGTTTTGAATTATTTCGGGTTAATTTGATGTAATAAGGCCTTCTGTACTAAATAGTTAATCATGTTTTTAAATTACTTAGTATGATCCGATTATTATCAAATTAAAGTTAAAAATAAATTTTTCTTAAGTGATGATATTAAATGTTTTAACACCTAAGCGACATGGATTTTAAAATTCGAGCCCAACCCAAATCAACTACTGATTTCAAAAACACACAAGTTTTTAACAAAGTTTCAAACAAGATTTGAATGGATTTTCTTTAAAAGCATGCCAGATCCGGTCAGGGCTTGTGGGCCGGGTTTGGGGCGTTTTAGTTTGGTATCAGAGCCCAGTTCAAAACTCGGCCTTGAGGGCTTTTAGGGCCCAAAATGTTTTCTGTCTTTTGAAAATAGACTTTTCTAAGAAATAAACAGGCTTTACGGTATGGCTTTGAGTCTCAGGCACCAAGTCCACGGTAAGTACTCCTAACCTCTTTGTGATTTGTATGTAGGGATATATAGGGACGTAGACTAGTGGATTAGGAATTAAACCCTAGGACTAGTTTACCCCAACAAATACATAAAACTCTAAGGCACAATTAAACAAACTTGTGTCTAAGTCGCCGAGTTAGGGTGTGGTAACAATTGTGCGCATGTCTAGGATTGGTTTCGGTGGGAGCTTGGCATTTAAACAGTCCGCGTGACTCACCTCCTCTCCACTCGAATCCTACCTGGTGCGTAGCTTCGGTTCACCCTAACCAAGAGGACTCAGCCACGGGCTAAACCCAATAATTAAAACCCGAAAGGGACTAGCCACATTTTTATGAAAACCCTAGTTTTAAAAAGTCAACAAATTACCCTTTTGAAATTATGAAAATTTTTATTTTGGAAAAAACTTTCTAAGAATTTTTAATTTACAAATTACCTAAATACCCCTAGTGTAAAATTACTAAAATGCCCTTGGTTCTAAAATTTCCATATTACCCTTGATTTTAATAAAATTTCCCTACTTTGCAAGAATATCCAAAACCTTTACAAAATATCAAGACACCCTGATTTGGAAAATTTACGAAATTACCCCTGATTGCAAAATGACCAAATTACCCCTAACCTGTACAAATGACCAAAATACCCTCAGTAAGGAAAATTACCGAAGTACCCTCAAATTAGAAATCTTTAAAAATACCCTCATTTTGAAAAGTCACCAGGAACTATATTTTGCAAAAAATTATCGAAATGACCCTGGCTTGTAAAATTACAAAAATACCCCTAGTGTATAAATTACCATTTTACCCTTGAAATTTTTCCAACAAGTATTTTAATTTTGTACAGTAACAACAACCTCTATTTTACAACATTTTCAAATACTCTAATTTGAAAATTACCAAAATACCCCTATAGGATAAAATTACGAAAATACCCCTGGGTAGTGGAAAACAACAAACATCGACAATTACAACATTTCTCTGTAATGAACGCAAGTTCATGTGTGTAACTAAATGAATGATGTGAGACTGTATGTGTATGAATCGAAAGAACTACTTCTTAAAACTATTAAACATAAAACTGTTCGTGTTAAATCAGTGGAACAAAACTAATACATAAAATTCTTTAATCAGATAAACGCTAAGCGGAAGTATGAATTCAAGGGGACGTGGTCGTAACGTGCGTGGCCGTGGAAGAGGCCGAATGACCGTGTCTGAACCCGTTAGATCGAGTTAAGGATCTGAGAATGAAATGCCACCACCGCCACCCTCAGCCGCTAATGTGGAATATCAGGACCAGACGGGGGATGACGCAGTGTCACAAGTGATGCTGCGGGTTTTAGAAAGGGTGGCTAGAGCAGGTGGAGGCATGGGAGCTCGAAAGTCGGTACTTGAGCGACTCCAAGCTAACGGAGCTGAAGTGTTCCGTGGTGTATCAGGTGGAGCACCCAATACCGCTGAGTATTGGTTGGAGGCGACTGAGCGGATTATGGATAAGCTCGACTTAAGCGACGAGGAAAAATTGAAAGGATCGGTGTCGCTTCTCGCGATGAGTCATATCAATGGTGGCTCACGGTGCGGGATGGTGCTACAGATTGAGGAACTCACGTGGGAGTATGCTAAAGCAAACATACCGGAAGAAGTATGTTGGCACTCATTATATTGATGCCCGAGAAAGGCTTTTCTAGGATCGGTTCAAGGAACAAGTCCGTAGTGAGTATGAAGTGAATTCCTAAAATTTGAGCCGTTATGCTCGGGCGTAGTATCTCATCGAGCATGAGCGGTGTGTCGATTTGAAGACAGACTAAGGGATGACACGAGGTTATTGATAGCCCGCAGCAGAGCGGGAGTTTCTTGTGTTGGTGGAAAAGGCCAAAGTGGCCGAGGGTATCAAGGATTCCGTAAGACAGAACTCCGATCGAAAAAGGCAGAAGAGAGGATTTGAATCGTCAAGGCCATCCAGGAATGAGAAAAAGAGGCTTAGAGTTGAAGGGCCGCGAGATCAGCAAGCTGCTACTGGAAGGCAGTACCCTACTTATGATCAATGTGGGAAAAAGCACCTAGGTGAATGCTGGAAGAAGACAGGGGGATGTTTCAAGTATGGGTCAAAGGACCATATGATTAAGGACTGTCCGATGAGACCAGATGGGAATCGACCGGTAGCTCAGAATGTTAATCAGGCTGGTAGAGGGGGATAGCAGCCTCAGCGGGGTCGTGATCCGAACCATGGGCGAAATGATTCCGGCCGTGGTCGTGAAGCACCAAGCAGAGGTGCTGAAGGTTCAGATGTAAGGCAACCAAGGTTGGTTTATGCAGTCGGCCGTCGCGAGGAGAGTGATGTGCCAGATGTGACAATGGGTAATTCTTATTTTTGGAATACCCTTCATTGCCTTGTTTGTTATAGAGTTAGTTCGTTCTTGTAATGCTAGTGAAGTGTATGAAACCTTGGATGTGAATTTTTGTATGAAATGTGTTAGTTTTAAGATCAGAGTGTGCAGCAGTAGTGTAGTGTGGTGAGTTAGGATGTACGATTTTTCGTTAGTAAGCAATTTCGAGGATGAAATTATTTTAAGGGGGTAGAACTGTAATATCCCGGATTAGGGCTTATGCACTATTGCTAAATTATATAAAATAGCATGTCTTATGTGTTATGAATGTGTTATGTGAATTTTAGAATCTTGAAATATAAGGAAAATGCCTTAGAAAAATATCGAGTTTTAAGTCTAAAAGAGGGAACTGAAGCAAAGTGGCCTTAAGAAAATAAATAAGGGAAATATGACATATAATTGGGCTCAGGTTTGGACTTTAAAACCTGAGTTAAGTGGCTGATAAATAAGTGTTAGTAGTAATTGATGTTGGATTATTAAATTAGTAGCAAGTTGGGCTTGCGACCCAAAAATTTAGTAATGCTAAATTGGGCATGAGGGTGGCGTTACTTAGGGGGATGACTTGGGCCTAGTATGGCCACATGAAGCCCAAAATAATGGGTTAAAATTCGGCACTCCTAAGGTAAGGAGATGGACGGCATAGGGAGACTGAGGAAGGAGTTTAATTTGAGGTCAAATTCTTTTGGAATTTCGGCTAAGGTAGGAAAATAAGGATATGAGAGTGATGGCCAAGAAGGGGACTCTAGGCTTAGTAATTTCGCCAAAAGGAGGAAAACTAAGGCCATTCAACATTCTTTCTTCTCCTTTTCTCTCTGCCGAATTCTCTCTGCCATTATTCTTCTTTTCTTTTCAATTTTCCACAAAGCCGAAAACACAAGTAGTCATAGCCGAATTTCCCCTCTACCTCTCTCAAAGACTTCTTTTTCTTTTATCTGTTATAGCCGAATACCCTCCTCTCAAAACCCCCATAGCCGAATCTCTCTAAGCCTCAAAGACGAATCTACAAGGGTGGTTTAGTTTCCCGAAGGGGCACTATAGGCCGCATGTTCCTTAGTGATTCGGTAAGTTTCGGGATTTCTTTCCTTTGTGATTTATTCTTTTCTTTTCATCAAGATCTAACCCGAATCAATTGTCTATGCCTATCAATTCCTTCTCCTTATCTCTAGAAGCCAAATCCTATTTTACAATAGCCAGAAGTGCCGATTTTGGAAAAGCCAAAGGTGAGTGGTTGATGGTAGGTGGCCGAATGGCCCTTTTCTATTCTTTTCTTTTTGACCGAATTTAACTATGGACATTTAGGGGCAGTCGGCAGGGGTATACAAGGATTTCGAGATTTCAAATCGCAAGGTAGGTCCTAATGTACAATCGGCCAATGCCTATTTAGGAACTTAAATTTATTTCTTACTTCGGTTAAAAGCCGAAAATTAACCTGTGAAGTGATCTAGTGCTTGGCCGATTACAAGAAGGAACATAGCAAAGTTTCGCGATTTGATCTTTAATCCAATCGGCCGCAAGGTAAGTTTTGGTTTCGATAGTCCTTCAGGATTTAATTAATTAGCCGAATAGGCTTTGCTAATATAATGGCCGAATATAGGAAATAAAGATCTAAGCAGTAGATTGGAATTTTCGGGATTTGGAGTGAATTTGCTAAGTAAATCAGGTGTGTACCCCACACTAAATCTTGATAGATTCTGACTTTAATTTATTATATGTGCTAATATAAAAGTGTAAGATTATGGCTAAGTTACCATGTAATGGTACAAAGTACTCAGGTACATTTTCCTACTCCTACTATGAGTATGATAAGTTTTGCTATGGCATATACATGAAATTATAAGAATGTGAATAAGGAATATGATAGGGTTAATGCATAATTGTATGACATGGGCATATGGGTGATATGTAAAGGGGAAGTGAATTGGTGGTTTTATACCCCAATATAAGTATGTGGTGACTTATGTCACAATATAAGAATGTGGTGACTTTTGTCACAATATAAGCATGTGGTGACTTATGTCACGAATTTATATATGGTGGCTATGCCACGAAATCATAAGGGCGATGAGCATGTCAACTGTAGCGACTGCTTTCGATGGTGTGTAGCGGATGGAGGGTTGACTTAGTAGTCCCCACGGTGTGATGGTTGGTACGGGAGACGTGTAGCGGATGGCATTTAGGTTTGGGTTCGGGATTGCATCATAATTTATGTTATTTGATTTGTACGTATGATTTTGTATGCCACCATCTGTTGGGCCTTAGTGTTGTGGTTACACATTGAGTCTGTTTGACTCACCCCTTGTGGGACAATTTTTCAGGTGATGATCAGTGATGGACCGGGTCGGCAGGAGCTCAGTGGAGGCCATGCAAAGCCCAGAGACTGCTTTATTTTATTAGTTTTCTTTCTATATTTGAGTTTTGAATTATTTCGGGTTTATTTGATGTAATAAGGCCTTCGGTACTAAATTGTTAAGCATGTTTTTAAATTACTTAGTATGATCCGATTATTATCAAATTAAAGTTAGAAATAAATTTTTCTTAAGTGATGATATTAAATGTTTTAACACCTAAGCGACATGGGTTTTAAAATTCGAGCCCAACCCAAATCAACTACTGATTTCAAAAACACACAAGTTTTTAACAAAGTTTCAAACAAGATTTGAATGGATTTTCTTTAGAAGCATGCCAGATCCGGTCAGGGCTTGTGGGCCGGGTTTGGGGTGTTTCAACAATATTCCCAGCCCTTATGCGCATCTATGGGTCAAGGACCCGATTGAAAACCCAAAGAAATTTAAAGATAAAATCTATAAAAAAGGAAAATTAACAAAAAGGGCCCGATCGAATGGCGCTGCAAAAGGGAGGGGCCCGTCGTGCAAATGTCCCCTTAAGGGAAAATGCAAGGATCCTAGTTTTAGGACCTGGTCAGGTTCGGGTTGAGAGGCCCTATAGGCGTCGTTTTAGCGCCAGGGCTCCCAACCCCAAAACGACACCATTTGTTTCTGCTATAAAAGCCATCTTTTTTTTTTTGCCATTTGGTTCCCCTTCTTTGAAAATAAAACAGAGAACCCCCATCTTTTTCTTTCTCTACTAGGGTTCCTCCATTCGCCGCAACGCCACTAAATCCTGCGGCTGACGAAATGCGCAAAGATGGGCCTTTAGTGCTTCGTTTGAAGAACCCCAAAGGCCCTGACTTCCAGCATCTCTGAGGCGAAAGGAAAAGGCCTTCGACGCCCCTCATCAGGTCGAGCTTTGACGACGGAGGGAAAGTGCTCTGACGCCACGACCGTGGGGACTCCGGTAAGGCTCTTTCATTTTCTTTTTGATTTTTGTTTATGAAAGTTTAAAATAAAAAAAGTAGCGGTAACTAATAATCGAAAATAAAAATAGAAAGACCGAGATCAACCTTAGAATTTCTGTTCTCTTTTTTGATTTCTGATGGTTCGTAAAAAAAATATTACAAGGGGTTCATTTCGGTTTTTATAACCGAGTTTACAGATTCATTTTTTGTCCGTTTTTGTTTTGTTTTTCTATTTATTTTTGTTGTTTTCTTTGTTTTTTGCTTGCGTGTAGTCTCTTGTTCTTGCAGGTGGTGCGAGGGGCGATGGCGTGTGCGCGGATCTGTTGACGTGTGGTGGTGGCGGTGGGTCAGAAGGCAGATGAAAGGTCGGCTGCTGACCTTAAGGCTAGGGTTTCTTGCTGTTGTTTTCTTTCTTTGTAATGGGCTAGGGTTAGCTTTTTAGGTCTTGGGCTGGTAGTTGGGTCTTGATTGGGCTATTGGGTTTTTAGGCCTGGGTTTAATATGTAAATGGATACTTATTTTGGAATATTTAATTATTTATTTTTTGGGTTTATTTCTATTTATTTTTGGGTCTTGGGTCTGGGCCAAAATTGGCCTATTACATTCCCTACAAAAAGTATCAATATATTTCATAAAGTATCAATTCCCATACAATTTTCACCTATACTTTTTTCAAGATCAATACCAATCTTACTTACGGACTTGAAACAAAAATTGAACAATCACAATAAAAATCAATACCTTTTCAAAAGTTTCGATACCCATTGTAATTTTTTGTGATACCATCTTTGATATCGATACCGTTTTTGCATTTTGACTTGATGATTTTTCAAACAATTACAAAAAGTATCGATACTTTTTCTACGAGTTTTCGATACATTTTACTAGGTATCGATAAAATATTTTTGGTACCGTTGTAAACAAACTTTAATAGTCACTGGACCAAGCATTAAATACTAATAGATTGATACTCGTAGAAAAAATATCGATATTTTTTGTTGCAGGTGAATTTAATGATCTGGTATTTTCATCCCCAACGGCTCTATTTAATTCCTCAACAACCATAACGATTGGAAATCAATTAGAGGGTATAAATATCATCTTCTAAAGGTCCCACAACAACTAATGAGATTACCATTGATCAAGTGCTTCAAGATACATAAAAAATCCATTACCTATCACTTCGTGCGTCAATTCTGTATCTTCTTCTTATAAGCACTTGTGAGCATTCATTGTATTTTCTATCAACTTAAGTGTTTTCCTTGTATTTGTGCTTAATTGGAAAACATCCTAATCTTGTGAGAATTATTTCTTTGTTTGCTTCTTTTTTAATTTCTTTGAGAGGGTTTGTGCCTTACTGTTTGTGGTAGAAACCTTAATGACTTTGGGAAAATTCTTAGTAGTGGAAAGCTAAGGTAGTGGAGTAGATAATTGGGGTTGAACCACTCTAAATTATTGTGTTCATTTTTCTATCTTTATCTCTAACATCCATAAAATTTTTAAAAGTCAATTCACCCCTCTTGGCAATTTTGATTTAATTATTTTAGCTATTAGTTCGTTAATAACCCTTTCCACAAGACCACCCAAATAAAGTGTTGCACACGATACGACATAGACAACTTCCAAACCAATTTACAACTGTCATTTGGTGACCCTAAATTACAACACATAATTTCCTTATATGTCATTGTTGCGAAGAACCTCCCCGAGGTTGCTGGTTTTTATATACATTAATAAGACCCCAAGTTCAACAAGGGTACAAGCATAGTCGTAATCCTATCATGTATTTCAACACTAAGCACCTTGACCGTCCCCTTCCAATCCCAATGCAATCACCATGTCTATAACCAATATGTCTTCAAACCTCGGCGACAGGGATGTAACAAGTTCAATTAATGGCCCCATGACCGACAAACAATCATCCACCCAAAATTCGACTAAGGTACCATTCTCAATAGTGTTGGATCTAGTGCCTTAAGTGTAGTATATTCGTTTTGCATACTTGTATTTTTCAAGCAAATTGACTTAATAATATCCATTAATTACTTTTTGTATATTTTCCTCAATGGTTTTGCATGCAAAGCAAAATGGAAGCAAATATTGACTCACTAGTTATCTAATGTTTAACTAATACTAAGCAATATTACGTGATTGGATTGTAATACGAAAAGACAATTTGTATTAGTAGAAGAACCTAAACATGTCCTTAATCTAATCAGAAATAAGCACACCAATTGAAAGACTAATATGTCGTCTATCAAGTCTAATTGGGGAGATGTTTTGTCTTGAGCATCAAAGCAGAAGACTCCTTAAAAGATAGAGACATATAAGTGACTGGCTAAACTGACTGTAAATCGAGCAAGACTCTAGTAGAATAGATCCTAGATTTGTTTATGGATTTATTCACTTGTGATTAGACCTGTCCATGGGCTGAGCCACCCGACCTGGCACGAAGGCCTGCCTGAAAAGTGGGAGGGTTTGGGTAAAAATATAGGCGCAAAAAATGGGCTTGGGCAAAAAATTAAAGCCCATTTAGAAAATGGGTTGGGCCTCGGGCAATGCTTTTTTGGCCCGGATGCGGCCCAAATATGCAAAAAAATGTTGCTTTTCCTTTCTGTTTTTTACTCTTTTTTTTCTATTTTCTTGTTTTTTTTTTCCACTTTTTTGCTATCATTTCACTATTATGTTGGTACTATTATGTTGTAATTGTTTGGATATTGTATAACTCTTGTTTTATTGTTAATTTTGTTACTATTTTAGAGGCATTTGCTTGTTAAATTACATTTATCTTAGTGTTATTTAAGTATACATACATATATATATTTATATTTATTTTCAATTTGTTGGGAAACATTTATTTCAATGTTTTTAGTATTTTTGATGTATTATATTTTTTTAAAAAATTATATAATATATAATATAAAAATTAATACGGGCGAGCCGGGCTTGGGCAAAATCTTAGGCCCATTTTTTGGGCTGGGCTCGGGCCTAGCAAATTGGCCTAAAATTTTGGTTGGATTCGACCTGACCCGGCCCATGGACACCTCTACTTGTGACGTTCATAGTGTGACATACTTTAATATTGAGTGGATGACAGGCTACGTATCCGTGACTTGTATACTTTGATGTAAGTAAAAGCTTGAGTTCAAATAGATAAGGAATCAAAATTTAGTGCGTTGGGTCTACAACTTCTGCAGTATATAGGATCATTCACGATAGTGAAATTCATAGCTCAACTAATGAGTAAATGATATTCTCTCATCGACATAACATGATAGATGAAAAGTAAACGTGGTCACAGGTCGTTTGTCTTTGTGATAAATGACTTAATTACTATTCAATAGTAATTGACTTTTCATGAAGAAAGATGTAATGATTACCATGAGATAAAATACAATCATATTGAGAGAATGAATTTATCCCAAAGAGATTAACGATATCCTATGAGGGTAACATACTGATGACAAGGTTATTAGAAGAACACTTGTTGAGTAACTTTAGTAATAGTATGTAATTAGGGAGAGAATGTTTGTTCTTCTCTTATTTATCTTCAATTCTTCCACTTCTGGTGGTGTGAATAATTAATATGACCATCCTTTTTACGTTTATTATATAGCCACTTATTACATCCACGTCAAAGATTATGTCTTTATGTAGTGTTACATTCGCTTCAAGGAATGGAACAAATCTAATACAACATGCTTTATAGTTTTTCATTTAATAACTCGTTATTTAATAGCACATTTGAAGCATGAAAAGTTAAAAAAAATTTCTTAAACAAGTCTTGATCAATAATATTCTCCTCACATAATTTTAATTGAGAACTTAATAATGCATATTTATACCCACTCACAATTTTAAAGTATTGCAACTTTAGTGCATCCAATAATAATGAGATTTGGATAGAATTATCATATTCTATTGTTCATATCTTTCTTTTAGAATATTCTACAATTCAAGTGGATTTTTAAAAGTCAAATATTTTGCTTTCAACCCTTTATGGGGATGATGACAAAACAAGATCACAGACATAATCAGTCAATTTAATTTAATAATAAGAGTAATAAATATAATCTTTATCATTTTCAAAATAAACATGGGTATGCAAGTATTATGCATAATATAATTCAGTAGTTGAATCCTTCTCTATCAAAAGAGGTAGATATTCATAGTAAGAGTTGTCATAACCATTTTTTGATAAAACAGTAAACGACGTGGTCGACTCGAGGTTTGAAAATGAAAAGGAAGGGAGTCGCCACCGATCTTAATTTGGGTGCGATCGGATCACCTTTGTTTTAATAAAACACTTCGGTTTATTAAAACGATGCCTTTGGTCTACGAAAATTTGAGAAAAATGGGTTCGGAAGTCAATTACGTGCGAGGAAGGATTAGCACCCTCGACACGCCCAAAATTGGTACCCAACTGATTGATTGATGTCCTATTGTTGAAAACTTTGAAATGATTTGAAAAAAACGATACTTTTTATTTCCAAAATTTGAAGGAATTGGAAGGGATGATGAGGCTCCCTTATTTTCGGAGGGATAAAGTATCATGTCCAGTAAGTTAGTGCGCAATACTTTAGACTCCCGAAACTAAGCTCGCCTTTTAAAATTTGGTTTTATATTTGAAGAGGATTTCCATCATTTGTCAAAGCGAGAAAATGAACCCGATAAGTTAGGGTTTGATTTCTCGAGAATCCAAATTAGGGACATTGCCTCTATTTTAGAAGAAAGAAAAGAAACTTATCTCAAAATATCTAGATGTCGAGTCCAGTAAGTTAGTCGTGACATTTCGAATTTCCGAGATTAAGTGTTTTGTTTGAAATTTGCATTGCGGTTTTAAAAGGTGTATTCCGTCGTTTTAGTTTAAGCGAGAAAAATCGGAACCCAGTATGTTAGGGCTCAATTTTCTCGAATCGCTAACACGAAATATTGGTCGTTATAAAAGTTGAGGTCTCGAGAAAGATTGATGCGACGAATAATAAGAGTATTGATAAGAGCAATAAAAGAAAATGATGACATAGATAGGGGTAAAATGAAAGTATTACGATAATAGTATATATATTAATAACGACAAGGATGATGATGTATAAAAATATGAGGGCAATTGATGAAGGAAATAGTATGTATAATAAGCGAACAAAACTATATACATATAAATATAGAATAATAATATGATAATAGTAATAATAATGGTAATATAATGATGAGAAAAATAATGTCGTAATGATAATATTAAAGTAAAAGGGTAAATAGCTACAGATATGATAACATTGAAAATAATAGTAATAAACGTGATAATTATAATTTTAAACTAAAAAAAATATAAGTATAGTAATGATAATAAAACTAATAAAAATAAAAGTAGTGAAATAATAATATAATAACAATAATACAAATAAAATAAATAGATAAAGTAATAATACAAGCAAATAAAATGCATACATATATAAAACATAATAGTAATGATAATAATGATAAAATAAATAAATAACATAATATAAGCGAACAAAATGTATAAATATGTAGAATATAATAACATAATAATGGTAATACTAATACAATGATATAATATAAAACTAATAAAATAATAATAATAATAAATAATAAGGTAATAATAAGAAATAAAATAAAAAATATAATAGCAAAAGAGGGTAAAAGTGAAAAATAATCGAAAATGGGTTAAATTGCATTAAAAATGAAAGTTTCGGATCAATTGGTAAATAAAACAGAGGTTCGGGGTTCAAAAAAATGTGCGTGAAAGATGGGGGACCGAATGGACAATTTTCTCAGAAAATTAAAAGCAGCACTTTGGAGAAGGACTAAATCGCAAAACTGTGCGACATTTCAGGGCCGATGTTGTAACATCCTGAAAAGGGCCTATGCATTTTGGCCTAATTGTACAAAAAGACATCTTTTATGTGTTTTGGAATAAATTTGGAATGATTTTTGGAAACCTGAGAATGTATGGAAATGTTATGTGGAAATAGGAAAATGACCATTTTTGGAAACCTAAGCAAATTAGGAAAGTGAACATTTTGGAAACCTAAGTAAATTAGGAAAGTGAACATTTTGGAAACTTGAACATTTTGAAACTGAACATTTTGGAAATGATCCAAAAATGGAAACACAACATTTTGGAAACTTGAAAATGTAAGAAAAATGGCAAGTTACAGAGCCGATTGAAAATTTTAGGAAACTTAGAAATGATCGAGAAATGTCAAAATTTAAAGTTCAAAATAGGAAATAAGGGCAAGAGGGCCTTAAAAGAAAAAGTTGGTAAGATTTGACACACAATCGGGCTTGGAAAAGTGGCCTGAAGGTGTCACTTAAGGCTTATGGAAATGGCGCCATGTGTAAGAGGAATGGGCCTGAGTTCGAGTCACTTGGGAAGCAAATAATGAAGGTTTATTTTTGCTTCCATAAGTAAGAGGGTGGACGGCACCTATTTTCTAGAAAGGGAGGAGTTTTATTTCTGTTAAAACTTGATAAATTAAGTGATAAATAAAGGATTTTTAATTGAAGAGATAAAGGATACTTTTAATTTAAATAAGGTGATAATTAAAGGAGATAATATTATCACTTGTGAGGAGTAGTGGCCAAGTCAAGGACTCTTGGTCTAGCAATTTCAGTTAAAGGAGGAGAATTTAGGCTATTCTCTCATCTTTTCTAAGCCTTGCCGAAATTTTCCTAGCTCTCTCCCCCTCTCTGCCGAATTTTCTTTAAGCAAAATCCATCCTCTCTTCTTCTATTTTCTTCTCTGTTTCTACTGTCAAAGCCAAATCTTTGTTGATTCTAAGCAAAGGAGCAATCAACTACAACATCAAAAGAGTAAGATCTGTGGTCAATCAATTTCTATTCCTTTTCTTTTTACCAAAATCAGGGTACTAATCCCTATTCTTGTTCATGGCCGAATCTACAAGGATCTCTCAGGTTTCTACCATTATCGAATAGGAGGATCAAAGATCCAAGGTAAGTAAGTTTATACATTCGGCCAAGGCCAAATCTTAGGTTTTCAGATCAAAAATTAATCAAAGAATAACTGATTCAGGGATTTAGGATTTGGCCAATTCCAAGGAAGAGGAAGGTGAAGTTTTCGGGATTTAAAGTCCATAAGGTAAGCACCTAAAAGTATTCGGCCAAGGCTTGTATGATTACCTAGATCAGTTCTTTAATTATTAAAAAGCCGAAAAACTAACCCATATTGAGATTCAAGGTTGGCCGAATATCAGGTGAAGGACAACCAAGTTTTCGGGATTTGAATAAACACCAAATCGGCATCAAAGGTGAGTCTTTTTATAAATCCTACTAGGATTTGGTTTTGTTTTAAACCACATAGGTTTATTAATGTGTTTTATATGATGGGCCGAAAATAGGAATTAATAGATCTAAAGTTAGATCGGGATTTTCGAGATCTCAAGGAACCTATTAAGCAGATCAGGTGTGTACACACACTAACTTTCGATATATCATCTAGCAATTATTTTTATTATATGATTATATGTAAGAATATGAATATGGCTAAGTACCCTAATGTGGTACAAAAGTACTGTGCACGTTTCCTACTTCAGATAGGATTATGAAATATGTTATTTTATAACATGTGAAAATATGTATATGAATATGAAATTGAGTATGTATGTTATGCATTATATGAAATTTTTGGGGCATTCGGGATTTATGTGAAAGGGAAGAAGGTGTTGACTTGGTCACACCAGCGTTATATGGTGACTACAGATCACAAAGTTACGAATATGGTAACTCGGTTACATTATCTCGAATTTGGTAACCGGTTACACTATTTGAATATGGTGTCTAATGACACAAATTATATAGGCGATGAGCACGTCATCGCAATGATCGACTTCGATGGTGTGTAGCGGATGGAGGTTGACTTAGTAGTCCCACGGTGTATTGGCGGTACGGTGGTGTGTAGCGGATGGACCATTAGGCTTGGGTTTGGGTTGCATCGTCATTTTTTATATGAATATGAATTTGATATGAACATGTATGCCTGGTTTGTTGAATGTTAGTATTGTGTGCACATTGAGTCATTGACTCACCCGTTATGGGAAATATTTTCGGTGATGAACAAGTGATTTGACGGGACGGTAGACCTTGAGGTGGCCATGATCCATTTGAAGATTCTATTTAAATTTGGACTTTATTTATGTTTAGTACCTTTAATTTTATTTTTGGGTTTTATTTGATGTAATAAGGCCATAAGGCCCAGTGGATTTTCTTATTCTGCTTCACTTTAAATTATTATGTTACGAACTATTATGATTAAAGTTAAGTGATTTTTTTTAAAACCTTAAAAATTATTTTGTCACCTTAATAAAATTGGATTTACAAGTTTAATTAAATGGGTTTCCAATCTAAGCCCAATCCACAACAACAATTTCTAAAATTTTTTTTTTTACAAATTTTCTCTAAGTATCAAAGGATTTTTGAAATCGGTTTACTTTAGGAGCATACCAGATCCGGTTCAGGCTCGTGGGTCGGGTGTGGGGTGTTTCAGATGTGCAATAATGAGAAACTTGATTTTAAGAACTAAAAATGCGGAAGGGCTGATTTCACAATTTCCCCATCTGGTTTAAAAACACGCGGATCCTCTTAGGGTATGGGTCAGATTCGGGTCGGGCCAGGTGAAACGACGTCGTTTTGGGCATTAAAGGCCAGCCCCAAAACGACGTCGTTTTGAGGGGCTATTTAAGGCAGAAATCTGGGAAAAAAATTTATTTGCTGCTTGCTTTAAAAAAAAAAAGGCCCCTCCGTTTTCTTTTTCTCTCTATCTGCTGGGAAAAAACCCAAAATCCGGCGAAAGGACCGCATGATAAGACTTGGCATACAAACCACCGTAGAGCGATGGCGAAAAAGGTAAAAATTTCTTATTTCTTTTTCTTTTTTTAATTAAAAAAACTATGCATGCGTATATATATTCGTGTAGAATGATGAACAAAAAAGGATTCGAAAATGAACGGGTAAAAATAAGGTCACCTTGCTTTCCTCTGTTTTTGAGTTTTCGATATGTTTGTGTAATCGTTTTTGCTGACTGATGCTTCGAATCTATCTTTGCTCGTATTTGGGATTTTATATTTTTTGAATCTCTTCTGTTTTCTATTGAAATTATAAGGGTAAAAAAAAATCCTTTACAACAAAATGTAAATCGGCTTTTATAGCCATCTTTTGTTACTTTCTGTCCTTTCTTTTAAATGTTTGCAGGTGGCTAGGCGCAAGTGGCGGTGCTGGGCATGGGCGGTGGAGCAGGTGGCTTCGGTAGGGGCTAGGACAAGTGGGTGTCAGGGGTTAGAAGATCAGAGGTCAGACCCAAAGCGGCGCCTAGGGTTTCCTTCGTTTTCGTTTTTTCTGATTAGGGTTGGTCCAAGGTTGGGCTTTTGTTGGGTTGGGTCTGTAACTGGGTAGGTTCTAGTTTGGTTGGGCCTTTGGTTTGGGTATAGTGTTTTGGGTTTTGTTTTGTAGGCTTAATGGGTTAGGTTTTAAAGGTGTAAAATGGGTTTGCAGGCCCGGGCAAAATTGGGGTATGACAGCTGCCCCTCTTTGCTCATTGTCGTGTAACGGAAATGGAGCAAAGACTTAAAGAAAGACCAATTTTGCCTGGTTCCGCTAAGTCTTGACTTCTTTGGTACCCTTCTTCTTCAGGTAGCCTCATTCCGTTCCACCGCATCTTGTTTTGGTCCACTTCCCTGCTGCAACTTCAGAGGCATAGGATTCTTTGTTTTAATCTGCTAACTTCGATCTGCTCCTCAGCGTGTGGCATGAGGCTCAACTCACCTCTCACATTATGAGTTGATTTTTGAAAAAGCAATTGAAAAATACCTCGGCGTGTGATGCGAGGCTCAACTCACCTCTCGCATTATGAGTTGATTTTTTTATTTTTTATTTTTTTGAAAAAGAAATTAAATAATACCCCGGTGTGTGACCCAAGGCTTAACTCACCTCTCGCATTATGAGTTGATTTTTTTTGAAAAAAGTAATTGAAAAGTACCTTGGCGTGTGACCCGAGACTCAACTCGCCTCTCGCATTATGAGTTGATTTTTTGAAAAAGTAATTGAAAAGTACCTCGGCGTGTGACCCGAGGCTCAACTCACCTCTCGCATTATAAGTTGATTTTTGAAACAAACATAATTTGAAAAATAGAAATTGAAAATACCTCGGCTTGTGACCCGAGGCTCAACTCACCTCTCGCATTATGAGTTGATTTTTGAACAGAAATTGAAAGACAGAAATTAAAAATACCTCGGCGTGCGACCCGAGGCTCAACTCACCTCTCGCATTATGAGTTGATTTTTGAAACAAACAGAATTTGAAAAATAGAAATTGAAAATACCTTGGCATGTGACCCGATGCTCAACTCACCTCTCGCATTATGAGTTGATTTTTGAACAGAAATTGAAAGACACCTCAGCGTGTGACCTGAGGTTCAACTCACCTCTCCTATTATGAGTTAATATTTTGAAAAATAAGTATTGAAAAACACCTCAGCGTGTGACCTGAGGCTCAACTCACTTCTCGTATTATGAGTTGATATTTTGCAATCAGAATTTCAAAACATATCATCTGGTGGAACTCGGATGTCTTCTTTTTCCTTGGTTTGGTACAACTATCGTCAAAACTTCTTGCTTTACTGGTGTACCTGTATATGTCATGCATGATGTTATCATGATATGCACGTGTTTGTCTTAAAATGCTTTTATGCCTACATGATTATGCCATGCGCCCTAGGCTTGCTTGTTATGTATCTCTTTTCATCACGCCTTTCATGATGACCTGTATTCATTGCTTTGACTCTTGACTTTTCTTTCAGGTTTTGTACCCGTCCTCAAGTTTTACGAGTAATCTGCGTTTCTCGTATATCACCTTTTGACCCCCTGTTGAACTTTGTCCTTGCTTTGAGACTCTTGCACTTACCCAATTCTCATCCAGGTAATGCTCAACATTCCTTTTGTTTAGAGTATGTAATTTCACTATTTATCATTAAAATGAGCCAAACATGAGATGCATGAAAATGGCAAAGTAGGTATGAAAGGGATACCTCACATTCATATTTATTTCAAAAGCAATAAGCAAAGAAAATTGACAAGGAATATTTCAATAAAGAAAATATTATGAAGAAAGGATAGTTGGTTCAATTGTCGCAAATGCTCTAGATATCCAACGCATAAACTTCTCCACGTTTCTTCATCCTGGATCTTTTCGAGGAAAGCTTCTTGTGTAGAAGATTTTGAGCTTCCGAATCTACTTCAAATATTATAATCTCGGCATTTGACTCTTTATGTCTGAACCCCCTCATTAGGGTGCCCTTTCAGATTTTCATCCTAATCTTTTGTTTATCAAAATGCCCTTTCGGGTTTTCACCTTGATCTTTTTTTTTCACCAAGACGCCCTTTCGGGTTTTCATCTTGATTTTTTTTAGGCATAGTAATTTTCACAAGACATCGAGTTCCTTTGGATTTGGTAACTCCTTCCCATCCATCTCGGTGAGAATCAAAGCTCCACGAGAAAGCCTTCTTTCTGACGTATGGCCCTTCCCAATTTGGTGCCCATTTTCCTCGAAAGTCTTTCTGTATTGGGAGAATCTTTCTCAGTGCAAGTTCTCCCTCACGAAATTCTCTTGGCCGCACCTTCTTGTCATGGGCTGTGATCATTCTCTTCTGGTACATTTGTCCATGGCAGATCGCCTTCAAGCGTTTTTCTTCGATAAGATTTAGCTGGTCATATCGAGCTCGAATCCATTCTGATTCTTCTAGTTTCGACTCCATTAAGACTCGTAGAGAGGGGATCTCAACTTCGATGGGCAGCACAGCTTCCATTCCATTGACCAGAGAGAAAGGAGTTACTCCCGTAGATGTACGCAAAGATGTGTGATATACATACAAAGCGAAAGGTAGCTTCTCGTGCCAGTCTTTATATGTCTCGGTCATTTTTCCAATAATCCTCTTAATACTTTTGTTAGCCGCTTCTACTGCTCCGTTCATCTTTGGGCGATAGGGTGAGGAATTATGATGCTTTATTTGAAATTGCTCACAAACTTCCTTCATCATCTTGTTGTTCAGATTCAAAGCATTGTCCGAAATGATTTTCTCAGGCAAACCGTATCGACATATGATCTCTTTTTTTAAGAACCTGCAAACTACGGTCTTCGTCACATTAGCAAATGAAGCAGCTTCTATCCATTTTGTGAAGTAATCTATGACCACAAAAATGAATCGGTGTCCATTAGAAGCTTTTGGGGAAATTGGTCCTATAACATCCATGCCCCACATAGAAAAATGCCACGGAGAAGTCATGACATGAAGGGTCGAAGGGGCTGCATGAATTTTATCGCCGTAAATTTGAAATTTGCGACACTTTCGTGCGTAACTAATGCAGTCGTTTTCCATTGTCAGCCAGTAATAACCGAGTCTCATAATCTGCTTGGCCATAGTGAAACCATTGGCATGTGTTCCACAAGTTCCTTCATGGACATCTTCAAGTATTTTTCTGGCTTCAACAGCATCCACGCATCTCAGGAGCACTTGATCTTTTCCTCTTTTGTATAGGATGTCCCCATTAAGAACAAATCCTACCGCCATTCTTCTGATTGTTCTTTTGTCATTCTCATTTGCTTGCTCATGATATCTTTGATTCTTGACATATTCTAAGATATCGTGGAACCATGGTCATCTATCTACCTCTTTTTCAATGCTAAAACAATGTGCAGGGATCTCATATGCTTATTTGGAGAGGCATTATTTCTGTTTCTCTGTTTACTTTGAACATTGAGGCCAAAGTGGCTAGGGCATCAGCCAATTGGTTTTCTTCTCGTGGGAAGTAATTAAAAGTTACTTCTTCGAACTCTTTGACCAACTCCGCAACGAGATCGTAATATTTGACCAACTTCGAATTTTTCACTTTCCAATCTCCACGGATTTGGCAAATCACCAACGCTGAGTCCCCGTACACTTTCAAGATTTTGATGTTTCGTTCAATGGCTGCACGAAGTCCCATGATGCAAGCCTCATATTCCGCAACATTATTGGTACAGAAGAAATTTAATCTGGCAGTGAGCGGATAATGGTTCCCCCCTGGTGATACTAGGACTACTCCAATCCCATGCCTCAATGCATTTGATGCACCGTCAAAGCTCATCTTCCATGATTTCTCTTTTGACGACTCACACTCCTTTTCTGTAATGCACATCAAGTCTTCGTCTGGGAAATCAAATCTCAATGGCTCGTATTCCTCTGTCGTTAGAGTTGCTAAGAAGTCAGCTATCGCGCTCCCCTTTATCGACTTTTGACTCACGCATATGACATCATACTCTGATAGTAGGATCTGCCATCGTGCCATTCTCCCTGAGAGTGCAGGTGATTCCATCATGTATTTTATTGGGTCCAGCTTTGAAATTAACCACGTCGTATGATACAACATATATTGTCTGAGCCTTCGAACTACCCAGACCAAAGCACAACAAAATTTTTCAATTGACGGGCACTTTGCTTAATACTCCGTGAAATTCTTGCTGAGATAGTAAATTGCCCTTTCTCTTTTCCCTGACTCATCATGTTGCCCCAGTACGCAACCCATTGAGTTTTCGAACACAGTCAGATACAATATTAACAGTCTCCTGGGAGTTGGTGGTACTAGCACCGGAGGGCTAGACAAATACTATTTTATTTTATCAAAAGCCACTTGGCATTCATCGTTCCATTCTCCAGGATTGTGTTTCCGAAGGAGTCGAAAAATTGGGTCACACTGGTTGGTAAGTTGAGCAATGAACCGAGCGATGTAGTTTAACCTCCCTAAAAATCCCCTGACTTCTTTTTGTGTGCGCGGAGGTGGTAGTTCTTGTATGGCTTTTATCTTATCTAGATCAACATCAATACCTCTCTCACTGACGATAAAGCCTAGTAATTTTCCCGAGGTAACCCCAAACGTACACTTGGCTGGATTAAGCTTTAGCTGGAACTTCCTTAGTCTTTCGAACAAATTCCTGAGGTTCTCGACATGCTCTCTTTCCCTTCGAGATTTGGCAATCATATCATCGACGTAGACTTCTATTTCTTTATGCATCATGTCATAGAACAACATCACCATAGCCCTCTAATATGTTGCCCCGGTATTCTTTAATCCGAATGGCATCACCTTGTAGTAAAATGTTCCCCACATCGTTACGAATGTGGTTTTCTCCATATCTTCGGGAGCCATCTTTATCTTGCTGTCTTTTTTTGGTACTGGGACTATGTTACCTACCCATTCTGGGTATTTGGAGACTTGTAGGAAACCAGCATCAAATTGTTTCTTGACTTCTTCTTTTATCTTTAACAGTATTTCAGGTCTTATTCGTCTTAGCTTCTGTTGAATGGGTTTGCATTCTGGTTTCAATGGGAGTCTATGGACCACTACATCCTCGTTCAACCCTGGCATATCCTGATACGACCAGGCAAATACATCTTTGTACTCACGAAGCAAGGCGATCAAATCATACTTGGTCTTCTTTGAAATGGAGGTCCCAATCTTTACTTCCTGCCTCTTTTCTTCATTTCCCAAGTTCATTGTCTCAACAGATTCTTGATGGGGTAGAATCTATTTATCTTCTTGTTCTATCATTCTTAGTAAGTCAGGAGACGAGACATAATCTTCAGCATCTTCCTCAGCTTTGAATTCTCCTAAACAAATAGCTTTCTCAAAATCGATTTTAGGACTTGTAACGAGATTGTTCATGTCGTTGGTATCTGAGCACTTAAAAGGTGAATGGAAAAGAAAACTATAGAGGAGCATCATATTATTGGAATTGAACAAACATAATGTTATGGCATGATATGAGGTACATGTAAGGACAGGTCGTGAGAAGAGGGAGCAATTATGAAGTTAACAAGAATGAAAAGACTATGACAAAATGCATCTCCATTAATGTTCATTTAAATGATAAAGAGCAAAAATAAGCTCTTACAAAAGGGGCACACAAAAAGAGAGTTAACATTGAGCATTACTCTAGAGAGGACTTAGAAACTACAAGAAGATCCACAGTAGTCCAATTGTTCAAAATGAATCCAGGAGGACAAGGGTGTATCATTGAAACATCTTCAATTGCATCATCCCCTTTGTCAACAACATTTATACTGATGTTCTGAGGACCCCTTTCAATCCATAACAACGTGCTTCGTGAATTATCTCTCCCTGGGTACATCATTCCTGTAGATGTAAATGCTTTTGACAAAGGAGGATACACTATTGGTTCCCATTCTGATTCCCGACCTGAGGCTATCGCAATCCTCCTTTCTTGATCTTTCTGCAACTATTTTCTTCTTCTATAATTTTAACTTATTAGGCTCTTTCTTTGGACTCAAATGCATATAACCTGATGTAATGCAAATGCATAAAATGCAATGTAGGCGCATGGCATGAATGTAAAAAGAAAGAGAGGTGTTGATCATTTTGATTCCATTGGAAGAACTTTTCTAGAAGATATGTTTCTTTACATAAAACAGATCGCATATACGTCTATGTCCTTATGTTCGAATGACCGTATTACAATCCACTTTATCAAGTAACACATTTCCTTATGACAAACTCTTCCATTTAGCAACCGAATATGAATCAACACTTCCTTTCTAAGATGATGCAATGCCATTCAAATGCATAGAGAATGCGAAAAGAAAGATAGGTGGCGATTATAAATTCAATTCCATTAGAAGAACTTTTCTAGAAAATAAAGCTCTTTACATAAAAGCATTATGATACAGAGTTTTGTCATCATAATCCAAGTGGAAACACCGTCTTTTTCTTCAGATTCAGTATGTTATGGTCGTGCCCGTAAACTTTCTCCATAGATGCTTTTTAGCTCCTTGTTGCTCGATTCAGGCCGTACCTCTTCATTCACTTATCCTCCGTGATATTCATAAGCTTCTTTAAGAAAATTGAGACGTGAGGAGTCTTGAATAATCCGCGTTGGCTTGAATCATCGGGCAAAGTCTTGCGTTCTTCTATGGGCTATCGGCCTTCTCTCGTCGTTTATTTGAACTATATTTGGGCAACCGTTTTACAATCCACTTTATCAAGAAATTCATTTCCTTATGACAAACTCTTCTATTTAGCAACCGAATATTAATCAATACCTCCTTTCTTTGATGATGTAATGCAAATGCATGAATGTAAGAAGAAGGAATCGATTCAGATTCAACTTCATTTTAGAAAACTTTATTAGAAAACAAAATCCTTTACATAAAACAGACTACAAATATGCTTTCGCCCTAAGGCCTAAGGTTTTGATTTTCCCAAGCAAAGAGATTAGCTCTTGATTACAACCCGGCTGTAGCTCATATCTCACGCTCAATATGTCAGCCTCTGCAGCCAAAGTCTGTAGGTGATTAGCTACCTCTCGAATCTGGATTATCGCTTCAGCCATGAGGTAATCCCAGCTTCTGACTTGCTCACAAGAATGGCGTAGCTCCTCCTCCTAACGCCTTTCTCTTGTTTCCAGAAGCTCAATTAGGAGCTCACCACTGTGTAGTGTCGATTCTAACTCTTCAACTCTATCCTTCATTTCCTTGATTCTATTCAGACTTGATTTCAGTTTACTTTCTGAGTCTTGACTCCGGTAGTGGTGCAGAGACCGCCCAAGCTCAGCTATTCTAGCTCTTAGCCCCTTTTTCTCCTTTTGGTTTTCTGTCATGCCCTTCTCTAAGGTCTCTTTTTGCGTTTTTATTTCTTGAAACTTTTTCTCCCAATTGCTAACTCTGGCTTTTTCCTCTTGGATCTCTTGTCGCCACTGCTCCGAAGTTTTTCCTAATCCAGTAATTTTTATCGTCAGACGCATCTTCTTGTATTCCGCCTTCAAGCTATCTCGGTCTTCCTATACCTTCAATTTTTCCTTTTTAAGTTTCTTGGCCTCCGATTTTTGACTGTCTACCTCTAATTGGAGGAGCATCTTTTCTTCTTTCAGCTTTTCTATCCTTTTTCCAAGCTCCGAACTCATCCGTTCAAAATCTTATTTCACAATCTCTAATTCCGATAGGACCACTCACAAGCATTCTTCTCTCGATCGGGCGCCCTCTGGATTTGGCTCAGGGACATTATCATTAATCCTTCTAATCCTCCATCCGTTGTACTCTGGGGTCATCATCGGGTCTGCGGGTAACCTTTTCATTCTATGAATCTGATTCCAGGCACTAGAGATCTCTTTAACCCTTTTCTTATAGCCCCCCTTCATATGAGAACTCGCATTGAGCTAGCCCGTATGTCGTTGGTACGAACTGTCTTGAGCTATATTGTCTTAGGACCAGCAAAAGGGCATATGCAGTGGTACCCCAAATTCCCAGTAGAGGAACCCAGTCAAAGTTTCCACAATGATAAATGATCTTGTCGGGAATCATCCAAGGAGTCTTCCACTCGATGTCATCTTCTTGAAGGTTTTGAAGGAGCGCTATCCAGTTTTCTTCGGTCACGTCTTCTCTCCTAGGCGTAGCTACTATCTCTTTCAACAGAGAGTAATTCTTCAACAAGAACCGATAAGACACTTTCTCCACTTTTCAGAAGTGACTATGGAACCAGGCCAATAACTACTGCTTACATACAATAAATCTACCTTCACCTATTCTCTGACATGCATTCAAGGATTTGAACGTTTCGGCCAAGATGGCAGGAACAGGCATGACCCCTTTGTCTAATCGGCTGAACAGATCAATAACTGCTTCATCAATGTGTCTTAGGGCTTTTGGAAAGATCACCAAATCATAAATACATAAGGCCAAGACGTCAATCTTTTTCTTTGCATCAGGATGCGTTAGGATCAGGTCCCTCAAATATATCCAAGGTATGTATTTACCCCCGCCTTTCTTCTGCATTCTAGTTGAGACCCATTGTTCACTCATTCCCATGATATTAATCAATTTCTTCACAAAAGTCGGGCTATTAACCACTTTGGAATATGCTTTATCGACTTGAATTCTCGGACAACGTAGCAAGGTTGTGTATTCCTCTATCGTGGGAACCAAATCTACTTTCCCGAATGAGAAACAGCTATAAGCAGCATTCCAAAACTGAGTCATTGCTCGGAATAGGTGCTTATCTATTTTGACATCAAGCAGGTATGGTAGATCGCTGTAGGTACTATAGAACAACTGTTTTGCCTCGTCATCCCACTGGGTCCATATTTCTTTCAACTCCTAGAGTTCATTCTGCGTGACACTGATATTGGTGAAATCCCGTAATTCTGACACATATCCTCACTAAGTCGTCCCCTTTTCTAAGCGGCTTTGCTCGACCACGTCTTGGTGGCGCATTGTCCTCCACTTTATCAAGGAATTCGCTTTCCATAACCAACTTTCTAACTCAAAAACTGACCGTGAATCAATGCCTCTTAAAAATGGAAATGACACGTAGAGGAAATAAAACATCATTAATCAGTACCACAGAATTAGATATAAAGCATGTAAAATACACAAACGCCTATCTGGGTAACTACTAAGGTTTGGCATAGTTCAGCTCGGGGTGGGTTCTTAGGCTCCTTACATGTGGTTGAGTTCTATAGTTTGAGGTACCTGAACTAGCAGATTCCTTGATCCTCACCCATTATAGGCTCATACAGACCGAGTCCAGTTCAGGGGAATACATTTCCCTATGGCCATGCGAAAGTGAAAACTTCACAAAGACATAGGTACGGATGTATCCCAAAAGCAGTCCACTAGCCCATGCGGAGGTGAAAACCTCACGAAGGCATAGCCTCTCGCTCCCACTTAAAGGGTGTGACCACAACGGTCATGCAATGCAATGCCAAAGTATTTACGAGACCCAAAATTGAAAGTGCATTAAAAGAAGCATGATTTTTCGAAACCATTTTCCAATTTTAATCAAAAGGACAAAAATCAATCAATCTATGGCCTGGCTCTCGAATTCCCCAGTGGAGTTGCTAAGCTGTCATAACCATTTTTTGATAAAACAGTAAACGACGCGGTTGTCTCGAGGTTTGAAAATGAAAAGGAAGTGAGTCGCCACCGATCTTTATTTGGGTACGATCAGATCACCTTTGTTTTAATAAAACGCTTCGATTTATTAAAACGATGCCTTTTGTTTACGAAAATTTGAGAAAAATGGGTTCGAAAGTCAATTACGTGCGAGGAAGGATTAGCACCCTCGACACGCCCAAAATTGGTACCCAACTGATTGATCGATGTCCTATTGTTGAAAACTTTGAAATGATTTGAAAAAAATGATACTTTTTATTTCCAAAATTTGAAGGAATTGGAAGGGATGATGAGGCTCCCTTATTTTCGGAGGGATAAAGTATCATGTCCAGTAAGTTAGGGCGCAATATTTTAGACTCCCGAAACTAAGCTCGCCTTTTAAAATTTGGTTTTATATTTGAAGAGGATTTCTCATCATTTGTCAAACGAGAAAACAGAACCCAGTAAGTTAGGGTTTGATTTCTCGAGAATCCAAATTAGGGACATTGCCTCTATTTTAGAAGAAAGAAAAGAAACTTATCTCGAAACATCTAGATGTCGAGTCCAGTAAGTTAGGGCGTGACATTTCGAATTTTCGAGATTAAGTGTTTTGTTTGAAATTTGCATTGCGGTTTTAAAAGGTGTATTCCGTCATTTTAGTTTAAGCGAGAAAAATCGAAACCCAGTAAGTTAGGGCTCGATTTTCTCGAATCGCTAACATGGAATATTGGTCGTTATAAAAGTTGAGGTCTCGAGAAAGATTGATGCGACGAATAATAAGAGTATTGATAAGAGCAATAAAAGAAAATGATGACATAGATAGGGGTAAAATGGAAGTATTACGATAATAGTATATATATTAATAACAACAAGGATGATGATGTATAAAAATATGAGGGCAATTGATGAAGGAAATAGTATGTATAATAAACGAACAAAACTATATACATATAAATATGGAATAATAATATGATAATAGTAATAATAATGGTAATATAATGATGAGAAAAATAATGTCGTAATGATAATATTAAAGTAAAAGGGTAAATAGTGACATATATGATAACATTGAAAATAATAGTAATAAACGTGATAATTATAATTTTAAACTAAAAAAAATAAGTATAGTAATGATAATAAAACTAATAAAAATAACAGTAGTGAAATAATAATATAATAACGATAATACAAATAAAATAAATAGATAAAGTAATAATACAAGCAAATAAAGTGCATACATATATAAAACATAATAGTAATGATAATAATGATAAAATAAATAAATAACATAATATAAGCGAACAAAATGTATAAATATGTAGAATATAATAACATAATAATGATAATACTAATACAATGATATAATATAAAACAAATAAAATAATAATAAATAATAAGGTAATAATAAGAAATAAAATAAAAAATATAATAGCAAAAGAGGGTAAAAGTGCAAAATAATCAAAAATGGGTTAAATTGCATTAAAAATGAAAGTTTCAGATCAATTGGTAAATAAAATAGAGATTCGGGGTTCAAAAAAACGTGAGTGAAAGATAGGGGACCGAATGGACAATTTTCCCAAAAAATTAAAAGCAGCACTTTGGGGAAGGACCAAATCGCAAAACTGTGCGACATTTCAGGGTCGATGTGCAATAATGAGAAACTTGATTTTAAGAACTAAAAATGCGGAAGGGCTGATTTCACAATTTCCCCTCGGTTTAAAACACGCAGATCCTCTTAGGGTATGGGTCGATTCGGTCGGGCGGGTGAAGCGCGTCGTTTTGGGCATTAAAGCCGCCCAAAAGCGATGTCGTTTGAGGGCTATTTAAAGCGTAAATCTGGGAAAAAAATCATTTGCTGCTTGTTTTCAAAAAAAAAGGCCCCCCGTTTTCTTTTTCTCTCTATCTGTTGGGAAGAAACCCGAGATTAGTGAAAGAATTGATCGTCGGTCTTTGTTGTCATACCCTGCAAAGCGGTGGCGAAAAAGGTAAAAATTTCTTATTTCTTTTTCTTTTTTTTATTAAAAAAAACTATGTATGCGTATATATATTCGTGTAGAATGATGAACAAAAAAGGATTCGAAATGAACGGGTAAAAATAAGGTCACCTTGCTTTCCTCTGTTTTTGAGTTTTCGATATGTTTGTGTAATCGTTTTTGCTGACTGATGCTTCGAATCTGTCTTTGCTCGTATTTGGGATTTTATATTTTTTGAATCTCTTCTGTTTTCTATTGATATTAAAAGGATAAAAAAAAATCCTTTACAACAAAATGTAAATCGGCTTTTATAGCCACCTTTTTTTACTTTCTGTCCTTTCTTTTAAATGTTTGCACGTGGCTAGGCGCAAGTGGCGGTGCTGGGCATGGGCGATGGAGCAGGTGGCTTCGGTAGGGGCCATGTAACATCCTAGATTAGGGGTTATGCGTTTGTGCATAATTCATGAGTAGTAGGTTTTGGCAGTGTTTGGAAGTGAATTAAGGGTTTTTAAAATCCTAGGATGGAAGAGAAAGCTTTGGACAATTATTGGTTTTCAAGTTAAAAACAAGAAGTGATGTGGAAAAGTGGCAAGGGACGCCACCTAAGGTGCAAGGGTTATGGCATCAAGTGAAGTACTTTGAGGGAAGAGGTTCGAATCCTATTATGTGCATTTTTCTTACTTTTATGAAATAGCATGTTTACTGTGATATGGATGTGTGGTGTGCATTTTTAGAACCTTGGAAATGTAAGGAAATATAAGGAAATGCAAGGAAATGAAAGGAAATGTAAGGAAATGTAAGGAAATGTATGGAAATGTAAGGAAATGTATGGAAATGTATGGAAATGTAAGGAAATGTATGGAAATGTATGGAAATGTATGGAAATGTATGGAAATGTAAGGAAATGTATGGAAATGTAAGGAAATGTAGAGAAATGTAAGGAAATGTAGGGAAATGTCCTGGAAATGTAAGAAATGATTTAGAAATGTTAAGTTTCAAAAAGAGGAAAGTGAACATTTTGGAAACTTGGAAATGTTAAGTTAAAAGAGGAAAGTGCACATTTTTGGAAACTAAGAAATATAAGGAAATGATTTGGAAATGATTCAAAGAGGAAAGTAAACATTTGGAAACTTGAAATGTCGAAAATGTCAAGTTTAAAGAGCCAAACGAAAATTTTGGAAACTTAGAAATGACTTAGAAATGTCGAGCTTTAAAGTTTAAAAGAGGAAATTAAGGCAAGGTGGCCTTAAGAGAAAAAGTATGTGAAATTTGACACACAGACAGGCTTGGAAAAGTGGCTTGAAGATACCACTTAAAGCCCAGTGAGTGACGCCACTTAGGTGGATAATTTGGGCCTCGTATGGCCACAAGGAGTCCAATAGAACAAGTTAAATTCGGCTCATCAAGGGAAGGAGGTGGATGGCATCTAGCTAAGACTTTAAGTGATTTTTATTTAATTACTTAAAGAGGAAGCAATGGACGGCAATAAGGACTCTTAAGGGAAGAGTTTAATTCTCTTTAAAATTCGGCTAAATAAGTGGATAAATGAAGAATTATTCTTTAATTAGGAGAATGAGGGAAGAGTGATGGCCAAGTAAGGGATTCTAAGTTAGTAAATTCGGCTATAAAAGGAAAAGAGGGCCACTCATTCTTCTAACTCTCTCTCTCTACCATTATTCTCTTCTTCTCTTTTCTTTTCTTCTTCTATTACAAACACAATCAAAAGTCGAAGGTACCAATAGCCCTAGCCGATTTCTTACTAAGCCTCAAGAGCCGAAATTGTGATACATATCAGGGCCATAGCCGAATAGTGCTAAGGGTTCAAGCAAGAGTTCCATCGAATTCTTCAGTAAGGGTAAGATTAGGTTCGATTCTCATTCTATTTCATTTAAGTCTGTCGAAATTAAGATTCTAATGCCCTCAATATATTGTTGCCGAAACCTTGAAGAGATTTTTCGGGATTTACTAAGTGTCGACTACAAGGAAGGAGAAGTTCTTTTCCCGAAGGTACACCACAAGCCGCGTGTTCCCTAGTTATTCGGTGAGTTTCGGGATTTAAAATTCACAAGGTAAGTACCTATAGCATTCGGCCAAGGCTTATTTTAGTGTTTGGATCTATCTTTTATTATCTTAAAAGTCGAAAACTAATATGTTAAAAGGATCTAGAGTTGGCCAAATACAAGGAAGGAGCATAAGCAAAGTTTCAGGATTTGAGAATTTCAAGGTAAGTGTACTTACGTATTCGGCCAAGGTCCTATCTTAAGTACTTAGATCTATTTGTTTTAACTGAAAACTAACTGATTCAAGGGATCCAGTGAGTAGCCGATTTCAAAGGGGAAGAATACAAGTTTTCGGGATTTGATTTTTAATTCAATCGGCAACAAAGTAAGTTTTAGTATACTAATCCTACTAGGATTTGGATTTATAGCCGAATGGCTTTTTACTAACATGTTAGGGTTGGCCGAATATAGGAATTAAAGATCTAAAGCAATAGAACGAGTTTTCGGGATTTCAGTAAATTCGATAAGTGTATCAGGTGTGTACCCCACACTAAATCTCAATAGATTTACGGTTTTAATTCATTATATGTGTTAATATGAAAGTGTAAGAATATGGCTAAGGTACCGTGTGTACCCCACACTAAATCTCAAAAGATTTACGATTTTAATTCATTATATGTGTTAATATGAAAGTGCAAGAATATGGCTAAGGTACCGTGTGTACCCCACACTATATCATAATATGTTTTATGGCTACGTTTAATTAATATATGTGATATTAAGAATATGAAAGTCGCTAAGGTACCATGTTATGGTACAAAGTACTCAGGTACGCTTCCTACTCCTACTAGGATTATGAAATATGTTAATTGTAACATGAGAATAAGAATAAGAATGTGAACTCTGGCATATTTATGCATATTACTATTATATGGGGCATATGGGTTTATTTTTGGGGAAGTGAATGTGGTGACCTAAGACCACAAACACGGTGACCTAAGACTGTGATATCTGAATGTGGTGACCTAAGACCACAGTAATCTGAATGTGGTGACCTAAGACCACGAATGCGGTGACCTAAGACCGCGATATGGAGTGTAGCGGAAGGAGGGTTGACTTAGTAGTCCCCACGGTGTGCAGGATGGTACGGGTGGTGTGTAGCGGATGGCATATAGGTTTGGGTTCGAGTTGCATCATTATTTTATATCTGCTATATGATTATGTATGTGATGTGATAATATGCCTGAATCTATTTGGACATAGTGTTTGTGTACACATTGAGTCAGTTTGACTCACCCCGTTGTGGGAACATTTTTCAGGTGATGATCAGTGATGGTAGGTAAGTACAGATGCTTAGGGATGGCCATGCTTAGCAAGAAGTTCATTTTTATTTGGGCTATTTTATTTTAAGTATTTTGAATTTAAATTTTGGGAATTATTTGATGTAATAAGGCCATAGTAGAACTACTTTACTTTGCTTTTATTTATTAAGCTTACAAACTTTTATTTATTAAAAGATTAAGTAAATTTATTTTAAAACAAAGCCTAAACGTTTTGTCACTTAAAGTAAAGGACTTTAATAATGAAATAAACTTGTTTTCAACTCAAGCCCAACCCAAAACAATCTTTCTTTCAAAACACACAAGTTTTTCCTAAGTAACAAAAGAATTTGAAACGGTTTTCACTCGGGAACATACCAAATTCGGTCAAGGCTCGTGGGCCGGGTTTGGGGTGTTTTAGTTTGGTATCAGAGCCCAGTTTTAAACACTCGGCCTATGGTTTAAGGCCCAAAACATTTTTGAAATCTAGCCCAAAAGGAATTTTCTAAAAAATTTTCAGGTTTTCTGGCATGGCACCTAAGTCTCCGACCCGCAGTCCACTATGTAAGTACTTCTGACTTCTGAAGTGATTTGAATATGTGAAATGTATGGGCTTTTATGGCAACGTAGATTAGTGAACTAGGATCTGTTGAACCCTAGGACTAGTTTACTCAAAAACACAAGTACATAAGACTTAAGGACCATTAGACAAACCTGTGATTAAGTCGCCGAGCTAGGGTGTGGTAACTGTTGTGCGCATGTCTAGGAGTGGATTCAGTAAGAGCTTGGTATTTAAGCAGTCCTAGCGACTCACCTCCTCTTTATTCGAATCCTACCTGGTGCGTAGTAACCGTTTACCCTAACCAAAAGGACTTAGTCATCGGCTAAACCAATAATTAAAACCCGAAAGGGACTAGCCATATTTTTTATAAAAACCTTAGTTTTTAAAATCCTTAAATTAACCCTTCGATTTGCAACAAAATCTATTTTAAAATTCCTCGAAAAAAAATTTTTGATTTGCCAAAATTACTAAAATACCCCTGGCTGTAAAATTACAAAAATACCCTTGGTTTCTAAAATTACCATATTACCCTCAATTTTAGTAAAATTTCTCTAGTTTGCAAAAGTGTCCAAAAACTTTATTTTACAAAAAATTCAAGGTACTTTGATATGGGAAAATTACTAAAATGCCCCTGTGTTGTAAATTAATAAAACACCCTTAGTTTTTAAGATTTTCAAAAATACCCTCGACTTTTGCCAAAATGTTTCTACTTTACAAAAATACCAAAAACTTTTGCTTTACAAATATCAAGATACCCTAATTTGGAGAATTTACTAAATGCCCCTAACTTCCAAAATTAAAATAACCCCGATTTCAAATTTACAACAACCATTGATTTGGAAAACAAATTTTCAAGATAACCTTGAGTTTCTGTAAATTTTGAAATACTTTTGATTTATAAAGATTATTTTCGAAGTGACCCCGATTTATTACCAAAATACCCCTATAGGATAAAATTACGAAAATACCCCTGGGTAGTGGAAAACAACAAACAACGACAATTGCAACATTTCTCTGTAATGAACGCAAGTTCATATGTGTGACTAGGTGAATGATGTGAGACTGTATGTGTATGAATATGAAAGAACCACTTCTAAAAATTCTTTCCATAAAACTTCTTGTGTTAATCGGTGAAACAAAATTTTTAATACATAAAACTTCTTAATCGATTAAATCGCGACGTTAGAAATGAGTTCTAAGGACTTGAAATTAGAGATTGTGCTGGAAAGTATGATGGTTCTATTAAGATCGAGTCGCAGCGTAAGCATAGTGCGGTGAGAAGGATTGTCTGTTGTCGATAAGTAATTTCGAGGACGAAATTATTTTTAAGGAGGGTAGAAGCGTAACATCCTAGATTAGGGGTTATGCGTTTGTGCATAATTCATGAGTAGTAGGTTTTGGCGGTGTTTGGAAGTGAATTAAGGGTTTTAAAATCCTAGGATGGAAGAAAGCTTTGGACAATTATTGGTTTTCAAATTAAAAACAAGAAGTGATGTGGAAAAGTGGCAAGGGC
Source organism: Gossypium rotundifolium (assembly GCA_025506655.1). Classification (NCBI taxonomy): domain Eukaryota; kingdom Viridiplantae; phylum Streptophyta; class Magnoliopsida; order Malvales; family Malvaceae; genus Gossypium; species Gossypium rotundifolium. Next base: position 97,842,317 of record CP106730.1, read on the forward strand.
GCCACCTAAGGTGCAAGGGTTATGGCATCAAGTGAAGTACTTTGAGGAAGAGGTTGAATCCCATTATGTGCATTATTCTTAATTTTATGAAATAGCATGTTTACTGTGATATGGATGTGTGGTGTGCATTTTTAGAACCTTGGAAATGTAAGGAAATATAAGGAAATGCAAGGAAATGAAAAGAAATCAAAGGAAATGTAAGGAAATGTAAGGAAATGTATGGAAATGTAAGGAAATGTATGGAAATGTATGGAAATGTAAGGAAATGTATGGAAATGTATGGAAATGTATGGAAATGTAAGGAAATGTATGGAAATGTAAGGAAATGTAGAGAAATGTAAGGAAATGTAGGGAAATGTCCTGGAAATGTAAGAAATGATTTAGAAATGTTAAGTTTCAAAAAGAGGAAAGTGAACATTTTGGAAACTTGGAAATGTTAAGTTAAAAGAGGAAAGTGAACATTTTTGGAAACTAAGAAATATAAGGAAATGATTTGGAAATGATTCAAAAGAGGAAAGTAAACATTTCGGGAAACTTGGAAATGTAAATTCGGTCAAGGCTCGTGGGCCGGGTTTGGACATAGTGTTTGTGTACACATTGAGTCAGTTTGACTCACCCCGTTGTGGGAACATTTTTCAGGTGATGATCAGTGATGGACCAGGCCGGCAGATGCTTAGGGATGGCCATGCTCAGCAAGAAGTTCATTTTTATTTGGGCTATTTTATTTTAAGTATTTTGAATTTAAATTTTGGGAATTATTTGATGTAATAAGGCCATAGTAGAACTACTTTACTTTGCTTTTATTTATTAAGCTTACAAACTTTTATTTATTAAAAGATTAAGTAAATTTATTTTAAAACAAAGCCTAAACGTTTTGTCACTTAAAGTAAAGGACTTTAATAATGAAATAAACTTGTTTTCAACTCAAGCCCAACCCAAAACAATGTTTCTTTCAAAACACACAAGTTTTTCCTAAGTAATAAAAGAATTTGAAACGGTTTTCACCGGGGAACATACCAAATTCGGTCAAGGCTCGTGGGCCGGGTTTGGGGTGTTTCAGGCCAGGGCAAGTGGGTGTCAGGGGTCAGAAGATCAGAGGTCAGACCCAAAGCGGTGCCTAGGGTTTCCTTCGTTTTCGTTTTTTCTGATTAGGGTTGGTCCAAGTTTGGGCTTTTGTTGGGTTGGGTCTGCAACTGGGTAGGTTCTAGTTTGGTTGGACCTTTGGTTTGGGTTTTGTTTTGTAGGCTTAATGGGTTAGGTTTTAAAGGTGTAAAATCGGCTTGCAGGCCCGGGCAAAATTGGGGTATGACAAGAGTGATTCATATTTAATATAATCTTTTCTTCATTCACAATCTTAATATGAGATCTATTACAATGAATATCTTTTAAAACTAATGCATTAACCACCACAAATTGTGTTCTATCATATATTAATATATTAGCTTTTCTTGGGTTTTCAAATAATTTTGTACTACCAAATATTACAATAATATTGATTTGCTTCAGCACCAAAAAAGATAAACGCTTTATCTATAAGGATAGTATCCATTACTACATTATCAACAAAACATATATATATATATATATATTTAAAGAATATCAATATAGTTGAACAAAATATTTGAACGTATAATAAATATGTGATCAATGATCTTTCATATCATATTGATAAGTTATATCTACTTTTGAAGGGTTATTTTAAAACTCTCGTTGTTCTCTTTGAAAGTATTAAATTACCTAAGAGAAAATTATTTCTATTTCTATTTGAGGGTCATTAATTTTATCAATGATCGAATATCAAGTATGAAAGTCACTTGAAAATAAATATAAACGGGAAAAAGCCATTTTATTCAAATGGCCAAATGCCAATTTTTTAATAGATTCAAATTTTTGTAATGGTTGCATTACCATTTTTTTTATTTTTAAATGTCGAAGGAGTTGTTTTATAGGAAGTATATATATATACACACATAAACACCCATGGTAGGTTTTTTTAAGTTACTACTTTTAATAACTTTAGCTGGTTTAATTTCTACCCGATTATGGGATCAACTCCGATTCAATTCAAAATTTTCAACAAAAATAATAATTTTTTAATAAATTAAAAACATAGTAAGTATGAATCCGATTAATATATTTCTCATATAATGTAAAAATATGTATGAAAAATTGATGTAGTTGAATGGTTGATGTTTCGTACCTATCTAAATTTTGCTCAGCCAAAACCAAAATTAATGATTATATCAAATATTTTACCATCCTCGAAAAGATAAAAATAAAATAAAATAATTAAATCAATTATGAATTAAAATTAAAATTAACATAAACATAAAATAAAAAAAATTCTTGAAAATATTTGCATCTAGTGTCCAAGATATCAGTGAACCAATAAATTAGATCAGATTGAGATAAACTGATGTTTATAAATTTTTTCGTGTAAAATAAAATTCAAAGTCTTTGGAGTAGAAGCGTTGAAGGAACTAAAGGGTGCGGGTTTGGTTCCTCTCTTCCCACCAGCGCCATTGATTTATAAATTTCTCGAGGAAAAGTAACCTTGAAATTGCGGGTAGATGAATGATTAAGGATGGACTTCAAAGGCTAGGAGGTTGAGGGTTTAATTTTCAGCGAGGTAATGGGAATTTTTAAAAAATGAGTATCATGTTAATAACGTGTAAATAAATAAATAAGAAATAGAAGAAACAAGAGAACTATGAAACTCAATGAATAAGAATATTTACTATGCTTCTTTAATATCTATATTTGTAGAATAATAAATATAGATAAAATAAAACTCTACATTTAATGAATATTAGAATCCTAAAGTATATAAAATTTATCTTAATCTTGATAATAAAATATTCATAACAATATTTTAATTAATCTTAAGGATAATTCAACATTTAGTCCTTGAACTTGGCAATTATTCTCAACTTGGTCCTTAAACTTTTTTTGTCCAAATTAGTCCTTGAACCTGGCAAGTTTTCCCCATATTATTTTTTGCGATAATATAACACTTTGAGATTGTGTCACATCATTAACTATTTTTTTAAAAAAATACTAATTTTTTTATGTGATGACCTGTCACAAAATTAAAATGTCACATCATCGCATATACCAAACTTGTGAGAACTTGTCAAAGTACCAGGACTAATATGAGAATAGTTGTCAAGTTTTAGGATTAATGTGGACCAAAAAAAGTTAGAAGACTAAGTTGAGAAAATTTGTCAAGTTCAGGACTAAATATTGATTTATCCCTTAATCTTGAAAAAGAACTAATTGCACCAAACATCCCAAACTATGACCATCATTCTAAATTGGTCCTCAAACTTTAAAACATTCTAATTACTTCATAAAATTATTGATGTTATATCAATAAAGTTCTTCCATTACTAAAATCATTAATTAAACCATTAAATGAGACACTAGAATTTAAGTTACATAATTTAAAATGAAAAGTTAAACAAAAATGAATGTTGTAAAAATTTTAGTTTTAAGATTTTTCAAGCTTTTACAGAAACTATCGTTCACTCACTCTCTCTCTCTCTCTTTTTTTCGTTTTACTTTGTTTTTACTTTTTAATTATAAAAGTTATGTGGTAACATTTTACTTTTCTTTAAAATTTTCATTTTAAATTATGTCACATGAGGTTTTACATCCCATTCAATGATTAAATTAACTATTTCAATAGTTAAACAGAATGTTAAACAGTCTAGTTACAAAAATGTTAGGCCCAAGTTTGTAGGCCCAAAACAAACAAAAACCTTAAAGCTCATGACCCAAAATTTTTAGAAAAACTAAGAAACCCTAAGCCCCTCTACGTCGCTCCTCCCTTTTGCGCGCACGCTGCCCGAGGTGCCTCGTCCCACGGCCATGACGCACTCTTGCTGCCGTCATTTCACCAAAACAGTAAGCGGTCTGCTTCGCCCTCCATTGACCTCACTGGTGCCTGAAAAAAAGGACAAAGAAAGAGAATAGAAATAGAAACGCGATAGCAGAGAAACAGTGACAAAATAGTAGAAAAAATAGTGAAGGAAACAATGTTGCATTCGACTATAAAAGCCACAAAATTATCTATGTATTTTTTACAGAAGACAGAAGATTAATAAAAAAAAACAGAATCAAAAGTTTGCAAAGGTAGTCTTTTTATTATTTTCTTTTTTTTTTGTTTTTTATTTGCTCTCATTTTCCAAATGAAAAAAAAAATAACTAAAATAGGGGATTGAAATTACCTAACTTTTTGTATTCCGCCGCCATATATGGCCAAGGTTCGTCGGTTCCAATGAAAACGACGTCTTGTGGGCTAGGAGATTTGAAAAGAAAAAAAAAGCCTTTTATTCTCTCCGTCCACCGTGGACGGTGGCGCCATCGCTGGTGACCGGTGGCAGCCACTGTGGCCGATCACCGGATCCTTAGGCCGGAGAAGGGGACTTTGAGAGAGGGAGGGAGAGTTTTTTTTTTTTTTTTGAAAGGAGAATAAAATGAAATTTTTGAAAGTTTTTTTTTGCTTAAATAGACCCATAAAATGACGCCGTTTTAGGGCTGGCTTCAATAGTCCTAAAACGATGTCGTTTTGCTTAATACCCAAAACCTGACCCGATTTTAAGCTAGGATCCGCGTGTTTTTCCATAAAAGGGATATTTATGCGGTTGGTCCTTCCGCTTTTTCGCTTATTTTTTATTTAATCCTATTTCCTTTATTTATTTATTTTTAATTTTACCATGGAATTTCAATTTTGTTTTATTTCAGTCCACCGTGAAACGGTACGTTTGTAGGACTAGAAACAATTTCTCATTTAGTCCTCGAACCTTTGTGCGCATTATATTTTGATCCTAATTTCTTTTTCTTTTTCTTTTTTAAAATTTGGCCATGCAATATTATTTTATTTTTGATTTGGTCCTTCGACTTTCCAAAGGAAATGGCACGTTCAATGGGGTTTCGGATATTTTCCCAGTTAATCCCCATTCTTTTTTGCGCGTTTCATTTTAGTCCTTGACTCTGTTTTAATTATTTTATTATTTATATTTTAACCCTTTTTGTTATTTATTTATTTCAATTTGTCCTTTAAGTTTTATTTAAGTTATAATCAACCCTTTTATTTATTCATTTTTATTTACTTATTTATTCATTATTCCTTTTATTTTATCCATTTGCTTGTTCATTTACTTGTCTATTTATATATTGTTCATTCATTCATTTATTTATTTTTATTTTAACCTTTGTATTCATTTATTTATTATTCTTTCATTTTTCTTAACTTTTATTTTCTTTCATTAATTATTTATTTTATTTATATCTTCATTATTATTACCATTTTATTATCTATTATTATTTTATTATTATTTATTTATCTATTTATTTATTACCTTTTTATACTTTTAAAAACTAGATTGTTTATGTTTTTTTGCATATATTATTATTATTATTATTATTATTATTATTATTATTATTTATGATTCATCGTCGAAACCATTTTTTATTTAAAAACGGGCCGACTTTAAAAAATAAAAACGGAGTCGCCACCAATCTTTTTTTTTGAAATGCGATTGGGTCACTTATAAAACATTTTGGTCTACGAATTTTAAGAAAACGGGTCCGGGAGTCGGTTACGCACGAGGAAGGATTAGCACCCTCGCAACGCCCAAAATTGGTACCTTATTGATTGATTAATGTCCTAATATTGAAAATTGAAAAATTTAAAATACGATTCGTTTTATTTTAAAGGAAAAAAAAACTTGAATAAAATATGAGCAATCAGACCCTCTTATCTCGAGGAAGTAAAATGTCACGCCCAGTAAGTTAGGGTACGGTATTTCAAATTCCCGAAATTAAGCTTATCCTTTAACTTTCAAAATTGATGTGCTTAAATCTCAGGAGGATACCCAGTTATTTGGGGTCTAATGAAAAATCGGAACCCAGTAAGATAGGGCTCAATTTTCCAAAATACCAAACACGGAATATTGCCTTTGTTTTTTTGGAAATCCTTATCCCGAGATAACAAAACATCCCATCCAGTAAGTTAGGACACAACGTTTTTGAATTCTCCAGAATAAGTTTTTTATTCAACTTTTTAAAAAGAAAGTAATAAGTCCTTTAGATTCGAAAAGAGAAATCGAAATCCAGTAAGTTAGGATACGACTCCCTTCGAACAAAATATGATATGATTTAAAAAATGTAGGACTCATAACAGTGAAGAAAAATAATAAGAACGATAGATTTAACTAATAATACACATGTATAAAAAAGTGGTAAGAAGAAAATGGAATCGATAAGATAATACTAACAAAAAAGATGTAGCAAGAGAAATAAAGATGTATTAATGTTAAAAGCAGATATAATAACGGCATGCAAATAAAATAATAAAAATAATAACAAGAAAATATTAGTAAAAACATAAAAACAGTAATAATAGTAATAATATAAAAACAATGGCGATAATGCAAGTAAAAATAATATAAATAGTAAATTAATAATAGTAAAATAATAAACAAGAAAAGTAATAATATATATATATATATATATATATATATAAAATAGTGAAAGGAAAAAAGAAAGATAGATATAATACATATAATAGAATGTATTGAAAACGATTTTAATAATACTAATAATGATATATGTAAAGTAATAGTGAGGAAAAAATAAGGAAAATAATGGCGGTAAGAAATATTAATAATAGAATAGTATAATAATGTAAATAATAAAAATAATAATAGTATTAATAAAAAGTTGTAAAAAAATATCGATAATATAAATATAAATATAATAATAATATACAATAAAAATTTAAAGTAAGCAAAATAATATATATAGTTATAGTAAATATAATGAAAGAATATGATTATAATAATAATAGTACAAGTAAAATAAAATAGTATTAATAATAAAATAATAGTAATAATGTAAAAAGTAGCAAGAGTGAAAACAATAGTAACGTTAATGGTAAACATAGTAATAATAAAGGTAATAATAATATAAAAAAATGAGTATAAATTAAAAATAATCAATTTGTAAACAAATCAAAAATAGGGATTAAATTGGATCAAAATCAAAATCTTTGGGGTCAAATTCAAAATAAAAGAAGAATAGAGGGCCAAATTAAAATGGGGGAAAAGTTATTAGGTAAAATTAAAAAAGAAATGAAAAATAGGACGCAATCGAAATGGTGAAGCAAAGTAGAAGGCCCAACTGCGCAATTTACCCATTTAGGGTAAAATTGCTCAAATCCACCTGCAAAAGCAGGTGATTTCACGGGGCCTTCCCTTTTAATTTGTTTTAAAACTCTAAAAACCTAAGTTTTCCTTTTATTTCATTTATGCTTTGACATAGCAGACCCGAAACTTCACCCCTTTTCTTTGCTGCTTATTCTCTAGAGTTCGCGCCTCCCATGCCGCGCCCACCATCAACAGCGGCCAGAGGAACAACGGTAAGCCCTCTTGATCTTCTTTTTTTTTAAAAAACTTTGTTTGGGTTTTTTTTTTTTGAAAACTATGAAATCAATCAGGAAGAAAAAATGGAAAGGTTTTCGTTTTCGAAAATGAAGAAAAGAAGGGGGAAAAAAATCAACAGAAGGAAGAACGAAAAAAAAAGACCTTTTCTTGATTCTTTAGTAATGATTCGTAACTGCTCTCCGTATTTCTTGTGCAAATTGTGTAAAAAAAAAATAGTCCCGTTATAGATTCTGATTTGGCTTTTTATAGCCTATTATTTACAACTAATTTCTGTTTTGTAAGCAAACGTCGTGGTGGAGTGGGGCTTTTCACACGAGCGCTGGAAGCGCGCACGATTCGAGGGTGGGCAACGTAGCTGCTGGCGACGGCGCTACACTGATGCTAAGGTTCCTCTTTGTTTCTGATTTGTTTTTGTTTTAGGCTTTGGGCTACAAAATTGGGCTTGCTGTAATAATTGGGTTATGGACTTGTTTAGTCGGTTTTTGTCTTTGGGTTTTCTTTGGTTAATGGTACTAGGCTCGGGTAATAAAAATTGGGCTCTACAGTTACTATTTTAATTATTGTTATTATTATCATTAAATTGTTATTCTTTATTTAGTCATTCTATCATCATAGTCCATTCTCATCATTTATTAGCATAATACTTTTGTTCTATTGATTTATTTACTAGCAATATTATTTTATTTTTGATTTGGTCCTTTGACTTGCCAAAGGAAACGACGCGTTCAGTGGGGTTTGGGATATTTTCCCAGTTAATCCCTTGTAATACCCCGAAATTTTCTATAGTAAGAAAGTAAGATAGTATCTTGATATAGTAAAATAAATAAATAAAGTGACAAAAAAAGGGGAAATTTTGAGTTATGTCAACATTGGAAAGTATATTATGACATATTAATTCAAGAAAGGATTAAATTACAAAAGTGAGAAAAGTTTTGTTGCCTAAGAGTAAATACTCAAAAATTGAGGGGTTTAATTGAATGAATTTCAATTTAGATTTGATAAAGGGATTAAATTGAAAAATAAGCCATAAGTTTTGCATAGTAGGGACTAAATTGAAAGCATTTCAAAATTAGGGATTTATGATGAGATTTTGATAGATATGTATAAGTTTAGTTGAATTTTGAATGGAAATAAAGTATGAATTGAGTTAGAAAAGTAAGTGAATTTAGTTAAGATTAAATTGAAAATAAGGTAGAAATTGAATAGAAATTCAATTATTCAATATAAATTAGAGCTGTATTAATAGTATAAATTATTTTAATTTACGTAGCTAGCAAAGAACCCGAGGCATCGGCATTGAAAGGAAAAGAAAAGGTTATCAAGGAGTAATCGAGCAAATCACGATTTGTATTATTATAATTCAAATCTATTTATTATTAATTGTTATATTTTAATTAAAATGCATGGTAAATAAATTTAGGAAAGTAATTGAAATAATGATATTGATTTGAATGAAATTGATTTAAAATGTTTATGGCTATTGAAATTGAATGTGAACAAATTGGAAATTAAAAGTGATTTTAATTGAATCAAAATGAATTGAATGAAGAAAATATGTGATTATTTGAAATTTATATTAATTGAAAAGTGATTAGTGATTTGAACTTGATTGGAAAATGAATCGAAAATATGAATTGAATAAAATGAATTAAATTATGTATATGGTGAATATGTGAATTATGTATTGATTGAAAAGTGGATTGAATTGAATCAAAGTATGATTATATGTGATTATCTGAAATATGTATTGGTATTGAATTGTATATTGATTAGAAAGTGAAAAAGTGAACTTGAATTGAATTGTGATTGAATTGAAAGAGAATTTGAAATAAAAAAAATTGATTTGAATACCCTATTAACTAGTCGGGCTGAGTCGGATATAGTTGGTATGCCATAAGATTTGGAAGAGTACGAGATTTATCGGCTTTGCCGATAAGGCACTTTATGTGTCGTATATCAGGAACTTTATGTGTCGTAGTTCAAGCATCTCGTGTGTCGTATCAGGCACCTTGTGTGTCGTTTCAAGCACTTTATGTGTGTATATTGCTTCTGATATATTGATCAGGTATTGAGTACCGTTTTAGGCACAATGTGCCGTACTGGTGTGCTTGGTTGGATCTGTGTATCCGTCTGAGTCCGAGTCATGTTAATAGAGGTAAATAAATGAATTGACAAATTGAACGATATTGAATGATTGTGAATATGAAATGGAATAAAATATTGAATTGGGATATGAAAATGAAAAGTATGAAACAATGGATGTATGAAATAAATATTGATGCAATGAATGAAATGGATATTGATATAGTGAAATGATATGTAAGTCAAAGTGAAGAATATGAGAAATTAAACCGATATAGTGAATTGAAAATAAAATGTGATTTGTGTTCAGATTGTGAAAAGCTATCCGGGATAGCAAATGATAAAGATTGAATAAGTTATAATTAAATGTATGAGAAATTGTGATTTATGTGATAAGTGAGTATTGTATGACTAATGTCATTATACGAATAAATATGGTTTGATATGTGAATGACAATTTATATAGTAATTGTGTGAATTAGGATATTGTTTAATAAATGAAAATTGATAGTTATGATACTAGACATAAATATGTCCTTATAATTTAATTTTGCCTATTATATTATATTATATTATTTTTAAATATTCGGATTATGGAAATACCACTGAGTTTTTACTCAGCGTACGGTTTTATTTTTCGTTCGCAGATTAGGTACAATGATTTTAAAGAGTTGTTATTGAGATTGTGGGCATCTATCTCATCACATCTCCAAGTACCAAGAGGGTGTGTTTCAAAATTTTGGAATAGAGTGGCATGTACTTAGGAAGATCAAGTGTGTTTCAAGTAGTAAGGACTAAAATATAAATTAATCAAAATTTATTTTTAATGTTCAAATATACTAGTGATTAGCCAAAATCACTTTGGCACCAAATGTAATATTCCTATATCAGGTTCTTGGGTCGAACCGATATAGGGGTGTTACATCCCCATTCCTTTTTGTGAGTTTCATTTTAGTCATTGACTCTGTTTTAATTATTTTATTATTTATATTTTAACCCTTTTTGTTATTTATTTATTTCAATTTGTCCTTTAGATTTCATTTAAGTTATAATTAACCCCTTTTATTTTAATTCTTTTATTTATTAATTTATTTATTTACTTGTTTATTCATTATTCCTTTTATTTTATTCATTTTCTTGTTCATTTACTTGTCTATTTATATATTGTTCATTCATTTTTATTTATTTTATTTTAACCCTTGTATTCATTTATTTATAATTCATTTATTTTTCTTAACTTTTATTTTCTTTCATTGATTATTTATTTTATTTATATCTTCATTATTATTACCATTTTATTATCTATTATTATTTTTATTATTTATTCATCTATTTATTTATTACCTTTTAATACTTTTAAAAATTAGATTATTTATGTTTTTACTACATATATTATTATTATTATTATTATTATTATTATTTATGTTAGTTACTATTATAATTATTGTTATTTTATCATTAAATTGTTATTCTTTATTTAGTCATTCTATCATCATAGTCCATTATCATCATTTACTAGCATAATACTTTCGTTCTATTGATTTATTCACTTGTTATCCGTTATTTTATATTATGCCAATACTTGTGCTAAATGTTAAATTCAAACATACTTGTCCGTTTTACACCATACCCGAATAAATTAAAATTACTAATTTAAGTGTTACGTTAACTTTTGCGCGATGCATAAAAGAAAATTTTAAAATAATAAGGCAATGTTTCGTATTTGGAGATTCGAGAAGTCGTGTCCTAACTTACGGGGTCTCGACTTTTTCGTTGAACCTAGATGACCGAATATCCTTTTAAAATACGCGAGATTTAATATAAAAAAATAAAAGGCAAACTTACTTTCGAGAATTCGAGATGTCGTGTCCTAACTTACGGGATATGACCTTTTGTTACCTTGAGATAAGAAAGCCTTTTCATACGTTTTGATCTATTTAAGGGACTTCACTAAAATATATATATATAATACAAAGAGGGATCGTATCTTAAATTCTTTTCGAGTTTTCAACTTTCGACATTAAGACATTAATTAATCAATTAGGTACCAATTTTGGGCGTTACGAAGGTGTTAATTTTTCCTCGTACATAACCGACTCTCGAACCCATTTCTGGATTTTTGTAGACCAAAAAACATTGTTTTAATAAGTTAAAACTTTTGTTAAAAAGATCAAGTTTCGAGGTGACCCGATCACACCTCATATAAAAAAGGATTAGTGGCGACTCCCATTTTTGTTTTCAAAATAAAAAGTCGGCCGTTTCAAAAAAGGTTTCAACAGTTTGGCAACTCCACTAGAGACTAAAATAAGAGAGTCAAGCCACGAGTTGATTATTTCTTGTCTTTTTGTTGAAAATCGAAAACTTGGTTTAAATTTACGATCCTTTCGTTGCATTTCATTTTTTATAGTCTGCATCATGTTATTATATTTGTTTTATTGGTCTGAGTCTTTGGATATATTTTTGCATATTGCATTTCATAACCGGTCGGTTTTACCCTTTTAAGTGGAAGTGAGAAATTATTCCTTTGTGAGGTATTCACCTCTGTATAGGATAGTGGATCGCTTTCGGGATACATCCGTGCCTATGTCTTCGTGAGATTTTCATCTCCGTATAACCATAGGGAAATGAATTCCCCTGAACTGAACTCGGTCCGTATGAGCCTATAATCGGTGAGGATCAAGGAATCTACTGGTTCAGGTACCCTTACTTTAGAACCGAACCACATATAATGAGCCTTAAGAGCCGACCCTAGGTAGAACCGCACCGAACCCCTAGTGGTCACCCAAATAGGTGCTTTATTTATTATTTCTTGCTTGCTTTAAATTTTAGTTTTTTTATAAGATGTACTGACTTTTCTTGTTTGGCTTTGACTATGATTGCATGACATTTTCATCATAAAAAAGGTGTTGATTCACATTCAGTTACTAAATAGAGAGCTTGCCATGGAGAACAGATTTCTTGATAAAGTGGAAGATAATGCGGCTTCCCAAATATGGTCTGAGAAAATGCAATTAGAAAAGGGTGATAGTCTCACGGAGGGGTACGTGTCAAAATTATGGGACTTTACTCGTATCAGCATAACCTAGAACAGTCTCTAAGAATTGAAAGTTATGGGTGGTTGGGTAAAAGAGTCAATGACAACATCCTTGGGCCAAGTCAAGAAGGCACTCGACCAAAGGAGGAATACCTGCAAGTGATCCCATCTGAGCTAGAGATCATAAAGTGGGATTTTGAAAAAACGAATTCAGAGCTAGGAAAGAAGTTAGAACAATTGGAAGGGGAAAAGATGCAATTAGGGCTAGATGTTGATGTCCAGAAGCTAGAGGTCGATAAACTGAGAAAAGGAAAGAACAAAGCCGAGGAAGATCTGAATAATTTAAAATGAATTATAAGAAGCTGTGCTTGTCGATGAGGACTCTTGGGCTGGGAAAAACATCAGAACAATGGTGACAAGAGATCAAAGAAACAAAGATTAAAGCTGATCGATGGGAAAGAAAATTCCAAGATGCCCAAGTTTGAAAAAAATGCTCTAGAAAGAGACTTATTAGAAAGCCAAAATGAAAAGGTCAGATTAAAAGCTAGGGTAGTAGAACTAGAAAAGTCACCTCATCAGTATTGTAGTCGGAACTCCACCATTGAGCTAAAGGCGAGCCTATACAAGATTGAAGAGCTGAAGAGAAAAATAGAAGAGTTCGAGACCGCATTACAAAATTGTGAACTCCGAGTTGAGCTCTTTGAAGCAAACAATGAGCATTGGAAAAGAGCAACTCCATTGTTCTCAAGGTCAGGTTACGGATAGAGATCATATCATGGGTGAAGCTGTGGCTCAAGTACGAGATGTGGCTGATCATTTGCAAACCCTAGCAGTTCAGGCTAACGTGCTAAGCTTGACGTATGAATCAGAATTGGATCGGGGTCAGGAGTTAGCTTGGCTTCTTAGGAAGGTTAAGGTTTTGAGTATTAGGGCAAAGCCGTATATGTAATCCATTTTATGTAAAGAAATTTGTTTTATAGTAAAGTTGTTCTAATAGAATTGAATCAGAGTCAATGCCTCTTTTTGCATTCATTTCATGCATTTGCATTACATTGCATCAGATGCATTAAATTTCAAAAAAGACCCTAATTAAACGAAATTATTTCAGTTAACCTAGAAACCAACAAAAGCCAACCAACAGAATATCGTTACAATACTCGTGCCAAAACCAAAGTAATGGACCAAAGATTGGAAAGGCTAGAACTGATTCAAAAAGATATGCAAGATCATTTGCAAGCGCAGCTGTAATAACAGTTAGCAAAAGTACAATAGGATATGAGGGACTAGATACAGGAATCCCAAAAAAGTATGATAAGCCAATTGACACAGTTACTGGCTGGAGGACTTGAAAAAGGGAAAAACACTGCGGTCAACTCAGGGGATAATAATGATGATCCTATTTACCCTTTGGGTGTTACCCCGATAAACACCCAGGTACAACCAGAAGCGTACCCACGAAGAGTACTCATTACTATCAGAACCCAATAGTATCAAGTCGGTACCTCGGCACCAACGAACTACGCGACGGGTTCAGGCTCCAATCCGAGGGATAATCCAACCAATCCCGTTGTTTCTGATCTAAATGATACGTCTAAAATGGAAAAAGAAAGAGTGGAATTACCAAAGCAACTTGATGATCGATACAGATGGTTAGAAAAAAATTCAGAGCAATGGAAAATGCTGACTACCATTACGGAGTTGATGCTAAGGATCTGAGTTTGGTCCCCGATTTAGTGCTCCCACCGAAGTTCAGAACTCCAGAGTTTGAAAATATAATGGGACTAGTTGTTCTGAAGCTCACATCACTATGTTCTGTCAAAGGATGACAAGATACGTCAATAATGATCAACTGTTAATCCACTGCTTTCAGGATAGTTTGACCAGGTCAGCAGCTAAATGGTACAACCAACTGAGCCGTGCCAAAATCAATTCATAGAAATACTTGGCACTAGCTTTTATGAAGCAATATATTCATGTGACGGACAAGACACCCGACAGAATCACTTTTCAAAATATAGAGAAGAAGCAAAGTGAGAGCTTCAGGCAATATGCCCAAAGAAGGAGAGAGGTGGCAACGCAAGTCCAGCCACCTCTTTTGGAGAAAGAAACCACAATACTTTTCATCAATACTTTAAAAGCTTCGTTCATCAACCATATGTTGGGAAGCGCTACTAAGAGCTTCTCGAATATAGTAATGTCCAGTGAAATAATTAAAAATGCAGTGAGAAGTGGTAAGATAGACGCAGGGGAAAGCGCCAAAAGATCAGCCCTAAGGAAGAAAGAAAATGAGGTGAATAATGCAAGCACATATAACAAGGGTTATTCAAAACCAATCACTGTAGGCCCACCAAGGATAGTAACTACTAGCCATCAGGGCCCCCCAAGGCAAGAATCTAATCCAAGGCTAAATACAGAATGGCTCCAGTTCACACCCATCCTAATGACATATAGGGAGCTGTATTAGAGTCTGTTTGATGCACATATGGTATCCCCTTTCTACTTGAAACTTATGCAACCTCCATTCCCCAAATGGTACGACGCGAATGCTCAATGCGATTACCACGCGAGAATCACGGGACACTCAATCAAGAACTTCACCACGTTTAAAAAGTTTATTGAAAGGTTCATCAAGATGGACATTGTAAATTTTGATGATCCATCAGGACCTAATGTGGTAGGAAATTTGTTACCCAGCCATTCCGATAAAGGGGTAAACGCGATAATTGAGAGTGGAGGTAAAAGAACCAAAAATGATGTGGCAGAAGTAAAAACCCCACTGAGATGGGTTTGAAAAAAGTTGGTAGAAGGAGGATTAATCAAACAAGATTCAGAGGAGAGACCCGAAAGGATGAGGAACTACTGTGAGTTCCATGCTGAAAAAAGCCATAAGATACATGAGTGCGTTGAATTTAGGGCCCTAGTGCAAAATCTGATGGATAGTAAGGAGCTAGAATTCTTTAAATATGCCAAAGTCTCGAGAGGAAAAGATGTGTGTGCCTCAGAAGAAGGGTCAACAGAGAAGGTCTATAAAGTCGACCACCTAGTGGTTATCATTTCACGACCAAAAGAAATGTTGAGAAATTTGAACACCAACGCCATATCCAAAGAAAGAATTGGGGGAGAAAATTTATCAGGCATCTACCTCTATGTTCTTGGAAGTGTTCTGAACAAATGGACTGCGGAAGAGATTCCTATAGTTTTTAGAGCTAATTCAGAGTAATGTTCAAAATACGCTTATTGCTCTAAGCCTAGGAGCAATAAGAATTCTTTTGTGAAATAGGCTTATGTCCAACATCTTTATTTTAATAAAATGCATCTTTGCCTATCATCTTGAGCAAATATTCTTTTATTCTTTCCATTTCATTCCTAATCATACCATAAAGATAATTATTCTTAGATTCTTTTGTTCTTTGGGTTTTTCTTCATCCGTATAACAGGTCTCTAGATATTAACGATATGAGCGACGCTGCTACTGACTCAGAATCTCATTTTGAGCAAGATATGTGTATGCAGGATTCTCATGATTTTGAAGATGATCGAGACTGTAACCTATTTCCTGATTTGTTGAGGATGGTAGAACAAGATGAGAAACAAATACTACCTTACAAAGAGTTAGTGGAAATTGTGAGCTTAGGAGAGGAAAAAGAGGTGAAGATTGGAGCTTGCATTGTTGCAGAGACAAAGCGAGACCTTATTGAGTTACTCCAAGAATTCAAGGATGTATTTGCATGGTCATATCAAGACATGCCCGAGTTAAGTACTGATATTGTGGTACACTGGCTCCCCATAAAGGAAGAGTGCAAGCCAATTCAACAGAAGCTCTAAAGGATGAGGCACGATGTTTTACTGAAAATAAAAGAGGAAGTCAAGAAGCAATTCGATGCTGGTTTTTAACAAGTGGTTAAATACTCAGAATGGATAACCAATATCGTCCTCGTCCCTAAAAAATATCGAAAAGTATGAATGTGTGTAGACTACAGAGATTTGAACAAAGTCAGCCCGAAAGACAATTTCCCATTGCCTAATATCGACACTATAGCAGACAACACAACAGGTTACTCGCTGTTCTATTTTATGGATGGTTTCTTGGGATACAACCAGATAATGATGTATTCTGAAGACAAAGAGAAGACCACGTTCGTAACCATGTGGGGAACATTTTGCTATAAGGTGATGCCATTTGGACTGAAAAATGCGGGAGTAACGTATCAAAGAGCCATGGCAACCTTGTTTCATGACACGATACACAAAGAAATTGAAGTTTATGTCGACGACATGATTGCAAAATCCAGAACGGAAAAGGAGCATGTGCAAGTCTTAAGGAAGTTGTTCTTAAGATTGAGAAAATTCCGGGTAAAGCTTAATCCAACAAAATGTACCTTCAGAGTTAGGTCGGGAAAATTGCTAGGACTTGTAGTCAGTGGAAAGGGGATCGAGATCGACCCAGATACAATAAAGGCTATACAGGATTTGCCTTCACCGTGTGTAATAGGCCAATTTAGCCCGGGCCCATACAAAAAATAATAAACCCAAAATAATAAAACAAAGTCCAAGTCCAGTCCAGTCCAAAATATATCATTTGGTCCGGTCGGAATGACCCATTAAAAGATTGAAGGTCCATCTACAAGCTTGACGTATATAGGAACACAATCTTCAAGGGTATGCAATCTTAGATATGATATGCAATCCTAGAAGATACGGTATGCAATCTTAGATATGATATGCAATCCTAGAAGATATGGTATGCAATCTTAGATATGATATGCAATCTTAAAAGATATGGTTTGCAATCTTAAAAGATATGATTTTGTAATATTAGAGATTTAATTTGTAGATACCTTTTAATCTTAGCCGTGGATGTAATTGATCTATACCGTTGGATTTGGAGAGGCTCAACTATAAATAGAGGCCTCTCCCTTCATTGTAAAACACACTTGAGTTTTGAATAATAAAAATTCTTGATAGCATTCGCTCAAATTTCTCTCTCTTTTGCGTTCTTATTTTCTATGGCTTGTTCTTATTTTGTTCTTCGCTTATCTTCGTTTCTTTTTGAGTTGCTTCCTTTCGAGTTAGTTTTTGGTGGAGGAATTTCGTCGAATCCTCATATTGCGGGAGTTAGGTTAACTTATGCGTTTTTTAACTTTTTTATTTATCCATTTAATTGCTTAATCATTATTTATTCATTTATTTTAATTATTTTAAATATTTTAAATTTATTTTAATTGCCACTTTTATCCAAAACTTTATTTCTTAAAATAAGGCAATATCGACATTTGGAGTTTTGATGGAATCGTGCCCTAACTTCATCGGGCTTGGTTTTTCTCATTAAGTCTAAATGATCAAATACCTTTTGGAATTAAAATATATGATTTTCAAATAAAAAAACCTATCTCGGGAATTTAAGATGTGGTGTCCTAACTCACTGGATGTGACGTTTTGTCATCTCGAGGCAAGGATTTCTAAAAAGCAAAAGATATTCGGTGTTTGGAAAATTCAAAAGATCGTGCTCTAACTTACTGAATTTCAATTTTTCTTTTAAAATCCAAATAATTGAATGTCCATTTAAAATTAAAGGACATAAGTTTTAAAAATCAAAAGGATCGTGTTTTAAAATCTTTTCAAAATTTTGACATTAGGACATTAATTAACAATTAGGTACCAATTTTTGGGCGTTATGAGGGTGCTAATCCTTCCTCGTACGTTATTGACTCCCGAGCCCATTTTCTCGAATTTCGTAGACCAAAATCATTGTTTTAATAAATCAAAATATTTTTTTTATTAAAATGATCAATTTCAAGACCCGATCACACCTCAAAAAAAGATTGGTGGCGACTCCATTTTCGTTTTTAAAGTCGATCCTTATTTTTTTAAAAATATAAAAATGGTTTCGACACCGTGCACTTAAAAAGAAGTTTGAGGTTTTCTAAGAAGATTAAATTACATCGCCCGGTTCATTTCACAACTAACTGAGAAATGCGACCCCATATTCCGTCTCCTTAAGAAACACAATCCAGGCGTTTGGGATGAGGAATGAAAGAAGACTTTCGACAAGGTCAAACACTACTTGTCCAGTGCCCCAGTATTGATGCCGCCTAACCCAAATAAGTAGCTGATACTGTACTTGGCAGTATTTGGAAATTCCATTGGATGCATGCTTAGCCAACATGATGAGTTAGGGAGAAAAGAAAACGCGATATATTATTAAACACCCCAAACCCGGCCCAAAAGCCTAACCGAATTTGATATGTTCCTCGAGTAAAACTTTAACTAATTCTTGTTTTGATTTATAAGAAAATATAATGGTTTCGAATAAAACAGATTTAACTTAAATATTTCGTTGAAATTCGTATTTGTTAAATAAATTTGTATCTTCTTAAAACATTATTTTAAGAGAAAAAAATTATAAGTTAAAAGAAAACCAAATTTAATGAAAAACTTATTATTTTGTAAAAACCATAGATGTTTAGGTGTCAAATACAATTTAAGTTATTTTTTTAATTTTTGAAAATCATTTAGTTATTTAATAAATATTGTTAGTAGCATATTAAAGATCTAAAACGCAAAATTAAAACAGTTCATAGCGGCCTTATTACAAAAATAACAAAACTCATAATAAATACTAAGTAATAAAAATAAAATTATTAGGTATTATTGCATGAAAACTCCAAAATACTTTGTTGAGCATTGGCCACCACGTAGTCCTCGCTGACCCGATCCATCACGCTAAGAATCACCTGAAACATATCCCATAAAAGGGTGAGTCATAGACTCAATGTGTAACATAACACTAAAAGCCCATTTGATCATAGCTATTAAGCCCATTTAAGTCATATTTAGCCATAAGCCCATTTAATAGCACATATTAGATAAAAATTGATTTAATCACATGTATATATATATGAAATGCAAACCCGAGCCCAACTAAATATCCATCCGCTACACACCACTCGTACCTACCAATCACACCGTGGGGATTACTAAATCGACCCTCTACCCGCTACACACCATCGAAGGCAGTTGCTGTAGTCAACATGCACATCGCCCTTATAATTTTGTGGCATGGCCACCAGATAATTGTGACCGAAGTCACCGGATTCAAAATATGTGACCGAAGTCACCAGATAATGTGGTAAAAACCACCAGAACACTTCCCCTTCGTCAATATTACCCATATGCCCACGCACATACATATTATTCGGATTTTATGCAATATACCCTAAAATCATAACAGAGACATACTTATTTCATATTTATGCATATAGCAATATTAACGAAATATTGGGGGTAAACATACCTGAATATTGTATACCACTGAATGATACCCGCAACCATTATCAAACATATTTTCATACAAATCACATTTATTATAGATCTATGAGAATTTAGTATAGTGTTACACACCTTATAACAGTGAGAACGATACCTTCCCGCTCATCGACACCTAATTAATTATCACACTTGATTAGAACACACTAATACTTATAATCTACACTATTAATGAAAGATCTAATTCCTTACCTTCGGAATCTTGGACAACCGTTATATGTGGTTTCTCTCCGATAGATGGATCAAAACTCGATGACAACCCACGAACGAAAAGTGGCTCGGGGTACGCATGGCTTCAAATAAACGATCTTCGTTAGCAGAGGGTCCACAACCTGGTAGAAAATCTCGGATCCCCGATACAGCCCTTCGTTTGAAGTTTGAGGGTATAACAGAACCTCCCCTCTTTCAAACACTCCTTACCGCTCTTTTCGAACCTATCTTGTTAGTCCCGAAATCTTATGTTTACGGAAAATATCCGATCGATTGAGTCCCCTAAAATAAAGTCGATTAATAATCTATCTAAAAACGATATAACCAAATATGATAATCCTTACCTTTGATGATCTCGAATGATCTCTCCTTAAACGTTGGCTACCAAAAAGGAATCCTTAAAATCCCCTTCAAAGATTCGGCCAAGGAGAAAATGAGAGAATTAGATTTCTAAAATCGGCTATTCTAAAAGAAAATTAAGAGAACGATTGATAGAATATACTTACTATTAATACAGAGATTGATTCACCCTTACTTGACTATTTGGAGATTCGGCCTTATCAATTTAGAAGAAGAGAAATGATGATTTCGGCTTTGACAAAGAAAAGAGAAAAATATGGTGTTTTTGGCTATGGTGGTTTCGGGTTTTTAACAAAAGAAAAGAAAGAATAAGATGAAAATGGAGGATGGTTCGATTTGACAAAAGAGAAGAAAGAGAATGGTGGTTTCGGTTATGACAACAAAAAAAAGAAAAGAAAGATAAAAGGTTTATGATGCTGCAAAAATGATGAATTTGGGAGAGAGAAGTTTTGGCCTTAACAAGGTAAATGAGAAGAGAAAGAAGAAAATAAATGTTTGAGAGAAGGAGATGATTTGGTTTTCAAAAGAAAAGGAGGTAAGTTTAGAAGTTATGAGCATTCGGCCATGAGGGAAAAAGAGAAGAAAAATGGTCTTTGATATTTGGTATTTTCGGTTACAAAGAGGAGAAAAAGAAGATATGTTTTGGAGAAAGGAAAATAAAAGGACTACTCAAAACCGAAATGGTAAAATATCAAATGACTAAAAGAGAAGAAAAAGGTTCATCTTTTGTGTAATATGCATTCGCTAAGAGACAAAGTTTGGAGAAAAGAAAAGATGCACAAATTGGTTAAAGTTTTGGCCAACTTTCACCCCTAATGCTATTGCAAAATTCGACCAACACCATGCTAACATGATCCCCCTTTTTCCTCATCATTTCTTCCTTATCAATCCCTTGATTCCTATCACAATTAAACCAATCCCCTTTAGCCCCTTATGCCGTCTAGGTTCATGGTCAAATGACCATGAAAAAGCTTCCAAAACATCATCCCCTCTTCAAGCCCTTTGTCCCCTTATCCTTCCATAACCTCATGATTCCATACCATAACTTTTAACTTGCCTTTTTCCTATGTTCTACTATCCAAAATTAAAAGAATGTCCATCCATTCTAGATAAGGCTTGGCCGACACTATAGGAAAGAAAGCAAAATTAAAATTCTTCCACTTGCTAGCTAGGGATTGAACCTCTCCCTCAAGCATTCACCCATGCGCCAACACCACCTTGCCAAATGACTTGTTATGCTTAAAACCTCATGCCAAATTTTCTTAAAACCTATCTTGCTTAGCTCTATCTTAAGTTTTAAAAATTTAATATTTCTCTAAGGCATTCACTTACATACTGAAGTTCCTAAAACTTCCAAAGTACACTCAACTACACATAGGCATACAACAACATACAATTAAATTAAAAATGCATAGCCCCCAAATTCTGGATGTTACAGTTCTACCCCCTTAAAATAATTTCGACCCCGAAATTACCTGGCTAGAACAAATGAGGGTATTGCTGTCGCATCGCTTCCTCCGGCTCCCACGAAGCTTCTTCCGATCCATGATTACGCCATAATACTTTGACGAGAGGAACCGATTTTCTCCGTAATACCTTTACATCCCGCTCCAGAATTTGAATTGGCTCCTCTTCATAGGACAAATCTGGTCTAAATTCCACCTCCTCAACTGGCACTACATGAGATGGATCCGACCAGTAACGACGTAACATTGAAACATGGAACACATCGTGCATTTGCTTCAATTCCGAAGGCAATTCTAACTGATATGCCACAGGTCCAACCCGCTTCAAAACCCGATAAGGTCCAATAAACCTGGGACTTAACTTTCCTTTGTGACCAAATCTCATCACCTTTTTCCAAGGTGAAACCTTTAGGAAAACTTGATCCCCCACAGCAAACTCTATTTCTTTCCGCTTAAGATCTGCGTATGACTTTTGCCTGTCAGATGCTTCTTTTAACCGAGCCCGAATTACCTTAACCTTTTTTTCGGATTCAGCCACTATTTTTGGACCCAAAACATGACGTTCCCCTAATTCTGTCCAACACGTAGGAGTGCGACACTTCTGTCCATATAGTGCTTCATACGGTGCCATCCAAATACTCGCTTGGTAACTGTTGTTGTACGCAAATTCTGCTAACGGTAAGAACTCCTCCCAGCTTCCTTTGAAATCTATCACATATCCCCTTAACATATCTTCTAATACTTGGATTACTCGCTCAGACTGGCCGTCCGACTGTGGATGAAATGCCGTACTGAAGTCCAATCCGGTACCCAAAGCCTGATGCAATACTTTCCAAAACTGAGACGTAAACCTCAGATCCTTATCTGAAATAATCGACACCGGCACTCCATGCAACCTCACAATCTCAGCCACATATAACTTCGCCAATTTTTGCAAAGAGTAATCAACCCGAACGGGGATAAAATACGTAGATTTCGTCAATCGATCCACTATCACCCATACCGAGTCCTTCTTAGTAGGCGTAGGAGGAAGCCCACTAACAAAGTCCATGGTGATTCTCTCCCACTTCCACTGCAGAATCTTTATTGGTCAGTAGTAATCCCGAAGGTACTTGATGTTCAAACCTTGACTTGTCGACACGTTAAGCACTTTCCTACAAACTCCGTAACTTTTCGCTAAGACCAAAGCCACCAAAACCGACCTCGCAAATCTCGGTATAACTTACTTCCTCCAGGATGCATAGCATAAGGGCTACCATGCGACTCCTGAAGAATCTTTTGCCTCAACTCCTGATCCCTCGGCATACAGATTTTACCTTTGAAACACAATACCCCATCATTGTTAATACCAAAATCTTCTAATTCCCCATTCTGTACCTGCTGTAGCTTTGCACTCAGATCATCGCTCACCAACCTGCCTCTTTCACTTGACTCAACCATGTCGGCCTTACTTGTAATTCTGCCAGTAAGCTTCTGTCGTCGTAAAGACTAAGATGTGCAAACATTGCCCTTAGATCTGACACCACTTTTCGACTTAGAGCGTCTGTCACCACATTCGCCTTGCCCGGGTGGTACTCAATAGAACAGTTGTAGTCTTTTAACAACTCTATCCACCTTCATTGCCTCAAATTCAGTTCTTTCTAAGTCAGTAGATATTTCAGACTCTTGTGATCCGTGTATATCACTGACTTTTCCCCATATAAATAATGTCTCCATACCTCAAGAGCAAAGACCACCGCTGCCAACTCTAAGTCATGCGTCGGGTAATTTACCTCGTGTAACCTCAACTGCCGAGACGTATATGCAACTACCTTCCCGTCTTGCATCAAAACACATCCTAATCCTGTATGAGAAGCGTCACAGTACACCACGAAATCCTTCCCTGCCTCAGGCTGAATCAAAATCGGAGCTTCAGTCAAAACCCTCTTGAGCTTCTCAAAGCTCTCTTGCTGCTTATCTGCCCATACGAAATGTACCTCCTTTCGTAACAATTTTGTTAAAGGTGCAGCTATCGATGAGAATCCTTCGACAAATCTTCTGTAGTAACCTGCTAATCCCAAGAAATTGCGAACCTCAGTTACGGACTTAGGTGGTTTCCAATCTAGTACTGCCTCAATCTTCCGAGGATCCACCCTTATTCCTTCTGCCGACACCACATGGCCTAAGAACGCATCTTCCTTCACCAAAATTCACACTTGCTGAATTTGGCATAAAGTTTCTTCTCCTTAAAACTTGCAACACTATTCGGAGATGCTTATCATGTTCCATCTCGGACTTAGAATACACCGGATGTCGCCTATGAATACCACGATTTAACCGATCCAAGTAGGGTTGGAAAACCCGATTCATCATATCCATGAACGCAATTGGGCGTTCATCAATCCGAATGGCATTACCAAAACTCATAATGCCCATATCTTGTTCGGAAAGCTGTCTTATGGATATCCGCTTCTTTTACCTTAAGCTGATGATACCCCGACCTTAGATCTATCTTTGAGCATACCGCAGCTCCCTTAAGCTGATCTAACAAGTCGTCGATCCTTGGCAAAGGATACTTGTTCTTGATGGTCAGATTATTTAACTGCCGGTAATCTATACACATCCTCATCGTTCTGTCCTTCTTTTTCACGAATAGGACCGGTGCTCCCCATGGAGACACACTAGGTCAGATAAATCCACGATCAAGCAACTCCTGAATCTGAACCTTAAGCTCAACCAATGCTTTCGGTGCCATTCTATACGGAGTAATAGAAACTGGCGCCGTTCCAGGCAATAAGTCAATCTCGAATTCTACCTCACGATCCGGAGGCAATCCTGGAAGTTCTTCCGGAAAAACATCTACAAATTCACTCACAGTCCTGACCTCTTCAACAGTTGCCTCCTTAGCCTCCAAGGCACTCACCAACATCAGAAAAGCTACACATCCCTTTCTAACCATCTTTTCTGCCTTAAGGGCAGATACTATATTTGATAAGTAATTTCATCTCTCGCCCATCACCACAACTTCTTTGTCATCAATAGATTTTAAGGACATCCGCTTAGCAACACAATCCACATTTGCACGATATTTTACTAGCCAGTCCATGCCTAAGATCAGGTCGAATTCCCTGAATGGCAATTTCATTAAATCAGTCGAAAACTGCGTCCCTTGAACTTCTAAAGGTACTTCCTTAAAGAGTTTATCTATTACTACTGTCTGTCCTAAAGGACTAAGCACAGTCATCTTCCTAGGTACAGTCTTAGAAGTCACATGCAAAGTTCCAGATACTTTACTAGCGATATATGAATGAGTTGACCCTATATCTATCAAAGCAATAAAGGGCAACCGAAAATCGTAAACGCATCGTGATAAAATCAAAAGCGCCACTATCTTCTCTGATTTAATCGCATATACCGGACACTGGTTGTCTTGCCTCGAGCTACCATCGCCTCTCGCTCAAGTCCCGCGACCTCTACCAGAACCATTACTTCTTCCATTTGGACCACGACCCCTTATCGGCTGTTGTCCACCTCTGCCAGCCTGATTAATACCCTGACCTGCTGAGCGATTCTTATCTGAATTCATTAGACAATCTTTAATCATATGATCTTTAGACCCGCACTTGAAACATCCCCCGGTCTTTTTCCAACATTCTCCCGGGTGCATCTTCCCACATTGAGCACAAGTACGATGTTGTCCTCCCGTAGCAACCTGCGACCTCGCGGCCCATCAACTCTAGGTTTCTTTTGAAAATTCTCGGATGACCCTGAAGACCCAAAGCTCCTCTTCTTCTTATTTCGCCTCTATCTACATTACGTCTCTCACCGCTTAACTTCTTCAGCTATCCTTGCCCTATCCACTAAGACTGCAAAGTCTCTTTCCCGGTGCAGAGCAATCAACACTCGCAGTTCATCTCTCAGTCCATCCTCGAATCTGACACATCGCTCATATTCAGTAGCTACTATCCCTCTGGCATATCGGCTAAGTCGCAAGAACTCTGCTTCATACTCAACTATCGACTTATTTCCTTGCACTAAATTCAGAAACGCCTTTCTCTGAGAGTCGATGTAGCTAGCTCTAATGTATTTCCCTTCAAATTTAACTTTAAAATACTCCCAATCCACTCGATCCGCAGGGGTACTCTCCTTGACAGTGAGCCACCACTGGTAGGCCTCATCACGAAGTAGTGAAACAGCACCTTTCAACTTTTCCTCAAGAAGGTGCGGTCCAAATCGTCCATGATCCTCTCAACTGCCTCTAACCAGTATTCGCTACATTCGGAGCTACTCCAGATACTCCTCTAAAAATCTCAGCTCCATTTGATCTAAGTCTCTCAGCTACTGACTTTTGAGACCCATTTCCCATACTAGCTCCCGCTACTCGTTCCAAAACTCGCAGCACAGCTTGTGATACTGCGTCATCTCTTCCATTTTGCTCTTAAAATTCCACCCTAACAATGGGTATGAGCTTCATTTGGAACCTTGACCAGATCTAATCGGTTCCGACACGACCATTCTTCCTCTACCACGCCCACGACGACCACGCCCCTAGAACTCATGTCTACTACTGCGTTTTATCTGCTTTTACTGAAAAAGTCTTATGCATTAGAGTCTTTTCACTTCTTATTAAAAGAAATTTTTATGCATCAGATATTTATTCAGTGGTTTTTCCGTAGTAGTACACATACACCTAGGGTCCATGTCTCTAAAGTATAGTTTTCTTAGGCTTATCACTTTAAAATATCATACATTCACATCACTTTATCAATAAAGTACTTACCTGATGGACCTGGGCCGAGAACTCGGGTGCCATGCTTCTATAAAACCATTTTAACTTAAGAAAACTTTCGAAAAGTCATTTGGGCCTGATTTTGAAAATGTTGTGGGCTTCAAAACCCAAGGCCGAGAGTTTAAAACTGGGCTCTGATACCAAGTTGAAACACCCCAAACCTGGCCCAAAAGCCTAACCGGATTTGATATGTTTCTCGAGTAAAACTTTAACTAATTCTCGTTTTGATTTATAAGAAAATATAATGGTTTCGAATAAAACAGATTTAACTTAAATATTTCGTTGAAATTCATATTTGTTAAATAAATTTGTATCTACTTAAAACATTATTTTAAGAGAAAAAATTATAAGTTAAAAGAAAACCAAATTTAATGAAAAACTTATTATTTTGTAAAACCATAGATGTTTAGGTGTCAAATACAATTTAAGTTATTTTTTATTTTTTGAAAATCATTTAGTTATTTAATAAATATTGTTCGTTGCATATTAAAGATCTAAAACGCAAAATTAAAACAGTTCATAGCGGCCTTATTACAAAAATAACAAAACTCATAATAAATCCTAAGTAATAAAAATAAAATTATTAGGTATTATTGCAAGAAAACTCCAAAATACTTTGTTGAGCATTGGCCACCACGTAGTCCTCGCTGACCCGATCCATCACGCTAAGAATCACCTGAAACATATCCCATAAAAGGGTGAGTCATAGACTCAATGTGTAACATAACACTAAAAGCCCATTTGATCATAGCTGTTAAGCCCATTTAAGTCATATTTAGCCATAAGCCCATTTAATAGCACATATTAGATAAAAATCGATTTAATCACATGTATATATATATATGAAATGCAAACCCGAGCCCACCTAAATATCCATTCGTTACACACCACCCGTACCTACCAATCACACCGTGGGGATTACTAAATCGACCCTCCATCTCACTACACACCATCAAGGCGATTCTTTGCATCAACATGCACATCGCCCTTATAAATTTGTGGCATGGCCACCAAATAATTGTGACCGAAGTCACCGGATTCAAAATATGTGACCGAAGTCACCAGATTCACATATGTGGCCGAAGTCACCAGATAATGTGGTAAAAACCACCAGAACATTTCCCCTTCTTCAATATTACCCATATGCCCATGCACATACATATTATTCGGATTTTATGCAATATACCCCAAAATCATAACACAGACATACTTATTTCATATTTATGCATATAGCAATATTAACGAAATATTGGGGGTAAACATACCTGAATATTGTATACCACTGAATGGTACCCGCAACCATTATCAAACATATTTTCATACAAATCACATTTATTATAGATCTATGAGAATTTAGTATAATGTTACACACCTTATAACAGTGAGAACGATACCTTCCCGCTCGTCGACACCTAAATAATTATCACACTTGATTAGAACACACTAATACTTATAATCTACACTATTAATGAAAGATCTAATTCCTTACCCTCGGAATCTCGGACAACCGTTATATGTGGTTTCTCTCTGATAGATGGATCAAAACCCGATGACAACCCACGAACGAAAAGTGGCTTGGGTGTACCCACGACTTCAAATAAACGATCTTCGTTAGCAGAGGGTCCACAACCTGGTGGAAAATCTCGGATCCCCGATACAGCCCTTCGTTTGAAGTTTGAGGGTATAACAGAACCTCCCCTCTTCCAAACACTCCTTACCGCTCTTTTCGAACCTATCATGTTAGTCCCGAAATCTTACGTTTACGAAAAATATCCGATCGATTGAGTCTCCTAAAATAAAGTCGATTAATAATCTATCTAAAAACGATATAACCAGATATGATAATCCTTACCTTGGATGATCCCAAATGATCTCTCCTTAAACGTTGGCTACCAAAAAGGAATCCTTAAAATCCCTTTCAAAGATTCGGCCAAGGAGAAAATAAGAGAATTAGATTTCTAAAATCGGCTATTCTAAAAGAAAATTAAGAGAACGATTGATAGAATATACTTACTATTAATACGGAGATTGATTCACCCTTACTTAACTATTTGGAGATTCGGCCTTATCAATTTAGAAGAAGAGAAATGATGATTTCAGCTTTGACAAAGAAAAGAGAAAAATATGGTGTTTTTGGCTATAGTGGTTTCGAGTTTTTAACAAAAGAAAGAAAGAATAAGATGAAAATGGAGGATGGTTCGGTTTGACAAAAGAGAAGAAAGAGAATGGTGGTTTCGATTATGACAACAAGAAAAAGAAAAGAAAGATAAAAGGTTTATGATGTTGCAAAAATGATGAATTTGGGAGAGAGAAGTTTCGGCCTTAACAAGGTAAATGAGAAGAGAAAGAAGAAAATAAAAGTTTGAGAGAAGGAGATGACTTGGTTTTCAAAAGAAAAGGAGGTAAGTTTAGAAGTTATGAGCATTCGGCCATGAGGGAAAAAGAGAAGAAAAATGGTTTTTGATATTTGGTATTTTCGGTTACAAAGAGGAGAAAAAGAAGATATGTTTTGGAGAAAGGAAAATAAAAGGACTACTCAAAACCGAAATGGTAAAATATCAAATGACTAAAAGAGAAGAAAAAGGTTCATCTTTTGTGTAATATGCATTCGGCTAAGAGACAAAGTTTGGAGAAAAGAAAAAGATGCACAAATTGGTTAAAGTTTTGGCCAACTTTCACCCCTAATGCTATTGCAAAATTCGACCAACACCATGCCAACATGATCCCCCTTTTTCCTCATCATTTCTTCCTTATCAATCCCTTGATTCCTATCACAATTAAACCAATCCCCCTTAGCCCCTTATGCCGTCTAGGTTCATGGTCAAATGACCATGAAAAAGCTTCCAAAACATCATCCCCTCTTCAAGCCCTTTGTCCCCTTATCCTTCCATAACCTCATGATTCCATACCATAACTTTTAACTTGCCTTTTTCCTATGGTCTACTATCCAAAATTAAAAGAATGTCCATCCATTCTAGATAAGGCTTGGCCGACACTATAGGAAAGAAAGCAAAAATTAAAATTCTTCCACTTGCTAGCTAGGGGATTCGAACCTCTCCCCTCAAGCATTCACCCATGCGCCAACACCACCTTGCCAAATGACTTGTTATGCTTAAAACCTCATGCCAAATTTTCTTAAAACCTATCTTGCTTAGCTCCATCTTAAGTTTTAAAAATTTAATATTTCTTTAAGGCATTCACTTACATACTGAAGTTCCTAAAACTTCCAAAGTACACTCAACTACACATAGGCATGCAACAACATACAATTAAATTAAATATGCATAGCCCCCAAATTCTGGATGTTACATACTACCTCAATAATAAATTCACTGAATGTGAGATAAGATATTCGCCAATCGGGAAGTTGTGTTGCGCCTTGATCTGGACAACCCGAAGACTGAGACAGTATATGTTGTATTACACAACTTGGCTCATTTCAAAACTCGATCCTCTAAAGTACATTATGGAGTCGACTGCTTTGAATGGAAGAATGGCTCGGTGGAAAATTTTACTTTCCAAATTTGATATAGTCTATGTGAATCAAAATGCTATAAAAGGGAGCGCAATAGCAAATTTTTTAGCCAGTAGAGCTCTAGTAGATTACGAGCCTTTGAGCTTTGATTTCCAGAATGAAGATCTAATTTATGTTGTAACCACTAAAGAAAACTCTCAAGAAGGTTATCCTTGGAAGCTAAACTTCGATGGAGCTTTAAATGCTGTGGGTAATAGAATTGAGGCAGTCTTGGTATCCCCAAATGGAGATCATTATCCATTCACTAGTAAATTGGATTTTGATTGCACGAACAATACGGCAGAATATGAAGCATGCATCAATGGTATCCGTGCGGCCATAAAACTTAAGATCAAAGTGCTAGAGGTATATGGGGATTCTGCGCTAGTGATCTATCAACTCAAAGGAGAATGGAAGACAAGAGATCCAAAGTTGATCGATTATTGAAAGTTGGTTCTTGAATTAATTAAAGAGTTTGATGACATCACCTTCTGCTACCTTCCATGAGACGAATATCAGATGGCTGATGCCTTACCTACTTTAGCTTCTATGGTCAAAGTGAATAAACAAGAGGATGTAAAACCTATCCAGACGAGTATTTATAAGACTCCGGCTCATTATTACAACATTGAAAAAGAAGAAGAAAATGATGATCACCTTTAGTACCACGATATTCTGCGATATGTGAAGAATCGTGAATACCCTGACCAAGCAACTGAGAATGATAAAAGGACGTTGAGAAGACTAGCCAGTGACTATGTCTTAGATGGTGTAACACCCTAAACCCGACCCATGCGTTTCGACTGGATCTGGCGTGTCACGGCTTGTACATTGAAAACTTTTGCCTTGTTGGTTTTGGAAGTCGTAAGTTAATTAGACATTATTAGAGTAAATAAGTGACATTTTAAAATAAAATCTTATATTAGTATTATTGAGTATAAATAAACCTTGACATAAAATTTATAAGTTGCATAACATTGCAAACTTCTTAGTTGAAAAAAACTAGGGCCTTAAAAAATCCCAAATAAAAATAAAATAAACTTAAAGAAATCCCAAATAATTTGTAGAAATAAAATTTGATGGCCCTCGAGTCCGCTCGGCTCCCATGTTCACGATCTATCGCTCACCGAAATGTTGGGAAAATAAAAGGTTGAGTCACCAAGACTCAATGTGCAAATCCCGAGAACATATAAAAAGGCTTGAGGCCCACAAACACATTATGAGCCTTGGCTCAGATACAAGGGTAACAAAATATGCAACATGGCCCATCCCAAACCTATGAGTCCATCCTCTACATACCCCGCACCAACCATCACACCGTGGGATTTCTACAATCAACCCTCCATCCGCTACACACCATATCGATGGTGTGATCGTCATTATAAAGACCGATCACTATGTGACCTATGTGGCGAAGCCACCGATCGCTATGCGACCTTAATAATATATCGACAAATTGTGCTACATCATAAAGACCGATCACTATGTGACCTATGTGGCAAAGCCACCGATCGCCTATGCGACCTACTCCCTTCCAGTAAATCAATCAATCCCATCCCATGCATACATACAAGAATCGAACATTAAACTATCTAAACAGATCACATATTTTTACATACTTGATACACATAGAGAAGTTTCTATGATTACGCACTGCATCCCTTGCCTACCCTTTCGGGTAATACGACTGCTCATCTGACCTCATTTTCTGGCTTTTAGCCCATAACATACATATAATTCAGATTAACTAGTGTGATAGAGATCTACACACCTTTTCCAGCTTTTAGCCCATAACATACATATAATTCAGATTAACTAGTGTGATAGAGATCTACACACCTTTTCCAGCTTTTAGCCCATAACATACATATAATATAACAAAGCTTATGTGTCAAGAATCTACACACCTGATTATTGATAAAACGAGGCTTCTATATCGACACTATCCTTAGTCGACACAACTGCTATCTTCCTAAGGTGTTGTTCAGAAGCCGGTCCACAACCAATTGGCCAATCTCGAACAGTAGATACTGCTCGTTTCTTAAACTTAGGGATTCTTTCTTTTGCCTTAAAAATCTCGAAATTGGAGACTTATGAATTTCAGCTTTTAGATCTAGTCGACTAGGCTTCCTTCAAATCCCGACTTGTCGCCCATCATAAACCATTAAACTATTAGCTTTCGGCTTTTGCCTTTTCAAAAATCGGGAATAGATTATGAGAACTAATCAAAAATCTACTCTTACCTTAACTTAGGAGATTCGGCTAGTACTAGAGAGAGAATTCGACAATGTCAATGGAAGATTTAAATGCCGAAAGTATAGAACAATTTCTCAAATAGGATGAATAAAATAAAAACTATAGAGATTTCGGCTTTTTGGAGAAGGAAGAGAATAATGGAGTTTTCAGCTTTTAGAAGAAAGAAGAGAATAATGGAGTTTTCGACTTTTAGGAGAAAGAAGAAAGAAGAGAATAATAGAGTTTTCGGCTTTTAGAGAAATTAGAGAAAGAAATTTGGAGAAAAGAAGCTAATGAATTTCGGCACAAAAGGGAGAGGATTTATGTTAGAAACAAGGAGCTAGCCCCCCTATTTATAGGAAATTCGGCAACCCTTTGCCATGTAGTAGCTGGTTTCTTTACTCCTCTCAGTGATGGATTCTTGGCCATCACTCTCTTTGTAGATAAATTCATAACTTTTCTCCTTTATCTTAATCTACTAGCTCATCTAAAAGAGACTTAATTATCTCTAACTCCTCCCTCCTTTATCAGCATATTATCCACATATTTTAATCATAAAAATCCCTAGATCTTAGCCTTTATCTGCTTATTATCCACATAAAATAAATTTCTAAATAATAGCCTTTATCTGCTTATTATCCACATATTTTAAACATTAAAACCCCTAAATTTTAGCCTTGCTGCCATCCACTCCACCTAATCCTAATGCCCAAAATTTAGCTAACTTAAATTAAAAGAATTGGGCTCCATGAAACTTAAATTTGGGCCCCTTACTCCTTGTGTGTGGCGTCACCTCCTAAGATTTGGCCACAAGCCCACTTTGAAGGTTTTTTCAGGATGAATGTTGATTTTGACTGAAATGGATGGCAGAGATTTTTCCAACCCTGTGAATTCAGATTCAGTCAAAAGATACTTCACCTAAAAAAAAAGGGAGAGGCCAAGGTGAAAACTCGCAAAGGGCGTCTTGAGACCAAATGGGTTTTAAATTGAAAACCTAGGAAAAGGGTAATTCAGATCTTGATCAAAGTTGGGGCATGTGGTAGTCTTGTTATCCCTGAATTAACAAGGAGGAAGGATGCTACGTCTTGGGGCATCAACAAAGTGTTTTGGATCTTTGAAACATATATCAAGTTCAAAAGGGTTATCGAGAAGTTAGTGCGAAGAAGCTTATGCTATGATATCTGGGGCACCTATTTTCATCTTATTCATTTTGTATTTTAGCAATTTTTGTATTTTAGAAATGTTTGCTATCTTTGATTAATCCATTTCAAGCTTTGCTCTTAATAAAATCCCTTTTGTCCATTGTGATAATCTTTTCAAGCATTTTTCATTGAACTAACGATTAATGGACTAATAATATTCAAGTAAAAGGAGTTCTGCCTATTGCTCTAAAAGGTTTTCTAAATAGTAAACAGGACTACTATTCAGAACTAACCAAAGTTAAGGGTTGGAAACATTTGAGAAAGAATAGTCTAAATTATGATTATTCCTTCGGATTCTCTGTCAAAGATACTAGTTGAACAATAAGGCAGGGTAATACGTTAGTGACAGAACCTTGGTGAACAACGAGCTGTGTTAACCTAAGTACTAAAAAAGAGATCATTCTCGAAAAATGACATTATGCATTTATGCAAATATCATTCATACACATCCAGTTAAGAGCATTTGATTCATCCTAATCATGACATTCTAATCACTAGGCATAAATAGGCCCATGAAATGGATTCTACAGGTCATGTTCTCCAAAAAATGGTGTAACAAGATCAGAGAAACCATAAATCCCGCACCCTTGAAATTGCAGTAGGACAGATTGAAATTATAATGGAAAATCTTATTTTCCTGAAGTTGTAGTGGGGCAGATTGAAGCCACGAATCTTATCTCCCTAAAGTTGCAATGGAGTAGATTGAAAAAAGTAAATCTTATTCCCCTGAAGTTGCAGTAGGATAGGTTGAAGCTATCATGGCGGATCTTATCCCCCTGGGGTTGTAATGGAGTAGATTAAAACCACAAGTCTTATCTCATTGAAGTGGCAGTGGAGTAGATTAAAATCACAAGTCTCATCTCTCTAAAGTTGCAGTAGAACAGATTAAAGCTATAAATTACAAATCTTATCTCCCTGAAGTTACAATGAAGCATATTGAAGCTGCAAATCTCATTTCCCTGAGGTTTGTAGTGGAACAGATTAAAGCTACAAGTTACAAATCTTATCTCCCTGAAGTTGCAGTCAAGTAGATTGAAGATAGCAAATCTTATTCCCCTAAAGTTGCAGTAGGACAGGTTGAAGCTATCATGGCGGATCTTATCTCTCTAAAGTTGTAGTGGAGTAGATTGAAGCCACAAATCTTATCTCACTGAAGTTGCAGTGGAGTAGATTGAAGATAGCAAATCTTATTCCCCTGAAATTATAGTGGGACAGGTTGAAGCTATCATGGCGGATCTTATCTCCCTGAAGTTGCAGTGGAGTAGATTGAAGCCACTAATCTTATCTCCCTGGAGTTGCAGTGGAACAGATTGCAGATAGTGAATCTTATCTCCCCGAAGTTGTAGTGGAGTAGATTGAAGCTACTAATCTTATCTCCCTGAAGTTGCAGTGGAGTAGATTAAAGCGACAAATTCTATACCTCTGAAGTTGCAGTGGGATAGAAAGAGGCTATTTGAAGAAGATGAACACCAGGAAGCCAAGATTCGACGAGGCCGGACAAAATTGGTCATTCTTAAAAGTTTTTGCACCGTTCTCATTACACGACAATGAGCAAAGAAGGGCAGCTGTAGTAGGCCCAATTTGCCCGGCCCACCAAATCAAATAAAACAAAATGTTAAACAGTCCAGTTACAAAAATGTTAGGCCCAAGTTTGTAGGCCCAAAACAAATAAAAACACTAAATCCCATGACCTAAAAATTTCAAAAAAACTAAGAAACCCTAAGCCCCTCTACACCGCTCCTCCCTTTCGTGCGCACGCTACCTGAGGTGCCTCGTTCCAAGGCAATGACGCACCCTTGCTGCTGCCATTTCATCAAAACAGCAAGGGGTCTGCTTCGTCCTCCGTTGACCTTACTGGTGCTTGCAAAAAGGGACACAGAAAGAAAACAAGAATAGAAACGCGATAGCAGAGAAACAGTGACAAAACAGTAGCAAAAATAGTGAAGGGAACAATGTAGCATTCGGCTATAAAAGCCACGAAATTATCAATGTATTTTTTACAGAAGACAGAAGATTAATAAAAAAAATAATAAATAAAAAACAAAATCAAAAGTTTGCAAAGGTAGTCTTTTTATTATTTTTCATTATTCATTATTTATTATTTTCATTATTTTATTTTTTATTTGCTATCATTTTCCAAAGAAAAAAAACGAACTAAAAGAGGGGTTCGAAATTACCTAACTCTTTGTATTCTATCGTCGTATGCGGCCAAGGTTCGTCGGTTTCGATGAAAATGACATCTTGTGGGCTCGGAGATTCAAAAAGAAAAAAATCGCCTTTTATTTTCTCAGGCCACCGTGGACGGCGACGCCGACCAGAGGCCGCCACAATGGCCGATCACCGGGTCCCTAGGCCGGAGAAGGGGACTTTGAGAGAGTGAGGGAGAGTTTTTTTTTTTGTTTTTTTAAAGGAGAATAAAATGAAAGTTTTGAAAGTTTTTTTTTTTGCTTAAATAGACCTCTAAAATGATGTCGTTTTAGGGCTGGCTTCAATAGCCCCAAAACGACGTCGTTTTGCTCAATACCCGAAACCCGACACGATTTTAAGCTAGGATCCGCATGTTTTTCCCTAAAAGGGATATTTTCACAGCCGGTCCTTTCACTTTTTCGCTTATTTTTTATTTAATCCTATTTTTTTATTTATTTAATTTTTAATTTTACCTTACAATTTTGATTTTGTTTCATTTCAGTTCACCGTGAAACGGTACGTTTGTAGGACTAGGAATAATTTCTCATTTAGTCCTTGTACCTTTGCGCACATTATATTTTGATCCTAATTTCTTTTTTTTTTAAATTTGGCCATGCAATATTATTTTATTTTTGATTTGGTCCTTCGACTTGCCAAAGGAAACGACGCGTTCAGTGGGGTTTGGGATATTTTTCCAGTTAATCCCCATTCCTTTTTGCGCGTTTCATTTTAGTCATTGACTCTGTTTTAATTATTTTATTATTTATATTTTAACCCTTTTTGTTATTATTTATTTCAATTTTTCCTTTAGATTTCATTTAAGTTATAATTAACCCATTTTATTTTAATTCTTTTATTTATTTATTTACTTGTTTATTCATTATTCCTTTTATTTTATTCATTTGCTTGTTCATTTGTCTATTTATATATTGTTCATTCATTCATTTATTTATTTTTATTTTCACTATAGGAAAATAAGGCTTTAGCGGCGTTTTTAGTGGCGTTTGGACAAAAAATGCCGCAAAGATTAGAGATATCTCAAAACTCAAACGGCGCCGTTTTGGTCCCCGTTTAATAATTCAATATAAAAATTGTAAAAAGGCCCAATAATAGCGGCTTTTTTTTAAAAAACGCTACAAAAGGTTAGAGATATAGCGGCATTTTTCCAGAAAACGCCACTAAAGGTAAGAAATAGTGGCATTTGTGATAAAAACGCTGCTAAAGATCTAATTATCTCAAAACTCAAACGGCACCGTTTTGGTCTCCGTTTAATAATTCAATATAAAAATTGTAAAAAGGCCCAATAATAGCGGCTTTTTTCTTAAAAAGGTCACAAAAGGTTAGAGATATAGCTACGTTTTTCCAGAAAACGCCACTAAAGGTAAGAAATAGCGGCGTTTGTGATAAAAACACCGCTAAAGATCTAATTATCTCAAAACTCAAACGGCGCCGTTTTGGTCCCCGTTTAATAATTCAATATAAAAATTGTAAAAAGGCCCAATAATAGCGGCGTTTTTTTAAAAATGACACAAAAGGTTAAAGATATAACGGTGTTTTTCCAGAAAACGCTACTAGAGGTAAGAAATAGCGGCGTTATCACAAACGCTGCTAAAGATCTAATTATCTCAAAACTCAAACGGCGCCATTTTGGTCCCCGTTTAATAATTCAATATAAAAATTGTAAAAAGGACCAATAATAGCGACGTTTTTTTCAAAAATGCCACAAAAGGTTAGAGATATAGCAGTGTTTTCCAGAAAACGCAACTAAAGGTAAGAAATAGCGACGTTTGTGATAAAAACGCCGCTAAAGATCTAATTATCTCAAAACTCAAACGGCGCCGTTTTGTTCCCCGTTTAATAATTCAATATAAAAATTGTAAAAAGGCCCAATAATAGCAGCGTTTTTATTAAAAACGCCACAAAGAATCAAATTGTTTCAAAACTAGAACGGCACCGTTTTGGTCCTAGTATAATAATTCAATATAAAAATTATTTTATTTTGGGGTTTACTATTTAGGATTTATAGTTTAGTGTTAATGGTTTAGGGTTTAGTGTTTCAAGTGTAGTGTGTATGGTGTAGGTTTGGGGTTTACTATTAAGGATTTAAGGTTTAAGGTTTAGAGTTTTAGGATTTATATTTAATGGTTTAAGGGTTTAGTGTTTCAGGTTTTGAGTTTAAAGTTTTAAGATTTATGATCTTGTATTTAAGGGTTTAAGGGTTTAGTGTTTATGGATTAGAGATAAAAAATGTAATATATTTAGGGGTTTAAAACCCCAAACCACTAAACCCCTAACCTTTAATCCCCAAACTTTAAACCTTAAAACCTTAAAACCTTAAAAACCTTAAATTATTAAATCTTAAACCCTAAACCTACATCATACACACTACACTCGACATATTAAACCCTAAATATATACCCCTAAATATATAGTTTAGAGTACTTTAGTAGGGGATATAGTTTAATGGTTTAAGGTTTAGAGGGTTTTAGGATAATTAGTGTCATTTTTTATGGTTTAAATATCAGGGGATATAATTTAGGGTTATGAATAATTTAGATTTTTTTTGTTAAGGCTTAGGGGTTATTGTTTTGTGGTTAATTTATGGTTTAGGGGATATAGTTTAGGGTTTAGAGGATATAGTTTAGAGTTTAGGATTATGAGGATATAGTTTAATGGTATAAGGTTTAGGGTTTTGATTAATTAGTGTTAATAATATTATGTATTTTGATTAATTAATAATATTATAAAAATATACAGAGTAAATGATACTTTATTATTAGTGGCGCTTTTATAAAAAACGCCACAAAAGGTATGAATTACCGGCGTTTTTTTGAAAACGCCACAAAATATATGAATTACCGACGTTTGTTTAAAAACGCCACAAAGTTATGTCAATTAAACGTCACCGTTTTCATCTTTTATTAGTGATGCTTCTTAAAAAATGCCACAAATAGCCGTGAAGGAAACGACACCATTTTTCGTTCTAATTAGTGGCGCCTTTAATAAAACGCCACAAATATGTTCGTTTTATTGATGTTATTAGTGGCGTTTTATCCCAAAACGCCACAAATTTGAGAAAAACGACTGCGTTTTTGATAATTTATTTAGTGGCGTTTATTTAGAAGCGCCGCAATAGGGATAAATTTTATGCAGAAATGACGCCGTTCTTTTTACATCCATTTTAATTATTCAAAGGCTTTGTTAAGCCGTTTCTTCTCTTCCCCGATTTCTGCTATCTCCCCAAATCCCTAATTTCTTCATCCCCTTTAGCATTCCCCTTCGAATCCCTAAATTGTTCTTCGATTCTGTTACGTTTATTACTAAAACCAAAAGAACCCTAAAAAAACTAAACAAAAGAACATTTCTCATAAGCCTCTCAACTCAAAGCGCTGCGTTTATTACCAAAACCAGAACCCATCGCCGACATTGAAAACGACGCCCACCGCCCAATGCCATTCACCTTCTAAAACCCATCCCGACGCCGTTGCTTTGCTTTCTCCCATTGCCTCATCTCTGTCTGTTGCTTTCTCTCGCTTTGCTAATCTGTCCAATATTGACATTGGCTGCTGCCTGAACTAAAGCCTTTTAGGAAAGTTGAAAGTTGGTAAGCTCTTTTATTTGAAAATTACAAGGTTAATATATGAACTAATTTAGCTTTGAATCTTTAGTCTTTGGGTTAAAATGAAAATTTGTTGGAGAGATGTGAGAATAAGAAATGAAAAAAAGAAGTCCTATAATTAATTTCTGAGGGATGTAATTTTGT
Source organism: Gossypium rotundifolium (assembly GCA_025506655.1). NCBI lineage: Eukaryota > Viridiplantae > Streptophyta > Magnoliopsida > Malvales > Malvaceae > Gossypium > Gossypium rotundifolium. The sequence continues at coordinate 97,881,912 of CP106730.1, forward strand.
ATTTAATCAATTTAGGTGTAATCTGGATTGTTTATATCTGCTTGTTTGCATTTGTTTTGTTAATACCAGTTTGTAATTTGGTTATCCCTAGACCCAAGCTTCAATTTTACAATAGACTAGGAAACTAAATAATGTAAGTTTTAAAACCCTAAACTTGAAATTGATTTCTACTTGAGTCATAATATTTCAAGTTTTATTTGGTTTTCTGTTTTCTGTCCTATTGCTTGTTATTGTGCCTCATCTACACTCTTTCTTTGTTTAGTTGAGAAGGAGAATTTTCTTAAAAGCTATCAGTTCATCGGAAATAGTCGACCATTTTTTCGTTTGTTTATTTCCCTTTGTTCTTAATTTTATTGCATCTATGTTCTGGGCAGCTATATAAGTGGTACTGATACCGAGTTTTTATGAAACTCAATAGTAACTTTAAAATAGCCTCAAATAAATAATAAACAATGCCTGTTTATTTGTTTTCTTGTTATATGTAAATTTCCAATCCGTGACCTGTTTTACTTGTTACCTCATTTGTTTTCTTTGCGTTGTACATATGGCACATGTTTTCTCACTTTTCTGAATTGTTTGTTTGTGATTTTTGTTTTCATGGTAAAATATATTATGTCATGAATTGTTTTTGATCAGAATATTATGTTCACAGTTATTTTCAAAAGTGGCTGTGGGCAATTGGATCTTCTGATATTGGATTGTTTGTACAAGGTGTGTTACTCCCTTGCTTCTTTCTTTTTCACAGTAGTTGAATACTTTTCTTCATTTTTTTTGTTAGTGAATTGTCTAGTAATTAGAAAAATTCAAAAAGACAATTTTAATCCATGCTGATTCTTTCATAACCTATTTGCATCTATGTATCTGCTGCTGTGCATATTATGTTCTTTCATGTTACATCACTGTGTTGTACCATAATTGATTGTTTAACATAGTTGAAAGGTCATGTATGGATTTGCTTTTGGGTTACAAATGGTGGCTTATTTAATTGTAAGACTTGAAAAACTATCAGTATTAACTCGATTTTTAGAAACTTAGAAACTATTATTATAGAGATAGAATGAATATAGAAATTAATTAAATGGTTATGAAAATTTTGAGATCTTTCCTTTGTCTGATTATCACGGATATCTTAGTAAAATTCTTTTGATGAATGTACACTGCAATAGTAAAATTGCTCTTCTATTTTATTATTTATTGTATTTGTGATTGTATATATCTTCTCTGAACTAATGTTTTATGTTTTCTGCATGGCAGAAAGGATCCTATAACGTTCACTTATGCTTACCTCAAGTTTGTTCTAAATTTTCCCAACATTGTCAAAACATGTTTGTTTGATCACCTCTTACTGAAATTATTTAAGGTACATACTTTGAACTAGATCTCTCAAATTATTGTCTAATCCAAAGCAATTAAAATTTTGCAACCTTGATACTTAAAATGGCGTAGGCCATTCTTGCTAAAAAAACTATGTTGTTTTAGATACAACTGTTGGCAGACCTCAACTTGAAGAAAACACCTCAGTTGGTGGAGCTTGTTGATGATAGCAAGGTAATGTATTGTTTCACAAGAATATCAGTTCATTTGACTATACTTGTTTTGTGGAACATTTTAAGGAAAAGTACTACTTATATTTTTTATATCATACACCAATATTTTAAGGAAAAGTTAAGTCATGTATAGAAGAATGGAGTAAAATGGTAATAATAACCAATTGAATGTGAAATGATACTATCAATTTTTCAAACACTTAAAATCCTTTATTAGCACAGAATAACAAAGCATCTATGGTGGGACAGTTTTACAAACCTTTGTTGTCAATCCATAAAATTTTATTTTTTACCTTTAATGTTGTTTGATATTATATTTATTTTATGTTTTTTTTAAGTATTAGTGAGTTAATGTTGTTTGTATTTCTGACTGCAGCATCTGTTTCTTGGTGTGAGTGGAGTAGACCAGCTTATTGAAATAATTAAGGTACGTTTTACTTCAAAATTTTGATCAGTAAGATTTATATCATGATGAATTTGTCTAAATTGTTGTTTATTATCCTGTTTGGTTGGTATATGTGTTGTTTATTATATTGTTGTCCAATAAAATAAAAGATTCAAAGTATATAGGCTGGAAACCTAACGGGTTGCCTTATATCTCATTGTAAGATATAATGGATCCTCCCTAGGTGTAACAATGCCACGTATGATGAATCTTCAAAAATGTCTGTCTAAATTGACTGTCCAAATTGATGTTTACCATCCTGCTTGGTTGGTATATATGTTGTTTATTATATTGCTGCCCAAAAAGAAAAAGATTGTTTATTATATTGTTTATTATACGCTGTTTATAGCATGATGATTTTGGAAAAACTGCTGTTTATTATATTGTTTCAACTGGTACTCAAGCAATATATTTAGTTAGCTCATCATCTAGCTTGGGCTTATGATGTTAAGCAATATATTATAAAATGTGATGTTAAGCATTTTAGATAGTTTTCTTACGGTTTCTTTTTAATATAAAATCGAATTAAGATAACAAACAAATTATGATACATGAATATTTTGATAGTGATTAAGCTTCGATATTTTATGAAAACAACATTAGTTTATAATTTGATACCAACATCTTAAATATTCGAATATGCTAAAATTAAATTTCTTTTAGAAATCAGTTTTGTTTTAGTCAAACCCCAACATAAAATTTTTAAAATATATTTTCATTATTTAAATATATTTTCATATAAAAATCGAATTACTAATTTTTATATTAATAATGTTTGATTTCAATATTTAATATTTTTAAATATTTTTAAAACTTATAATTTTTTATCAATATAATAATAATGATCATTATTTAAATATTTTTAATATAAAAATCAAATTTTTTAAAAAGTAATTTAAAACTTCTTAAAATGTTTTTTCATTATTTAAATATATTTTCATATAAAAATCGAATTACTAATTTTTATATTAATAATGTTTGATTTCAATATTTAATATTTTAAATGTTTTTAAAACTTATAATTTTTATCAATATAATAATAATGATCATTATTTAAATATTTTTAATATAAAAATCTAATTCTTTTTTTTAAAGTAATTTAAAACTTCTTAAAATGATATTTCATTATTTAAATATATTTTCATATAAAATCAAATTACTAATTTTTATATTAATAACATTTGATTTCAATATTTAATATTTTTAAATGTTTTTAAAACTTATAATTTTTTATCAATATAATAATAATGATCATTATTTAAATAATTTTAATATAAAAATCAATTCTTTTTTTTTTAAAGTAATTTAAAAACTTCTTAAAATGGAAATTTAAAACTTACATAATTATTATTTAACTAAATAATTATTATTTAAAACTTACATAAGTAATTTAAAACTTATAAATTTTTTTATCAATATAATAACAATAATGATGATTATTTAAATAACTTACATAATTGACATAACTCACACAACATACATAACTTACATAACTTACATAACTCACATAACTTACATAACTTACATAATACATGTAGTTTAATGTAATAATTAAAATATAAGCATTTAGTTTAAAGATCAAATTTCAAAACTTTCATCAAATTTCATAACTTACATAATACATAACTTACATAATTTTAAGATCAAATTTCATAACTTACATAAGTTTAAGATCAAACTTCAGTAACTTACATAATACATAACTTAAAATGCCTTGTATGATGAATCTTAAAAAAAAAATTGTTTTAAAATCAAATTCTTTTTTAAAAAAGATTCAAAGTATATAGGTTGGAAACTTGACGGGTTGTCTTATATCTCACCGTTAGATATAAAGGATCCTCTCTAGGTGTAACAATGTCACATATGATGAATCTTAAAGAATACATAACTTACATAATTTTAAGATCAAATTTCATAACTTACATAATTTTAAGATCAAACTTCATAACTTACATAATTTACATAACATACATAGTACTCAATTATATATATGATCATATCATTACTTACATAAATTATAAATTAACAATTGAGCCGTGTAATTTATTGTCAACTTTAGACTTCAACAACTACGAAATGGATAGGACTTGGATGAATTTGTCAAGGGTAAGCAACGACTATCGAAATGGAGTAGAAAAGTTTCTGAATTTCGCATTTCAAAATGCAAGCCAAGAGAATACGATTCTTTGCCCGTGTAAGAAGTGCTGCAATATCAATTGGCATTATCGTGAAATTGTCTATGAACATCTAGTTGTTGATGGCTTTCTCCGGGGGTACAAAAAATAGATTTTTCATGGAGAGTGTACATCTAGTGGAGCATCTTCATCGATGAATCTGGGTTATCCTCATAGTGCTTACAATTAGAATGTTAGAGATGATAAAATGGAAGGCATGTTGCGGGATGCTTTTAATATACGCAGTGATGGTTTAGGGTCATTTCCACCTGACTTGGGTGCAACCGATGATTATAATTTTGGTGGAAATACTTTCACCGAGGGGGGAAGAAGTGTACCTGATGAACAGCCAAATGAAGAAGAGGCGAGGTTCTACACGTTACTTGGTGAAATGAATGAAGAACGTATGAGGATCAAAATTTTCCAACCTGTCTTTACAGATTCGTATTTTTACTTGAAATGTTTGGGAGGATGGACTGAAAACTCGTTGACAATGCTGTTAGAGTTTCTGCAAGAAATGTTCTCGTTTGCGAAAATCCCTCAATCTTCCAAAGATATGAAGAAACTGATAAAGGATTTGGGCCTTGGCTACAACAAAATTCATAGTTGCCCAAATGACTACATGTTGTATTGGGGCAAACGAATAAACTAACAGTGCTTTCATGTATGCGGTAAATCCCGTTGGATTAATAGAAATACAGAGGATGGTAACGAGGATGAACACGATACACAGTCAAGGAAGCAGCCAGTTAAGATTTTGCGGTATTTTCCCTAATACCAAGGCTTCAAAGGCTTTTCATGTCGACGAAGAAAGCCGAGTCAATGACGTGGCACCATGATGGATGAATCGATATGGATTGTTAAGGCATCCTGCAGATGCTTTAGCTTGGACATCATTTGACTCCAAATTTCCAAGCTTTGCAAGCGATCCTCGGAGTGTGAGGCTGGGGCTAGCATCTGATGGATTTAACCCTTACAAAATCATGAGCACTGCGTATAGTGCTTGGCCTGTGGTGCTTGTTCCTTACAATTTGCCTCAATGGGTTTGCATGAAACAATCATCCTTTATCTTGTCTATGATTATCCTTGGAGAGAAAGGGCCCGGGAATGATATTGACATATATTTGCAGCCACTTATTGAAGAGTTAAAACAATTATGGGCTGGTGTTGAGACATACGATGTACTGAGAAAGGAGAACTTTAATTTATGTGTGGCTTTGATGTGGACTATTAATGACTTCCCAGCCTATTCCAATTTATCTGGTTGGAGTACCACGTTATGCTTGTCCTTGTTGTGCTACGCAAACATGTTCGCAATGGTTATATAATGGGAATAAGTTCTCTTACATGGGGTATCGTCGGTGGTTACCGAAAAATCATAGATTTAGATTTCAGAGTGCTCAGTTTGATGGTGCTGAAGAGTTCGGAGAAGCTCCTTCGCAGACCGGTGGATCTGAAATATTGTTCATGTTGAAAGATATGAATTTCATTTATGGGAAGATGAATCAACTGGCCAAGACGCAAAGAAATAGAAGGTCAAGGGATGAATCTAATGAAGAGGATGATCCTAATAAGGTAGACTTGTGGAAAAAAGAAGTATTTTTTTGAGTTGCCTTATTGAGAGCATCAGATTTTACGACATAATCTTGATGTCATGCACATTGAGAAAAATGTCTGCGAGAACATCATTGGGACTATTTTGAATGTCGATAGAAAATCGAAAGAAAATCTTCAAAGTCGACTTGATTTAGTCCACATGGGAATTCGGCGAAACACTTTCGAATATGAAATATCAGTTGCCGCCTGCTATTTTTTCAATGTCGAAGACAGAGAAAGAAGTGTTCTGTACGGTGTTGAAGGATATAAAGGTCCCAGATGCGTATACATCAAATATATCCCGATGTGTGAGTCTTAAAGATCAAAGACTATATGGCTTAAAATCGCATAACTATCACATCTTGATGCAAGACTTATTGCCAGTTGCTATACGGTGTTGTATGTCGAAAAAGGTGACGTCTTGTGTAATTGAGCTGTCCAATATAATGAAAGGCATTTGTGGAAAAGTTTTGGATGTTCAAGAACTTGAGACATTACAAGATCGAGCCACATTGACTTTATGCAATCTGGAGAAGATCTTCTCGCCTTCCTTCTTCACAATTATGGTGCACTTGTTAATATATCTCCCTTGTGAAACAATACTTGGTGGACCCGTTTTCTATCGATGGATGTGTCCCATAGAAAGGTCTTACTTTATTTGCAAATTATTCCTCCATTCACCTCAATGCCTTTAGTTACAACTTTTGATAATGTTGTATATCGTGTTTAGGTTCCTATCCAAATTGAAGTCTTACTGCTGCAATATGCGTTATCCGGAAGGATCAATTGCCGAAGGCTACTTGGAAGAGGAATGTATGACTTTCTGTTCGAGGTATTTGGAAGATGTCAAAACAAGAATGAACAGACCAAGTAGAAATGCTGGGCTCATAGATCATAACTTGGCCGAAACTTATTTATTTCAAAGTTTCGGAGAACCGATCGACAAAGTCAAAATTGCAGAATTAGACGATATATCGTGGGTCCAAGCACATCGATACGTTCTTTTTCATCACAATTCAATGGAACCATTATGCAAGTAAGTTCTAGAATTTGATAAATACTCATCAATTATAATTTGTTTGTCTTCTAACAAAGTAACCTTTTTTTTAAACATAGTGAGTACAAACAAATATTGAGAGCTCGTTCACGGTCTCGAAGATAACATCAATGAGAAATTAATAAGTTGTTCACAGAATCATTTCATGAATGGTTAAGCCAAACGGTATGCAATTGAAGTTTTCATTGACAAGTAATAATGTTTTCTCGTAACAATTATAATTACTCAATTTACTTTCGATTCAATAGGCTTGGAGTCGAAATGAAGTCAATGACGAAGTTAAATGGCTTTCACAAGGTCCAAACAGAATAGTGAAAAGATATAGTGCCTTCCTCATCAACGGATACAGATTTCATACAAGGTATCGCAAGAGATTGAGGAGAACCCAAAATTGTGGAATTGTTGTTAATTCTTCAATTACAAGTTACGCTAGTGCTAGGGACAGTAATCCTGTCGAGGGGAATCTGGAGTATTACGGACTTATTACTGACATCATTGAGTTGGATTATTACGGCAAATAGAAAGTTGTCTTATTTCGAGGTGATTGGACTGATGTGAATACGACTCGCAGAATTAAAAACGATCAATATGGTTTTACAATGGTGAATTTCTCTCGATTGATTCACACTGGATAACAACTGATAGACGAGTCGTATGTGTTTTCTTCTCAAGTGAAACTAGTTTTTTACTCGAAAGATCCAACTGACGAGGGTTGGTACGGTGTACTTCGAAACACCCATAGGGACTTGTTCGACATGGGCAATGAAAGTAGTAGAGATGAAATCTTCGAAAGATCAGAAACTCTACCTTTTTCAGAACAAAACCTAAATGAAAATATCCCTAGTACTAGTACACAATTTCAATGGGTTCGTCAGGACGTGGACGAAGATATTTACGAATTATGATGTAGTAAGATTTTATGATTTTTTTATTTATATGTAATATTATAATTTTAATATTGGTCATTTTATATAATTTAACTATTTTATATGTACCATTATTGTTGTCATTTGTTACTAAAATTTTAACTATTTTATGTGTATTGCAGGAAAAATGAGTAGAAGAAGATTACGAGATTTAAATATTGTAAATTCGGAAGAGGGCAATAGCGAACAACAAACAATAGTTGGATCCTCGAGTGTGGCTGACATAGATGATGAGCCTACAGAATTAAGTAATGTTAGGTTTATTTTTCATGCATGTTGACTTTAATTATTGATTCATTTTTCAATTTTAATATAACAATAATATGTCATTGTTCAGTTGAGACTGGTGGGACGCGCAGAGGTCGTAGATGTACCCTGCTTAGAGACTTATACGAATTAAATCACGTGGAGCGTGTGAAAGTAAGGAGAAACACTCATGGCCAGCCTGTTGGCCCTGAAGCTCGACTTCTAGCAGGCTATCTGGGCATTATTGAACGGAATGCAAATATGTTGCCCATCAATTACGAGTCATGGCGTCACATGCCTGATGCAAACAAAAAAAAAAGCTCTCGATAACGTCAAGGTAACAAAACGTGAATGTAATTTATAATACTTTGGTTGAAGTTTTATTTATATTTACTTTCTAAACTTATGTTTTTTTAGGAGAGATTTGCTTTGGAGGTCTCCGATGACTATATAAAGAAGACATTGGGAAAAAAATGAAGAGACTATAAAAGCACACTGAAAAAAGAATATTTTAAGAAAGAAATCAGCCTCAAGGATAAATTGCGAAATGTCCCGCCAGGAATGTTGAGGTATCAATGGGAAGATGCGGTTAGATTTTGGAACTCAAAGAAAGGAGAGGTATTACCTAGTTGTAAACTCTTATAAATTTTTCGGTTTATTGTATTTACTATATACGTAATAATAATTTCATTATGTAGGACCGTGAGCGTGTTGGAACGAGTAGCAGGTAGAAACAGAAATTCGCACACACGGTAGGGTCCAGAAGTTTTGCTTCTGTAGCTGATGCCAAGGTATGATAATTTATTAATTCTGTCAAATATTAGTAACTTTATACTATTAAATTATATTTTTACTACTACACTGTAGGAAGTCTCCACCGGTCAAAAAGTCAGACGCGTTCAGCTTTTTGACATTACGCATAGGAAGAAGGATGGGTCTCCGATGACATCCGAAGCTAGAGAGATTATGGTATATTTACTTAATAAAATTTGATTTATTATAAATATTTATAATGTTTACTTATAATAGTTTAATTATTCATTAGTAGTTTTAAATTAATAATGTTAAGTTATATTGCATTCATTCTTATTGTATATTTCGTTTCTAACTTTTTCATTGATTTATTAGGAGAAACTAAAGGAGAAGAAGGCACAGTATGAGTGTAACACCCCAAACCCGGCCCAAACACTACAACTAGATCTGGTATGCCACTGAGGAGATTTTAGAAAACTTGTGGCACTTTAGGAAAACAATTATCAGGTTTAAATGTTTACCGAAAACTTAATAGTTTATCAAGGTTATATAAGATATGAAGTTATAAAATGTCTTAGTTTTTTTTTTTAAAATAATACCGAAATTTAATACATGACTTAACTTAATTTAAACATAAAGTTTAAATGTCTTCCAACGATAAAACCCAAAATGATAAAGTCTACCGGCCCATGGCCTTATTACATTGAAATTTAAAGCCCATTAAATAAAAATATAAAATAATAAACTAAAGTATTTTCTTTTCTGAATCCAAATGTTCTTTTGTATGGCCACCTTGCGCTCCTCTCCAGCCCAGTCCGAAGCACTAGGTGCTACCTAAAAAATGTTAAATAATAGGTTGACTCGCGAGACTCAGTGTGCAACCCTCATGCACCATTAGATTTGGGCATTAGCCCCACAGAACAGAATAATAGATTAATATATATAACAATAATTATGCAAGCCCAACCCAAATCCTAGGTTTCCATCCGCTACACGCCACCCGTACCAGCCATTCACACCATTGGGGATTTCTACAATCAACCCACACCGCTACACACCATCGATGGCAGTCGTGCTGCTCATCGTCAGATCATGGCAATAGCCACTACAACAGATCATGGCAAAAGCCGCTACAACAGATCATGGCAAAAGCCACTACACAGAACACTTCCCCTTTCATCAAATCCAACCCCGTGCAATCACAGAAATCGGCATACTTATAGAACATATCATCTTAATAGGAACATTCACTGAAGAATGACAGAGATCACTAACCTGGTGATTCACTTTTACCCTCTTCGGGTTTCGAACGTTATGCCGAAATTTCGGCATTTAACAGAATATAAGCAGATTTATTAACACATATTAACAGACAATCTAATGGTGTGAAAAGTTACACACCTGATATCGCGTAGTACTATACTCTTAGTCAATATCCCTGCTATCCGGATGTACTATCCTTAGTCTATAACTTGGTTCAAGAAAAATCGGAAAAATACGAAGATTTGGCCTCCCCTTGAAATCCCGAAAGTAACACGATTCGAGTGTTACTGAACCCCGACTTAGAGATCTAAGCAATTGACTCCTCTTTAAATCTCGGAACGCCGCAAATAAGAGAGAAACAAGAGATTAGTTTCTAAATATCCATTCGACTAGAGTCTCTAAAAAGCCGAAAAAGACTGAAATCTCACGAATCGACACTTACCTTAAGTTTTCTTGAAGATTTGGCACAAGAAGACACCTCAGAGAGAATTCGACAGGCACAGGAAATGAGATCTAGGGATTTCGACTTTTATGAAAATCCCAAAAAAGATGAACAAGAGGAAGATTTTGGCTACAAGAACAAACAAGAGTGTAGTTTCGGCTTTTAGTGAATGGGAGAAGAATAACAATGGAGATCAGAAGATTCGGCTAACAGGAAGTTTCAAAGAAAGAAGAAAGGGTGAAGGAGGTGGTGATTTTCGGCTTTTTGAAAGAAAGTTAATAGAAATTGTGGAGGGAGAGACTGAGAACAAAGAACGAAGAAAAGAGTGGGGTTCAAATGCCAAAATTGATGAGCTATTCCCCCTATTTATAAAAAATTCGGCACCCTCTATGGCTATTAGAAACTGATTTCTTTACTCCTCTAGGTGATGGAATTTCGGCCAACTCTGCACTCAGCAGATAGCTCCTAATTTTTCTCCTTTTATCTTCCCTATTATCAACTATATTATCTACATTATCCCATTAACATAAATCCTCCTATTTTTGAGCCTTGTAGCCATCCACTCCACCTAACCCTAATGCCAAAAATTAGCTAACTTAAATCAAAGGAATTGGGCTCCTTGAAACTTAAATTTAGGCCCCTTACTCCCTGGTGTGGCGTCACCTCATTGTTCCCTTAGTGGCGCTACTGACCACTGGGCCACAAGCCCATTTTGATGTTTTAAACACAGGTACTACCTTTTTAAGTCCTATAATGCCCAAACAGAAAATTTTAATCAAGGCCTCTGCCTAAGCCTGAGCCCAATTTAGACCCTTGACAGTTAAATTAACACTTTAAACATATACACGCACTAAACGCATAGGCCCAAAAATTCAGGATGTTACAGTTCTACCCTCCTTAAATAAATTTCGTCCTTGAAATTTCCAATTAACTAGTAATCATACTACCTAAGTCTCACCACTATGCTTCCGCTGCGCACTCCAATTAAAAAGAAAAACACTCAATATACTACAATAGGGTACGCACCATTATTCACATCTGGAGCGTCTTCGTCCCCTTGTACTCATTCTTTCGATCGACGTTTATCTGATTAAGAATTTTATGAATAATTAATTCTTCCCACTTATTAACCGCGAACAATCTTATGTAAAATTATTTCGATAGTGGTTCTTTCGAATTCGAATTCTATCTACAGGTTTAGTTCTCAAGTCTATATTTTCAAATTCTAGAATTCTCATTCAATCATCATCAATCAGAACATCACATACACGCATCAACCACACAAGCAACATCCATGAACTCATATTTCTCTCCTAGGGGTATTTTCGTCATTTTACTACCCAGGGGTATTTTCGTAATTTTAACCTATAGGGGTATTTTTGTAATTTTCAAAATAAGGTGTCTTAGTGATTTTTCAAGATAGGGGTATTTCGGTAATTTTACAAATTAAGGGTATTTTGGTCATTTTACAAATTAGGGGTAATTTGGTAATTTTACAAATTAAGGGTATTTTGGGAATTTTACAAAACTAGGGCATTCTAGTAATTTTTGTGAAAATAGACTGGATGGTCCCTTTCGGGTTTTAGTTAGAACTTTGGCTGATTAACAAGTCCTCACGGTTAAGGTGAGCATTACTACGCACTGTAAGATTCCAGAGAAGAGGAGGTGAGTCACTATGACTGCTTAAATACCAAGCTCTTCCTGGATCCAATCCTAGACATGCGTATGCTTGTTTCCACACCTTAACCCTATGACTTGCTCACAGACATGTTTAATTAGGGAAATTAAGTTTTATGAAGGGTAAAGATTTGTTTAAGCTAAGCCTAAAGTCCATCAAATTCTAATTAAAACTACTCTACGTCCCTTAAAACCCTTCAAGCCCATATATTTATCACATAATGGTTCAGAATACTTACCTGGCGGACTTGGGCTGGAGACGCAGGTGCCATGCCGAGCTAATAGACCTATATCATTTATGAAAATGCATGTTTCAAAACCCATCTAAAAAAACGTTTTGAGCCCAAAACCCCCAAAGCTGAGTTTTGAACCGGCCTTTGATACGAATTTGTAACCCCCCAAACCCGGCCCAAACACTACAACCGGATTTGGAATGCCACTGAGGAGATTTTAGAAAACTTGTGGCACTTTAGGAAAACAATTATCAGGTTTAAACGTTTACTGAAAACTTAATAGTTTATCAAGGTTATATAAGATATGAAGTTATAAAATGCCTTGGTTTTTTTTAAAAAAATAATACCGAAATTTAATACATGAATTAACTTAATTTAAACATAAAGTTTAAATATCTACCAACGATAAAACCCAAAATGATAAAGTCTACTGGCCCATGGCCTTATTACATTGAAATTTAAAGCCCATTAAATAAAAATATAAAATAATAAACTAAAGTCTTTTCTTTTCTGAATCCAAATGTTCTTTTGCATGGCCACCTTACGCTCCTCTCCAGCCCGGTCCGAAGCACTAGGTGCTACCTGAAAAATGTTAAATAATAGGTTGAGTCGCGAGACTCAGTGTGCAACCCTCATGCACCATTAGATTTGGGCCTTAGCCCCACAGAATAGAATAATAGATTAATATATATAACAATAATTATGCAAGCCCAACCTAAATCCTAGGTTTCCATCCGCTACACGCCACCCATACCAGCCATTCACACCATTGGGGATTTCTACAATCAACCCACACCGCTACACACCATCGATGGCAGTCATGCTGCTCATCGTCAGATCATGGCAAAAGCCACTACAACAGATCATGGCAAAAGCCACTACACAGAACACTTCCCCTTTCATCAAACCCAACCCCGTGCAATCACAGAAATCGGGGTACTTATAAAACATATCATCTTAACAGGAACATTCACTGAAGAATGACAGAGATCACTAACCTGGTGATTCGCTTTTACCCTCCTCGGGTTTTGAACGTTATGCCGAGATTTCGGCATTTAACAGAATATAAGCAGATTTATTAACACATATTAACAGACAATCTAATGGTGTGAAAGTTACACATCTGATATCGCGTAGTACTATACTCTTAGTCGATATCCCTGCTATCCGAATCTACTATCCTCATTCTATAACTTGGTTCAAGAAAAACTGAAAAAACACGAAGATTTGGCCTCCCCTTGAAATCCCAAAAGTAACACGATTCGAGTGTTACTGAACCCCGACTTAGAGATCTAAGCGATTGACTCCTCTTCAAATCTCGGAACACCACAAATAAGAGAGAAACAAGAGATTAGTTTCTAAATAGCCATTCGACTAGAGTATTTAAAAAGCCGAAAAAGACTGAAATCTCATGAATCGACACTTACCCTAAGTTTTCTTCAAGATTCGGCACAAGTAGACACCTCAGAGAGAATTCGGCAGGCACAGGAGATGAGATCTAGGGATTTCAAATTTTATGAAAATCCTGAAAAAGATGAACAAGAGGAAGATTTCGGCTACAAGAACAAACAAGAGTGTAGTTTCGGCTTTTAGTGAATGGGAGAAGAATAACAATGGAGATCAGAAGATTCGGCTAACAGGAAATTTCAAAGAAAGAAGAAAGGGTGAAGGAAGTGGTGATTTTTGGCTTTTTGAAAGAAAGTTAATAGAAATTGTGGAGGGAGAGACTGAGAACAAAGAATGAAGAAAAGAGTGGAGTTCAAATGTCGAAATTGATGAGCTATTCCCCCTATTTATAGAAAATTTGGCACCCTTTATGGCTATTAGAAACCGATTTCTTTACTCCTCTAGGTGATGGAATTTTGGCCAACTCTGCTCTCAGCAGATAGCTCCTAATTCTCCTTTTATCTTCCCTATTATTAACTATATTATCTACATTATCCTATTCACATAAATCCTCCTATTTTTGAGCCTTGGAGCCGTCCACTCCACCTAACCCTAATGCCGACAATTAGCTAACTTAAATAAAAGGAATTGGGCTCCTTGAAACTTAAATTTGGGCCCCTTTCCCTTAGTGGCGCTACTGACCACTGGGCCACAAGCCCATTTTGATGTTTGAAACACAGGTACTACCTTTTTAAGTCCTATAATGCCCAAATAGAAAATTTTAATCAAGGCCTCTGCCTAAGCCTGAGCCCAATTTAGACCCTTAACAGTTAAATTAACACTTTAAACATATACACACACTAAACGCATAGGCCCAAAAATTCAGGATGTTATAATGAGGCAGCTACTTCGAGTGATAGTTCTGTTAATCTTGATGATATCGATAACAAAATTATTGCCGATGTTTTGGGTCCTGAAAGGTATGGTCGGAATTTTTATGCTACATTTGTTATTTTTTGGCTTCATTTATATGATACATTTGTTGTTTTTTATTACTGATGTTTTGGGTCCTGAAAGGTATGGTCGAGTCCGATTTCAAGGATCTGGTGTTACCCCGACCTAATATTTTGGATCCGGCTCCCAACAGTACATGCCTTCTGATAGTCAATCGCAAGCTGAAGTTTAGAGGTTAAAAGACCAAATATCTTAGATGCAAGCGAGCACAGTTCAGCAAATTGCTGAGGTTGAAAGAAAATATGAAGAACTTCGAGCGGATGAGGCAGCGGCGGCAATGAGGGAGGCAGAACAGAGCAGAAAATACGATGAGCTCCATTCTGACTTTGAGATGATGCAGATGTTTCAAGATCATGCAAGCCGCCATCTTAGTCCTTTAGTTTCTCTTTGTAATATTATTTTTAACATTGTTACATTTAACATTATTGTAAGAATTGTTTCAATTATACTTCATTTATTAATTTATATCATATATATTTTATTAAACTTGAAGTATCGTTTAGATTTAATCCTTTTGGTGAGATTTAAATGTTATATTTGCTGTTTTGGGTTGAAATTATATGCAACTGCTGCTGTTTTTGGTTTGTTTTAATGCAGGAAGGGTAGGATATTGGAGAAAATGAGCGTTGTAAATCTGTGCAAATTAGCGGCGTTTGTAATAAAAGCGCAACTAAAAGTCCCAACTTTTAGCGGCGTTTTTTTCCCATAAACGCCGCTAAAGTTTGCGGCGCTTTCTTTAGTGGCGTTTTTTGGGGCGCTTTGGAAAGCGCCGCAATTACTATTAGTGGTACTTATAAACGCCGCTAAAAGCCAAAAAAGAACGCCGCTAAAAGTCTATTTTGGTGTAGTGTTTAACCCTTGTATACATTTATTTATTATTCTTTCATTTTTCTTAACTTTTATTTTCTTTCATTGATTATTTATTTTATTTATATCTTCATTATTATTACCATTTTATTGTCTATTATTATTATTTATTCATCTATTTATTTATTACCCTTTTATACTTTTAAAAATTAGATTATTTATGTTTTGTACTACATATATTGTTCTTCTTCTTCTTCTTCTTCTT
This sequence comes from Gossypium rotundifolium, assembly GCA_025506655.1. Lineage (NCBI taxonomy): Eukaryota > Viridiplantae > Streptophyta > Magnoliopsida > Malvales > Malvaceae > Gossypium > Gossypium rotundifolium. Next base: position 97,897,743 of record CP106730.1, read on the forward strand.
ATTTATGTTATTTACTATTATAATTATTGTTATTATTATCATTAAATTGTTATTCTTTATTTATTCATTTTATCATCATAGTCCATTATCAGCATTTACTAGCATAATACTTTCGTTCTATTGATTTATTCACTTGTTATCCATTATTTTATGTTATGCCAATACTTGTGCTAAGTGTTACATTCAAACATACTTGCCCGTTTTACACCATACCCGAATAAATTAAAATTACTAATTTAAGTGTTACATTAACTTTTGCGTGATGCATAAAAGAAAATTTTAAAGTAATAAGGCAATGTTCCGTATTTAGAGATTCGAGAAGTCGTGCCCTAACTTACGGGATCTCGACTTTCTCGTTGAACCTAGATGACCGAATATCCTTTTAAAATGCGCAAGATTTAATATCATTTTAAATTATGTCACGTGAGGTTTTACATCCCATTCAATGATTAAATTAACTATTTCAATAATTGAAGGACTTGATTGATATAACATGGATAATTTAAGGATGTAATTAAAGTGTTTTGAAGTTTGGGGACAAATTAAGAACAAGAGTCATAGTTTGAGGATGTTTGATCCAATTGACTCTAAATTTTAGATTTTATTAGTACTATAAAAAATATATATATTAAATAATCTTAGGGATATGTCAACATATGGTTCATGAACTTGGTAATTTTTCTTAACTTGGTCCCTGAACTTTTTTTGTCCATATTAATCTTTAAACTTAGCAAGTTTTTTAAATTTTGATTCTTATGATGACATGACACCACGAAATTATACCACATTATTATTTAATTTTTTTTAAAAATGACATTGGCATAATACAATAGAACCACATTATGACATTGACCAAAATTGAGGAAAACTTGCCAAAGTTCTAATACTAATATAAGTATAAATGCCAAGTTGAGATAAAAAAATTCAGTTACCTATGATTGTTTTATCCCTTAATCTTAAAAAGAACCCCTAATTTGAGAATAAAGGAAACTATGATTGTTATTCATCCATTCGTAAATTATTGACAAAAGAGCTATAGGACAAAAATCATTTTTGTTATTTTCTAAAACAACATAACATAAAATTTACAAGTTGGTAATTAAACAGCTGCACAACGCACATTGGATAACGTTGTTCCCAGCAAATCCACCGTCAACAACGACGCCCTTGGCTTCGACGACCTGACCGAACATTCCACAGGCGCCGACGGAGTTTCTGTCGACGTATTCCGTTCACAAAATCTAAGCCACTTAGCTTGCATGTAACTGTGTTTCCTCCATTGTCCCATATGCATTTTCTTTTCCTTCATGCATTTCTTGGCAGCCAAACACAAGATTTTAATCACGTTATTCAATCTCTCCACTTTTCCCACGTAAATTTGGGGTAATCTTTGGACCAACCGATTGTAATCGTCGCTGGCTCTCGCTATCTCGAACTCTGCTCTCAAATTTAATTCTACGATTACCCTTACTTCCCCTTTTCTTGATTCCTCTATCACATCCAAAAACGTGTGCTCCCCTGCAACGAATAAAGGGCACCATTAATGGAATGAAAAATCTTTGTTTTAGGTATTATTGTAGGGTTAATTGCACTATATGTCCTCAAACTATGATCCAAACTCTAAACTAGTCCTACACTTCACAGTGTTCTAGCTAGTTGAGTCTTAAGTATTAGTATCGAATCAATTACTCCTTTCTATTATCTTAAGTGTTAAATACTAGATCAAATTTTAAATAGTGTGAACCTAAAAAGTCCTTTTAAATTTTAAGGGTATTATAATTTTTTTGGTATGTAAATCTAAGCTATCTATATAGAAAATATGCTCGTATTTTAAATATGCTCAATGTCAAATTTGAGTTGATAGAGGCGAAAGCATGGTTGAGATAAAATTATAATTTTTTTTGAGCTAAAGTAAACATTTTTGTGTTAAAACCTTATTTAATTATTAACATTGGAGAATTTTTGTATTTTAACCAAGAGTTAAAAGCTTAAAGTTATGTCTGTCACTTGTAGGGGAGTTGTTTGATATTTTGATGTTTCAATTAAAATGTTTTAAAGTTTGAGACCACATTTAAAATTCGATCATTGCTTGAGGACTTTTAGGGAAAATAACCTAATATATATGTACATATATTTTTTACCTGACGGGATGTTGGCAGAGCTCCGCCATTTAGAGCGGCAAACGGCGGTGTTGAAACCGGCGTTTTGGAGACGACAACACACTTCTCTCATAACACAAACCCTACAACTTTCCGCCATGGATTTCCCACAACCACAAACATTTCCGGGTCTCCGTACATCATTCAAAGCTTCTTTTGCGGCATTTCTAATCCTCGATTCTAAAGAACTCGTCCTACGCAACGTAGCTTCCAAAAGCTGGTGCTGACTTTCCCAATAATTACCATCGTTTTCGACGCCGACTCCATCGTTTCCTTTCCCTTCATCCTCATCGTCATCACCAAACCCTAAACCCGCCATTTCATTGCGCCGGACCTCATCGGCGCTGCCATTACAGCTTTCGAAGAAGAACCCATCGTCACCGTCTTCAAGAAACCCGAATTCCATGTCCGACGAACTTGAATCCGGTTGGTCGGGGAACTTGAATTCTTGGTAACCGTACGTTAAGTTTCGGTGATTCCATGAAATTCTTGCTGTAATTCCAGCCATTTCTTGGTGACTCGTTTTTCTAGTAGGAGGGAAAACGTGGGGGCCGATATGAACCGACGTGGACGCACATGCGATGGGAACTGAAATCTTATGCGGCGTTAATGGTTGTTTATCATCAACATCAATCCAGACCCAGTCTTGTATTTTGGACTAAACAGCGAGGACCCACGTCGATCATTCGGCGGCAATAATTCAGATATACTCGAATATTCACGTCCCATAGCTATTCATTTTAAAAATGGTCCAATTTTATCTTTGGTCCCTCTATTATATAAGGTATAGATTTAATCCAACTTTTAAAATTCGCAAACTATTATAACATTATTTAGTTATTCTAAATTATTAAGAATATTAACCATTCCCATTAAAAAGGAAACAAAAACCTTTTCTAAATAAAAAGAATATATGTCAGTTGATTGCTTAGAGATATTTGAAAATTCACACCTAAATTTTATTTTTACTTTTGAAGTTATATCAACATTTTAATTAAAATATTCAACAATCTCAACCATTTGAATTAACTAAAAATTATAAAAACAATAAGATTAGTAGCAAATATTTTGCATAATAAAGATACCAACAATAAGATTAGTAGCAAATATTTTGCATAATAAAGATACCAATCTAAAAATAGGAGGATAATACACTTCAGCGCACTTGAGCTCACGTTCTCCTGCATTGATAACAATACTCATGTCAATCGAGTTAAAGCTCAATCAGTTAAATGTATATGTATTTAAAGTGGATAATATCTCAATATATTTATCTTTTCAAAAAGGTTTAACCTACAAGTTGGTACTTAAGTTATATATATATTTTTTTTCTATTTTAGTATCTAAACTTTTTTTTTTTTTTGTTACGAGTAGTACCTAAACTACTTTTTTTTCTAAGTTGATACCTCCATTAGTCAAACCACTAAGTCTATTTTAAAAAAAAAGACTTAACTCATAAATTAGTACCCAACAACGATAATAATTTTCCTAAACTGGTACCTAAATTGTTTTATGGTCACAAGTGGTAATTAAACTATTCTTTTATTACTCATTTTACACCAAACTGTTATATCCATTAAAAAAATTCAGCCAATTATAGACTGCCATGTCATATTAACTTTAAAAATAATTTTTAATTCTTTTCTTTTCTTTTACATTATTTCTCTTTTTAATTTTTTTTCTTTGTTTTTTCTTCTTTCTTCCTTTATAATGTTTGGCAATGCTAGTATACTCGAAATTGATCCTCTTGAGGTCAAGACGTTGACAATTAATTAAGTTTTTGAATTTCACCGCCTACTTACCCAACCTAATGAGATTGAAAAGGCCCTTTCATCAATCAAAACTAATGTTTTCAGAAATGGAATGGTCCGACCGATTGATTCACAAACCAATACAAATAAGTTAAATCAACTAAAAATCTATTGAATAAGTTGAATTAGTTTTCTATTAATTAAATATTTTTATTTTTAATGAATTTTAATATTTTTAAATATATTTATAAAGAAAACAATACTTTGTCTTTTCTTTCTACATGGCAATTTTTAATTGGTTATCTTTCTTTTCTTTTTTTGTTTTTTAAAATAGACTTCACCATTTGACTAACAGTTGAACTAATAGAGGTACCAATTTGGGAAAAAATAATTTAGATACCACTTGTGGCAAAAAAAAAAAAAAAGGGTACCAAAATGGGGAAAATGGCATAATTTAGGTATCAATTTATGATTAATCTTTTCATAAAAAATAGATTTAGCAGTTTGACTAACAGAGGTACCAACATAAGAAAAATAAATAGTTTAGGTATCACTTGTGACAAAAAAAGTTTAGGTACCAAGATGGAAAAAGGGGTATAGTTTAAGTACCAAATTGTGGATTAAGCCTTCAATGAAATATGAAATAGTGAAAATCTTTTTAAAAAAAAGGGGTAAACTCCATAAGTAGTCATCCAACTATTAATAAGTTTTTTTATCTTCAAACTATAAAAAGTTACAAAATGGTCACCAAACTTCTATTTTTTTCCTTTTTTTGGCCATTAGCAATTAAATAGCAGACGGAAAGATAATGTGACAACTTTTAAAATTTGCATAATAGCAATTTTAAGCCTCAACATTTATACATTGTATCAATTTAGTCTTGATTCTAAAAAAATTAACGCTCAACGTTTACACATTATGTAATTTGGTCTTGTTTTCAATTTTATTTTTCTTTGTGATCCTTTCACCCAAAAAGCTAAAAAATTCAAATCTATCAACTAATTTGATTGGAAATATACCAAAAATGGAACACCCAAAAATCCAAGATACTAATTTTAATCTTTTCTCATTCTTTTAAAATGTGTAAATATTGAGGGCAAAAGTTGTTATTATGTTAATTTTAAAAGTTGCCAACATATCTTTCCATTAGTAATTTAACAACTAGTAACCAAAAAAGAACTATTCGAATAGTTAAGTGATCAAAGAAGAAAAAGTAGAATAATTGAGTGGCTATTTTGTCATTTTCCACAATTGAATGACCAAAAAATTATTAATAACTAAGTGACTACCAAAATAATTTACCCTTAAAAACTTACTAAACAAACAATATTCATCAATACCTATTAACTTAAGTCTTTATGAAAAAAAAAAGTTTTAAGCATAAATTAGTTACATATTAAACATGCATATATAGGTTGAATTGACCCAGGCATAATATCAAATCATGGTTCTTTTGGTTTTAATTAATCATGTAATATTTGTATATTTTGCACATTACAATTATGCTCCAAAGTATATAATATTTTAATTAATTTGTATAGCTTGTATTATATCATATTGTGTTTTAATTATATGATTGTATGATGTGGAAAATATGGGTTTAATTGCTACAGATATTGGACAAGTTCATAATGCCATCCACCAAAAAAAGCATCTCCATGTTAGAGATAATGGTATAATCTTATCTATACTAATTCATCATGATAAAAATGATGACCCAAAATGATAAGGTTCATTTAATTGATGAAAAGACGTTTAATTATTTGATTTTAACTTATATTTGAATAATTTTCATGGAATAAATTGATTGGAAAGAAAGAACTATGGGACACCTTCTATCAATCGGCTTTGCTCGGCCCCCTCTAAAACGACTCCTTCTCCCTAGGCTATATGTTGTGGGAAATTTAGCTTCAACAGAGTGCATGCATCTTTGAGAACCAATGACAACAAAGGGATGCGATTAGACGAGTGATAGAAGGAGCTGGAGATTTCTTCACTTTATCCTCATCCATCAACCTTTATAGCTAGTTTCCTAGAAAGAGGGGTTACTTTTAAGGTTAGCAGAGTGGGATCTTGAATGGGCAACCCGCCAATATACTGGGTGTCGGAGGAAGGAAAAATGAATCATGGGAGCATATAGACATTTGGAAAGCAACTAATGCCGAAACTGAGTTGTAGGCACTTAGGGACAAACTCTTCATGGCTTGCAACCTAAATATTAGGCATGGAAATAGATGCAACTATTGATACTAATTCTCTATTTCTCTTTTATCTCTCTCATTGATGAATGTAATTAGATTTACGCGATCCAAATTATTAATTAATAATAAAAATATATATTGAAATTAAACTTAATTATGATGTATATATAATATTGTAAAATTTTTTTGTATTGCTCTAAATAATATATTAATTAATGTTAGAAAAAATCCAAAAACAGCCTCTACAAATTGAAATTCAAATGCACTTAAAAACAGGAAATGAAGGTGGAAAAACAAAAAGATGAAGACGGACGACTTTGTAAGCAATATTCATATGTAGATAAATCTCAACCAAAAAAACAAAAAAAAAAAATCACTAAAAAAAAGACAAAAATTCCCTATGGAATAGTGTATTATTGTTTATATATATATATATATATATATATATATATATATATATATATATATATATATATATATATATATATTTCGACACATCTACAACATTTTATGTGATAATAATTGATAAATAGTATTTTTCTTGTTATATTTCTTTAATATGAAAACCTTGAATTATTTTTTAATTATTTATTCCCACGTTCTCTCCTGCTCTCTGTCTCCTCCACCTCTTCTTCTTCTTCATATTGAAGCCATGGCCAACATGATAATGGCCTCACTACACCAAAACAGACTTTTAGCGGCGTTTTTTTTTTTGCTTTTAGCGGCGTTTTAAGCACCACTAATAGTATTTATGCACTTTTGAAAGCGCCGCAAAAAAACGCCGCTAAAGAAAGCACCGCAAAAGTTAGCGGCGTTTATTGTGAAAAAACGCCGCTAAAAGTCTTGGCTTGTAGCGGTGCTTCTCAAAAAAACGCCGCTAAAGATGGGGACTTTTAGCGGCGTTTTCTAAAAAACGCCGCAAAAGGTGGGGACTTTTAGCGGCACTTCTCAAAAAAGTGCCGCTAAAGGTGGGGACTTTTAGCGGCGCTTTTTAAAAAATGCCGCTAAAGGTGGGGACTTTTAGCGGCGCTTTTTTAGAAAACGCCGCTAATTTGCACAGATTTGCAATGCTCTTTTTTTCTAATATCCTACCCTCCCTGCATTAAAACCAACCAAAAATAGCAACAATTGCATATAATTTCAACCCAAGATAGCAAATAAAAAAATTAAATCTCACCAAAAGCATTAAATCTAAATGATACTTCAAATTTAATAAAAGATATATGATATACAAGCTCCAATTAAATTACTAGTACAATTCTTACAATAATAAATGAAGTATAATTCAAACAATTCTTACAATAATGTTAATTGTAACAATATTAAAAATCATCTTACAATAAGAAAAGAAATGTCTAAGATGGCGGCCTCTGTGACTACTGGAACAATTTCATCATAGTCTAAAGATGTTGCTGGAGTTCTTCATACTTTTTGTTTTGCTCTGCCTCCCTCGCCTCCCTCGCTGCTGCCTCCGCTCTAAGTTGAGCAAGACCTCCTCATTCCGCCTCCGCTCTAAGCTGAGAAATTTGCTCAGCTGTGCTCGCTTCCATCTGAGATATCTGGTCTTTTAGTCTCTGAACTTCAGCACGAGATTGACTCTCGGAAGGCATGTATTGCTGGGAGCCGGATCAAAAATATTGGGTCGGGGTAACAACAGATCCTTGACATCGAACCCGACCATACCTTTTAAGACCCAAAATATTAGTGATAATTCTGTTATAAATATTCTCAAGATTAACAAAAGTATCAATCGAAGCAGTCGTACCTTTCAGGACCCAAAACATCAGTAATAATTTTGTTATCAATCTCCTCGAGATTAACGTAACTATCGATTTAAGCAACCACTTCATACTCCGCCTTCTTCTCCTTTAGTTTATCCTAATAAATCAATTAAAGAGTTAGAAACGAAATATATAATAAAAAGGAATGTAACATAACTTAAAATTATAAATTTAAAACTACAAACGATGAATTAAACTATTGTAATTAAACATTATAAATATTTATAATAAATCAAATTTTATTAAGTAAATATACCAAAATTTCTCCAGCTTCGGATGTCATCGGAGATCCATCCTTCTTCCTATGGGTAATGTCAAAAAGCTGAAAGCATCCAACTTTTTGACCAGGCGAAGCTTCCTACATTATAGTAGAAAAAATATAATTTAATAGTATAAAGTCATTATATATGAAAGAAATAATAAATTATAATACATCGGCCTCAGCTACACGAGCAAAACTTTTGGAACCTTCCGTGTGCGTGAATTTTTGTTTTTGTCTGCTGCTTGTTCCAACTCGCTCACGGTCCTACATAATAGAATTTGAATTATGTATATAATAAATATTATAAACCGAAAAATTTATAAGACTTTAAAAGTACGTTATACCTCTCCTTTCTTTGAATTCCAGAATCTAACTTGATCTTCCCATTGGTACCTTAACATTCCCAGTGGAACATTGCTTAATTTTTCGTCGAGGCTTATTTCTTTCTTAAAATATTATTTTTTCAGCGTGCTTTTATTGTCTCTCCATTTTTTACCCAAAGTCTTCTTAACATAGTCATCGGAGACCTCTAAAGCAAATCCCTCCTGAACAAAAATAGTTTAAAAAGTTAATATAAAAGAAAGTTAAATAAAAGTATTATAAATTACATTCACGTTTTGTTACCTTAATATTATCCAGAGCCTGATTTTTGTTGGCAGCAAGCATGTGATGCCATGATTCGTAATTAATGGGCAACATATTGGCATTTCGTGCTAAAATGCCCAAATAGCCTGCTAACAATGAGCTTCAGATCCAACAGTGGCCATGATTGTTTCTCCTTACTTTAACATGCTCGACGGGCTCTAAGTCGTATAAATCTTTAAGCAAAGTCGTCCCCAACCTCTCAAGCGTCCCACCACCTTCAAATTGAAAAATGATATATTATTATATTAAAATTAAAAATGAATCAATAATAAAATTCAACATGCATGAAAAATAAACTTAATATTACTTTGAAATTCGCAGGCTCGTCATCTATGTCTAGCAGAGTAGAAGATCCAACAACTGTTTGCTCTACACTATTTGCTTCTTCTGAATTTGGAGTATTGTGGACAATATTTAAATCGTAATCGTCTTCTAGTCATTTTTCCTGCAATACACATGAAATAGTTCAAAATTTTAGTAACAAATAACAATAATAATAGTACATTTAAAATAGTTAAATTATATAACATGACCAACATTAAAATTATAATATTACATATAAATAATAAATCGTAAAATCTTACTAAATCATATTTCAGTAAATATCTTCGTCCACATCCCGACGAACCCATTGAAATTGTTGACTAGTACTAGGGATATTTTCATTTAAGTTTTGTTCGAAAAGGCAAAGTTTCGATCTTTCGACTATGTCATCTCTCCTTCTATCGCCAATGTCGAACAAGTCTCTAGGGTGTTTCGAAGTACAACGTACCAACCCTCATCAGTTGGATCTTCTGAGTAAAAACTTGTTTAACTTGAGAAGAAAACACATACGGCTCGTCCATCAGTTGTTCTCCTGTGTGAATCAATCGAGAGAAATTCACCATTGTAAAGCCATATTGATCGTTTTTAATTCCGCGAGCCGTATTCACATCAGCCCAATCACCTCAAAATAAGACAACTTTGCATTTGCCGTAATAATCCAACTCAATGATGTTAGTAATAAGTCCATAATACTCCAGATTCCCCTCGACAGGATTACTGTCCCTAGCACTAGCATAACTTGTAACTGAAGAATTAACCACAATTCCACAATTTTGGGTTCTCCTCAATCTCTCGCGATACCTTGTATGAAATCTGTATCCGTTGATGAGGAAGGCACTATATCTTTTCACTATTCTGTTTGGACCTTGTGAAAGCCATTTAACTTCGCCATTTACTTCATTCCGACTCCAAACCTATCGAATTGAAAGTAAATCGAGTAATTATGAATGTTCTGAGAAAACATTATTACTTGTCAATGAAAACTTAAATTGCATACCATTTGGCTTAACCATTCATGGAATGATTCTGCGAACAACTTATTAATTTCTCGTCGATTTAATCTTCGGGATCGTGAACGAGCTCTTAATATTTGTTTGTACTCACTACGGTCAAAAAAGTTTTACTTTGTTAGAAGATAAACAAATTATAATTGATGAGTATTTATCAAATTCTAGAACTTACTTCCGAAATGGTTCCATTGAATCGTGATGAAAAAGAACGTATCGATGTGCTTGGACCCACGATCTATCGTCTAATTCTGCAATTTTGACTTTGTCGATCGGTTCTCTGAAACTTTGAAATAAATAAGTTTCGCCAAATTATGATCTCGTGAGCCCAAAGATTTCTAGTTGGTCCATTCATTCTTGTTTCAACATCTTCCAAATACCTCGAATAGAAAGTCATACATTCCTCGCCAAGTAGCCTCGCAATTGATCCTTTCGGATAGTGCTTATTGCATGAAGTATGACTTCAATTTGGATAGGAACCTAAACACGATATACAACATTATCAAAAGTTGCAACTAAAGGCATTGAGGTGAATGAAGAAATATTTTGCAAATAAAGTAAGACCTTTCAATGGGATACATCCATCGATAGAAAACGGGTCCACCAAGTATTACTTCATGCGGGAGATGAATTAACAAGTGCACCATAATAGTAAAGAAGGAAGGCGAGAAGATCTTCTCCAGATTGCATAAAGTCAATGCGGCTCGATCTTGTAGTCTTTCAAGTTCTTGAACATTCAAAACTTTACCACAAATGCCTTTCATTATATTTGACAGTTCAATTACAGAAGCCATCACCTTTTTCGACATACAACACCGCATAGCAACTGGCAGTAAGTCTTGCATCAAGATGTGATAGTCATGCGATTTTAAGCCATATAGTCTTCGATCCTTAAGACTCACACATCGCGATATATTTGATGCATAGGCATCCGGGACTTTTATGTCCTTCAACACCATACAGAACACTTCTTTCTCTGACTTCGACATTGAAAAAATAGCAGGCGGCAACCGGTATTTCATATTCGAAAGTGCTTAGGGATGAAGCTCACGCCGAATTCCCATGTGGACTAAATCAAGTCGACTCTAAAGATTATCTTTTGATTTTCCATCGATATTCAAAATAGTCCCAATGATGTTCTCACAGATATTTTTCTCAATGTGCATGACATCAAGATTATGGCGTAGAATTTGATGCTCCCAACAAAGCAACTAAAAAAATACTTTTTTTTTCGACAAGTCCGCCTCATTAGGATCATCCTCTTCATCAGATTCATCATCAGATTCATCCCTAGATCTTCTATTTCTTTGTGGGTTGGATCGTTGATTCATCTTCCCATAAATGAAATTCATATATTTCAACATTAAGAATATTTCGGATCCACCGGTCTGCGAAGGAGCTTCTCTGAATTCTTCAGTATCGTCAAACTGAGCACTCTGAAATCTAAATCTATGATTTTTTGGTAACCACTAACGATGCCCCATGTAAGAAAACTTCTTCCCATTATATAACCACTGTGAACATGTCTGCGCAGCACAACACGAACAAGCATAACGTCCCCTGGTACTCCAACTAGATAAATTAGCATAAGTTGAGAAGTCATTAATAGTCCACATCAAAGCCGCATGTAAATTAAAGTTCTCTTTTCTCATTGCATCGTATGTCTGAACACCAGCCCATAGTTGTTTTAACTCTTCAACAAGTGGCTGCAAGTAGACGTCAATATCATTTCTGGGCCCTTTCTCTCCAGGTATAATCATAGACAAGATAAAAGATGATTGTTTCATGCAAACCCATGGAGGCAAATTGTAGGGAACAAACACCACAGGCCAAGTACTGTACGTTGTGCTCATGAGTTTGTAAGGGTTAAATCCATCAGATGGTAGCCCAAGCTTCACACTCTGAGGATCGCTTGCAAAGCTCAAAAATTTGGTGTCAAAAGATTTCCAAGCTAAAGAATCTGCAGGATGCCTTAACAATCCATCATTGGTTCGTCCATCATGGTGCCACGTCATTGACTTGGCTATCTTCGACGACATGAAAAGCCGTTGAAGCCTTGGTATTAGCGGAAAATACCACAAAATCTTAACTGTCTGCTTCCTTGATTGTGTATCATGCTCTTCCTCGTTACCATCCTCTGTATTTTTATTAATCCAACGGGATTGACCGCAGACATGACAGCACTGTTGGTTTATCCAATCGCCCCAATACAACATACAGTCATTTGGGCAACTATGAATTTTGTTGTAGCCAAGGCCCAAATCCTTAATCAGTTTATTCATGTCTTTGGAAGATTAAGGGATTTTCGCAAACGGGAACATTTCTTGCAGAAACTCTAACAGCATTGCCAACGAGTTTCCGGTCCATCCTCTCAAACATTTCATGTGAAAAAGACGAATACAGAATGTCAGTTTGGAAAATTTTGATCCCTCATACAATTCTTCATTCATTTCACCAAGTAACGTGTAGAACCTCACTGCTTCTTCATTTGGCTGTTCATCAGGCACACTTCCTCCCCCTTCGGTGAAAATATTTTCACCATAATTATATTCATCGGTTGCACCCAAGTCAGGTGGAAATGACCCAAAACCATCACTGCGCATATTAAAACCATCCCGCAACATGCCTTCCATGTTATCATCTCTAACATTCTGATTGTAAGCACTATGAGGATAACCCAAATTCATCGATGAAGATGCTCCACTAGATGTACACTCTCCATGAAAAATCTATTTTTTGTACCCCCGGACAAAACCATCAACAACTAGATGTTCGTAGACAACTTCACGATAATGCCAATTTATATTGCAACACTTCTTACACGGGCAAAGAATCATATTCTCTTGGCTTGCATTTTGAAATGCAAAATTCATAAAAGTTTCTACTCCATTTTGATAGCCGTTGCTTACCCTTGACAATTTCATCCAACTTCTATCCATTTCGTAGTTGTTGAAGTCTAAAGTTGACAATAAATTACATGGCTAAATTGTTAATTTATAATTTATGTAAGTAATGATATGGTCATATATATAACTGAGTACTATGTAAGTTATGTAAATTATGTAAGTTATGAAGTTTGATCTTAAAATTATGTAAGTTATGAAATTTGATCTTAAACTTATGTAAGCTATGAAATTTGATCTTAAAATTAAGTAAGTTATGTATTCTTTAAGATTCATCATACATGGCATTATTACACCTAGGGAGGATCCATTATATCTAACAGTGAGATACAAGGCAACCCGTCAGGTTTCCTGTAACATCCTGCATTTATGGGTCTATGCGTTTAGTATAGGAATATGTTTAATATGGTGAAAGGGGTTTAAATTTAGGCTTAGAATTAGGCAAAGACCCATATTAAATTATTTTAAGGTGGCATCATTAATAATTAAAAAGGAACATGTTTTGGGTCGCAAGGAGCCCATGTTTTTAAGCCAATTTCGGCACTTTAAATGAAAATAGGGTGATGCCATATACAAGGAATTAGGGGCCCAAATATTAAGTTTAATGAGGCCCAAATCTTTTACTTTAAGTAAGTTAAATTTTGGCATTAGGGTTAGTAGAGGTGGACGGATACAAGGCTCAAAAATAGGAGAAATTATGTGGATTTTATAAGTGATAATATCATAGATAAAAAGGAGAAAAGTTAGGAGCTTATCTTCAAGGGAAGTGTTGGTCGAAAATCCATCACCTAAAGGAGTGTAGAAATCGGCTACTGCATGGCAAAGGGGGTGCCGAATTTTCCCTCTCATTTAGCTTGAATTTTAATTAATTAGGAAGGGCATTTTCAGTTTTATACATGAGTGTCGAAATATCTATAAATAGGGGGGATAGCTCTTTGATTTTGACATTGAAAACCCTAATTTCTTCTCCCATTGTGCCGAAATTCCTTAACCTCTCCCTCTCCAATTTCTTTTCTCCAATTTCTTCAAAGTCGAAACTCTTCTCCACTTTTTCCTCCTTGTGCCGATTTCTCTAAAAAGCCGAAGCATCCATAGTCTTCTCTTTTATTCATCTTATTTGAGAATTAGTTCTAACTTCCGGCATTTAAATCTTCCATTGGCATTACCGAATCCTCTTTCTAGTGCTAGCCGAATCTCCTATGCTAAAGTAAGTGTCGATTTTTTATTAGTTCTCATGATCTATTCCCGATTTTTGAAAGGCAAAAGCCGAAAGCTAATAGTTTAATGGTTTTATGATAGGCGGCAATTCGGGATTTGAAGGAAGCTTGGTCAATTAGATCTAAAAGCCGAAAATAGCTAATCTCTACTTTCGGGATTTTTAAGGTAAGAAGATTTCCTTAGATTTCTATTAGATTTGATCATTATATGCAAGATCTTAAGGTTATAATGAGAATTAACGATTAAATATTGTGATAGTAGTTCTGATAAGGACTTGTAATGGAATTAAATATGGATCAGGCAAAGGAGAAAATACCTAAGTTTAAGAAAAGAGCAGTATCTGCCATTCGAGATTGGCCACTTGGTTGTGGACTGGCTTCTGAACAACACCTTAGGCAGATAGCAGTAGTGTCGACTAAGGATAGCGTCGACATAGAAAGCATCGTCTTATCGGTAATCAGGTGTGTAGATCTCTAACACACTTCTAATCCTATATGTATGGTTATATGTATGTATTATGGGCTAAAAAGCCGGAAAGAGGTTGTATAGACAGTCGAATGGAACCTTAAAAGGGTTAGGTAAGGATGCCAGGTACGTAAACATAGAACTCCCTATGTGTATCGAAAAATATATATGACTACATGATGTTTTCTTTATGTGTATGCATGGGGTGGGAATATGATATTGAAGGGGAAGTGCATGATAGGTCACTTGGTGATCGGTGGTGGAAATCCCACATATACAAATGTTAGGTCACATAGTGATCGGTGGCTATGCCACATTCAATGATTCCTAATTAATAGGAATAGGCAGTGCGGCTGTCGTTTTGGTGTGTAGCAGATGGAGGGTTGATTGTATACGGGTTGGTGTGTAGAGGATGGAAACCTAGGACGGGTTGGGCTATTCATTATTTATCATTTACCATGTGATTATGATTGTTACCTTCATGTATGGGCGGGGCCCATAATGTGTTTAATGGGCTCGGTCGTTGTGTGTTTTGAGATTTATACACCGAGTCTTGGTGACTCACGCTTTTTTCTCTACTCTTCCGGATGAGCAGTAGATCGTGGACATGGGAGCCAAGACGGACTCGAGGGGCCATCAAGTTTTATTTCTACAAATTATTTTTGGGATTTCTTTAAATTTTATTTTATTTTATTTGGGAATATTTATGTAATAAGGTCCCTAGTTTTATTCAACTAAGAAGTTTTCAATGTTATGCAACTAATGAATTCATGATAAGGTTTATTTATACTTAATAATAGTAATACAAGGGATTTTAAATTTTAAAATGTCACTTATTTATCCAAATAATTTCCAATTGACTTACGATTTCCATAACGAACAAAGCAAAAGTTTTCAAGGTACAACTCGTAGCATACCAGATCTGGTCGAAACGCATGGGCCGGGTTTGGGGGTGTTACATTTCCAGCCCATATACTTTGAATCTTTTTTTTTTTATCTATACAAGTATTATGTAAGTTATGTATTATATAAGTTATGTAAGTTACGTATTATGTAAGTTATGTAAGTTACGTATTATGTAAGTTAAATAATTTGATGAAAGCTATGTAAGTTATGTTATAATAACTTATTTAAATTTTAAATTACATAAATTACTAAAAAATTTAATATAATAAGAGATTCATGCAATGTTATTATTATGTTTTAAATATAAAAGTTAATTGTTAAAATATGTTATAAATTTTTATATTTTAAATTAATTCTTATATTTTTGATCGTTAAATTAAAGTTTATAACATATTTTAACAATTTATTTTTATATTTTAATATCTTATATGAGTGGAGTTTTGAGTTTTTTCTTAAGTCCTTAAAATTGGTAATTCATTTCGTTTTGAATTACATTGGGATTTGTACTTTTTAATCTAATGGTAATGTAAATGTTTTTACATAGGGGTTCAATGTGTTTTAAGTTATACAAAATGTTCGTTAGTACTTAAATTTCAATTTTGTCCTTTGGTAACTTTGAAATTGATGTAGCATTTATAATTAATAACATTTTTTCCAAAATTTTATGTAAAAATTATGAATTTTAATTCAAGTTTAAAATAAATATGAATAAATGATTGTCTTATTATCCGATCGAATATGAAAATCAATTATTTATATTCATTGTGGATGTATTTTCTTTTAGTAAGTATATATTTCAAATTTTTTTATAAAATACTAGGTTTAATATTATTATATTAATAATTTATGTAATTTAAATAAGAGAAATTTAAGTATATATTCATTGTGTTTTAAATTACTTCTTTAAAAATTTTATTTTTATAATAAAATATATTTAAATAATGATCAATATTATTATTATCTTGATAACAAAATATTACTACCATTTTACATCATTTTATATCATCTTATATGCATGATTTTAGTCATATTTATACCATATTTTAACAATTAACTTTTATATTTTGTTTATGTTATTTTTATATCGTATCGTACCTTTAATTTTAAAAATAATGCACGGAGCTTGTAAAAAATCTAAGCAAGATGATTAGATAACAATTTGGAGGTTGTTCAAACACTATTAATAATAAACAACAATATTAAGCGAGAATTTAGATGAAATTCTTTAAAATTCATCATACGTGGCATTGTTACACCGGGAGGATCTATTATATCTTACAGTGAGATATAAGGCAACCCGTTAGGTTTCCAGCCTATATACTTTGAATCTTTTTTTTTTTTTTTTGGACAGCAATAGAACAAACATCATATTTACCAACCAAGCAGGATAATAAACCGAAATTTAGACAGCAGTTTGGACAAATTCATCATGATATAATCATATCGATCTGAATTTTAAACTAAAAACGCACCTTAATAATTTCAAGAAGATGGTCTACTCCACTCTCACGAAGAAACAGGGGCTACAGTCAGAAATAAAAAAGATTAATAATCTTGAGTAACAATTGGATATCTAATGTTTTTCTATCAAATGAATATAAATCAGCAAAATGAATATAAATAAGAATAATACTGATTTCATACCTGTTAAGTTATTACCAAGAAATCCAATCCGATAGTTGCAAGAGCGATTAGTAGTAATCGAAATACAAACAACACATGAATTAACAAATACTATTGATTAATTACAAAATGCTAATTAAAATTTGGAGTTTGGACCAATGCCTATCCTTGTTTTATTAATAATATTTTGAAACTAGTCGTGTTATTGATCATGAATATCGTATTATTGCCAGTCTAATAGTGTTAAAAGAAAATATATAAATTTCAATAGAAGTAACCAAATTCAAAAAAGAAATGCAAGTTTACTACACCATAATGCGAATGCCGTCAGACTAATAGTACAACCATCTAGTCTAGGATCAATTCAGTCGTAATAACTTAAAATCATATGTTTCTAGTTTAGACTAATAGTAGGTCAACTATTGTAACACCCCAAACCCGGCCCATTCACTACGACTGAATTTGAAATGCCACTGCGGAAGATGTTTGAAAAACTTTTGACATAAAGTTAAAAACATAAAATTTGTTGTTCTTTGTAAAACATTGTTTGTTTAAAATTCTAAGTAAAACTTTATTATTACAAACTGTCCACATTGAAAACTGTAATGCATATTTTTAAGGTATAAATTGCCCAGAATAAAAACATTTTCAAATAATACTTTAATCATCAATCCACCTTAAACATAATAATAAACTTCAAATCCCTTAAAAGGCCCTTATTACAATAAACCTTACTTAAAAATACTGAACATATAAAATACGTAAATAATTAAAAACATCTTCTGCATGGGCCACCTCGTATCCACTCCAACCCGGTCCAAGCTCTATGCATCACTTGTAATGTTGGTAAAAATTTGGGTGAGTCACACAGACTCAGTGCATAGTTATTTCACATGTCTCCACATATGGGCTTGGCCCACATCCACACAGTTCACATACATAATCATGCAACATGAAGCCCAACCCAACCTAATGTCCATCCTTCACACCTACCTTGGCAGACCCGCTGCCCAAGGCCGTGGCTAATCCACCGATCAACCAAGTGATCCACATATTTTACCTTGGCACACTGCAGACAAGGTCATGGTGAGCCACCGATCACATAAGTGATCCCACATATCAATCAGTCCATGGTGATGCACACAGCTATCAACCGCCGAGATGTGGCACCTAGCCAACACCTCCCTTGATGAGCCACATAGCCAACATCAAGCGCCAATGTAGCACAAGGCTAACATTAGGCCACGTACATAAAGTAAACCCTTTCCTTCGATAGTCACATCCCAAGTCCCATGCATACATATATATCATGGCAACATATCACTTGAACAATTATACATCACATGCCATCACATTTCATATATATATCAAATGTAAATCAACGTCATAAACGATTACCCATCATGGGTATCCACCATTTTAGCCCTTACTTTGGCTACCATTCACATCATATCACATATACATAAATATAATAGATACACACAACAAGAGAACAGTGCGATAACTATGCACCTTTTCTTTGGCATAATCGATCAAATCTCGAAAGTTTCTCTTAATCACTATCGATCTGTCCCTAAACATCCATAGTCTAAATCGGTCAACACAATAAACCTAATGGCCTATGGCCGAATATTACAAACCTCCTTACCTTACTAATCTAAATCCTGAATCACCACTTGCCCCTTGAATAGTCGAAATCCCTGCTTAACAACCATTAGAATCGGTTTAGCACATGAAAACTCTAAAGATAGCCCTTGGCCGAATACCTTTTTGACTTACCTTGGCTTACCTTAATTACTTCCAATCCCGAAAGACTCCTTTGATGCTCCCTAATGTCAGCACTATACAAACACCCTCAGAGAAACGGCTTCTAGATCCCAAAGAGAAAGAGTTTCGGCACTTAATGGTGAAGAGAGAAAATGCAATAATGGAGAGGGTTTAATGTTTAAAGGATTCGGCTATGGTGTTTCCAAATGAAGATGTAATATTCGGCAATGGCAACCTTAAAGGAGATTTCGATTTAAGCAAAATAAAAGAAAAGAAAGACATGTAAAAGAAGAAAGAAAATACATGCACAAATGGTTCTAACTTTCAGCTCTTGTCAAAGGAAAATAAGGTACAAATTTTGGCAACACACCAAGATGAAAAGAAAGTTTGAAAGAGAGAATTCTATGGCCAACAATTTGGCAAAAAGAAAATGAAGAAAAGAATTGCCAAGAACCGATCACCCCTATTTATATTACCCAATTTCAAGCACACCTATTTCCTATCATATCCCTTAATTCTTCCCTATCATATCCCTTATTCTCTCCTCATTTATCTCTTATCCTATCATATAAAATAAAGCCACAATTTTCTCCTAATCTTACTCCTATCCCTTTCAAAATTCAACCAACCCTCTAGCCCCAAAACCGACTGGGTTCATGGCCAAGAGAGTCAACCTTTGCCAACTATTCTATCCATAACACATTCCTCAATTCAAGCCTTATGTCCCCTTATCATTCCATATTTTCTTGATTCCATACCTTAAGTTAACACTTACCTTATTTCCTTAGTCTACTATCCATAAAAGATAAAGTCCAACCTTACCTTAATTAGAGTTGACCGACACATGCCATACACATGCAAAAATAAAAGTCTTCTTATTGCCATTCATGGGATTCGAACCTCTTCCCTCATGCAATTACTCATGCGCCAACACCACTTTACTACTAGCTCATTTATGCTAACATTAAACACTTAAATTAACTTAAGCATCATAATCACTTGATCCACTTCACTAAATTCTCCATTCTAAAAATTATTCTAAACCAATTAATTCCAAGCCTTCCTTTTTTTTTAATACTTAAAACCAAATTTTCTCCTATAGCTCAGGCCTTCCCTTAGCTTATAACTAGCACCTAAAATACCTCAATCAACACCACAATGACCACACTTATGCAAAATAATTTAATAAAATTTAACCCCTATTTCAGGATGTTACAATTCTACCCTCCTTAAAATAATTTCGTCCTCGAAATTACTTACTAACAAACAATCGTACATTCTAACTCACCACACTACGCTCCTGCTGCGCACTCTGATCTTAAAGAACTATCATACTTTCTAGGCACATTCTCTAAGTTTACAATCAGGGTTTCATACACCTCACTAGCAACATAAGAACGAACTGACTTTACAACGAACAAGGCAATAAAGGGTATTCCAAAAATTTTGGAAATCGGGGTTATTCCGGTAATTTTGAAAGTCAGGGGCATTTTAGTAAATTTCCCAATTCAGGGTATCTTAACATTTTCTAAAACATGGGTTTTGGTATTGTTGTAAAGTAAGAATATTTTCATAAAAGTCGAGGGTAACATGGTAATTTTATAAACAAAGGGCATTTTCGTAATTTTACAACTCGGGGGTATTTTAGTAATTTTGTAAATCGGGTGTATTTCAGAAAATTTTCAAGTCTAAAAGGATTTTATAAATCAGAGGGGTAATTTGGTAAATTTAAAAACTAATATCTTTATGAAACAGTATGGCTAGTCCCTTTCGAGTTTTAGTTATCGAGTTTAGCAGTGAATAGGTCCTCTTGGTTAGGGTGAATCAGTAGCTACGCACTGGTAGGATTCGAGTAAAGAGGAGGTGAGTCACTAGGACTACTTAAATACCAAGCTCTTCAAGAATCCACTCCTAGACATGCGCACAACCTGTTACCACACCTAGCTCGGTGACTTAGTCATGTGTTTGTTTGATAGTCCTTAAGTCTTATGCTATTGTGTTTGAGTAGACTAGTCCTAGGGTTCAATAGACCTAATCTTCTAGTCTACGAGCCCAATTATGCCCATAACATTCACATATACAAATCACTTCAATAGTCAGAGGTACTTACCTGGCGGACTTCAGGTCAGAGATGCAGGTGCCATGCCAGAATAACCTGAAAATTTTCATAAAAATCCATATTTTTGAAAAGCCCATTAAAAAAATGTTTTTGGGCCCAAAACCTTCAAAGCCGAGTTTTGAACCGGGCTCTGATACCAATTTGTAACACCCCAAACCCAGCCCATTCACTACGATCGAATTTGAAATGCCACTGCGGAAGATGTTTGAAAAACTTTTGACATAAAGTTAAAAACATAAAATTTGTTGTTCTTTGTAAAACATTGTTAATTTAAAATTCTAAGTAAAACTTTATTATTACAAACTGTCCAAATTGAAAACTGTAATGCATATTTTTAAGGTATAAATTACCGAGAATAAAAACATTTTTAAATAATACTTTAATCATCAATCCACCTTAAACATAATAATAAACTTCAAATCCCTTAAAGGGCCCTTATTACAATAAACCTTACTTAAAAATACTGAACATATAAAATACGTAAATAATTAAAAACATCTTCTGATGGGCCACCTCGTATCCACTCCAACCCGGTCCAAGCTTTATGCATCACCTGCAATGTTGGTAAAAATTTGGGTGAGTCACACAGACTCAGTGCATAGTTATTTCACATGTCCCCACATATGGGCTTGGCCCACATCCACACAGTCCACATACATAATCATGCAACATGAAGCCCAACCCAACCTAATGTCCATCCTTCACACCTACCTTGGCAGACCCGCTGCCCAAGGCCGTGCTAATCCACCGATCAACCAAGTGATCGACATATTTTACCTTGGTAGACCTGCTGCAGAAGGCCGTGGCTGAGCCACCGATCACATAAGTGATCCCACATATCAATCAGTCCACGGTGATGCACACAGCTATCAACCGCCGAGATGTGGCACCTAGCCAACACCTCCCTTGATGAGGCACATAGCCAACATCAAGCGCCAATGTAGCACAAGGCTAACATTAGACCACGTACATAAAGTACACCCTTTCCTTCGATAGTCACATCCCAAGTCCCATGCATACATATATATCATGGCAACATATCACTTGAACAATTATACATCACATGCCATCACATTTCATACATATATTAAATGTAAATCAACGTCATAAAATACTGACCTGGTTGAACGATTACCCATCATGGGTATCCACCATTTTGGCCCTTACTTCGGTTACCATTCACATCATATCACATATACATAAATATAACAGATACACACTGTAACATCTGGGTTCTAGGGGTTATGCATTTAGTGCATAACTCAAGTGATGGTAGGCTTATAGTGAAGTTGGATGAGTTTTAAGGGGTTTGGAAAACCCTAGAAGGTAGGTGATGCCTTAGGAAATTTTTGGTTTTTAGTGTTAAAAAGGGGAGCTTGGCTATAGGGGTCTTAAGAGAAATATTTGGGAGGTTAAGACATAAGAATTGCTTTGGAAGAGTGGCAGGGAGGCGCCACTTAGAGGCTTGTAAGGTGACGCCTCAAGGAGCTGAAGGGGTCTCATGTTCGAGCTACAAAGGCAGCATTTTGGTTTTGTTTTTGCGTCATGAGAAGGGGAGGAGTTGGTTTCGGTTTTGGCACCTAAAAAGGAGGATTTGACTATTTCAAATTGTTTTGAATGGGTGGCTAAGAGAAGAGATGGGTTGGCTTTTGTTTGAAATGGTTTGAAAGGAGGGTGTAGAGTGGAACTAGGAGGAAATCAAGGGATTGGGTGAAAGGAATAGGAGTTGGACGGCTAGGGGGTTCTCATGAGGTTATTTTCGGCCATAAAGGTTTGGGGGGAGTGGTCGAATTCTATTTAAGGGATGGTGAGCTTCCTTTAGCCGAATTTTGGCTTGCTCTCCTAAAACCTTCACCTTTTCTTATTTCAAACACTACCTCTACCTGTTCTTTTGAATCCCTTTCTCCTTTGAACATCTCTTGCTTTCTCTTCTTTTCCTATCTATAGCCGAACCTCTTCAAGCCCAGTCAACTTTCTTTTTTCTTCTCTTATACCATCAAAACTGAATGCACTCTTAGTCGAAACCTGTCTCTCCTCTTGCCATCTTACTAAAGCCGATTCTTGAGGCCGTCAAGCACTCTCTCTCAGTCTCTGCAAGCGTGTGGTAGTAAGTAAGATCTTCCCTAGTATCGGTTTTGTTTCTTTCTCTTGTGGGGTGCCGAAACCAAAGGGTGGTCTTGGTATTTGGAGTTGGCCGAATGTTCTTAAGGTCTTAATATGGTATTTCTTTCATGTGTAGCCAAAGGAAGGAAACGCTGAGGATTTTTTTTTTCAACGCTTGATTGCATAAGGTAAGGGGCAGATCGATAGAAGCATTTAGTAGCCTCCGGGATTCAAGTTGGTTTTGGTAAGCAATTTTGGTAAGATTCGTTGTTAGATTTATGGTTTGGAGGATTAACCGTTTGGTCTGATTAAGCATTTTGATGGAGGCGAATACCAGTCAAGGAGGGCAAGGGAAAGTCCCTATCCCGAAGTTCAAGAAAAGAGTGCATCTCGGCGATTCGAGATTGGCCATCGGGTGTGGGCGATGTCGAAAGCAGCGGTTTAAGCGGATCGTCGTAGTTTCATTTAGCGATAGCATTGAGATCGAGGGTCTAGAACTTCAGTGATAAGGTGCGTAATCATCGACCTGCTTTTCTTGATTAATTATTTATTAATGTGTACTTGTGTATCTTTGTGTGATAGCCGACATTAAAGGCTAAGGTGATGGATACCCATATGTGGGGTAATCGTTTATCGTGTTGGTAAATTGTGTTATTAAATTTACTTATGGTGTATGTATGATATGGTAATGAGCATGTGATGTATACTCATTCGATATGATTGACTTGACATGATGCATTGACACTTATGCATGGGGATTGGATGTGACCAAGGAAGGATGGGTGTACACATTGATGTAAGTGGTCTAATGTTAGCCTCGTGCTACATTAGCGCTTGATGATTAGCCGTGTGCTACATCAAGGGAGGTGTGGCTAGGTGCCCATCTCGCGGTTGATAGTGAGTGCATCACCGTAGAGATTCATGTCGGGATCATGATGTGATCGGTGGCTCACCACGACCTTGTCAAGCAGTCCGCCGAGGTAAGATATGTGGGATCACTTTCGGTTGTGATCGGTGGATTAGCCACGACCTTGGGGTGGAGTCTGCTAAGGTTGGCGTAATGGATGGACTTAGGTTGGGTTGG
Source organism: Gossypium rotundifolium (assembly GCA_025506655.1). Lineage (NCBI taxonomy): Eukaryota > Viridiplantae > Streptophyta > Magnoliopsida > Malvales > Malvaceae > Gossypium > Gossypium rotundifolium. Next base: position 97,922,061 of record CP106730.1, read on the forward strand.
ATCATAATTGCATTTCTGTTGGTATGGACTGTATGGTTATGGGCTAAGCCCACACGTGTGGAAACATGTGAAATGATTATGCACTGAGTCTATGGACTCACCCAGTTTTCTTAACCATTTCAGGTGATGCGTAAAGTTGGACCAGGTTCGGAGAGGACACTAGGTGGCCTATGCAGAAGAAGATGTTTTGAATATTTTTAAGCATTTTAATATTAAGTATTTTGCTTAAGTATTGGTTGTAATAAGGGCCTTTTTATCATATTTGGTATTTTAATTGTGGCTTGTTTTAAATAAATTACTTATGTGAAGATGGCTTTATTTTTAGCAACTTCTCTTTTATCAAATTATATATATATGTTTAATAAAGTTTTAAATTCAAACATTTTACAACATTAAGGTTTTCATATTATTTTAAATGGACATGGTTTTCAAAAGATGACAAAATCTTACCATTTTATCCTAAGTCAAAAAGATTTTCAACCGTCTTTCCACAGTGACACATCCAGATTCGGTCGAGGCTCGTGGGCCGAGTTTAGGGGTGTTACAAATTGGTATCAGAGCCCGGTTCAAAACTCAGCTTTGAGGTTTTGGGCCCGAAAAATGTTTTCAAAAATGGGCTTTTCAAAAATATGGACTTTTAAGAAATTTTTTCAAAGTTATTCGGCATGGCACTCAGTACCTCTACCAAGTCCACCTGTAAGTACTTGAGACTTTTGAAATGATTTGTATATATGAATTGTTATGGGTTTATCTGGGCTCGTATATTAGAATATTAGGGCTATTGGACCCTAGGACTAGTCTACTCAAACACATACATAAGACTTAAAGACTACTAAACAAATCGGTGAAGTAAGTCGCCGAGTTAAGGTGTGGCAACCCTTGTACGCATGTCTAGGAGTGGTATTCAGTAAGAGCTTGGTATTTAAGCAGTACTAGCGACTCACCTCCTCTTTACTCGAATCCTACCTGGTGCGTAGCTACGGTTCACCTTAACCAAGAGGACTTATTCATAGGCTAAACCAATTATTAAAACCCGAAAGGGATTAGCCTTACTGTTTTAAAAACTCTTAGTTTTAAAATCTCCAAAGATTTACCCTTTGGGTTGAAAGCCCTAAATCTGATTTTGAAAGACGTTTTTCTCGATTTACAAAATTACAAAAATACCCCTACCTGTAAAATTACAAAAATGCCCCTGTATTGTAAAATTTTCGTACCACCATCAACTTTTATTAAAATAATTTACTTTGCAAAATACCAAAATCCCGAGTTTTCAAAATATTAAGATACTTTGGTTTGGGGAAATTTACCAAAATACCCCTGGTTGATAAATTGCCAAACTGCCCTTGGTTTCTAAATTTTATACCATCCTCGACTTTTACTAAAATATTCTTATTTTACGAATATCAGAAAATCCTATTTTGCAAAATATTGAGATATCCAGATTTGAAAATTTACAAGAATACCCCTGACTTACAAAATTACCAAAATAACCCCCCAGTTTCTGAAATTTCAGCAACACTTTTAATTTGAAAATTTTCAAAATACCTTTAAGTTTTGAAAATTTTGAAACGCCTCTGATTTGTAAAATTCAAAATTGACCTTGATTTATTACCGAAATACCCATGTAGGAAAATGATGAAATTACCCCTGGGTTGGGAATGTTCAAGGAAGTGACATGGATGAATGTATGTGTCTTTAGTGAAGAATGTGAATGTTTGAATTAGAATAGAGAACTTTAGATGAAACTTTGATTGATCGAAAGAACTACTTCTGGAAACTGTTATTCATAAAATTTGCTCGTGGATAAACAGTGGAACAAAAATTTCTATTGCATAAAACTTTCTAAACAGATTAAGTCGTGACGCTAGATATGAGTTCTAGGGGGCGTGGTCGCAATGCTCGTGGACGTGGTAGAGGCAGGATGGCAGTATCGGAACCGGTTGGGTCTGGCCATGGGTCAGAGAGTGATGTGCCGCCACCACCAGCTGTTGAGGTTGAGCATCAAGATCAGACCGGAGGAGACGATACAGTATCGCAGGCTATGCTGCGGGTGCTCAAGAGAGTGGCAGGAGCCAATGTGGGCAATGGGACTCGGAAGTCAGTGGCTGAAAGACTTAGGTCGAACGGAGCCAAAGTTTTCAGAGGAGTGTCTGGGGTAGGTCCGAACGTAGCAGAATACTGGCTTGAGGCAGTGGAAAGGATTATGGACGACTTAGACTTAACCGCTGAGGAGAAGCTTAAGGGTGCTGTTTCGTTGCTACGGGATGAAGCCTACCAATGGTGGCTCATGGTTAAGGATGGTACCCCTGCGGATCGAGTGGACTGGGGCTACTTTAAGATCAAGTTTGAGGGGAAGTATGTCGGAGCGAGTTATGTGGATGCTCAGAGGAAGGCGTTCCTCAATTTGGTGCAAAGAGGCAAGTCAATAGCGGAGTACGAGGCTGAGTTTCTGTGTTTGAGCCGGTATGCTCGAGGCATCGTGGCTACCGATTATGAGAGATGCGTCAGATTTGAAGATGGGCTGCGGAATGAGCTGCGAGTTCTGATTGCTCCGCAACGAGAAAGAGACTTCGTCATTTTAGTGGAGAAAGCTCGGATAGCTGAGGAGGTCAAGAGGACCGAGAGGCAGAATAGAGATAGAGAAAGAAACCGGGATAAGAGGAGTTCAGGACCGTTAGATTCGTTTGAGAGATTTCAAAAAAGACCGAGGGTTGAGACTTCTACTCGTATTTCTAAGCCAGCTACTGGGAATCCGGATCGTCCATGTACTCGGTGTAGAAGGTACTATGTTGGCGAGTGCTGGAATCTAGATCGAGAATGTTTTAGGTGTAAGTCCAAGACTTATCTGATTAAAAATTGTCCCCAGGATCCGAATAGGACTCGGACATTAGGCCAAGGTTATGTGCAATGGCGGGAGGTGGTCGTGAGCGACAAGGGGTCGTGGTCCGAACCATGGAGGAATGGTTTGGTACGAGGTCGTGGAGCATTAGGCATGTAATGGTGGCACTGAGGCAAGACAGCCAGGTCTGGTATATGCAGTCCGTCGGAGGGAGGATAATGATGTGCCAGATGTGTCAGCGGGTAAGTGTCTTATATCTGGAATATCCTTTATTGCTTTGATCACTGTACTGGTAGTTTGTTCTTATATTGATAGTAAGTATCTAGAACCTTGAGAGTGGATTTAGAAACTGTGCCTAGAGAATAGGTTAGTTCTTTAGGATCAGAGTGCGCAGCAATAGCGTAGTGTGGTGAAGTAGGATGTACGACCATTAGGCAGCCAAGTAATTTCGAGGACGAAATTATTTTTTAAGGAGGGTAGAATTGTAACATCCGGGTTCTAGGGGTTATGCATTTAGTGCATAACTCAAGTGATGGTAGGCTTATGGTGAAGTTGGATGAGTTTTAAGGGGTTTGGAGAACCCTAGAAGGTAGGTGATGCCTTAGGAAATTTTTGGTTTTTAGTGTTAAAAAGGGGAGCTTGGCTATAGGCGTCTTAAGAGAAATATTTGGGAGGTTAAGACACAAGAATTGCTTTGGAAGAGTGGCAGGGAGGCGCCACTTAGAGGCTTGTAAGGTGACGCCTCAAGGAGCTGAAGGGGTCTCATGTTCGAGCTGCAAAGGCAGTATTTTGGTTTTGTTTTTGCGTCATGAGAAAGGGAGGAGTTGGTTTCGATTTTGGCACCTAAAAAGGAGGATTTGACTATTTCAAATTATTTTGAATGGGTGGCTAGGAGAAGAGATGGGTTGGCTTTTGTTTGAAATGGTTTGAAAGGAAGGTGTAGAGTGGAACTAGGAGGAAATCAAGGGATTGGGTGAAAGGAATAGGAGTTGGACGGCTAGGGGGTTCTCATGAGGATATTTTCGGCCATGAAGGTTTGGGGGGAGTGGCCGAATTCTATTTAAGGGATGGTGAGCTTCCTTTAGCCGAATTTTGGCTTGCTCTCCTAAAACCTTCACCTTTTCTTATTTCAAACACTACCTCTACCTGTTCTTTCGAATCCCTTTCTCCTTTGAACATCTCTTGCTTTCTCTTCTTTTCCTATCTATAGCCGAACCTCTTCAAGCCCAGTCAACTTTCCTTTTTCTTCTCTTATACCATCAAAACCGAATGCACTCTTAGGTGAAACCTGTCTCTCCTCTTGCCATCTTGCTAAAGCCGATTCTTGAGGCCGTCAAGCACTCTCTCTCAGTCTCTGCAAGCGTGTGGTAGGAAGTAAGCTCTTCCCTAGTATCGATTTTGTTTCTTTCTCTTGTGAGGTGCCGAAACCAAAGGGTGGTCTTAGTATTTGGAGTTGGCCGAATGTTCTTAAGGTCTTAATATGGTATTTTTTTCATGTGTAGCCAAAGGAAGGAAATGCTGAGGATTTTTTTTTCAAGGCTTGATTGCATAAGGTAAGAGGCAGATCGACAGAAGCATTTAGTAGCCTTCGGGATTCAAGTTGGTTTTGGTAAGCAATTTTGGTAAGATTCGTTGTTAGATTTATGGTTTGGAGGATTAACTGTTTGGTCTGATTAAGCGTTTTGATGGAGGCGAATACCAGTCAAGGAGGGCAAGGGAAAGTCCCTATCCCGAAGTTCAAGAAAAGAGCTGTCTCGGCAGTTCGAGATTGGCCACTGGGTGTGGGCGGTGTCGGAAAGCGAGTTTAGGCGAGATCACCGTAGTTTCGTTTAGCGATAGCATTGAGATCGAGGTCTAGAACTTCAGTGATAAGGTGCGTAATCATCGACCGCTTTGTTTCTTGATTAATTGTTTATTAATGTGTACTTGTGTATCTTTGTGTGATAGCAGACATTAAAGGCTAAGGTGATGGATACCCATATGTGGGTAATCGTTTATCGGGTTGGTAAATTGTGTTATTAAATTTACTTATGGTGTATGTATGATATGGTAATGAGCATGTGATGTATACTCATTCGATATGATTGACTTGACATGATGCATTGACACTTATGCATGGGGATTGGATGTGACCAAGGAAGGATGGGTTTACACATTGATGTACGTGGTCTAATGTTAGCCTCGTGCTACATTAGCGCTTGATGATTAGCTGTGTGCTACATCAAGGGAGGTGTGGCTAGGTGCCCATCTCGGCGGTTGATAGCTGAGTGCATCACCATAGATAGATTACTGTTAGGATCACGATATGATCGGTGGCTCAGCCACGGCCTTGTGCAGCAGGTCTGCCGAGGTAAGATATGTGGGATCACTCGGTTGTGATCGGTGGATTATACGACCTTGGGCGTGAAGTCTGCTAAGGTTGGCGTAATGGATGGACTTAGGTTGGGTTGGATCATAATTGCATTTCTGTTGGTATGGACTGTATGGTTATGGGCTAAGCCCACACGTGTGGAAACATGTGTAATGATTATGCACTGAGTCTGTGGACTCACCCAGTTTTCTTAACCATTTCAGGTGATGCGTAAAGTTGGACCGGGTTCGGAGAGGACACTAGGTGGCCCATGCAGAAGAAGATGTTTTGAATATTTTTAAGCATTTTAATATTAAGTACTTTGCTTAAGTATTGGTTGTAATAAGGGCCCTTTTATCATATTTGGTATTTTAATTGTGGCTTATTTTAAATAAATTACTTATGTGAAGATGGCTTTATTTTTAGCAACTTTTCTTTTTATCAAATTATATATATATGTTTAATAAAGTTTTAAATTCAAACATTTTACAACATTAAGGTTTTCATATTATTTTAAATGGACATGGTTTTCAAAAGATGACAAAATCTTACCATTTTATCCTAAGTTAAAAAGATTTTCAACCATTTTTCCACAGTGACACATCCAGATCCGGTCGAGGCTCGTGGGCCGGGTTTGGGGGTGTTACACACACAACAAGAGAACAGTGCGATAACTATGCACCTTTTCTTTGGCACAATCGATCAAATCCCGAAAGTTCCTCTTAATCACTGTCGATCTGTCCCTAAACATCCATAGTCCAAATCGGTCAACACAATAAACCTAATGGCCTATGACCGAATATCACAAACCTCCTTACCTTACTAATCTAAATCCCGAATCACCACTTGCCCCTTGAATAGTCGAAATCCCTGCTTAACAACCATTAGAATCAGCTTAGCACATGAAAACTCTAAAGATGGCCCTTGGCCGAGTACCTTTTTGACTTACCTTGGCTTACCTTGATTACTTCCAATCCCGAAAGACTCCTTTGATGCTCTCTAATGTCGGCACTATACAAACACCCTCAGAGAAACAGCTTCTAGATCCCAAAGAGAAAGAGTTTCGGCACTTAATGGTGAAGAGAGAAAATGCAATAATGGAGTAGAGGATTCGGCTATGGTGTTTCCAAATGAAGATGTAATATTCGGCAATGGCAACCTTAAAGGAGATTTCGATTTAAGCAAAATAAAAGAAAAGAAAGAGATGTGAAAGAAGAAAGAAAATACATGCACAAATGGTTCTAACTTTCGGCTCTTGTCAAAGGAAAATAAGGTGCAAATTTGACAACACACCAAGATGAAAAGAAAGTTTGAAAGAGAGAATTCTATGGCCAACAATTTGGCAAAAAGAAAATGAAGAAAAGAATTGCCAAGAACCGATCACCCTATTTATATTACCCAATTTTTGCACACCTATTTCCTATCATATCCTTAATTCTTCCCTATCATATCCCTTATTCTCTCCTCATTTATCTCTTATCCTATCATATAAAATAAAGCCACAATTTTCTCCTAATCTTCCTCCTATCCCTTTCAAAATTCAACCAACCCTCTAGCCCCAAAACCGACTGGTTCATGGCCAAGAGAGTCAACCTTTGCCAACTATTCTATCCATAACACATTCCTCAATTCAAGCCTTATGTCCCTTATCATTCCATATTTTCTTGATTCCATACCTTAAGTTAACACTTACCTTATTTCCTTAGTCTACTATCCATAAAAGATAAAGTCCAACCTTACCTTAATTAGAGTTGACCGAGCACATGCCATACACATGCAAAAATAAAAGTCACCTTATTGCCATTCATGGGATTGAACCTCTTCCCTCATGCAATTACTCATGCGCCAACACCACTTTACTACTAGCTCATTTATGCTAACATTAAACACTTAAATTAACTTAAGCATCATAATCACTTGATCCACTTCACTAAATTCTCCATTCTAAAATTATTCTAAACCAATTAATTCCAAGCCTTCCTTTTTTTAATACTTAAAACCAAATTTTCTCCTATAGCTCAGGCCTTCCCTTAGCTTATAACTAGCACCTAAAATACCTCAATCAACACCATAATGACCACACTTATGTAAAATAATTTAATAAAATTTAACCCCTATTTCAGGATGTTACAACTATAGCTAGGTGGACAGTTTGTACTAGGCTGTTGTTTGTTTACAATTTCACTTCAATATCGTTAACATGAGAGATTTGTTCTTGGAAGAAGCAAACTGACAATGCACTCATGATGATGAATCTAAGATAACAATATGGTAAAATGAAATTTATATTTACATCCTTGAGAAGTGCATAACATGAATAGATCTGAGATAGATTTATTTTTCTTTGTGATGTTCATTCAACCAAAATATAATAAAACCAGTATCCAACGATACCAACGATAAGTGCTAATGAATCTTATATTGCGAAAAAAGGGAAAAATCAATAACCTTGATTAACAAGCACGGTACATAGAGGCGTAACTTTGGTAAAAGGTACCAACTTATGTTTTCTACCAATAATTCAACTAAGTATACGCCATTGTTAGATTGTAAGTTAACATTGATGATAACAATGATAAAGTAAAACCATATCTAGATAAAATATCGCCAATAATTTAGCTATTGACATTTTATAATTAAATCGAGTTCAAATTAATCGATTAAATTTTAAAATCAAATTAAAATTATCTTAGTTTAATGCTTTGGGACTATAAAGTGAAAATAGTTGTACATAGTAAAGCATATTAGAAAGTGCAATGTGATTGTGATTTCATTAAATAGTAAAAGCATATTAAGAACATGGAAACAAAAATGATAAGAATCACTTCAAGACTTACCAATCCAATGTTTTACTTTGAGCCTCAATCAAATCTTCTATCTACCCCACAAAGAGCTCTATAGATCAAAAGAAGAGGCATTAGACTTGTTTCTATTGAGGTAAGTTTTATAAATTCATCAATAGATACAACATCAATGTTGCAACTAACAATTTTCATAGCCGAAGTCAGCATTAGTCAACCAAGTAGTATGATGTTACAATTAATTTAGGAGGAAAGTATAATTGTATCACCTACTTAGACTAATTTTCAAGTTTCATAAAATATAGTTACCGAATTCAATCAATCTTTGTAATATAAAGAGAGAAAATTACAGCAATTTAAACACCTCAATTAACAACATATTTAGACCTCAATTGTAGCAATAAAACATCTCAATTTCCAGCAAATAAACTATTTAAATTACAGTACCTGAACAGGGATTCAACAGTTTACAAAAGGAGCAGTAACAACACCAAAATGTACTTTGGTTGAGAATCTAGAAATTCTTTAAGTCATTGGACAACTCCGTAAAACATAATCAAAACCGGATAATATTATATATTAGCTCAATAAATGTTGAGTAGAAATGAGTAAAGAAAAAGGGTATGTGAAAGAACAAATGAAAAAGAATAGGTCTTATTGAACAATGGAGTGTAACCAAGATTTCAAACAATGGGAAACTCCCATAAATACCTCTGCAGTCCTATAGGTATCTCAGTCCTTAATCGTTTGATGCGATTGAGTTTACATATGATGAAGAATCTTTCGATGGTATACCACGCAAAGACTTTAACACTTCAATTCACACAGATTAAATACTTCAATTGCAACAGCTTTAAAACTTCAATCTCTGACATTTAAATTGAGCGAAAAAAAGGGATATATATTCACAAATTGGAAAAATGAACAGGATGAAATACCTCTAAAATTAGATGTTGAATGAGCTCAAGTGAGTATCGACCTCTAAAATTTGCAAGTTAACTGTAAATAAAATTGTCAATTAAACTTAACACTATGAGACTTTAACACTTCAATTCACAAAGATTAAATACTTCAATTGCACAAATTTAAAACTTCAATTTACTGACATTTAAATTGAGCGAAAAAAAGGATATATATTCACAAATTGGAAAAATGAACAGGATGAAATACCTCTAAAATTAGATGTTCGAACGAGCTCAAGTTGAGTATCGACCTCTAAACTTTGCAAGTTAACGTAAATAAAATTGTCAATTAAACTTTTAGTTAAAAACATCAATGTAAAATTTTCTACCTCCAAATTATTAAATGAAAGCGAAATAGATTGAACAAAATTTGAGATAAAAACATCAATGAAAAATTTCTACCTCGAAATTATTAAATGTAAATGTAAAGCGAAATAGATTGAACAAAATTTGAGATAAAAACATCAATGAGAATAACATCAATGAAATTATTAAGAGCTTCCTGTCTACCTCGAAATTATTAAAGAAATAGATTGTACAAAAATTATTCAATGAAATTATTGGATAAAAACTTCAATGAAATGAAATAGATTGTAGAAATATTTCTACCTCGAAATTATTAAAGAAGAGATTCGTGTCTCAAAACTTGCCTCAAATAGATTTAACCACAAGATTTATTAAGAGCTTCTTCTTCATCTTCTTCTCTTGATGAGAAATGCTTTTTCAACGTCAAAATGAATAAGAACAAAGGTGTTTTGTTTTTTTTCCGAATAAAAGATGACAAACGAGAAGGGGATTCAAGAAAAAAAAAATAAAGGTGCAGCTTTTCTTTTACTGTAAAAAAAGGAAGAGACTGGAAATCAAAGCAAAAGAAACGGATTTAGGGAAAGTAATCAGATTGGGGAAGCATTTCACACCAGAAATCGAAGAAGGATTTGGGGATTGGGAGGGGAAACGCGAAAGGGGATTAGGGATTAGGGATTTTGGGAAATTAGAAAATGGGGGAACAGAATAGTCTTAAGCAATTAAAATGGATGGAAAAAGAACGATGCCGTTTCAGTAGAAAATTTAACCCTATTGCGGCGCTTTCCATTAAACGCCACTAAAAAATTCCAAAAAAAATGCAGTCGTTTTTCTTCCATTTTGTGGCGTTTTGGGCTAAAACGCCAGTAATAACATGGATCATTTTTGTGGCGTTTTTTTAGAAAGCACCGGTAATACATACTTTTTGTGGCGTTTGTCGTAAAACGCCACTAACGATACTAACTGTGCAACAAAAACGACGTCATTTTTTATTAAATATGAAGACATTTTGCGGCGTTTGTATACCGCTATAAGTCGGCCTTTAGCGGCGTTTTTTATAAAAGCACCGCTAATTTTTTCCAATTTTTATATTGTAATAAAAACGACGTCATTTTTGTTTTGAGATAAAAATATTTTGTGGCGTTTTTATAAAAAACGCTGCGAAAGGCTGACTTATAGCGGCGTTTTATAACAAACGCCGCTATAAGTCGGGTTGTAGCGACGTTTGTTATAAAGGTACCGCTAAATTTTTCTAATTTTTATATTGTAATAAAAACGACGTCGTTTTTGTTTTGAGATAAAAATATTTGTGACGTTTTTGTGATATACGCCGCTAAAGGCTTACTTATAGCGGCGTTTTTGTGAAAAACGCCGCTATTGTTTAATCTTTTGCGGCGTTTTAATGTTAGCACCGCTAATGTCTAAATTTGGCGGCGTTTAATATAAAAATGCTACTAAAAAGCCGCTATAAGTCAGTTTTGCTGTAATGCCTCCTCAAATGCTATAATCTCCGTTGTTCTTTCAACATCCCTCCAAACTCAAATTCTATCAAATCCAACGGCTATTATTCTCAAAAAATGAGAAGAGTTTAACTATTCTTATATTTTTTTAAGGGCTATTTAAATTCAATTCTAGAAGTTGAAAACTATTTAATTTGATGTACTCATACGGTTAGGCGACACCCTTTTTTCAGCCAATCTAAAAAGAGTAATTATTTTATTAGGCCCCTAAATATTTTATATAATAACACTTTAGTCTGATGCCGACATGTGTCGGCGACACCACTAAATTTTTTTTAAAACACTTATGATTGGGTCATGATTAACTAGGGGAAAAAGGGGGATGGTGTCGCCGGATGGTCAAGCAGCCCTAACGAGTACTATAGCAAACGGGTTATTTTCATATATAAATTTTCCTTCGGACTATTTTTGTAATTAATTAATATTTATAGGTTATTTATATATAAAAATCCGGATGATGATGTGTATAAAAATGTCACAGGGGGATGCTTTGATTGGCTCCACATAGTTGATTGGCTTTTTTTTACGGTGTTAACTGAAATGGGCTGAACCGATTAATAGAAATAAAGTTAAAGTATCAATATATGAAAATAAATATTTAAATACTTATATGGAAAATGTTATATAATTTAAGGGCTAAACTGTGAATTTTTATAATCATAGGATAAGAGTTGTTCAGATATTGAATCTCTAAACAGGTGAAACATGTGTTAAGCGTTAATTGAAGGTCTGAACTTAACTTCTAAATCACTTCTTCAATAACGTTTCTTTTTTTTTTTTTTTCTTTTTATAAAATTGATAAATAGAAAATAGAAAAAGAAAAAAGATAACAATGATAGGATTTTTTGGGAAAAAAAACGATTTGATTTTTGGGCCACATATTTTAATACAATCATATATTGATATTTTTCAAATTAATTTCCATAATATATTTATACAACAGAATCGTTCCACGTAATGTGTCAAGATATAGAAAGCAACCCATTGACAAGACGCCGCGTTTGTTTTCAGACATTTCTTTTTATTCAATACATTAATAATATGAATCATGTGATTATTTAATAAGTCATAATATGTTTTATATTTGAAATTTAATATTTACTTGTATTTTCAGAATCACATCCACTTAATCTTATAATAAATATGAAACTAACAATATTAATATTTTTAAATTAAAAAATTACTTCTTATAAAATAATATATACGAAATTAGTCTATTTAATATTACGAAATAAAAGCATACAAAAATAAACTTGGTTAGGTTGACCGGCAGGTAGGCTCCACTCTTTAGGATAAACCTGAAATCTGACGCCCGTGATTGTGCCACGTTTCGTCACATTCAACACTCAATCACATCAATCATTTTTGTCCTTTTGTTCTGCGCCCCCTACCATTTGCTAAATTGGATGAGATGGGAGTATCTTATTATTCACTCGAACCTTATCCACATTAAAATTCCATCCAAATAATAATAATAATATTCAACCAACCAATTATTTTTGTGGGTATTAATATTATTGGACCACATTGTTTATAAAATATTATTTATTTTTATGGTGTCTGAAATATATTTTAATGTTTTAGATTTAAATTTTATTATATAAATTTCTATTAATCGCGGTGATAATTTTTATATTGTGGTACTTTTAAATTACCTTCGAATTCGACAAAAGGATCATAATGAAAGTGAGCACCTTTACAACTTAGATCTATCTATAATATATAATATATAAGAGTATGAGTTTAATTTCTTTTAATTGATGAGAATGTTGTTTATTGTTAATATATTACTAAATTAACATTAAAATAATAAATTATTAGTAGTATTATGTGATAATAATAAAAGTAATATTAATTAATATGATAATATATTAATGTAAAATTAATTAATTAATTTATATCTTTTAAAACTTCTACCTAAAATGATAAAATTATAAATATGTAAAATTATTTAATATAATTGAGTAAATAAAAATAAAAAATCTAAGTTTTTTTAATTAATCAAATTTCTAATCTATAAATTTATTTATTATAATAGTGTTGTCATTATCAATATAATTATTATTATCATTTAATTAGACTTTGAATTCATATTAAATTACACTTATTATTTTAGATTACTTCTTATTAATATTAATAGCTATAAATATATGTATTAGTAAAGTATTTTCCTTCAAAATAATATTTAAAAATTACGAAAAAATCATATTTTAACATTATTTAATAAATTTTGTAGAGCAGACAAAATGCACGTGCCAAAAAGAAAAAAAGAAGCTACTCAAATAAGATTTGAAAAATAATAATTCTCTATACCTTTTATGGTGTAAACCACCTCTATTTTCATGTTGTAATAATTCTAGATTTAAATTTTATTATTTTAAATTTCATTCTAATTATAATTATTAAAATTATATTTATAAAATTTATTTTTAAAAATTACTTATTTTGATGAATTAAAGATGATTCTTAAGGTTTTTTGATTAATTTGTAAAACATATCTCCATATAAAAGGGTGATTTTAGTAGGAGTTTGGCAAATGGTTCCATTGATGATACATTGATTTTTCCTTATGAGAAAAAAAACTTAAGGATGGGCTTATGATAGTTGAAAACAATCGGTTTAGATCAAAATTAACATTCAAATACTTATTAAAAAATGGTATAATATCAAATTTAGTATTCAACATTTATATTTTTTGTCAATTTAATCTTTACACAAAATTAGACTAACATTCAACATTTACATTTACATTTACATAAAAATTAAAAATAGAAAAAATGGTTCAATCGATTTTTAGTTTAGTCCAATCTTTCAACCATCGATTCAAGTGATTTATATTGATTTGTGGGTTAAAAATCCTTTATTCTATATTTGTATCCCGACTAGCTGATATGATTTGATTCTAAAAATAAAAATAATGTCAACTGAATTAAGACTCAATCGACCAATCAATTTTAAAAAAGTTAAAATATGCCATAGGTATTTGTACTCTTTACAATTTTAAATTTTAGTCCTCTATTTTTATTTCCAAGATTTTATTCAATTTTCTTTCCAGATTTCAAAATCAATTCCAATTGTTACATTGTTAACTCTTTTTGTTAAATTTTTGGTTTAACATTTTGAAATAGAAAAAGTATTCATTTGATAATAATATAACTAAAAAATGATGTCACAATGAATTTGAGTTTAATAAAATAATTTTAATAGTGTTAAAATTAGATCTGAATTTTAAATTTTAAAATATAGAGAAATTAAATCCCTAAAATTAAAACAACAATAACTAAAATTTAAATTTAGGAAGAATTTAAGGATTAAAAAGAATAGTTGTGGACCGGACGTGAATATTCGAGTATATCCGAATTATTGCCGCCGAATTATAAACGTGGATCCTCGCTGGCAAGACCAAAATACAAGACTGTATTGATATTGATAACCCAATCATTTAACGCCACGTAGGATTTCATTTTCCAATCACATGTGCGTCCACTTCAGTTCATATCGGGCCCCACTTTTTCCTTCTACTATAAAAACGAGTCACGTAAAATCATAATTCACAACGACGACGACTCACCGAGTTTCTAAAATTAAGCTCACCTAAAAAGAAAAAAAAATGGCTGGAATTACAGCAAGAATTTCATGGAGTCACCGAAACTTAACGTACGGTTACCAAGAATTCAAGTTCCCTGACCAACCGGACCCTAGTTCGTCGGACATTGAATTCGGGTTTCTCGAAGACGGCGACGATGGGTTCTTCTTCGGAAACTGTAACGGCAGCGCGGATGAGGTCCGGGGCAATGAAATGGCAGATTTAGGGTTTGGTGATGATGATGATAATGATGATGATGAAGGGAAAGAAAAAGATGGGATCGGCGTTGAAAACGACGGTGATTACTGGGAAAGCCAGCACCAGCTTTTGGAAGGTACGTTGAGTAGGACGAGTTCTTTAGAATCCACGATTAGGAATGCCGCAAAAGAGGCTTTGAATGATGTACGGAGACTCGGAATTGTTTGTGGTTGTGGGAAATCCATGACGGAAAGCTGTAGGGTTTGTGTTATGAGAGAAGTGTGTTGTCGTCTCCAAAACGCCGGTTTCAACAGCGCCGTTTGCCGCTCTAAATGGCGGAGCTCTGCCAACATCCCGTCAGGTAAAAAATATATGTACATATATATTAGGTTATTTTCGCTAAAAGTCCTCAAGCAATGATCGAATTTTAAATGTAGTCTCAAACTTTAAAACATTTTAATTGAATCATCAAAATATCAAACAACTCCCTTACAAAGGTGACAGACATAGCTTTAGCCTTTTAACTCTTGGTTAAAATGCAAAAATCATCCAATGTTAATAATTAAATAAGGTTTTAACACAAAAATGTTTACTTTAACTCAAAAAAATTATAATTTTATCTCAACCTCTAACATAAAATTTATGTTTTCACCTCTATCAACTCAAATTTGACATTGAGCATGTTTAAAATACGAGTATATTTTCTATATAGATAACTTAGATTGACATACCAAAAAATTATAATACCCTTAAAATTTAAAAGGACTTTTAGGTTCACACTATTTAAAATTTGATCTAGTATTTAACACTTAAGATAATAGAAAGGAGTAATTAATTCGATACTAATACTTAAGACTCAACTAGCTAGAACACTGTGAAGTGTAGGACTAGTTTAGAGTTTGGATCATAGTTTGAGGACATATAGTGCAATTAACCCTACAATAATACCTAAAACAAAGATTTTTCATTCCATTAATGGTGGCCTTTATTTGTTGCAGGGGAGCACACGTTTTTGGATGTGATAGAGGAATCAAGAAAAGGGGAAGTAAGGGTAATCGTAGAATTAAATTTGAGAGCAGAGTTCGAGATAGCGAGAGCCAGCGACGATTACAATCGGTTGGTCCAAAGATTACCCCAAATTTACGTGGGAAAAGTGGAGAGATTGAATAACGTGATTAAAATCTTGTGTTTGGCTGCCAAGAAATGCATGAAGGAAAAGAAAATGCATATGGGACCATGGAGGAAACACAGTTACATGCAAGCTAAGTGGCTTAGATTTTGTGAACGGAATACGTCGACAGAAACTCCGTCGGCGCCTGTGGGATGTTCGGTCAGGTCGTCGAAGCCAAGGGCGTCGTTGTTGACGGTGGATTTGCTGGGAACAACGTTATCCAATGTGCGTTGTGCAGCTGTTTAATTACCAACTTGTATATTATATGATATATTGTGTTAGAAAATAACAATAAAGATTTTTGTACTATAGCTTCTTGTTTTCCCAATAATCTACTTGTAGACAAAATATACCTAAATTAATAAAATTAATAAAATTTAAATCCAAAATAACAATATACAAACCCAAACTCCAAAGTTACTATAATTTTAACATAAATTTACCCTAATGCATCCAAACTAACTAAAAATTTATAAGAAATGCATGAGCTGGTATATAGAATCTTTTGTATAAAAAATTTGGTTGGATCTAAAATCGGTTTTTTTAAGATAAGGTGTTTTTAGGGAACTATCTTAAAAATAGTTATTTTCTCTTCGTGTGCAGAACGATCAAGAAATATTATTAACAAAATATAATACATTTACTCGAAATAATTCCTATTGCACTACAAATTATTTTAGACCGGAATGAAACATAAAAACACACACAAAAAAGAAAGAAAATAATTTTAATGATGTCATTCTCTGATTCCACAATACTGGTTCTATAATTTCATAAAACATAAGACCATAACAACTCAATATATGAACATTAGCATACTTACATTCATTTAAGCTTTATGCTATTTACATATATACCTTAAAACAACTTATGTGCCTTAGATCAACTAGCATTTACTATCCAAAATATCAAATCGATAATTTACTACTTTAAATTGACTCGATTCTAGGTACATGCCACATATCGAAAACATAAAGAACCGCACAAATATTGTTGAGTTGAGAACTACGATTTGGATGTTGCTTCACTTCTTGAGAACTTCGACATCTACTGATTCATGTGCACGAAAAATGACAAACTATATGCTGAATGATAAAGCTCAATGGTACTTTCATGATTCAAGTCAATAATACCATAACAAATAGCAATAACATATTAGAATTAGAATTAGAATTAAATCATGAACTAATTTACAACAACACCAATTCTCAATTCATATCACATATATAAAAAATGCATACCTTTTATAATGTGATCAACTAATACTAGTATAACATACCAAGTTTTCTATCATTACATCAATTCATTTATATTCCATTGCATATCACTAATTCATTTAATTTTTATATATCTTTCTCGAATCTATTGATTCATTTCGTTTCCATGATGGCCCTTAGGGCTCGTATAAACCGGTTAACATGATTTTTCACATTTTATTATATATCATATTTCATAAGTATACATAATGTACCATTTCCATCATCATTTCATTTCATACATCATTTAGCAAATTCAAGTTTTATAACCCCTATTAAGCCAACACAAACTTAAGACAGATACACAAATTTATTTTACTTTGTCATCTCGGGTTCCCTGACAACAATAACGTTTAGAACTAGTACATTCTACCATCCTCAGTTGCTCAGCAATGATGGCTTTCACTATCTATCATTGTTGTTTATTCTACCACCCTGGGTTGCCCAACAACGATGGTTATAATTATTATACTTGTGACCCTATGGCATGCCAACTAAATCTGACTCTGCTCGAAACAGTTAATAGGGTAACCCATGAATTCAATATGCATCATAATCACATATCATAGTTATATCATGCTTGTTTATGTTATATTCAATTCAATCCAATTCTTGACATTCGATATCATCACGTATAAACCGAGTCAAGGAATAGTAATACACTTACCTCAATAGGTAGTTTTGCAACAATCATATATGTATATGTATATATGCATATGTATATGTATTTATGTATTGAACTCGAATCATAAAAGTACAAACTAAATTCTTTTGTCACTCGTCTACAACTCTAGTTTTTCCTTTCTCTCGAGACAGCCTAACATCGTCTTTAGCTATGTTCGATAATTTAATTATAAAATTATGTCTGTTCACATCCAAATCACATTAAAATACATAGCCAATATATTTGCATTTTATTCAGTTGTCCTTATAACTGAAATGCTCATATTCTTCTATATCTAACATCAGATCAAAATTCGATTTCGTATTCTATCATTGGGGACCTTATACTTCTTATCTACAGCTTAATTTCATAATAATTTATAATTTATTCAATTCATTAGTCCGTAATGTCACAAAGTTATCTAACAAGCTTAAATCAATTTCTAATTTAGTCCTAATCATAATCTAAGCTTACTAACTACCAATTTCTTCAAATCAAGCTCAAAATGATCAATTTCACTTTAATGAAAACTTCCTAAATCTCTAACAATTGAAGAAATTAATTTATGGGTTAGCTAATTCAAACTCCCATGATCAAGAATCTATAAAAATGTCAAGAATTAACTTGTTACCTTAGTGAATTGAATGGCCGAAAGTTGAATAGATGAATAAGGTTTCTTCTTTTCTTTCTTCAACTTGGACGACATAAACAAGTGAAAGAGATTATGTTTCTCCTCCTTTCCACTTAATCTTATATATATAGTATAATTAGTAACTTAGTTAACTTAATTAAGTATAATTAGTTCATTAATTGAAACATATATTTAACATTTCTTAATTATATAAATCATGGTTAATGGAAATCATCATTCTCCACTAACAATATGAAGAAAAATGGTTTAATAACCATTTAGGCCATTTTGGATAATCACTAACTAGGTCCTCAAGTATTTTCTAAATTAAAATTTAATAGTGATTGGATTTTTAAAATTTAGCCCATGAGTTTAATTGATGATTTTCTCAGTTAAATTAATTATTTGATCATCAATATATTTTCATACCAATTTCATACATCTTCCTATTTTATTATTACAAACTCGGTTTACAAAAATGAGATCCGAAACCGTATTTTTCGACACCGAAAAATTTGGGTCGTTGCACCATATATTTCAGTTCTCACTTTTGGTTCCTATATATAGAGTACCAAGAGGTACCTATTGTTAGGAAAATTTTAATAATAAATATAATTTTTGTATACTTTGTTTATTCATTAATTTTGTTAAAATTAAATAATTATAATTATAAACTTACTTGGAAGTTACACATAACTAATCGAGAATAGATTTGATGAATAGTAAGCTTAAAGTTGTTACCAAGGATTAAACCCTTTGTCCTTAAGGCGAAATTGTTAGTCACTTGGTGCACATTGTTTTGATGCAATTCCCTCCTAGGACTTCAACAACAACACCTCAAATACATCCCTCCACCACATTAAGGTCTCCAAAGAGATAATGAATACTCGATGATTTACAACAAATGTTGGATCTAGAATGACATAACATAATCTCCACATTGTCAATAAACCCGTACAGAAATGCACATATGACCCTATTAGCATACTTACTGTATCCTAGCCTTTATACTAAGTCTACATAGGCATCAATCATTCATATATATATATATATATATATATATATCACATAGCATGTTTCAGTCCATTTTAGTATCACATATCATGTGTCATACTATTTTCTACTTTATTCAAATAAGTTTAATTTCCTGATATTCAACATCATTCCCAATGAATCAATCCATACGAATATTATCTACTTACCTTGATACTCAATCATGAAATTAATATAAATTTGCATACAAATGCAATGATCTTGGACCATAAAAGTACAAACTGAATCCTCTCGTCACTTGTCGGCAACTCTCGTTTTTCTTTTCCTTCTCAACGACTCAACATCATCTTTAGCTACATATGATAATTAAATAAATAAAACAATATCATATTTCATCCAATTCACATTCAAATACATAGCCATGCATATTTTTTAATTTTATTCAAGTTAGTTCCTATACTCAGGACACGCACATCTTTTGATATTTAGCATTGGATTAAAATTTGATTTCACATTATTTCATTAAGGACCCTATACTTTCTATTTATAGCATAACTTCATGACAGGTTTTCAATTTATTCAATTTGGTCTTCAATGTTAAAAAGTTATCTAACAAGCTTTAATATTTTTACAGTCTAGTCTTTTTCATTATCTAAGCTTAATAAATATCAAATTCAAGCCTAATTCATCAATTTCTCTACAATGACAACTTGCTAAAAACTTAGCAATTGAACAAATTAATACATGTGCTGTAACGCCCCAAAATTTTAATTTTTGGTTTCGTGTATGTGTAACACACAATTGTGTATTTGCTTCAGTGGTTATGTGTTCTGGGTGTGTGCGAAAGGTCCCAAGTTCAAGCCTTACTTGAGCAAATTTTGGTACTTTTTATAAATAAAGCCTTAACATTGTGCAAAGGGATTAAGTTTAATTGTTAGTAAGTTTATATCAAAATGGGCTTGCTAGTTTGGTGGTTAAGTGGAGTGTTGGAGTGCTGGAGGTCCTATGTTCAATTCTCTATTATGGCGTGGAGACAGTATTTTTTGCTCCAATTTCAGCTAAGAGTTGTGTTGGGGCAAAATTCTGAGTAGTTGTGTTTTAGTGGGTTAATAGAAAATGATTTCGGGTTCCCCTGTTCTGACTTAGGAAAATCATCAAAAATTGTAAAAAATAATTATGGGATTAAATTTATATTTTTAAATCGTTAATGAGTCTATTTTCAAGAGAAACAAACGGAATCATCATCTAAATTTCGTACTAAGAGATAAATAATTTTTAGTAAGGAAAGGATGAAGCTGTCAAACAGCAGAATAGGGATAACTTTAAAGATTTTATTGTACTTATTTGATAAACTATAAATTCTAAAAAATTTATGGTAGAAAAGTATTTGAGTCTAGTTTCAAAAACATCAAGCGGATCTTAATTTCGAATTCTGTAACTTAAGATATAAATAACTTAGTGATAATGACTCAAGTAGACAGCTTTGAATGAACATATAAGTAAATAGTGAAAACATATATGAGTATTGAGCTAGCATGGGTTACTTTAAAAATGTATCACACGGCCAAGGCCAATTTGGGCCAAGTGGGCCACACGGGCGTGTGGGCCTACACGGGCAGATCACATGGTCATGTGGACCCATTTTTACCAAAATACTTTTAAGGTTGCACGGGTCTCCCAAGTCGACTGTGAACGTAAGCGCTACTTAGACCCCTAAATGTGTGAAATTGACTGAATGATATCTATACTGGGCATGTTAATATCTGAACTGAATATATGAACTGAAATTGCATAATAGCATGTCATCCATTATGCCTAGCATTGTATTGAGTTGGGGGTTGTTTTTCGGAGGAAGTGTACTAAAAGGCTTTAAACCTAATTTACTGGTGGCTCACCGCAAACTCATCAGACAGCAAAGATTCAAGACTACTTGGAGTGTAGGGATGGGTGGGTTGATTATATCCCCACATGGAGTGTAGGGTTGGACGGAGATGGTGTGTAGAGGCTGGTTGGGTAGGATTTTGCTACTGCATAACTGTTACTTCTACTGATACTGTGATGGGCTAAGGCCTTACTGCATTTTTGACACTGTACTGAGATGGGCTAAGGGCCAAAATGTCATTGATACTGAAAAGGGCTTAGGCCCAAGATTGTTCAACTGTGCACTGTGAATACTGATTGTTTGTTTGTTTCTGCGGGATTACACACTGAGTTTACGTAAACTCGCCTTTTTTGTTTAATGTGCACAGGTAATCCCCAGACTTAGACAGATCGGTGCGACGGAGGACTCAGCGGTGACCATAGTAATTTTTAGACTTCATGGTTTTCAATTTACGATTTATGATTTGATTATTATTGATTATTTGGGTTGTAATTTAAGGACCCTTTGGGACTTTGGTTTTAAATTTGGGTTTTTATTTATTTATTTTACTTTATGGATTTATACCTGTTGGTCGTAGAAAATTCGATTTTCAAAAAGTTAAAGTAATTTCTAAACGCATGATCACCTAGATTGTTTTATTAAAGCTTCCGCAATGAGGGATGCTTCAAAACAAATGTTTTAAATGAATAAAGACGACTTCTTAAGTTCTAATAAAGGTTTACTAAAGATAATAACATGTAATGTTTTCATCGCAACAACGAGGTTTCAAAAACTCTATCGTGTGACATTGCCGGATATAGCCATAACGTCTAGGCCGGGTTTGGGGTGTTACATGTGCTAGCTAAATCAATCTCCCGTAATCATAAATCTATAAAAATTTCATGAATTTTAGCTTGTTACCTTATAATTTTTGTTTGGTCGAATGCTACCCTAAAAAATGGAGTTTTCTCCCTATTTTTTTCTTAATGACGTTGGAAGTAGATGATATTATAATATTTCTTTCCACAACAATGCTATACATATACATAATTAACCTTTAGTTAATCATAATTAATTAGATTAATGATGTTTTATTATATCAATTTATCTATTAATTTAAACTAAGTGAGCATCATCATTACCATCCATTAACCCATGCCTAAAATTGGTTTATTATCCATTTTGATCTTTTTGATAATTGCAATCTAGGTCTCCAAATCTTTTCTTAATTAAAATGTAATAGAATATGAACTTTTACAATTCAGTTCCTGAGTTTTAATTAACTACTTCTCAACTAAATTGCATAACTGATTTTTATTATATTTCCATATTAATCCTATAAATATTTCTATTTTATATTTATGGACTCGGCTTACAGAAATTGGGTTTCAAAACTGTATTTTTTGACACTACTGGAATTTGGGTCGTTACAGAAATATTTACTTTCCTACTGAAAGTAATAAAATTATTTTTGATTTTGTATTTAATTCGTGATTATTCGAGCTCACACTCAAAGCGATTCGTGGTATGAGAATAGCAGAGAAAGTCGTTCGGTTGAAATTTGGGGACGTCTAGGATCTGTCTCGTACAAAGCATAGATAGTTTTTAGAAAATGTTTATTGCTATAAATATCACAAACCGACTCGATTTTTTAAATTTTAATTTTTCGCTTTCACAGAAAGCAAACTAGATTTTTTCCAACAAAATCTTTTTTCTTGTTAGGAAGCCTAAAATGCTTTTTCTTTCTATGTTCGTCGTCACCATCCCCCCTTGTCACCACTGTTCAACACCTCTCCAACCAAAAATAGCACAAATTGATTCTTCTTTTTTCCCTAAACTTGGATCCAACCTTGGTTCCCTCAAAAGCTTCCTCATTGCAAAAGATAGTTTGAGTTTTTGGTGATGAATCTTGAAGTGAAATATAAGTTCAGGGTAGAGGATCTAATATGACGTGGTAGATCGTTAATGATAGCAACGGCAATAGGAGATGGAGGAGAGGAGCTAAGGAGGGAGAAGATAAAGTCGATAAATCAAACAGAAGTTGATTTTGGTGGAAGTGGAACGGGAGGTCGGAGGCTATGGAACGTCATCGCTTTGGAGCAAAAGCCAGAGTTAAGATCGACAAAATTGGAACAAATGGTTTTTTTAGTGGATTTAGGAGAAATTGAGAGATGCTGGATAGAGGGGTGGCAAACACTGATTGGATGAACATATTTTCAAATGCAATGATTCAACATTTGCCACATTCTTATTCGGACCATTGTCCGCTTCTTAAATACACGAAGCATTGCTATTCTGAAAGCCGAAATCCCTTTATCCACTACTAATCACACTCACATTGTTTTTATACCAAAGATTAAGAATCCACATACTATGTCTCATTTTAGACCTATCAGTCTTTGCAATTTTATTTTCAAGATTGCCTCGAAAATGTTGGTTAACAAGCTTCAGGAAGTGCTTCATTTATGTATTGATGCTTTTGTGCCTGGACGTCTTATTTATAACAACATTGTGGCTGCTTGTGAGATACTTCACTCTCTTAAAAATAGGAGGTTAGGTCAGCAAGGGTCATTTGTGCTTAAGTTAGACATGGGTAAGGCTTACAACTGTGTTGGGTGGCACTTTATTGAGGAAATGCTGTTGAAAATAGGTTTCTCCTCTGGATGGGTTAATGGAATTATGTGATTTGTTTCATCAGTGACCTATTTGGTTGTGGTTAATGGAGTGGTCAGTAAGAAGGTTATTGTAATGACCCAAAATTCAAGGGCACAGGAAAAGCGAGTTATAGGGCCTCCGTCGTAAACCGAGTTCATAAATATTTATTAGGAATATTTGTGAGGCTAGTTGTGTGCTTAATTAGGCTTTAATTAAGTGAATTTAGCTTACTTAAGAGAAATTAGGAAAAAGGGCTAAATTGAATAAGGGGAAAAAGTAGAATTATAGATTAATAAAAAGAAAGAGGGACCAAAATGGCAAATATACCATTTACTATAAATGAAGCGGCAAATGCTGATAAAATCTAAGATTTTTACTGTTTAATTATTATTAAATTATAATGTATATAATTATTTTATTATATGGTAATTTATGTTAGTTATAAATTAAAATATTATATTATATGAATAAATCAAAATTTGCCAAATGGATTGTGATGATATTGTACAATTGTAAAAAAATATATGTACATTTGTAATACTTATATTTAATTAGTAGATAGATATTTATTATTTAAAAGATATTTAATAATTAAATAATTAGTATAAGATTTTAGTTGATAATAAATTATGATTTTGCCAATTCTATGGTAAAGATAAAATACAAGTGTATTAATTTAAGTATGCACATTTGTAATATTTTTATTTAATTAGTAAATAGATATTTTTATTATTATTAAAGTAAATTAATAAAATATTTATGAGATAAATAATTATATTATGAATTTTTTTGTGATAAATAATCATATGGTGACAATTTTAGGGTGATGATAGTGTACAAATGTACAAAGAAGTATGTATACAAATGTATTATTTATGATTGGTATTAAATAGATTTTTATTAATTAAATAATTATATCATAAGATTTAATTGTGATAAAAAATTAATTAAAGACAAGTGTAAAATATATAATTGTCTAATTGTAAAACAAGTATCTGTTATTAAATAGATTTTATTATAATAATATTAATTATTATTATTACTATTAACTAATATATATATATATATATATATATATGTGTGTGTGTGTGTGTGTGTGTAAGATAGAAAGTAAAAGAAAAGAAAGAAAAGAAGAAAGTTAAAAGAGAAGGGAAAGAAAAAGAGAAAGAAAAAGAAAAGGGGAACTAGGGAATTGAAGCTTGAAGTTTAATTGCTAACAAAGAACCAGAAGCATCGGCATCGAAAGGAAAAGAAAAAGTTATCGAGGAGTAATCGCGGAATCTGGGTTTGTATTACTATAATTTAAATTTATTTATTATTAATTGTTATATTTTAATAAAAATGTATGGTAGATAAAATTAGGAAAGTAATTGAAATAATAATATTGATTTGAATGAAATTGATTTAAAAATATTTATGACTATTGAAATTGAGACTGATACTGAACTGAATTATGGAATACTGAATATTATTTTGAGTACTGAATTGAATTGTGAATTTACTGAATATTGTTATGTGTATTGCATTGAACTGTGAAATTACTGAAGTAATAAATTACTGCAATACTGCGAAACTGACTGAAATAGAGAAATTATAATTGATACTGAACTAAGATGGAAATTGTACTAAAAAGTGAATTAAATACCCTATTAATTAGTCCGGCTAGTCGGCTATAGTTGGCATGCCATATGATATGGAAGAGTACGGGTTTTTGCCGGCTTACTGATCAGGCACTTATGTGCCTACTACTGTTACTATTACCGATTCGACACTTTGTGTGTCAAATACTGTTACCCTTACTGTTACAGATTCAACACTTTGTGTGTTGAATATATTCTTATTATTGCTACCATTATCGACATCGTTTAGGTATCGTAAAACGTTAAGGCACAATGTATCGTACTGGTGTGTTTGGGTTGGAATCCGTGTATCCGTCAAAGTCCATGTTAGTTAATAGGGTGAATAACTAAAATGAGAAAATTAAATAAAATTTGATTGATCGTACTATTAAAAATATGAGAAAGTGAAATTATGAATTGAAATGTAAATTGAAATTGAGATATCGAAATAAGAAGTGAAATAGAATGAATTGGAAATAATGAAATAGTGTATGAGTTAATTGAATATAATCTTATGAATTAATTATAATTATTTTATTGAAAAATATTGGTTTAAATAATTATTGAAAGACTAATGTTGTAAGGTTTTAGATATGGAATAGAATATGTTATTGAATTAGGATATAGAAATGAAATATATAAAATAATGATTTTATGAAATGGATATTGATATAATAAGAAGATATAAAAATTAAAATAAAGAAAAGCTATTTAAGATACATATTATTAGAATAAATTTAAAGTTTAAATGCATAAATGATTTATTGAAGGTAAAATAGTGGTAAGATTTAATGTGTATATATATTGTTTTTACCTTAAGTATTTGAATTATAATAATACCACTGGGTGTATGCTCAGCGTACGGTTTGTTTCCGTGCGCAGATTAGGTACAGAAATTTTTTAGAGTCAAATTTGAGATTGCAAGCTTTCATCTTCAAAAAACAATAGCGTAAAATTTTGAATAGAATGGGTGTACTTAGACAAAATTAGGTATGTCCCAAATAGTAGTAATGGGTTTAAATTTAAATTATATAAATTTATTATTTATCCGTTTTTATGTTCAAATTTAATAGTAATTAGCCAAGAATTACTCTGGCACCAAATGTAATATTCCTATATTAGGTTCCTTGAGTTGAACATGGTATAGGGGTGTTACAGTTACGCCGACTCATCCTCTTAGACAATAGGACCCATTGAGTCCCTACTTATTTCTTATTTGTGGAGAAGACCTTTCTGCTCTTTTACGCATGGCATCGTTGGATGGCCAGGTTTGAAGGGCAAGGGTTGTGCAAGGATCTTGTATCGGTGGTTACGTACAAGTGTACATGGTACAAGTAATAAGTAGTAAGTAAAGAGTTATCGTCTCTATAGTGACTCCTGTGTAAATGATTTGCAAAGTTAACTATAATACAATTTGGAAGAAAACAAGTAAAAGAAAAATATTGTTGTTGAGAGTCGAAATTAAAGTTATGAGTGTAATCAAATTCAAATACCTACAAAATAAAACAACACATTTTGCAGAAAAATAATCACAACAGAAAGATTAAACACAAGATTTAATAAAACATAACATGAATAGACTAGAACAAGTATTTCACTTAACAAGAGTTTATTAACAATTATAAAAAGAATATCACGAATGGATCGTGGCAATATGAAAATTCATTAAACCAAAATTTAATTAAGGCATAAGCTTCTCTTGAAGTCCTATTATGTCCTTAAGTTATTTCGCATATGTCTATGTCAAAACTAACATAGAAATCACCCTTTCGAGCATTTTATATAGTTTATGCATACAACAATCACCGTTCGATATCGACATGATATGCACTATTTAGGTCTTTTGTCTATTAACCATTACCTCTTCCCAAATTAAATAATTAATTCTTTAACCTACAAATGTTGGCCTTACATTTACAAGTATTAACATGAATTAAACCTAAATGAATGATGTAATAGGCCCAATTTTCCCGAGCCCGTACAAACCAAAAAATATAAACCAAATGTCCAGTCCCTTACAGTCTAATTTACAGGCCCGATATTAACCTAAACCCAATTACACCTTCAGACCCAAAACATTAAAACAAACAGCCCAAAACCTAAATTAACCCAATATAGATACCCATGACCAATTCTAACCTAGCCCTTACTAAAATAGGCCCGAGTGGCCCAAGTGATTAAGCAAGTCAGAAACCTAGGGTTTTTGGAACCCTAGGCGCCGCAAGCGCCCAACACAGACCCTAGTCGCGTCGCAATCAGCACGCTGATGGCGCTCCTCGCTGCCATGATCTGCGTCGTTCATTTGCAAAAAAGGAAAGAAAAGCCAGAGAAACACGAATATAACAAGGAAAAATACCAAAACTTGTATTTTGACAGTGGCTATAAAAGGCCAAATATATTTGATGTAAAGACTTACGCATATATACAATAGAATACACAAAAGATAGTTGAATAAAAAACAGAATCAATACAGAGAGAAGAACAAGGTTTATTTCTTTTTATTTTTTTATTTTTTTTCCTCTTTTTCGAATCTGCCTACATACAAAATCTTCGATTCTATTTTCTTTTTTTTTAACTATATATGTATATGTTTAAATAAAATATAAAAAATACCTTTTTTATTCCGATCACAAGCTTGCATGCACGGCATCTACAGTGTGGTCTTCGCTGGAGGTTTTGCCAAAAATCGGCCCGAGGAGACCAAGGGAGGTAGCTCTCTCTGTTTTTTTTAAGAATGAAGAAGAGGATGAATTTTTTTAAAATTTTTTTACTTATATAAACATCCTAAACGACGTCGTTTAGGGCTGATCACTATAGCCCTAAAATGACGTCGTTTTACCCAGGACCCGCGTACAGTTGACCCGACCCGAAGGGATCCGCACGTTTTTTTTTATTTTTGGGCCATTTATAGCCCTGGTCCTTCCGCTTTTGAGGCATGGCGCAATTAAGTCCTTTTTATTTTTAATTTGGCCATGTATTTTTACTTATTGTTTCATTTTAATCCCACGACACAGTGCTGTTTCGGAGGACGAGAATATTTCCCATTTGGTCCTCCCCTTTTTGCGCGCGTTGCTAGGGGGCCTTAATTCACTTATTTCTTTTAAAATTCACCCCAAAGTTTTGTTTTTAAGTTTAATTTGGTCCTTCTTTATTTTCTTTTATTATTTTTGTTATTTTGCCATGGTTTTTAACATTACTTTTTTTTATTTATTATTTCTATATACATATTATTATTATTATTTTATTACCATACTCATTATTATTATATTTATTATTACTTTTATTATTATTTTCATTTCCTATTAATATTATTATTATTACCATTATTATTAGTAATTTAATATTATTATTTTACTATTATATTTATTATTTTAATATTACTACTGTAACACCCCAAACCCGGCCTAAACATTACGACCAGATCTAGCGTGCCACATCAGGTGATGTTTAAAACCTTATGGTTGTTTGAAAAACACATTGTCAAATTCCAACTTAAACATTCAAAATTTCGTTTCTCGTTGCTTATTCACAAAAAAAGTTTACTCATTTTAATACCCTTTCAAAAATGCACGTATTATCTTGTTTATTAAAAACCGAGTCAGTTACAGAAGTTTGGTCTTAATAATTACGAAAGCGTGATATTTGAAAATCAGTTGTTTATTGTTTTGAAAACTCCGTGTTGATTAAAATTACAGTGTTTCAAAACAAATTCCCAAATAAAAGTTAAAACAGTTCCAATGGCCTTATTACAACAATTATAAAACCCAATAATTAAAGTAAAGTAATCCCAAATTTAAATACTAAGTTCACCCTCGAAACATGCGGTATGTGTGGCCACCTCCGAGTCCATCGCGACTCCAAATCCTTTAAGGCTGAGGATTACCTGTACAGTTAAGGAAAAGGGTGAGTTACAAGAACTCAGTGTGTAATCCTAGTTACAGTCATAGTCTGGGACCAAGCCCATGTAGTATCAGTTCGGGCCTAAGCCCCAAAATCATGGTAATGCCACGAAAATGTAGCCCAACCCAATCCAACCATCACACCACCCGTACCAACCCTACACACCATGTGGGGACCAAGTCAACCCACCCATTTCACACACTCAAGAACGCACCAAGTCTGCTAATATCAACGCAAAGAAACCGCCGATAAGATACATGGTCGAGCCACTAAAATCAGTATATCGTGGCAGAGCCACCGAATCAGTATAACGTGGCATAGCCACCAGTACAGTACTTCCTCCATAAGCATAACCCAACCCAATGCAACATGTAGTGACATTTTAACTCAGTGTATGCAATAAACTATCATCATAGCAATTAAACAGATTACACACAAACACACTAAATCTACCACTAGGGTATAATGGTCATTTGGTCGGTAGGGGTAAAATGGTAATTCACCCCTTAGGGGTATAACAATAATTTCACCCATCGAGGGCATTTCAGACTTTCAATAATTTCACCCTTTAAGGGTATTTCAGTGTTTTACCCACTAAGGGTACTTTGGTAATTTTACCAACCGAGGGTATTTCGGTAATTTACCTGCTAAGGGTATTTCGATAATTTTACCCACCGAGGGTATTTTAATAATTTACCTACTAAGGGTATTTTGGTACTTTGTCCATCTAACGGCCTTTCCGTCGCCTCGAGCGACTCAGGACCCCTTTTGGTCAAAACGGTGTAGTTGGACCTAAAGCCCAATTTCGGCCCCAACGGGCCCACACGCTCGTGTGGCCCATTCTGCTCGTTTTCAGTCTCAATTTTATAGACTTCGCAGTCGCATCATTTATTTGGCAATTTTCCATCGGTTTTGCTCATGTGGGCCCGTTAGCCTATAGGGCTCACTTAGCCCTTTTCGGCTCGATCAGGCCCGTTACGGCCTCCATTTCGCAAGAGTGCTCATGACACTCTCAACGATCTATCGCCATCATTAGTGACTCGATTTATCACTACGAGTGCTCGCACGCTCAAGTGTCTCGGTTGCTGATACTTTGACTTTTCGGCATTTCGGCTTATGCCCAAATCATAGAACATCACATGGTCATAATCAATAGTGTGAGATTACGCACCTGTTTATGGGTTGTGACTTCCACTGCTTCCAAACACCTATGATAACGATGGCCATTAGTTAGACTTCTCCTTTGACAACCCAAAATATAGAAATAACCAACTATTGCCTCAACTTACCAGCAAACGGCAGATCCCCTTTTATGGAGGGTTTTCGGCCTGCCCCTCCTGGATAAAGAATCAAGTTCCTAGAAATTTTGATGCACAAAACAATGATGTAAGTAACATCCAACATTCGGCCTCCCACAGAGAAAAGAGAGAAACCGAATCTCCCACCCATGCAGTCACAGAAATCTTCACCATAACAAAATAAGAAAGCGTTTGAGTTACCTTACCCTTTCCAAATTACCACAAGATCGTAGTTAAAAAGTTTCGGCCCTCACGACAAGAGAACAAAAGTGATTCGGTTCGGAGAAGGCAAGTAGATTCGGCCTAGGCAATAAGAAGTTGAGTTAGGAGTTTCGGCTTTGACATAGCAAAGAGAGGGAAGAAAGAAGATGAGAGAAAAAAAATAGTTACCTTTGATTAGAAAAGAGCTGAATGGGAAAGAGATTCGGCAACCAAGAGTAGCAACTATGAGTCAATGATGGAACAATTCGTCACTTAGCAACAAAATAAAAGAACCAAATTCGACTATGAAGAGAAAAGAGTAGGAAAAAAGTCAGAGAAGAAAAGAGAGGGATTAAGAATTCGGCAAGAATAATTGAAAGGAGATGACCCGAAATGTTCAATGAAAAGTACCCCAAAACGTCATTCCCAAGAAGAAACCCAAAAGAAACACTCAAAAACTAAAGAAAAGTTTTAGTTTCTCCCCTTACACTAAAAGATAGAAAATGCTATCCCAAACTCCTCTTCAACTGAAATTTCCCTTAGCTAGACCCCTACTTTCGGCCAACACTCCCTACACCCCTCAATTCCACGATTCTCTCCATCTTTCACTCCTATACTTACTCTCCTTCACCGATTTGAAATGCTTGACCAAGTCTTCCACCAACCATGAAGAGTTTGGCCCCAACTCTACCTCTTGCTCTCCCAAGTCACAAAATAAAAACCACTAATTTCCAACTGTGGGATTCAAACCTCTTCCCTCCATGCTCTCCACTTGATGCCACACCACTCCACCATGTGCTCAGCTTGTATTAATAACACACACTCTATTTTACATAAGCCCTGCTTCCAACAGCCCTCTCCACTAAAGAGCCAAAAACCAATTTTTTTCTAGGGCTTGAACTCGAACCCATGCCTCCCTATAACCCCTAAACAACCTCAAATAACTAGCTAATCAAGCCCAACACATGCAATATGCAAAAATCACAAACCCCTAATTTTTGGGATGTTACAACTAATACTATTATTTTTTATTTATTATTTTATTTATAATTAACTTTATTATTATATTTATTATCATTTTATTATCAACATTATTCTTTATTATTTTCATTATTATTATTATTCTTATTATTACTAATATTATTTTCATTTTTACTATTATCCGCTTATTATATATTTTATTATTATTGTTGCATCTTCGTTACTATTTTATTATTCTATTTTTTATTATTGTATATAGCTTCCATTTTTGTTACTATTCTTTTTATTTTATTTCATTTGTCTATCTTGCTTTTGCTTTATTGTATTTTATTTCTACATTTATTATTGTTATTATATTTTATCATCATCATGTTGTTATACAAGCTAGCATTATAAATCGCTTTACATTTTATTGTAAATTCATTTTCTATTTTATTACGATCGTATTACATTTCATCCGATTTTCAAAATAAGCAAACACTTCGCGCTCTAAGGTTCGAAAGAAATCGTATCCTAACTTACTGGGTTTCGATTTTTCTCTTTGAGTCTAAAGAACCTATTACTTTCTTTTTAAAAAAGTTAAATAAAAACTTATTCTCGAGAATTTGAGATGTTGTGTCCTAACTTATTGGATATGACATTTTGTTGTCTCGAGGTAGGGATTTTCTACAAATAAAGGCAAGCTTAGTTTCGAAGTCTTGAAATGTTGCATCCTAACTCATTGGCTGTGACATTTTATTTCTTTGAGATAAATGGGTCTTGGCGTACAATTTGATTTATTCAAGTTTTCTTTCAAAGGATCGTATTTTAAATTTTTCAAATTTTCGACATTAGGACATTAGTTAATCAATTAGGTACCAATTTTGGGCGTTACGAGGATGCTAATGCTTCCTCGTGCGTAACCGACTCCCGAACTCGTTTTCTCAAATTCCGTAGACCAAAATCATTATTTTAATAAATCAAAATGTTTTTTTATTAAAATGATCAAGTTCAAGACGACCCGATCACACCTCTAAAAAAGATTGGTGGCGACTTCATTTTCGTTTTTAAAGTCGATCCCCATTTTAAAAAAAAATTAAAAATGGTTTCGACAGCTTGGCGATTCCACTAGGGACACAATAAGAGAGTCAAGCCGTAAAATTGATTATTTCTTATCCATTTGTCTAAATTTGAAAATCCGATTTGAAAAATTATGATCCTTTTTATTGCATGTTGTTCTAATCTTATAAAGTATTTCTGCATTGCATTGCATGACCGCTGTGGTCACACCCTTTTAAGTGGGAGTGAGAAACTATGCTTTCGTGAGGTTTTCATCTCCGCATGGGCTAGTGGATTGCTTTCGAGATACATCTGTACCTATGTCTTCGTGAGGTTTTCACTTCCGCATGGCCATAGGGAAATGTATTCCCCTAAACTGAACTCGGTCCGTATGAGCCTATAATGGGTGAGGATCGAGGAATCTGCTAGTTTAGGTACCTCAACTTTAGAGCTAAACCATACGTAGAAAACATAAGGACTCACCCTAAGTAGAACTATGCCAAACCTTAATGGTCACCCAGATAGGTATTTGTTTATTTTATTTACTTTATGTTTTATTTCATGGTACTAACTTGTTGTACTTTATTTTGGTGCATATCATTTCATATTTTAAGAGGAATCGATTCACGGTCAGTTTCTAAGTTAGAAAACTGGTTATGGAGAATGAATTTCTTGATAAAGTGGAAGGCAATGCAGCTGTCTATGTATGGTCAGAGAAAACGCAACTAGAAAAAAGGAATAGCTTAGCTGAGGGGCATGTGTCAGAACTATGGGATTTCACTCATATTAGTATGACACAAAATGAGTTCCAAGAGTTGAAGGAAATATGGACCCAGTGGGATGATGAGGCTAAGCAGCTGTTCTATCGTAATTATGGCGATCTACCCTACTTGCTCGACATCAACGTAGACAAGCATCTGTTCCGGGATATGACTCAGTTTTGGAAACCTGCCTATAGTTGTTTCACTTTCGGGAAAGTAGATTTAGTGCCCACGGTGGAGGAATATACAACCTTGCTTCACTGTCCAAGGATCCAAGTCGACAAAGCTTATTCTAGGGCCGCTAATGTCCCAACTTTTGTGAAGAAGATAATGAATATCACGGGGATGAGTGAACAGTGGGTTGCAGCCAGAATTCAGAAGAAAGGTGAGGGAAAATGCATTCCTTGGGTGAGTTTGAAGGACCTGATCTTAGCACATCCAGATGTAAAGAAGAAGATTGACGTCTTTGCCTTGTATATTTATGGTTTGGTAATTTTCCTTAAAGCTCTAAGACATGTAGATGAAGCAGTCACTAATTTATTCGATCAACTTGATAGAAGGGCCGCGCCTATACCTGCGATCTTAGCTGAGACGTTCAGATCTTTGAATGCATGTCAAAGAGCAGGCGAGGGTAGGTTCATCGGATGCGTGCAGTTGTTATTAGCTTGGTTTCGCAGTCATTTCTGGAAGGTGGAGAAAGTTTCTTATCGGGTTTTCTCTGAGAATTATTCTCCATTAAAAGAGATAGTGGCTACACTAAGGAGAGAAGACGTGCCTGAGGAAAACTGGATGGCACTCCTTCAAAACCTTCAAGAGGAATTTATTGAGTGGAGGGCTCCTTGGATGATTCCCGACAAAATTCTTTATCGGTGTGGGAGTTTTAACTAGGTTCCTTTACTTGGAATTTGGGGAGCCGTTGGGTATGCTCCTTTGCTCGTACTAAGGCAATATGGATCAAGAAAGTTCGTACCAGCAACACATGGGCTGGCTCAATGTGAGTTCTCGTCCAGAGGGGATAACTATAAAAAAAAGGGTCAAAGAGATTTCTAGTCTTGAAATCAGACTCGTAGGATGAAGAGATTATCCGCAGGCCTAATGACGACCCCAGAATACAGCGGATGGAGAATTAGAAGGATTAATGATAACATCCTTGAGCTGAATCCAGAAGGCGCCCGATCAAGAGAGGAATACTTGCAAGTGGTTCCATCAGAGCTAGAGGTCATAAGGCAAGATTTCGAAAGGAGAAATTCAGAGCTCGAGGAGAAGATAGAACAGTTAGAGGAAGAGAAAATGTATTTGAGGTTAGATGCTGATGTTCAAAAGCTGGAAGTCGAGAAATTGAAGAAAAGGAAGAATGAAGTCGAAGAAGACCTGGGTAGTTTGAAAATGGTTTACAAGAAACTGCGCCTATCAGTGAGAAACGCCGGATTGGGAAAAATGTCAGAGCAATGGCAAAGAGAGATTCAAGAAGAAAAGGCCAAAGCTGACCGATGGGAGAGGAAGTTTCAAGAAATGCAAGCCCGAAACGAGGCCTTAGAGAAGAGTTTGGCAGAAAGCCAAAATGAAAAAGGAGAATTAAAAGCTAGAGTGGCTGAACTTGGACCGTCTCTTCATCACCATCAAAGTCGTAATTCTGCGATCGAGCTAAAGTAAAGTCTAAACAAGATTGAGGAAATGAAGGGTAAGATCGAAGAGTTAGAATCGGCATTACAAATCTGTGAACTCCGGATCGAGTTCTTGAAGCAACAGAAGGGCATTGGAAGGAAAAGCTTCACCATTTTCATGATCAAGTTAGAACTAAGGATTATCTCATGGGTGAAGCCATAGCTCA
The DNA here is from genome assembly GCA_025506655.1 of Gossypium rotundifolium. Lineage (NCBI taxonomy): Eukaryota > Viridiplantae > Streptophyta > Magnoliopsida > Malvales > Malvaceae > Gossypium > Gossypium rotundifolium. Next base: position 97,957,480 of record CP106730.1, read on the forward strand.
GATTCGAGAGGTAGCTAATCATTTACAGGCCCTGGCAGTACAAGCTGATACGTTGACCATGAAATATGAGCTACAGTCAGATCGTGGTCAAGAGTTAGCCTTATTGTTTAGGAAAGTTAAGACTTTGGGCATTAAGGCGAAAGCATATTTGTAATCCGTTTTATGTAAAAGATTTTATTTTCTAATAAAGTTTTCTAAAGGAAATTGAATCAAAATCGATGCCTTTTTGCATTCATGCATTTGCATTACATCATATGCATTTAAATCCATAGAAAGACCCTAATTAGTTGAAGTTATTACAGATAGAGAGAGAGAAGGAGAAGTTAACCTGGAAAATATGGAACAAAGGTTGGAGAGATTAGAGCAAAGGCAAATACAGACTCAAAAACAATTGACCAAAATTCAACAAGATATGCGGGACCAAATGTTAGAATTCCAAAAGAATATGATTGGCTAGTTAAGTCAGTTACTAGCCGAAGGGCTTGAAGAGAGGAAAGGCCCAGTAATCAACAGTGAGGATGATAATGAAGACCTCGTCTATCCTCAAAGTTTTACTCCAATAGTGTCCAGACTCAACCAGACACACATCCGAAAGGGTTACCTGTTACTATCAGACCCCAACAGCATCAGGCCAGTATGTCGGCACCAATAAACTACTCGATAGGCTCAGGTCCCAATCCGGGGGGCAATCCAACCAATCCCATTGTCATTGATCTGGTTGGTATAAAAGAAATAAGGAAGACTAGTGTGGAGATCCTGAAACAATGAGAAGATTGTTACAAAAGGAAAAAGCGAGACTAGAGCTCCCAAGTTAATACTTTAAGGGCCCCGAAGAAAAAAGAAAATAAGACGAATAACATGAATATGTATAGCAAGGGTTAGTCAAAACTGAATACCATAGGCCAGTCAACTACTAGCCATCAGGTCTCCTCAAGGAAAAAACCCAATCCAAGACCGAACTCAAAAAAATCCCAATTCACGCCCATCCCAATCACGTATAGGGAGCTGTACCAAATTTTGTTTGATGCACATGTAGTATCCCCTTTCTACCCAAAACCTAAATGACCTCCATATCCTAAATGGTACGACACGAGCACCCAATGCGAATACTATACGGGAATCACAGGACACTCGATTAAGAACTGCATCGCTTTCAAAAAGATGATCGAGAGACTTGTCAAAATGGGTATTGTCAAATTCGATGATCCCTCTGGGGCAGAAAATCTGTCACCCAACCATCTAGATAAAGGGGTGAGATCTATGAGATCTAAGAATGCATCAAGTTCAGGGCTTTAATGCAAGACCTGATATTGGGAAATCTATATATTAATGACGCATCTGAAGAAAGAACTGGATTTTTCCAAGCATCTGCCCTTACATACTTGGGAGTATTTTGAACAATAGGACTGTGGAAGAGATCCTTATATTTTTTAGAGCTAATTTAGAGTAATATTCAAAATACGCTTGTTGCCTTAAGCCTAGAGGCAATAAGAATCCTTTTGTGAAATAGGCTCGTGTCCGGAATTTTTATTTCAAGAAAATTCATCTTTTTGAGCAAACATTCTTTTATTTTTCCATTTCATACTGTACAAACAATTGTTCTTAGTTTTTTTTTTTATTTTGTTTGTTCTTTGGACTTTCTTTCAAGTATTCTTTCATTCTTCATTCACGACCATACAAATAATCATTCTTTGAATCATTTATTCTTTGGAATCTTCCTTCAAACCTACAATAGGTCTCCATATATCAACTATGTGAGCAACATTGCTATTGACTTAGAGTCTCCTTTCGAGTAAGATATGTGTCTAGAGGTATCTCAGGACTTTGAAGATGACAGAGATTGTAACTTATCTTCTGATTTGTTAAGAATGGTAGAACAAGATGAAAAACAGACCACACTCTACAAAGGGTCAGTGGATATCATGAGCCTAGAAAAGAGGTGAAGATTGTAGCCTAGCTCACCACAGAAATAAGGCGAGACATCATTGAGTTATTTTCAAGAATTCAAAGATGTTTTTGCATGATCATTTCAGGACATGCATGGGCTACTAAGATGCGGGCTAAACATGAGGATCGGACACTGTTAGTCTATCATGAAAGGGGATTACATCAGTTATACTGCAAATACTGAATTGAAGAAAACGAGATTTATGTGACTCCTCCATGTTCTTCACAGACTTTTCTATATGTAGGGCATGGATGTTATGAGGCCGATCTCGTTAAAAGCTTCTAGTTGACATCGAATTATCTTTGTGGTCATCGATTACTTCACCTAAGAGGGTGAATGTTGCTTCATATGCCAATATTGCAAAGTTGACAGTTATCAAATTTTAAAAGAAAAAAAGAAAGGATCAAGTGTCTAACACCCCAAACCCGGCCCATTTGTTACGACCGAATTTGAAATGCCACTGCGGAAAACGTTTGAAATATTCTTACTTAAAAGTGAAAACCGTTAAAAATTTGTTGCCTTTAATAAATCATTTTCGTAATTTAAAATATTCTAAGTAAAAATTAAGTTATTATAAAAATACCGGATTCAAAACTTTATTATGACTTTTGAGATTTAAATAGCTTTTAAATTTAAACTTACAAAATATTAACTCAATTATAAATCTAACTTAAACATAACAAAATTCAAATACTTTAAGGCCTTTATTACAATAATCCTTTACTAAAAAAAATATGAAATTAATAAATTCTATTATATAATGAAAACAACTTCTTTCGCATGGGCCACCTCGTATCCACTCCAAACCCGGTCCAAGCATCACTGCGATGTTGATAAAATTTTGGGTGAGTCATACTGGACTCGGTGTGCAATTAGACCCTTGAATTCCACCCACATGTCAAACCATATAATAACCCATATAACAGATATTAATGCAATTTAATCACATGATTTCACTTATTGGGGCTTGGCCCATATCCACATCACATAGAGTTCACATAATGGGCTTGACCCATAACCTTATCACATTCTTATAATAGTGTTTTAACCACATGTTTCCACATACTGGGCTTGGCCCATATCCACATCACATACTGGGCTTGGCCCATTTTCCACATTTATTCATATCACATGTTATGCAATTATGAAACCCAACCCAGCCTAGGGTCCATCCTCTACACACCCCCTTATCCAGCCTACCACACACTAGGGGATTATTAAATCACCCTCTCCTTTTTACTCTAATATGGCAACAAATGCCGTCCACGCGAACTTAATCGCAAATAATCCACAACGCGACCTCAGTCAGCGTCAATCCACGATGTAGCCGAAGCTATCATCAAAACCACGATGAGCACAAAGCCATCAATAACCACGATATGGCACATAGCCTATATCAACCACGATGAGGCACAGAGCCATTCATCAAACCACGTACTCGAAGTACACCCTGTCTTTCTTTCATATCATATCCCACCCATGCACATGCCACATAAAATAATGATATAATATAATGATGCATGAGCATGTTCATCAAACATATTATCACATATTCATATTAATAATCACATTTTATCAGATTTGGTACTTACCGGATTATCGACATACCCTTGAGGGTATCCATATCACAATTTCCATTTGCACTAGTTAGCACATTCATAACACATGAGCGTATCACATACATATCATTTACCGGGAAAGCGGTAGGCTAACTACACACCGATCACTTGAAGTTCTAAACTCTCGATCCGATGCTATCGCTAAGCGAGACTACGACTATTGCCTATTTTCTGTTACGACGCTAGTCCATACAGTGGCCAATCCGAATCTAGAACGATCTCTTCTTGAACTTAGGGATAGGGACTATCCTTGTCCTCTTTGACGAAACGATCTAGAATCCCGAAGGCTCCTATGTACTTCTGTCGATTTGCCCCTAGCTTACTTAAATCCCAAAAACCATTACTATCTTTGAAGTTGGCGCTATCCTCAAGCCTCTAAACTCCCGAAATCGATCCTTACTCCAAGTGATTCCTTCCTTCGACACTATCGCTTGCTTGAAGAGACTAAAAGAGAGTAAGTTCCGGCTTTTAAGTTTCTAAGAGAAGAAAGGAGAAAAAGGAGACAATCAAATTAAGCTAAGGCTTTCAAAAGAAGATGGGGTAGTCGGCTATTCAAGAATTAAAAAGAAAGGATTTGGGGTTGAAAGAAAATAAAAAGGAAAGAAGACTAGGAGAGACTAAATTTCAGCACAAAGAAGTTAAAGAAGAAAAAAAATATGAAGGATGATTACTCCCCCTTATAAAGAATTCGGCTACTACATCCTTGTTCTTATCAAACTCCAAATCCATCTCCTATTTTACCTCTTGATCACTTATTCAAGATAATTAAAATAAATCCATATTCGTTTCTTCTTTATCTTGCACAAAAATAATTAATCCACAATTATCCTACCTATTTAAAATAAAATAAACCATCACATTATCTCTCATCTTCCCATAAATAAAATAAATAAAATAAAATCATATTAATCCAATTCTTCTAGCCGAAATTAAAAAGAAATAGCAGTGTTTATCCCTATCCATTTGAAAGACCAAAGCCGCCCAACTTCTCCCTTCCCTGCCTTAACGTAAAAGCAAAAGAAAACCACACCTTGTGCTGCCCACGTGAATCGAACACCAGACCTGCTGGAAACACCACATGCTACCAGCCACTTTGCTGCTAGCTCCTTTGCGTCATAAACTCCCAACAATTCTTTTTAAGGCCTTCTTCTCCCTTAGTGCCAATCTTGGAAAAATAAAACACTCTTACGCCTACGGGACTCGAACCTGTGCCCTTCAAGCTCCCTTTCCCTGGCGTCCAAGCCACTCTACCCAGGCGCTTTTTGTGATATAAACTCGCCCCAATTTCTTTTAAGACCTCCTTCACCTTGCTCCCCCCTTAACGCCAAAAGCAAAAAAATAAAACACTACTTGCTGCAGCCGTGTTTAGAACCAAGGCCCTTGTTGGCGTTATTTCCAGGCCCTTAAGTGGCGCCTTGCAGCCACTTTACCAAGGCACTCTTTGTGTCCAAAACCACTTCATATTTCCTTAAAGCCGTCTTCAGTCCAACTTCCCTTCTTGCCGCAAAATACAAATAAAAATAAAACACTCCCATGCTGCCCTCAAGACTCGACCCTCTTCCCTCCTGAAGCTCCCTTGCACCTTAGCGCCCCAAGCCACTTTGCCAATTAATTTCTTGTGTCCTAAACTCCACAAAATTTCCTTTAAGGCCTCCTTGCCTAGTTTCCCCTTTTCACTTAAAATTCCAATATTTTCCAAAGTTTTTCCCCTTCACCTAAAGTTCTCAAAAACTCCTAAAATATATCCAAACACACTCCAAGCCTACTATCACTTGAATTATGCATTAAATGCATAACCCCTAATCTAGGATGTTACAAGGTGCCGGTAAAGAATGTCAGAGAGGATCATGTTTAATAATGCATAACTGTACAATGTCAAAGTTTACAGTTTGTTCAAAGATCATGCAGCATATCACAGTGCAGCAAAGGTTTCCAAAAGAAAAATTATAAAAAGAAAAAAACAACAAAAAATATGAAAGGTGACCAAGACTTGTAAACATTGGCATAAGAAGCTACCATTTACTCTCTATACTTATCAAACGTCGACCAGGACTTTCGTTGGGGCAACACTTTTCCCATTGGTTTATGGAATAGAAATGGTTTTGCCCATGAAAATCGAAATTCCTTTGCTCCAAGCTTTGATTGAGTCAAGAATTGGATGAAGTAGAATGTCTCCAATGAACTTGGCTGAAGAAAAGGGTTTGAAAGTATTTCTAGAGAAGCATTGATATTGACCGAGACGGATGGTGAAGACTTGCTCAATCCGGTGAATTCAAGTTCAGTCAAGAAGTATTTTACCTAAAAGGGGAAAGGCCAAGGTGAAAAACTACAAAGGGCGTCTTGAGATCAAATTTAAAAAAAAAAAAAAAAAGAAGAGAGGCCAAGGCAAAAACCCGCAAAGGGCGCTTTGAGACCAAAGGGGTTTTAAGCCAAAAACCCGAAAAGGGCGGCTCAGATTTTGATCAAAGATAGGGCATGTGGTAGAATTTCTATGCCTAAATTAACAATGAGGAAGTATGCTACGTCTTGGGGCATTAACAAAGTACTCTAGATCCTCTAAACACGTATTAAGCTCAAAATGGTCCTCAAGAAGTTTGTACAGAGAAGCTCAGGCTGCGATATCTGGGGCACCTAGCCTCTATCTTACCCATTTTGAATTTGCTATCTTTGATTACTTTATTCTTTTCAAGATACACCCCAATAAATTTTCTTTTATGGACTTGGCTATCTTTGATTACTTTATTACTTCATTCTTTTTAAGATACACCCCAATCAATTTTCTTTTATTACCTTGGTTAGCTTTGATTAACTTATTTGTTTCGAGCTATGCTCCTGATTAATTTTTTCTCATCCATTGTTGTGATCTTTTTCAAGCATTTTATATTAAAATAATGATTAATGGACTAATAATACTTTCATAAAAGAAGTTTTGCATATTGCTCTGGAAGTTTTTAAATAGTATAAGAACCTAAAATAGGACTATTGTTTAGAACTCACCAAGCTTAAGGGTTGGAAATATTTGAGCCCAAAGCGAGTTTATCTCTTCAGATTTTCTGTCAAGGACATTGGTTGATCAAAATATTAGATATTGCGTCAGTGATACAAATCCGACAGAAAATAAGCAATGACAACCCAAGCGTAAAAGGAATCATTCTCGAAAAGAAAAATGGCATTCTACATCTAAGTGAGTATCATGCATACACATCTAGTCGGGTCACTAGGGAATGATCAGTGGATGGAACAAGTTACAGATCCTATACCCCAAAGTTGCAGTGGGATGAATTGAAAAAGATACAAGTCCCATACCATTGAATTGTAGTAGGAACGGATCGAAAAAAAGTTTCAAATCCTATAATCCTGAACCGCAGTGAGATGGTTTGAAAATGGTACAAACCTTATGACCCTGAGGTACAGTGGATAGGACACTGAAGTTAGTGAGGCAAATCAATTGAGCAAAAATGTTTTCGAGTTTTCTATCAAATGCCAGCCGAGTTGGAAGACAGTGTACTACGTTAATGATTGTAACACCCCCAAACCCGGCCCATGCGTTTCGACCAGATCTAGTATGCTACGAGTTGTACATTGAAAACATTTACTTTGTTCGTTATGGAAATCGTAAGTCGATTGGACATTATTTGGATAAATAAGTGACATTTTAAAACTTAAAATCCCTTGTATTACTATTTTTAAGTATAAATAAACATTATCATGAATTCATAAGTTGCATAACATTCAAAACTTCTTAGTTGAATAAAACTAGGGGCCTTATTACATAAATATTCCCAAATAAAATAAAATAAAATTTAAAGAAATCCTAAAAATAATTTGTAAAAATAAAATTTGATGGCCCCTCGAGTTCGTCTCGACTCCCATGTCCACGATCTACTGCTCATCTAGAAGAATAGAGAAAAGGAAAGCATGAGTCACCAAGACTCAGTGTATAAATCTCAAAACACACAACGACCCGAGCCCACAAACACATTATGGGCCCTGACCCATACATGAAGGTAACAATCATAATCACATGGTAAACGATAAATAATGAATAACCCAACCCATCCTAGGTTTCCATCCTCTACACACCAACCCGTACCAACCATCACACCTTGGGGATTTCTACAATCAACCCTCCATCCGCTACACACCAAAATGACAGACGCACTACCTATTCCTATTAATTAGGAATCATTGAATGTGGCAGAGCCACCGATCACTATGTGACCTAACATTTGTATATGTGGGATTTCCACCACCGATCACCAAGTGACCTATCATGCACTTCCCCTTCAATATCATATTCCCACCCCATTTATACACATAAAGAAAACATCATGCAGTCATATATATTTTTCGATACACATAAGGAGTTCTATGTTTACGTACCTGGCATCCTTGCCTAACCCTTTTAGGGTTCCATTCGACTGTTTATACAGCCTCATTCCGGCTTTTAAGCCCATAACATATATATAGTCATACATACAGGTTTATTAGTGTGTTTAAGATCTACACACCTGATTACCGATAAGACGATGCTTTACGTGTTACACACATCGCTATCCGCCTAAGGTGTTGTTCGAAGCGGTCCATAACCAAGTGGCCAATCTCGAATGGCGAATCGCTCTTTTCTTAAACTTAGGTATTTTCTCCTTTGCCTGATCCATATTTAATTCCATCACAAGTCCTTTTCAGAACTATGATCACAATATTTAATCATTAATTCTCATTATAACCTTAAGATCTTGCATATAATGATCAAATCTAATAGAAATCTAGAGAAATCTTCTTACCTTAAAAATCCCGAAAGTGGAGACTAGCTATTTTCGGCTTTTAGATCTAATTAACCAAGCTTCCTTCAAATCCCGAATTACCGCCCATCATAAAACCATTAAGCTATTAGCTTTCGGCTTTTGCCTTTCAAGAACCGGGAATAGATCATGAGAACTAATCAAAAATTGACACTTACCTTAGCATAGGAGATTCGGCTAGCACTAGAAAGAGGATTCGGCAATGCCAATGGAAGATTTAAATGAAAGTATAGAACTAATTCTCAAATAAGATGAATAAAGAGAAGACTATGGATGCTTGACTTTTAGAGAAATCGGCACAATGAGGAAAAAGTGGAAAAGAGTTTCTGCTTTTGAAGAAATTGGAGAAAAGAAATTGGAGAATGAGAGGCTAAGGAATTTCGGCACAATGGGAGAAGAAATTAGGGTTTTCAATGTCAGAATCAAGGGGCTAGCCCTCCTATTTATAGATATTTCGCACCTCTTGCTAAAAGCTAAAACGCCTTAAATTCAAGCTAAAGAGAGGGAAATTGGCACTCTCTTTGCCATGCGAGAGTCAATTTTACACTCCTCTAGGTAGTGGATTTTCGCCAACACTTTCCTTGAAGATTAGCTCTAACTTTTCTCCTTTTATCTATGATATTATCACTTATAAAATCCACATAATTTCTCCTATTTTTTTGAGCCTTGTAGCCATCCACCGCTACTAACCCTAATGCCGAAATTTAACTTACTTAAATTAAAAGATTTGGGCCTCACTAAACTTAATATTTGGGCCCCTAATTCATTGTATGTGGCGTCACCCTATTTTCATTTAAAGTACCAAAATTGGCCTAAAAACATGGGCTCCTTGCGACCCAAAACTTGTTCCTTTTTAATTGTTAATGATGCCACCTTAAAATAATTTAATATGGGCCTTTGCCTAATTCTAAGCCCAAATTTAAAACCCTTTCACCATATTTAACATATTCCTATACTAAACGTATAGACCCATAAATTCAGGATGTTACAGTTCTACCCCCATAAAGAAATTTCGTCTTCGAAATTTCCAATTAACTAGTAATCAAACTACCTAAGTCTCACTACTATGCTTTCGCTGCGCACTCTTATTCTAAAGCCAAAATAAACACTTAGTATACTATGGTAGGGTATGCACCGATATTCACATCTAGAGCGTCCTCGTCCCCTTGGCGACGTGCTGCATAGACCAAGGCTGGCTGCCTCGCCTCAACATAGCCTGCACCTCCACGACCATGTCTTGTGCCATTCCCACCATTGACTTGACCACGGCCCCTTGGTGGTTGTTGACCTCCTCTTCCTAGCGGTGCATTCTCTTGACCTGTGGGCCCTTCACTGCCCCATTGCTACGGATAGTTTCTAACTTGGTGGTCCATAGATCCACACCTAAAACACTTCCCAGTACCTGCCCAACACTCACTGGTATAAAACTTACCACATCGAGCACACTTTTGTGTCTGGTTAGCAGCAGCCAGTCTCTCATCCTATTTCAGCCCGTCTGACCTAGATCTTTTCTGAGTTTGCCCAACTGCCCCTAACGATTCAAAATTCCTCTTACTTCTACTCCTATCTCTATCACGATTCAGTTTCTCAGTCCGCTTTACCTCCTCAGCTATCTTAGCCTTTTCCACAAGCACAGCAAACTCCCTTTCCCGCTGTGGGGCTATCAAAACACGCAAATCATCCCTCAGACCATCTTTGAACCTAACACAATGTTCACGCTCCGTGGCTACCATCCCACGAGCATAACGGCTCAGACGTAAAAATTCAGCTTCATACGCAGCCACTGACCTACTCCATTGCACCAGGTTCAGAAATGCTCTGCGCTGCGCATCCACATAACTTGATCCAATATACTTATTCTGAAACGTCGTTTTAAAGAGATTCCAGGTAATACGGTCAGCCACTGTTCCATCCTTAATCGTAAACCACCATTGGTAGGCTTCATCCCACAGGAGAGATTTAATTCCTTTCAACTTCTCCTCCTCTGTGAAATCCAAATCATCCATTATCCGTTCTACCGCCTCCAACCAATACTCAGCTGAACTTGGGGCTACCTCAGAAATTCCCCTAAACATTTCTGCCCCATTGGCCCTAAGCCGCTCCAGCACAGATTTTCGGGCTCTTGTTCCCATGCCTACTCTAGCAACCCTCTCTAAAACCCTCAACATCACTTGAGATACAGCATCATCTCCGGCCGTCTGATCCTGACATTTAACCTCTTCAGCTGGCATTTCGTTTCTTGACCCGTGGCCAGATCCTACTGGTTCTGACAGAGTCATCCTACCCCTACCACGACCACGTGGCGGACGTCTTCTACCGCTTGTACTCATTCTACCGCTTCACGTTTATCTGATTAGAAATTTTATGAACTATTAGTTTTCTTCCACTGATTAACCACGAACAGTCTTATGGATAATAGTTTTAAAAGTAGTTCTTTCGAATCCGTATTCACAATACAGTTTCAAGTTCATATCCTTTAGGAAATACATACATTCAATCATCAACATCTATGAACTTACGTTCATCACAGAAAAGTGTTGTTGTTGTTGTTTTACTACCCAGGGGTATTTTCGTAATTTTATCCTGTAGGGGTATTTTCGTAAATTTTCAAAATAAGGTTCCTTGATGATTCTGTAAAATAAGGGTATTTTAGTAATTTTGCAATCCAGAGGTATTTCGATAATTTTTGAGATCCGAGGGTATTTCAGTAATTTTAACATCTAGGGGTATTTTGATAATTTTTTAAATCAGGGATATTTTGATGTTGTTGTTGTCGTTGCGTTTTTTTTATTTTTTATTTTTTTCGAAGCGGTATTTTGAAAAAAAAATCTAGTTACTCTTGTAAACATACGGGTTTTGGGTAAATTTTCAAAACATAGGCATTTTACAAATTCACTGTTGGTTGGAAATTTTCACAAATCAAGTGTATTTCTTTGGAAATTTAAAAAACTTAGGGGTTTTTGTTTGCAAAATAGGGCGGATGATCCCTTTCGGGTTTTAATTATAGGTTTGGCCCATCAACAAGTCCTCATAATTAGAGTGAATGACCACCACGCACTGTAAGATTCAGTGAAGAGGAGGTGAGTCACTAGGATCGCTTAAATTCCAAGCTCTTAGGATATATTCCTAGACATGCGATGCTTGTTGCCACACCCTAGTCTTGCGACTCGTTCATGGGTTTTGTTTAGTGAGGTTAAGTCTTATGAAATTTAAAGAGTTGTTTTCAATTAAGCTCAGAGTCCATCAAGTTCTAGATCTAATTAGTCTACGTCCCATAAAGCCCATCAAGCCCACATAGATATATAACACACAGAGAGTTCAGAATACTTACCTGCGTGAATCGAGTGTCGGTAGACTCGAAAGTGATATCCTCAAACCAAACATTTTTCTAAAAAAATTTTTTTCCTAAAACACCTCTAGGCCCATTTCACAGCCCGAGTTTTGAACTGGGCTCTGATACCAAAATGTAACACGCCCAAACCCGGCCATGCATTTCGACCAGATCTGGTATGCTACGAGTTGTACATTGAAAACTTTTGCTTTGTTCGTTATGGAAATCGTAAGTCAATTGGACATTATTTGGATAAATAAGTGACATTTTAAAACTTAAAATCCCTTGTATTATTATTATTAAGTATAAATAAACCTTATCATGAATTCATAAGTTGCATAACATTGAAAACTTCTTAGTTGAATAAAACTAGGGCGTTATTACATAAATATTCCTAAATAAAATAAAATAAAATTTAAAGAAATCTCAAAATAATTTGTAGAAATAAAATTTGATGGCCCTCTAAAGTGCATCTCGGCCCCATGTCGATTTAAATCTCGCTCATCTGGAAGAGTGGAGAAAAGGAAAGCGTGAATCACCAAGACTCAGTGTATAAATCTCAAAACACACAATGACCCGAGCCTACAAACACATTATGGGCCCTGGCCCATACATGAAGGTAACAATCATAATCACATGGTAAACGATAAATAATAAATAACCCAACCCATCCTAGGTTTCCATCCTCTACACACCAACTTGTACCAACCATCACACCTTGGGGATTTCTACAATCAACCCTCAATCCGCTACACACCAAAACGACAGTCGCACTGCCTATTCCTATTAATTAGGAATCATTGAATGTGGCATAGCCACCGATCACTATGTGACCTAATATTTGTATATGTGGGATTTCCACCACCGATCACCAAGTGACCTATCATGCACTTCCCCTTCAATATCATATACCCACCCCATTTATACACATAAAGAAAACATCATGCGATCATATATATTTTTGATACACATAGGAGTTCTATGTTTACGCACAGCATCCTTGCCTAACCCTTTTAGGGTTCCATTCATTGCTTATCTGACCTCATTCCTACCTTTAAGCCCATAACATATATATAGTCATACATACAGTTTATTAGTGTGTTAGAGATCTACACACGACACCGATAAGACGATGCTTTACGTGTCGACGCTATCCTTAGTCGACACTCATCGCTATCCGCCTAAGGTGTTGTTCGAAGCGGTCCACAACCAAGTGGCCAATCTTGTATGGCGAATCGCTCTTTTCTTAAACTTAGGTATTTTCTCCTTTGCTTGATCCATATTTAATTCCATCACAAGTCCTTATCAGAACTACTATCACAATATTTAATCATTAATTCTCATTATAACCTTAAGATCTTGCATATAATGATCAAATCTAATAGAAATCTAGGGAAATCTTCTTACCTTAAAAATCCCAAAAGTGGAGACTAGCTATTTTCGGCTTTTAGATCTAATTAACCAAGCTTTCTTCAAATCCCGAATTACCGCCCATCATAAAACCATTAAGCTATTAGCTTTCAGCTTTTGCCTTTCAAGAACCAGGAATAGATCATGAGAACTAATCAAAAATCGACACTTACCTTAGCATAGGAGATCCGGCTAGCACTAGAAAGAGGATTCGGCAATGCCAATGGAAGATTTAAATGCCGAAAGTATAGAACTAATTCTCAAATAAGATGAATAAAAGAGAAGACTATGGATGCTTCGGCTTTTTAGAGAAATCGACACAAGAAGGAAAAAGTGGAGAAGAGTTTCGGCTTTTGAAGAAATTGGAGAAAAGAAATTGGAGAAGGAGAGGCTAAGGAATTTCGGCACAATGAGAGAAGAAATTAGGGTTTTCAATGTCAGAATCAAGGGGCTAGCCCCTCCTATTTATAGATATTTCAGCACCTACTGCTAAAAACCGAAAATGCCCTTAAATTTAAGGTAAAAGAGAGGAGAAATTCGACACCCTCTTTGCCATGCAGTAGCCGAATTTTACACTCCTCTAGGCGATGGATTTTCGACCAACACTTCCCTTGAAGATAAGCTCCTAACTTTTCTCCTTTTTATCTATGATATTATCACTTATAAAATCCACATAATTTCTCCTATTTTTTTGAGCCTTGTAGCCGTCCACCTCTACTAACCCTAATGCCGAAATTTAACTTACGTAAACTAAAAGATTTGGGCCTCACTAAACTTAATATTTGGGCCCCTAATTCCTTGTATGTGGCGTCACCCTATTTTCATTTAAAGTGCCGAAATTGGCCTAAAAACATGGGCTCCTTGTGACCCAAAACTTGTTCCTTTTTAATTGTTAATGATGCCACCTTAAAATAATTTAATATGGGCCTTTGCCTAATTCTAAGCCCAAATTTAAACCCCTTTCACCATATTAAACATATTCCTATACTAAACGCATAGACCCATAAATTCAGGATGTTACAATGATAGAGCTCTGATGAACAACGAGTGGTGACATTCTAATTATTAAAAAGTATCGTCCTCATGACATTTTGCATTCGTACATATGTCATTCGGTGATCAGCAGTTGATTCATTCAGATCATAGTATTCTAACCATTTTGCATAAGCCATAAACACATAAAACTGATTTTACAGGATAGGTCCCCCAGAGAACGATGTCGCAACATCAGTGAATTCGCAAATCTTGTCTTCTTGAGTTTGAAGTGAAGCGGATCGAAAATATCAGTCTGGCATCCCTGAGTTTGCAGTGGAGCAGATTGAAGATAGAAGATCTTGTCTTCCTGAGTTTGTAGTGAAGCGGATCAAAAACATCCGCCTGGAATCCCTGAGTTTGCAATGGAGCAGATTAAAGATAGCAGATCTTATCTTCCTGAGATTGCAGTGAAGCGGATCAAAGATACTAGTCTGGCATCCATGAGCTTGTAGTGGAGCAGACTGAAGATAGCAGATCTTGTCTTCCTGAGTTTGCAGTGAAATAGATCAAAAACATCAAACTGGCATCCCTGAGTTTACAGTGGAGCAGATTGAATATAGCAGATCTTGTCTTCCTGATATTGCAGTTAAGCGGATTAAAGATACTAGTCTAGCATCCCTGAGTTTGCAGTGGAGCAAACCGAAGATAGCAGATCTTGTCTTCCTGAGTTTGCAGCGAAGCGGATCGAAGATACCAGTCTGGCATCCATGAGTTTACAGCGGAGCAGACTGAAGATAGTAGATCTTATCTTCTTGAGTTTGTAGTGAAGCAGATCGAAAACATCAGTCTGGCATCCCTGAGTTTGCAGTAGAGCAGATTAAATATAGCAAATCTGGCCTTCCTGAGGTTGCGGTGAAGCAGATCGAAGACACCAGCCTTGTCTCCTTGAGTTTGTAGCGGAGCAGACTAAAAATTATAGATCTTATCTTCTAGAAGTTGCAGTGAAGTAGATCGAAGACATCAGCCTGACCTCCCTCAGTTTGCAGTGGAATAGACTAAAGATTGCAGACCTTGTCTTCTTGAAATTGCAGCGAAGCAAATCGAAGACACTAGCCTTGCCTCTCTGAAGTAATAGTGGAGCAGATCGAAGAAAGCAAATCTTATGGCAAATCTTATTTTCTTTAAGTTGCAGTGAAACAGATTGAAGTCGTCAGACTTATTTCCCTGAAAGAGCAGTAGAACACCTTCTGAAATTGCAGTAGTTGCAAAGAAGTAAAGCTAAGTTGAAATTCCAATACCCTTGAAGTTGCAGATGGGTTGGAAGCCATTTGAAGAAGACGAGGACCAAGAAGTCAAGACTCGGCAAGACCGGGCAAAATTGGTCCTTTTATAGTCTTTGCTTTATTCCCATTACACGACAATGAGCAAAGAGGGGCAACTGTAATAGGCCCAATTTGCCCGGGCCCGTACAAACCAGAAAAATATAAACCAAATGTCCAGTCCCTTACAGTCCAATTTACAGGCCCGATATTAGCCTAAACCCAATTACACCCTCAGACCCAAAACATTAAAACAAAAAGCCCAAAACCTAAATTAACCCAATATAGATACCCATAACCAATTCTAACCTAGCCCAAACTAAAATAGGCCCGAGTGGCCCAAGTGATTAAGTAAGTAAAAAACCTAGGGTTTTTGGAACCCTAGGCGCCACAAGCGCCAAACACAGACCCTAGTCGCGCCACAATCAACGCGCGTATGGTGCTCCTCACTGCCGTGATCTGCGCCGTTCATCTGCAAAAAAGGAAAGAAAAGCCAGAGAAACGCGAATATAGCAAGTAAAAATACCAAAACCTGTATTTTGACAGTGGCTATAAAAGGCCGAATATATTTGATGTAAAGACTTACACATATATACAATACAATACACAAAAGATTGTTGAATAAAAAACAGAATCAATACAGAGAGAAGAACAAGGTTTATTTCTTTTTATTTTTTATTTTTTTCCTCTTTTTTGAATCTGCCTACATACAAAATCTTCGATTCTATTTTCTTTTTTTTACTATATATGTATATATTTAAATAAAATATAAAAATATATTTTTTATTTTGTCGCTGCAGTGCATGACGCCGACAACGACAGATGCGGTGGTCTTCGCAGGAGGTTCTGCCAAAAATCGGCCCGAGGAGACCAAGGGAGAGAGCTCTCTCTTTTTTTTTTAAGAATGAAGAAGATGATGAATTTTTTTTAAAATTTTTTTACTTATATAAACATCCTAAACGACGTCGTTTAGGGTTGATCACTATAGCCCTAAAACGACGTCGTTTTGCCCAGAACCCGAGCACAGTTGACCCGACCCGAAGGGATCCGCGCGTTTTTCTGATTTTTGGGCCATTTACAACCCTGATCTTTCCGCTTTTGAGGCATGGCGCAATTAAGTCCTTTTTATTTTTAATTTGGCCCTGTATTTTTACTTACTGTTTCATTTTAATCCCATGACACACGGTTCAGTTTAGGAGGGCAGAAATATTTCCCATTTGGTCCTCCCCTTTTGCACGCGTTGCTAGGGGGCCTTAGCTCACTTATTTATTTTAAAATTCACCCCAAAGTTTCGTTTTTAAGTTTAATTTGGTCCTTCTTTATTTTCTTTTATTATTTTTGTTATTTTGCCATGGTTTTTAACATTACTTTTTTTATTTATTATTTCTATATACATATTATTATTATTTTATTATTACCATATTCATTATTATTATATTTATTATTACTTTTATTATTATTTTCATTTACTATTAATATTATTATTATTACCATTATTATTACTAATTTAATATTATTGCTATTTTACTATTGTAATTATTATTTTAATATTACTACTATTATTTTATTTATAATTAACTTTATTATTATTATATTTATTATCATTTTTTATCAACATTATTACTGTTATTTTCATTATTATTATTCTTATTATTACTAATATTATTTTTATTTTTTACTATTATTCGTTTATTAATATATTTTATTATTATTGTTGCATCTTTGTTACTATTTTTATTATTCTATTTTTTATTATTGTATATAGCTTCCATTTTGTTACTATTCTTTTTATTTTATTTCATTTGTCTATCTTGCTTTTGCTTTATTGTATTTTATTTGTACCTTTATTATTATATTTTATTATCATCATGTTGTTATACAAGCTAGCATTGTAAATCGTTTTACATTTTATTTTAAATTCATTTTCCATTTTATTACGATCGCATTACATTTCATCCGATTTTCAAAATAAGCAAACATTCCGCGTTCTAAGGTTCGAAAGAAATCCTATCCTAACTTACTGGAATTCGATTTTTCTCTTCGAGTCTAAAGAACCTATTACTTTTGTAAGGCCCAATTTCTGGCCCGGGCCCAATACCTCAAGGTAAACAGTAAACACAAATCCAAAATAGTCCATGGCCCATTATTTTTAACAAGTCCAAAATGAGGCCCAATGGTCCAAAGAAATAAAACATAAAATAAAAAATCCCTAGGGGTTTTCAGCATTACTAGCGCCACAACTATTCTCACCTCAGCTAGCCCTCGCACGCAAGACATGGCCCTCTCGCGACGCGCACTGACCCACGACTCCACGTCAGAGACATGAGCCACCACGCACCTACAAACGGGCAAACTGATAGTTGTAAAACAGGCTATAAAAAGCCAAATCAAATCTGTAAAGATTACGATTTTTTTATAACAAAAAACAACAGTATACACAATTTTTTACAGATATAAAATACAAGTAAATTGAGGGAGAGATTTTACGCATAGGTTGGAATCGAAAGTCAGGGAAAAATAAGGTGATTTCGGTATTTTTGCCATTTGATTTTCGGGTTTCATTTTGTTTTTTTACTTCGACACAGCATACGAAAACAGCAAAAGAGGGCCTAAAAACCCTTCCTATTTTTAAGATCGATTTCATTTCAAGGAAAACAAACAAAGGTTTTCTTTTAAAAAAAAAAGCGAAAAGGTTTACCTCGTCTTCTCCGACCCTCGTCTGGTGGGTGCTCACGGCTGATTGGCTACAGATAGGGGATTCAAACCCTAGAGATTAGAAAGGGGGGAGGGATTCTATTTTGTTTTTTTAAAGCAGAAGAAAGAAACGAAAAATGTTTTTTTTAGGCTTTAAAATGGCCCTTTAATTTTAAGCATTAAAAAATGTCACCGTTTGTTGGGGGGAGTTAGTGCGCTTTTACCCCTGATGGGTAAATTGCGCCTTTGGCCCTCCCTTCTGGCTCCCCGTTTCAATTATGTCCAATTTCAGTTTTTTTTTATTTTAAATCTTACCCTAATTTTAATCTAGCATTTCAATTTAACTCATTTTCAAACGCACCAGTTCAGGGGAGGAGTTAATTGCTATTCTGGCCCCTCCAAAGTTCTTGACAAATGCAATTTAAGCCTATTTCGTCTTTTTATTTTAAATTTGGCCTAGACTTTCTGTTTTTTCTTCAATTTAGTTTTTTTTTTTACTGTTTTTGTTATTTTACCATTAACTAATTATTTTTAATATTGTTTATTACTTTTATGTGTATATTATTATTATGGCTATATTATCTATATTATATTTACTATTATTATATATATTATTATTCTTATTATTATATTTATTATTATTTTATTTTATTACTAATATTTTTCTTTATTGTTTTTTTTTTTACATACTATTATATCTATTTATATATTATGGTTTACTTTAATTGTTTTATTATATATTATTGTTTTTATATCTACTATTTTATTATTATCAAGTATACCCTTATTTCTTTTACTACTATTTTTTATTAATGTTAATACTATTCACCGTCTTTTCATTATTAATTACCTATTATGAGTGTTATATTACATTAGTAGTATTATTATTATCGTTTATTTTTCCCCCTTTGTGTTCATTATTGTCATTCCCTATTAATCGTGCTACATTTCCACGTTTCTATTTTTGTTTTTTTTCAAAAACTTAAAAAAGTTTTCACAAAGGTAATATTTAGTGTTTGGATGTTCGAAAAATTGTACCCAATCGTGCTGGGGTTCAATTTTCGTTCGTCTGGATAATTAAATATCCTTTAAAGATTTTGATCGTGTTTTTTGAAAATAAGGCAATGTTTCGTGTTTGGACGTTTGAGAGATTCGTGCCCAATCGTGCTAGGTCTCGATTTTCTAAATGACCAAATATCCTTTAGAGGTTTTGACCGGGATTCCTTAAATAAAAGCAATGTTTCATGATTAGAAATTCAAGGAATCGTGCCCAATCGTGCTGGGTTTTAGTTTTTAGTTTGGCCAAATAGTGAAATACCCTTTTTAAATTGCAAGACATGTATGTTGGAAATCATGAAATGATCTTGGTATCGATAGCTTGAAACATCGTGTCCTATCGTGCTGATGTAGTATTCCAACTTTTCGGAACAAGAGAGTTTGATATCCAATGCGAATTATCCAAATATTTTTTTCATATTTTCTAATTTTCGACATTAAGGACATTAATCAATCAATACGGTACCAATTTTGGGTGTTGCGAGGGTGCCTATCCTTCCTTGTGCATAACCGACTCCCAAGCCCATTTCTTAAAATTCGTAGACCAAAAATGTTTTCTAAAGTGGCCCAATCACACTTCAAAAAAGATTGGTGGCGACTCCGTTTTTCTTTTTAAAGTCAGCCCATTTTTCAAACAAAAAATGGTTTCGACAGCTTGGCGACTCCACTGGGGACCAATAAGAGAGTCAAGCCGTAATGTTGGTTGATTAATGTCCTTTTACCGGCAATAAATTTTTTTTTGATTTCTTTTTTTCCATTTGCATGAGTTTGTGTCGCGTAATAAATTTATTTTGGTTTGAGACACATGGGATATCTCTGCATTCATGTTGCATGACCGTTGTGGTCACACCCTCTAAATGGGAGGGAGAAGCTATGCCTTTGTGAGGTTTTCACCTCCGCATGGGCTAGGGGACTGCTTCCGGGATACATCCGTACCTATGGTTCTGTGAGGTTTTCACCTCCGTATGGCCATAGGAAAATGTATTCCCCTGAACTGAACTTGATCCGTATGAGCCTATAATGGGTGAGGATTGAGGACTATGCTGGTTAAGGTACCCTTCCTTTATAACTAAGCCACATATAGTGAACCTTAAGGGCCCACTCTAGGTAGAGCCATACTAAACCTTAGTGGTTACCCATATAGTGGTTTGACGTCCTTTTACTTGCTTTGGTTACTATTATTCGATACTAACCTGTTTTATTTTGGCCATTTTTGCATGTCATTTCATATTAAAAGGTATCGATTCCTGTTTGATTTTTGAATTAGAAGGCTTGTTATGGAGAACGAATTCCTTGATAAAGTAGAGGATAATGCGGCCGTGCGTATATGGTCAAGGAAGATACAACTTGAGCATAAGGGCTAGGCCTTATATGTGACTCTATTTTATTTAAAAGATTTTGTTTTTTAAATAAGTTTCTAAAAAAAATTAAACCAAAATCGACGCCTTTTATTTTTGCATTCATATCATGCATTTACATTGCATCGCATCATATGCATTTAATATCACAAAACAACCCTATTAACTAGAGATCATATTATAGTTATCCTGGAACACCGCTACTACACTCGAAAAAAAACAAAAGCTATGGATCAAAGGATAGAAAAGCTAGAACAGATGCAGAAGGAGATGCAAGACCAACTGCAGGCACAGATGCAAGAACAGTTGGCTAAGATCCAACAGGACATGAGGGATCAAATGCTGGAGTCCCAGAAACATATGATGAGCCAGTTAACACAGTTGTTGACTGGAGGACCTAGAAGAGAAAAGAGGTCTATGGTCGATACCGGAGATGATAATAAAGATTCTGCTTATCATCCAGGCTTGGCCCCGGCAGGCTCCCAAGTGCAACCACCAAGGGTGTCAGTTAATATCAAACCCTAGTACCAATCTGATACCCCAGTACCGATAAACTTCCTGGTAGGCTCGAGCTCCAACCCAAGAGTCAATTTGACAAAATCGATGGTCCCCGATTTCGATGACTCAGCAGAAGAAGAAAAAACAAGGGCAGAACTCCCAAAAGAATTTGAGGATCGATGCAAGTGGTTGGAGGAGAAGTTTCGAGCATTGGAAAGTGCTGATTACTAATGCGAGGTAGATGCCAAAAAGTTGAGTTTGGTCCCTGATCTAGTACTCCCACCAAAATTTAAGATGCCTGAATTCGAAAAATATAATGAGACCAGTTGCCCTGAGGCACATATTACAATGTTCTGTCAGAGAATGACGGAATATGTCAGCAACGGCCAATTGTTGATTCACTGTTTCCAGGATAGTCTGACTGGAGCCGCGGCTAAATGGTACAATCAGCTGAGTTGTACTCAAATCAAATCATGGAAGGATTTAGCACAGGCCTTCATGAAACATTATGGCCATGTAACTGATATAGCGCCCGACAGGATCACGTTACAAAACATGGAGAAGAAGTCAGGCGAAAGTTTCTAAAAATATGCTCAGAGGTGGAGGGAAGTTGCTACACAGGTCCAACCGCCGCTGCTGGAAAAAGAGATGACTATGCTCTTCATTAATACCCTAAAAGCACCTTTCATTACTCACATGTTAGGGAGCACGACTAAGAGTTTTGCAGACATGGTGATGTTCGGCGAGATGATAGAGAACGCGATCAGGTGTGGGAAAATAGAGGCAGTAGAGAGCACGAGAAGAGCGGCTCCGAAGAAAAGAGAAAGTGAAGTAGGTAATGTAAGCTTGGGTTATCCCAAACCCATTACTATCAGTCAATCGAGAGCGGTAGCGTGGCCAGCAGGCCTCGTCAAGACAAGAGCCCGACACGAGACAAAATACAGAGAAATTCCAGTTTACTCTCATACCCGTGACGTATAAGGAGTTGTATAAAACTCTATTCGATGCACATATCGTGGCCCCTTTCTACTTGAAGCCACTACAACCTCCATATCCTAAGTGGTATGACACAAACGCTTAGTGTGAATACCATGCGGATGTCGTAAGACACTTGATAAAAAATTGCACCTCATTCAAAAGGCTTGTCGAAAGGCTTATCAAGGTAGGTGTTGTGAAGTTCAACGATGCACTTGGTGGAGGAAATCCATTACTCGGTTATACAGATAATGGGGTAAACGCAATAATCGAGTCCATGGGGAGGAAAATCAAACAGACGGTTGCTGAGATAAGAACTCCATTAAGGGAGGTTTGGAGAGAGATGCGAAAAAGAGGTTCGGTTTCGTAAGAGTTGGGGAGCGAAGCCCGAGATGCAAGGAACTACTTTGAGTTCCATAACAAAGAAGGCCATGAGATCCAGCAGTGCAACGAATTCAGAACCCTAATACAAGGGTTAATCGATAATAAAGAGCTGGAGTTCTTCGACTTTTTCGAAGAAGAGGATGTATGCGCCACAGAGTGTGGGTCTGCAGAGAGGATCCCTAAGTTCAATCACCCAGTAGTGATTATCACACGACCAGGGGTCGACGAAGCAGGAGTGAAAGTGGCGCCAAGGGTTGTAATTCAAAAACCCATGAATTTTCCTTATAAGGATACACCGAGGGTGGTAATTAAAAAGCTCGTGACTTTTTCTTATAAGGATACACTGAGGGTTGTAATTCAAAAGCCCGTGACTTTTCCTTATAAGGATAACAAGAGGGTGCCTTGGAATTACAATTGCACTGTGACAGTTTCCAGGAAAGAGAGTCCGGTCAGCTTGCCCAACCTAGAAGCTGAATCCTCTATGATCAGAGGGGAAAAAAAAGAAAACAAGGTCAATGGTTAATGAACCAGTGACAGAGAATGAGGCCAAAGAGTTCTTGAAGTTCCTAAAGCACAGTGAGTACAGTGTTGTGGAACAGTTACACAAGTAGCTGGCACGTACATCAGTACTGGCTTTACTTCTAAACTCAGAAGGACACCGTAGTGCGCTAATGAAAGCGCTGAACCGGATTTATGTTGCTGATGACATTTCGATAAACAAACTAGACCGCCTCGTTAGCAACATAAGCACAGACAATTTCATATTGTTCAGTGATGCTGAAATACCGCCAAGAGGCATGGGATCCACCAAGGCTTTGCACATCACTACCCGATGCAAAGAATATACATTACCGGGGGTATTTATCGACAACAGGTCGGCACTGAATGTCTTGCCCCTATCTACACTAAACAAGTTGCCTGTAGACAGCTCTCATATGAAAGCATACCAAAATATAGTGAGAGCATTCGATAGCACCGAAAGGGAAGTAATGGGAAGAATTGATATGCCTCTCTTAATTGGGCCAAATACATACGAAGTAGATTTCCTCGTGATGGATATCAAGCCCTCTTATAATTACTTATTGGGGGGCCTTGGATCCACTCAGCAGGAGCCGTACCATCATCATTACACCAAAAGTTAAAGTTGGTGACAGAGGGCCGGTTGATAACCATAGATGTGGAGGAGGAAATCATTGCATCCGTTACTAGCAATGCACTATACATAGAGAATGATACGGAGACTATAGAGTGCTCCTTCAGGTCGTTGGAGTTTGTAAATGCGACTTTCATCAATGAAGGAAGCAAGATCCCGGTGCCCAAAATCTCTGAAACAACAAGGATAGGCCTACAGCTGACAATAGGAAGAGGAGCATTACCGGGGAGGAGACTCAAAAAATATCTTCAAGGGCTGGTTAGAGTGCCAGGATTAGTTGACAAGCATGATCGCTTTGGTCTGGGGCATAGGCCAGATGCCAAACAGAGAAAGAAGGAGCTAGAAAGGAACGTGAAAGATGAAGGGCATGACTGAATGGTACAGAGATCAAGTGGAGTTTAATAACCTTTTCCCATATATCTAATACATTCGTGTCAGGAGGAATCATCCATTCAGGACTGGAAAATGTGAATAAGGAAACGGCTGAGGATATGATGAGAGTTTTGAGTATCAATGCAGTGACTGAAGAGTGTCCGAAGAAAAGAAGCTCGAAAGGTATTCGCCCCTACGAGCCTGGAAGTGTTCTGGACAACTGGACTGCAGAAGAAATTCATGTAGTTTTTAGGACTAAAACAGAGTAATGTTCAAAACACACTTGTTATTTCAAGCCTAGGAATAATGAGAATCTTTTGTGAAATAGGCTCATGTTCAAGCATCTTTACTTTTAATAAAAGTGCATTTTTTTTCATACCGTGTAGTTATTCTTTTGCTTCTTTTCCATTCCATTCATAACCATAACGCATAAATAAGTTATTCTTAAATTCATTTTCATTAAATATTTTTTCATACCTACCATAGGTCCCCAGATATCGATGTCATGAACAGCGCTGTTACGGACCCAAAATTTCCTGATGAGCAAGACATGTGCCTAAAGGAACCTCAGGACTTTACAGATGACGGAGATTGTAGTGTGTCCCCAGATTTGTTAAGAATGGTAGAGCGGGAAAAGAAGCTTGATTCTACCTCACGAAGAGACAATTGAGAATGTACTTCTAGAAGGTGGGAAAGAAGTGAAAATCAGCACCTGTATAACCAAGAAAACAAGGCAGGACCTTATTAGACTTCTGCTAGAGTTCAAAGATGTCTTCGCGTGGTCATATCAAGACATGCCAGGGTTGAGTGTTGATATTGCGGTACACCGTATCCCCATAAAAGGAGAATGTAAGCCGGTCCAATAGAAGCTTCGAAGGATGAGACCCGATGTCGCGATAAAGATAAGGGAAGAAGTCAAGAAGCAATTTGATGCTGGGTTTTTACGAATGGTGAATTACTCAGAATGGGTAGCCAACGTTGTCCCTGTCCCTAAGAAGGATGGAAAAGTACGAATGTGTGTCGATTATAGGGACCTAAACAAGGCCAGCCCGAAAGACAACTTCCCACTGCCTCACATCGACACCTTGGTGGATAACACGGCGGGGTTTTCATTTTTCTCCTTCATGGACGGTTTCTCGGGATACAATCAAATAAAGATGCATCCTGAAAACATGGTAAAGACCACCTTCATAACCTTATGGGGAACTTTTTGTTACCAAGTGATGCCATTTGGGTTAAAGAATACGAGAGCAACATACCAAAGAGCTATGGTAATCTTGTTTCACGACATGATGCACAAGGAGATTGAGGTCTGCATCAACGACATGATCGCAAAGTCTCGAACGGAAGGGGAGCACGTGCAAGTTTTGAGGAAACTGTTCTTGAGGTTTAGAAAATTTTAGCTTAAACTCAATCCAGCCAGGTATACTTTCGGGGATTAATCAAGGAAGCTACTTAGTTTCGTGGTCAGTGAAAAAGGAATTGAAGTAGATCCAAATAAAGTTAAGGCCATACAAAAATTGCCTCTACCGCGCACTCAGAAGAAAGTCCGAGGTTTTCTAGGAAGATTGAATTACATCGCTCGATTTATTTCACAATTGACGGAGAAGTGTAATCCAATATTCCGTCTTCTTAAGAAACACAATCCAGGCATTTGGGACGATGAATGTCAGAGGGCATTTGATAAGATTAAATAATATTTGTCCAATACCCTAGTGTTAATGCCTCACAGTCCTGATAGACCATTGATTTTGTATTTGACGGTGTTCGATAATTCAATGGGATATGTATTAGGCCAACACAATGAGACAGGGAAGAAAGAAAATGCGATATATTACCTCAGCAAGAAATTTACTAAGTGTGAAATGAGATACTCGCCAATTGAGAAATTATGTTGTGCTTTGGTCTAGACAACTCGAAGGTTGAGACAGTACATGCTGTACCATATAACTTGGTTAATCTCTAAACTAGACCCTCTTAAGTACATGATGGAGTCAACCGCCTTGAATGGAAGAATGGCCCAATGGCAAATTTTGCTCTCTGAGTTCGACATAGTCTATGTGAACCAGAAGGCGGTGAAGGGGAGTGCAATAGCAAATTTTCTAGCCAGCAGAGCGCTAGATGATTATGAGCCTCTTAATTTTGATTTTCCTAATGAAAATCTGATGTTTGTAGCAGCGACTGAGGAAGATACCCTAGAAGATCATCCTTGGAAGTTGAACTTCGATAGAGCGTCAAATGCCGTTGGTAATGGAGTAGAGGCAGTCCTGGTATCCTCAAAGGGAGAGCATTAACCATTCACTTGCAAGTTGGACTTCGATTGCACAAACAACATGGCAGAATACTAAGCATGCATCATGGGAATCCGAGCTGCCATAGACTGAAAAGTCAAGTGGCTAGAGGTATATGGAGACTTCGCGTTCGTAATATATTAGCTCATAGGAGAATGGGAAACAAAAGATCCCAAGTTGATCAGTTACCAAAAGTTAGTTTTGGAGCTAATCGAGAAGTTTGATGATATTACATTCTTTTACCTCCCGCGTGATGAAAATCAGGTGGCTGACATCTTGGCCATATTAGCTTCTATGATCAGATTAAATGGTCAGGAGAGGATGAAGCTTATTCAAATGAGCATTTCCGAGAATCCAGCTCACTGCTACAATATTGACGAAGAGGAGGAGAGAGATGATCATCCTTGGTATCATGATATTCTGCAATATGTGAAGAGCCGTGAATACCCCGATCAAGCGACTGAAAATGATAAGAGAACATTGAGAAGACTTGCCAGTGACTATGTCTTAGATGGAGAGATCCTGTATAAAAAAAGGAGGGATCAAGTGTTGCTAAGATGTGCCGATGCTGTTGAAGCTAGGAAAATCCTGGAAGAAGTCCATGAGGGTGTCTGTGGAACGCATGCCAATGGGTTTACAATGGCTAGAAAAATCATGAGATTCGGGTATTATTGGTCCACGATAGAAGGAGACTGCATCTGGTATGCCAAGAAGTGGCACAAGTGCCAGATTTATAGAGACAAGATCTATGTGCGTCCTTCACCTCTTCATGTTATGACTTTTTCATGGCCTTTCTCAATGTGGGGCATGGACATCATTGGGCCGATCTCACCGAAAGCTTTTAATGGACATCGATTCATTTTCGTGGTTATTGATTACTTCACCAAATGGGTAGAGACAGCTTCATATGCCAATGTCACGAAGACGGCAGTTAGCAAGTTTTTGAAAAAAGAAATCACATGTCGCTACGGTATGCCGAAAAGGATTGTATCTGACAATGCTTTGAACCTGAACAACAGCGTGATAGCAGAAGTCTGTAGTCAGTTCAACATTAAGCACCATAACTCATTGCCATATCGCCCGAAAATGAATGGTGTAGTTGAGGCAACTAATAAAAACACTAAGAAAATTATGGTGAAAATGACTGAGACCTACAAGGATTGGCATGAAAAGTTACCGCTTGTCCTCTACGCCTATCGAATATCGGTTAGAATCTCTACTGGGGTAACTCATTTCTCATTGGTTTATGGGATGGAGGCAGTTTTGCCTATTGAAGTTGAAATTCCTTCTCTCCGGGTTTTGTCAGAGCTGAAGTTGGATGAAGAAGAATGGGTTCAATCTCGATATGATCAACTGAATCTAATTGAGGAAAAGAGGCTAAGAGTCATTCGTCATGGTCAAATGTACCAGAAGCGGATGATGCGGGCTTACAACAAGAAGGTCTACCCTAGAGTATTCCATGAGGGAGACTTGGTGTTGAAATAGATCCTCCCTATACAAAAAGACTTCAGGAGAAAGTGGATGCCTAATTGGGAAGGACCTTATGTTGTAAAGAAGGCTTTCTCTGGGGGAGCGTTGATACTCGCTGAGATGGACGGTAAAAGTCTGCCAAATCTAATTAATGCAGACTCAGTCAAGAAGTACTTTGCTTGAAAATGGGCCAAGGCAAAAACCCGCAAAGGGCGTTTTGAGTTCAAAAAAAAAGAGAAGAAAGAAAGAAAGAAAGAAAAAAGAAAAATAGAGAAGCCAAGGCGAAAACCCATAAAGGGCGCTTTGAGACCAAAGGGGCTTTGAGTCGAAAACTCGAAAAGGGCGGCTCAGACTATGACCAACTGGTGATGGAACATACAGTAGTTTCGCTACGCTTGAATTAACAATGAGGAGGTATGTTACATCTTGGGGCATCGACAAAGTACCACAGATCTCCTAAACACATGTTGAACTCAGAATGGTATTCAAGAAGTACGTACAGAGAAGCTCAGGTTGTGATATCTGGGGCATCAATGTCATTCTTACTCATTTTTTTTTTGTACCTTAGTGGAATTTGTTTTCTTTGCTCAATCCACTCTTCACGGGTTTTATCCCGAATAAATTATAGTTTTATTCATTTTTATATTCTTTTTCCAGGTATTTCATATTGAAGTAATGATTACTGAACTAATAATGCTATCACAAAAGAAGTTTTGTATATTACTCTGAATGTCTCTAAATAATACAAGATTTCGAAACAGGACAGTTATTTAGAACTAACCAGGCTTAAAGGGCAACACTTGAGAAAAGGGTCTAAGCAGTGACGACATCTTCAGATTCTCTGTTAGAAGTATCTGTTGAACAAAGAAGACACACATCGGGAATATTGCCTCAATAAACAGCAAGCACTGATAACCCAAAAGCTAAAAATGGATCATTCTCATGACATCTTACATCCATTCATAACATGCATAATATATATGGCTAGGAGCAATTTTCATAACATCCTAATCATTTGGCATAAGCATAGTCCCCATAAAATCAATTCTACAGCTAGGCTCTCCGGAGGATAATATAACAAATTGATGGGAGTTACAGAGATGGCAGATCTTATCTCCACAGAGCAAGAGTGGAGTAGATCGAAGATAATAAGTCTTATCTCTATGTATCTGTAATGGAGCAGACTGAAAATTATAGCCTTATCTCTATTGAGTAGAAGTGGAGCAGGATAAAAAATACAGGTTTTATCTCCATGTATCGGCAACGGAGCAGATTCAAGCTACTAGCCTTAATTCCCTAAGCAGAGGGTAATAGGCTAAAAATTACAGATATTATCTTCACTGAGCAGGAGTGGAGCAGATCGAAAATAGCAGATCATATCTCCATTGAGCAGGAGTGGAGCAAATCGAAGATGACGGGTCTTATCTCCATGTATCGACAATGGAGCAGACTAAAAATTATAGCCTTATCTCCACTGAGCAGGAGTGGAGCAGGCTAAAGAATAGCAGATCTTATCTTCACTGAGCAGGAGTGGAGCAGATCGAAGATAGCAGATCCTATCTTCACTGAGCAGGAGTGGAGCGGATCGAAGATGACGGGTCTTATCTCCATGTATCAGCAATGGAGAAGACTGAAGATTATAGCCTTATCTCCACTGAGTAGGAGTGGAGCAAGCTAAAGAATAGTAGATCTTATCTTCACTGAGCAGGAGTGGAGCAGATCGAAGATAGCAGATCCTATCTCCACTGAGCAGGAGTGGAGCGAATCGAAGATGACGGGTCTTATCTCCACGTATCAGCAATGGAGTAGACTGAAGATTATAGCCTTATCTCCATTGAGCAAGAGTGGAGCAGATCGAAGACGATGAGCCTTATCTCCACTGAGCAGAAGTGGAGCAGGCCAAAGATACAGATCTTATCTCTACTGAGCAGGAGTGGAGCGGATCGAAGATGATGAATCTTATCTTTATGTATCGGCAATGGAGCAGATTCAAGCCACCAGCCTAACCCCCTAAGCAGGAGTGGAGCAGGCTGAAGATAGTAGATCTTATTTCCACTGAGCAGTAGTGGAGCGGATCGAAATGAAATTCCTATACCCCTAAAAATGCAGTGGATGGAATGAAGCTACCTAAATATCATTCAACCAGATGGGGCAGAATTGGTCCTTTCAAAGTCTTTGCTCTATTCTCGTTACACGACAATGAGCAAAGAGGGGCAGTTGTAAGGCCCAATTTTTGGCCCGGGCCTAATTTCTGGCCCAGGCCCAATACCTCAAGTTAAACAGTAAACACAAATCCAAAATAGTCCATGGCCCATTATTTTTAACAGAGTCCAAAACGAGGCCCAATGGTCCAAAGAAATAAAACAGAAAATAAAAAAACCTAGGGGTTTTCAGCATTACTAGCGCCGCAACTATTCCCACCTCAGCTAGCCCTCGAGTGCAAGACACGGCCCTCTCGCGACATGCACTGACCCACGACTCCACATCAGAGACATGAGCCACCACACACCTACAAACAGGGAAACTGAT
The DNA here is from genome assembly GCA_025506655.1 of Gossypium rotundifolium. NCBI lineage: Eukaryota > Viridiplantae > Streptophyta > Magnoliopsida > Malvales > Malvaceae > Gossypium > Gossypium rotundifolium. Next base: position 97,987,667 of record CP106730.1, read on the forward strand.
AGTTGTAAAACAGGCTATGAAAAGCCAAATCAAATCTGTAAAGATTACGATTTTTTTTATAGCAAAAAACAACAGTATACACAATTTTTCATAGATACAAAATACAAGTAAATTGAGGGAGAGATTTTACGCATAGGTTGGAATCGAAAGTCAGGGAAAAATAAGGTGATTTCGGTATTTTTACCATTTGATTTTCGGGTTTCATTTTGTTTTTTTACTTCGACACAGCATACGAAAACAGCAAAAGAGGCCCTAAAAACCCTTCCTATTTTTAAGATCGATTTCATTTCAAGGAAAACAAACAAAGGTTTTTTTAAAAAAAGGAAAGTGAGAGGGTTTACCTCGTCTTCTCCGACCCTCGTCTGGTGGGTGCTCACGGCTAATTGGCTGCAGATAGGGGATTCAAACCCTAGAGATTAGAAAGGGGGAAGGGATTCTATTTTATTTTTTTGAAGCAGAAGAAAGAAACAAAAAAATGTTTTTTTTTTAGGCTTTAAAATGGCCCTTTGATTTTAAGCATTAAAAAATGCCACCGTTTGTTGGGGGGAGTTAGTGCGCTTTTACCCCTGATGGGTAAATTTCGCCTTTGGCCCTCCCTTCTGGCGCCCCGTGTCAGTTATGTCCAATTTCAGTTTTTTTTTATTTTAAATCTCACCCTAATTTTAATCTAGCGTTTCAGTTTAACTCACTTTCAAACGCACCAGTTCAAGGGAGGAGTTAATTGCTATTCTAGCCCCTCCAGGTTGCGCGCACAATGCAATTTCATCCTATTCCGTCTTTTTATTTTAAATCTGGCCTAGACATTCTATTTTTTCTTCAATTTAGTTTTTTTTTTTTTTTACTGTTTTTGCTATTTTACCATTAAACTAATTATTTTTAATATTGTTTATTACTTTTATATGTATATTATTATTATGGTCGTATTCTCTATATTATATTTACTATTATTATATATATACTATTATTCTTATTATTATATTTATTATTATTTTATTTTATTACTAATATTTTTCTTTATTGTTTTTATTTTTTTTACATACTATTATATCTATTTATATATTATGGTTTACTTTAATTGTTTTATTATATATTATTGTTTTATATCTACTATTTTATTATTATCAAGATACCCTTATTTCTTTTACTACTATTTTTATTAATGTTAATACTATTCACCATTTTTTCATTATTAATTACTTATTATGAGTGTTATATTACATTAGTAGTATTATTATTATCGTTTATTTTTCCCCTTTGTGTTTATTATTGTCATTCCCTATTAATCGTGTCTACATTTCCACGTTTCTAATTTTGTTTTTTTTCAAAAAATTAAAAAAGGTTTTACAAAGGTAATATTTAGTGTTTGGATGTTCGAAAAATTGTACCCAATCGTGTTGGGTTTCAATTTTCATTCGTCTGGATGATTAAATATCCTTTAAAGATTTTGATCGTGTTTTTTGAAAATAAGGCTGTCGTAACCATTTTTTTGGGGTGAAACGTAAACGCAATGCAGTCGACTCGATTTTTGAAAAAGAAAAGGAAAGGAGTCGCCACCGATCTTTATTTGGTGTGATCGGATCACCTTCGCTTTAATAAAACATTTAGTTTACTAAAACAGGCTTTACGGTCCACGAACTTTGAGAAAAGCGGATTCGGAGGTCGATTCGTGCAAGGAAGGATTAACACCTCGACACGCCCAAAATTGGTACCAAACCGATTGATTGATGTCCTATTTGTTGAAAACTTTAAAGGATTTGAAAATACAATGCTTTTTACTTTTAAAGTTGGAAGGAACGTTAAGGCTTTCTTATTTTCAAGAGGTAAAGCATCACGTCCGATAAGTTAGGGCACAATACTTTAAACTCCCAAACTAAGCTCGCTTTTGAAATTTGGTTTTATTTGAAGAGGATCTTCCGTTATTCGTCAAATGAGAAATCGGAACCCGAAGAAGTTAGGGCTCGATTTCCGAGATTTCAAATACTAAGATTGCCTCTATTTTAGAAGAAACTTATCTCGAAGTATCTAAGTGTCGAGTCCAAAGAAGTTAGGCGCGACATTTGAGTTTTCGAGATTAAGTATTTTGTTTTAAATTGCCATTCTAAAAGAGATATCCTGCTTTTTAACATAAACGAGAAAAACCGGAACCCAGTAAGTTAGGGTACGATCTTCTTTCGGGCCTTAGAACACGGAGTATTTGCTCATTTCAAAAATCGAATAAAATATGATATGATCGTAGTAAAATGAAAAATGAACTTCAATGCCAAAGTGCGTGATAGAATAAAAATGATGGCAACAATAATAGTATAAAGGCATAAATAAAAAAAGGAAAAAAATAATAATAATAATAGTAAGTGAAAATGATAAATCACTAGACTAATAAATAGAGCAAAAGAAAATGGTTGCAAAACATAAGCCCATAGCAAATAAATAATAACAAAAATATGGACCTATAGCTAATTGATAAAGAGATACTATATACAATAGTTTAAAAATATTAGAATAATAATAATAACAACAAAATATGAGATAATAAAAATATAATGAAAATACGTTAGTAAGCGAATGATAATAAATAATAATAGTAACCCTAATAGTAGTAAAAAATAACAAAAGTAATGATAAAGACAATAATAATAGTAATAATAATATTGAAAACAATCGTAAGGATAATAAAAATAACAATAACGAATAACGAAAACAATAGGTAAGATATATATATATATATATATATATATACTATTTTGGATTTCCTAAGAGAGGAGTAAGAAATAAACAAATAAATGTGTAACAATAAAATAATAATGAAAATGGGGTATAATAATGTAATAATAAGCAATAATATATGAGAATGAGAAATAAATAAATAAATGAACAATACCAATGGCAAAATAAGCGAATAAATAAACGAATAAAATAATAAATAACTAAATCATTAACTGAATAAATGAATAAATAAAGAGTTAAAATAAAAGGACTTGATTGTCGTTAAAATAAAATTAAAAGGTACAATTTAGTTAAATAAAAAATGTCTTGGCGAGGCGAGTGTAGCATGAGGAACCAAAGAAGGACCGCATGGGAAAATATCCCGGGCCTTGATGCGCTGTGCTTCAAGAGGACCAAATCGAAAACGAAATGGAACCTGAGGGCCAATGTTTAAAAAAACAAAAAGACAGAAAATAGGGCCTAGACGAACGGTGCTACGAAAGAGAGGGACCCTTTGCGCAAATATCCCTTTCGAGGGTCATGCGCGGTAATCCCTTTCACAAAACGGTACCGTTTTTCCCAAAACTTATAAAATCCCTTTTATTTTCCATAAAAACTCATTTCTAACCCTAAATCAAAAAAAAAAAGGCAGCCAGATATCCTGTCCTCTCCTCTCTTTTGACCCGACGATAGGGCTTCCCCCAGCCTCCGTCGCACCACCGCGCCGCCATCATATTTGGTGGTCGACGATGCTCAGAGAGGGGTCCTTAGCCCTGTTTGAAAGCCCCTTTGAAGACCGGTCTTTTGGCACCCCGAACCAAGGTAAAAGGCTTTGATATCCTTCCTCGGTCCAAGTCTGACGATGGCGGTGGTACGCGTGACGCGGTTTCGTGACTCAGGTAATTTCATTTTCCTTTTTTGTTAATATTTGTTTTTTTTTAAAGGTTTCAAAAAAATAATATATAAAAAAACTAGTATTGAAACAATCCGAAAATAAAATAAAAAAACTTCTGAAATTTCTTTTATTATTGATTTCTCAGCATTCGCCTTTTGTTTTTTGAATCCGAAAATCCCCCCTTTTGCTTTCGATTTCGACTCCGACGACGGAGAGGAGGCTCCGACGACGTGCCGCGGGATTCAGGTAGGTCTCCCTCTTTTCCTTTTTCGATTTAGTTTAAAAAAACCCTAAAAATAAAAAATAAGAACAGAAACGAAAAATAGAAAATAGTAGTAGTTAATGACAGTAATGAAATCAACCTTTTTTTTGGTCTTTGATTTCCGATGATTCTTGTATTCAAAATTTCTGTTCTTTTTTTCGAATCCCCTTTTTTTGGTTACAATGATTTTTTGTGGCTTTTATAGCCAAAGCTGAAAAAAGAAAGACAAAATTGCTTCTCTCTTTCTTTGTTGCGTGCTTTTCGTTTTTGTGCTCGCACAGTGGAGCTGGCTGGACGGATGGCGCAGAGGAGGGTGGGGGTCAAGTCGGAGGGTCGAGGTCGCTCGGCTAGGGTTTTCTTTGTTTTCTTTCTTTGTTTATTTTTTTTTTGTTTTCTGAGTTGGGTTAGGTTTGGGTTTGTATTTTGGGCCTTTTTTGTTTCGTTAATGGGCCCCAGTTTTTGATTGGGCTTGTAATTAATTTTAATGTAATTGGGCCCGGGCAATTTGGGTTCTACAGCTGCCCCTCTTTGCTCATTTTCGTGTAACGAGAATAGAGCAAAGACTCAAAGAAGCCCAATGTTGCCCGACCTCGCCGAGTCTTGGCCTCCCAGGTGCTTTTCTTCTTCATGTAGCCTCATTCCAGTCTACCGCATCTTCTTACTTCAATCTACTCCACCGCTATGTGGCTTCAATTTGCTCTTGCTACGACACCAATGGGATGTGATTTGTTTTATTTTAGATTGGTCCGCTGCATCTTCAGAGAGATGAGGTCTTTGGTCTTCAGCCTATCCCACTTCTAGTTAAGGCAATAGGACTAAAGCTTAACCATGCTCCCTACTGGTTAGGGACAGGAATTGCGATTTTTGACCTATTCCACTGCTGGTCGGTGGCAATAGGAGGGTGGCCAAAATCATGTTCCCTACTGGTTTAGGGAGCCAAGATTCGCCTTCGACCTTGCCCCACTACTAGTTAGGGCGACAAGATCTACAATTGTTGGCCTATTCCACTGCTAGTTAGTGGCAATAAGAGGGTGGCCTAAATCGTGTTCCCTACTGGTTAGGGAGCCATGATTTGCCTTCGATCTTGCCCCACTACTAGTTATGGTGACAAGATCTACAATTTTTGGCCTATTCCACTGCTGGTTAGTGGCAATAGGAGGGTGGCCTAAATCGTGTTCCCTACTGGTTAGGGAGCCATGATTTGCCTTCGATCTTGCCCCACTCTGGTTATGGTGACAAGATCTACAATTTTGGCCTATTCCATCGCGGTCAGTGGAAATAGGACAATCTTCAACCTATTCCATCACTGGTTGATGGCAATAGGACAATCTTCAACCTATTCCATCTTTGGTCGATGGTAATAGGACAATCTTCAACCTATTCCATCTTTGGTTGATGGTAATAGGACAATCTTCCACCTATTCCACCACGGTTGATGGCAATAGGGCAATCTTCAATAGTGTTACACAGTCCTTTAGGGACATATCCGTAGACTCGATTTTGTGTTTATGCCAAATGGTGAGGATGATATGGTCGAATGACTCAAATGCTCCTAACTTCAGATGATATGGATGACACCTACATAGATGCGAGAATGTCATGAGAATGATGATTTTTCGTTAAGATGCAATGATTGTAATAAATCGAATGCTCCTAACTAGATGATATTACGGAGGACATTTGTAGGATGTCATGAGAACAATTTATTATTATTATTTTGTTTTAAAAGATCGTATTGTAATTGCTCGTTAAATTCGTCGAGGTCACAAAGATGACGTAATTTTTCGTCGATACCTATGTCGAGAGTGCAGGGAGACAGTCATGATTTTAGGCTCCTCTTCCTTGAACGTTTCCAACCCCTAAGTGCGGTGGTTCCTAAACAACAATCTTGTTTTAGGTTCCTACGCTGTTTAGAAGCTTCCAGAGTAATAGCGGGACTCGTTTCATGGAAGCATTATGGGTCAATGGGTCGTTATTTCAATTGCAAACAACTCAAAGATTTAAAATAACAATGGAATTTATAAAGAATGGCATTGGATTAATTCAACAAAAGTAAACATTATTGGAGTACAAAAAATGAGTAAAAAGAAAAAGTAGGTGCCCCAGATATCGCAGCCTGAGCTTTACCACCGGATGCTTCCGAAGATCGTGGGCGTTGGGAGATCTGCAGTGCTTTGTAGATGTTCCGAGGTGCAACATTCCTCCTTTTACCAATTCTGGGGGGAAAAAGATTGTCACATACCTCTTTTTCGTGCTAATTTGGGCCGCCCTTATCGGGTTTTCGACTCAAAGCCCCTTTGGTCTCAAAGTGCCCTTTACGGGTTTTCACTTCAGCCTCTCTGTTTTTTTTTTTGGGTAAAGCGCCTTTTTCGGGTTTTCACTTTAGCCTTTCTCCTCTTCAAGCATAATATTTCTTAACTGAATCTGAATTTATGGGATTGGGTAGATTTTTCCCATCCATCTCGGCCAAAATTAATGCCCCTCCAGAGAAAGCCTTTGTCACCACATATGGTCCTTTCCAATTCGGTATCCATTTCCCTCTGAAATCCTTTTGTATGGGAAGGATCTTTTTCAGCACGAGATCCCCTTCGTGGAATTCCCTTGGGTGAACTTTTTTGTTGTAAGCTCGCATCATTCGCTTTTGGTACATCTGACCGTGATGGATAGCCCTCAATCTCTTTTCTTCAATTAAGTTCAACTGATCATATCGAGCTTGGATCCATTCAGCTTCATCCAGCTTCACTTCTGACAATACTCGAAGAGAAGGTAGTTCCACTTCGATAGGTAGAACTGCCTCCATCCCATAGACCAATGAGAAAGGTGTTGCCCCAGTAGAGGTTCGGACGGACGTTCGATAAGCGTAAAGCGCGAACGGTAATTTTTCATGCCAATCCTTATAAGTCTCAGTCATATTCCCCACTATCTTTTTGATGTTTTTGTTGGCTGCTTCCACTGCCCCATTCATTTTTGGGCGATACGGTGATGAATTGTGGTGTTTGATGTTGAATTGGCTATAAACCCCTGCTATCGTGCTATTGTTTAAATTCAGTGCGTTGTCTGATATGATCCTCTCGGGCATTCCATATCGACAAATGATTTCCTTCTTCAAGAACCGGCTAACCGCTGATTTAGTGACGTTGGCATATGAGGCAGCCTCTACCCATTTCGTGAAGTAGTCGATGACCACAAAGATGAATCGATGCCCGTTCGATGCTTTCGGAGATATTGGCCCAATGACGTCCATGCCCCACATGGAAAATGGCCATGGAGAAGTCATAACATGCAAAGGTGACGGGGTACATGAATCTTGTCCCCATAATCGCATTTATGACATTTTTGGCATAGTTGATCTGATCTCCTCCATGGTGGACCAATAATATCCGAGCCTCATTATTTGTCCGCCTTTGTGAAACCATTAGCGTGAGTTCCATGAGACACCTTCGTGGACTTCTTCTAGGATTAACTTAGCCGGTGGCGCCCACACACCTTAGCAAAGACTTGATCTTTCCTTTTCTTGTATAAGACTTCCTATCCAAGACGTAATCACATGCTAATCTCCTCGGCGCCTTTTTTAATTCTCCGTGGTTCGATCGTGGTACTCACGATTCTTCACATACCGTAGTATATCGTGGTACCATGGTGGGCCAATTTTCCTTCTTCCTCGACATTGTAGCAATGGGGTGGGCCTCATAAATGCTCATTTGTATAGGTCTCATATCCTCCTTGTTGTTTACTCGCACCATAGAAGCCAATGTGGCTAGAGCATCGACCATCCGATTTTCGGCCCCATGGTAAATAATCGAAAGTGATGTCATCGAACTCTTTGATTAGTTCTTGGACCAATCTTTTGTATTCGACCAATTTGGGATCTCTCGTCTCTCATTCTCCTTTAAGTTGATAAATTACCAACGCGAGTCTCCGTGATACTTCAAAGACCTTTATTTTATGCTCAATAGCAAAGACGGATGCCCATGATACAAGCTTCATACTCGCCATATTGTTTGTACAATCAAAATCCAATTTGATGTAAATGGGTAATGATCTCCGCTTGGGAACACCAGGACTGCCCCAATTCCATTGCCCATAGCGTTTGATGCCCCGTCGAAGTTTAGTTTCCAAGGATAACTTCCGTGGTATCTTCTTGATGGTTGCTACGCACATTAGGTCTTCATTAGGAAATCAAAGTCCAGAGGCTCATAATCGCGAGCTCTACTAGCGTAAAATTCGCTATTGCACTCCTTTTATCGCTTTCGGTTTACATAAACTATGTCAAACTCGTAAAGTAAAATTTGCCATCAGCCATCCGTCCATTAAGAGTAGTTGACTCCATTAGGTATTTGGTGGGTCTAGCTTGAGATGAGCTGTGTCGTATGATACAACATGTATCGCCTCGATCTCGACGAGTTGTCCGCACCAAGGCACAACATATTTTCTCAATCGGTGAGTACCTTGTTTCACACTCGGTGAACTTTTTGCTAAGGTAGTATATTGCTTTTTCTTTCTTTCCGACTCATCATGCTGGCCGAGCACACATCCCATTGAATTATCAAGCACCTTAGTCAAATAGAGGATTAATGGCTTCTCCGGATTAGGCGGTGTCAATCTTGGAGGATTGGACAGTCTTGTTTTACTTTGTCGAAGGTCTTCGACATTCCTCGTCCCCACACACGGGTTGTGTTTTTAAGCAGCGAAATATGGGATCACATTTCTCGGTCGGCCAGAAATGAACCGAGCAATGTAATTTAACCTTCCTAAGAAACCTCGAACTTCTTTTTGCGTACGAGGCGGAGGCAATTCTTGTATAGCCTTGACTTTGTCTGGGTCGACCTCAATCCCCTTTTTGCTGACTATAAATCCTAACAGTTTCCCTGACCTGGCTCTAAAGGTACACTTTACCGGGTTAAGCTTCAGTTGGACTTTCCTCAACCTCAAAAATAATTTCCTTAAGACTTGGATGTGCTCCTTTTCTGTCCGAGATTTAGCAATCATATCGTCAACGTAAACCTCAATTTCCTTGTGCATCATATCATGGAATAGGGTCACCATGGCTCTTTGATATGTCGCTCCCGTATTCTTCAACCCAAATGGCATTACTTTATAGCAAAAGGTTCCCCACATGGTTATGAATGTGGTTTTATTCATGTCTTCAGGAAGCATCTTTATCTGGTTGTATCCTGAGAAGCCATCCATGAATGAGAACAATGAATAACCTGCCGTATTGTCCACCAAGGTGTCGATATGAGGTAACGGAAAGTTATCCTTCGGGCTAGCCTTGTTTAGATCTCTGTAATCCACACACATTCGTACTTTCCCATCTTTCTTAGGGACGGGGACGATATTGGCTACCCATTCTGAGTACTTAACCACTTGCAAGAACCCTGCGTCAAACTGCTTCTTGACCTCTTCTTTTATTTTTAGTAAAACGTCTGGCCTCATCCTCCGTAGTTTTTGTTGGACCGGCTTGTATTCTTCTTTTATGGGCAAGCGGTGTACCACGATATCGATTGCTTAGCCGGGCATGTCTTGATATGACCATGCGAAGACATCCTTAAATTCTTGGAGTAACTCAATGAGGTCTTGCTTTGTCTCTGCGGTGATCTGGCTCCAATCTTCACTTCTTTCTTTTCTTGTTCATCTCCTAGATTCACTATTTCCATCGATTCTTTGTGAGGTATGATTTGTTTCTCCTCTTGTTCTACCATCCTTAACATTCAGAGCTAAATCACGACCTTGGTCATCTCCAAAATCCTCGAAAATCTTCCGCACCCATATCTTGCTCAAAAGGACATTACGAGTCATCCAGGCGTTACTCAAATCATTGATATCTGGAGACCTGTTATGGAAATGAATAAAGGCTCATAGAATCATAGAATCTTGGCATGTTTATTGGTATGATAAATGAAGAATAGAAATGTTTAGAAGAATATTTAAAGAAAGAATAATGAATGAATGAAATGAACATAAAAGAAAATTTGCTCAAAAGATAGCGGAGATGTATTTCATTGAAAATAACGATGGCTTATACAAATTCATGTTTCACAAAAGGGGTTCTTATTGCTTCTAGACTTAAAGCAATAAGTGTGTTCCGAGTATTACTCTGAATAAGTTCTAAAGGCTATAGGAATCTCCTCCGCAGTCCAATTGTTTAGAACGCTACCCGGCTCATAGGGGCGGATGCCATTCCGATTTTCTTCCTTAATTTCCCCCTCAGATACAGCATTGACATGCATGATTTCTTCATTTTGTGTTTCTCGTCCCGGATGGATAACCCCTCCTAATATAAAGGTCACACGAATATGAGGAATTGTCATCGGTTGCCATTTCATCTCATCTCCCCTCAGACGTGCCTTCCTTCTTTCTTGCTTCTTCTCCAACTCTCTCTTTTTGCTTTGCGTTTGGCTTGAATCCTAGACCAAGAAGTCTCGCTTTTCTTTTAGTCTTGAGACCTCGATTTCTCCTTGAGGTACCTTCCAAGTCCTTTTCCGGCACACTCTATTCCTACCATCGGTTGTAGACCCATTTTCATGGTTTTGGATAATTGCGGTACTGGGACCTTATTCCCTCGGCGATTTAATGTTGCGTTGACAAATTCCAAAGAACGGAAGGAACATTCAGCTGCTTTATCGTTGGCTTCTAAATAGGGTGCATTGTTTGTTACAGTTGCGATGATGTCCTCTTCAATATTTATGGTTACTAGACGGCCCTCTGAGATTAATTTCAACTTTTGGTGCAATGATGAGGGCACTGCCTCTGCCGAGTGTATCCAAGGTCTCCCCAGCAAGCAGTTATAAGACGGCTGGATATCCATCACAACAAAGTCCACCTCATATGTGCCTGGTCCGATTAAAAGAGGTACTTCGATCTTTCCCATGACTTTCCTCTCAGTTCCATCGAATGCCCTTACTATGTTATGGCAGGCCTTCATATGAGAACTATCAACTGGTAATCGATTCAATGTCGATAGTGGTAGAACATTGAGCGCTGATCCATTGTCGACTAGTACCCCGTAATGTGTATCACTTGCATCGCGTGGTAATGTAGAGAGCCTTGATGGAACCGCACCTCCGGAAGAATCTCATCATCGTTAAAGAAAATGAAATTATCAAGACTTATGTTGCTAACCAGCGATCCGATTTTGTTAACTGTTATATCATTTGCAACATAAGTTTCATTCAACACCTTCATCGGTAGCGTTACGGTGTGCTTCGAACTTAATAGTAAATCTAGCACCGATATACGAGCCGATTGCTTATGTAGTCGCTTCTACGATTAATTGTATTCACTATGCTTGTAAACTTTAAGAATTTCCTAGCTTCTTCCTCCTTCACTGGCTCATTTATATGTGCCTCTTGCTTGGTCCCTTTTTCTTTCTTTTGTTCGCCCATCAAGTTTTTCCTTTTTGAGTGCTCCGTTCTTGCGTTTGACAGGTCATAGCGCTTCCCACTGCGTGTGTAGGAGCCTTCCTCTTGGTTTTCTTCTGTAGTGTTGGGCGAACCTCCATTCTCAGGAATCATCACATTGCAGTTATAATTCTAGGGGACCTTCTTGTCATCCTTATATGGAAAGGCTGCAGGTTTTTGGATCACGATCTTAGGATATTCTTGGTTCTCTTTTGTGGACGGACCCCCCTTTTCAGGAGTCGTCACGTTGCAATTATAACCCCCGAGAGTCTTTTGGTTGTCTTCAGATGAAAAAGTAGTAGGCTTTCGAATCACGATTTTTACTCCGTCGCCTTTTGATCGGGAGATGGTGACTAAAGGATAGCTTGCCTCTGAGGCTTTTGCTGCTGACTCATCCTCTAATGTGCAGATGTTACCCTCTTTCCAGCCTTCATTGCTTTCAAAGAATTCTAGCTCTTTATTGTCCATCGTCAACAGACAAAGATTCGAACTCAGTGCAACTTTGGATTTCGTGCTCTTCTGAGTTATGAAATTCACAGCCTTTTCGTGTCTCTTCATGTTCTCCCCTTGGACATGTCACAACCAATCCCCTTTTTATCATTTCCTTCCAGACCTGTTTCATTGGGGTTTTCACATCAGAAATATCCCTTTTAACTCTTCTCCTCGCATCTTCGCCTATCATGTTGACCCCGTGATTAGGTAGCGGGTGCTCCTTGCAAGAGGTGTCACCGACTTCTATAACTCCCATCTGGATCAGTCTTTCCACTAGTTTCTTAAAAGCGAGATAAGTGTTTATAGAATGCCCCACGATTCCTGCATGGTATTCGCACTGTGCGTTCGCATCATACCACTTTGGGTACGGGGGTTGCAAGGGTTTTAAGTAATGGGGGGAGACAACGTGTGCGTCAAATAATTTCTGGTACATTTCCTTATATGGGACCGGGATAGGCGTAAATTAGATTTTCTCCGTATTTTGCCTTGTGTTGGACTCCTGTCTAAAGGGGCTCTGATGATCGGGGGTCGTAGTCCTTGGCTGGCTCACAGTAATAGGTTTTGAATAACTTTTAGCTATGTTGTTTATATCATTCTCCCTTTTCTTCGGGACCGTCTTTCTAGTACTTTCTCCAGCCTCTATTTTACCGCTTCTAATTGCATTCTCGATCATTTCCGACAAAGACAATATCGGAAAAACTTTTGTGGCACTTCCAAGCATGTGATTAATGAAGGAGCTTTCAACGTATTGACAAACAAAGATGGTTGTCTCTTTTCTAAGAGCGGTGGTGAACTTGCGTGGTTACTTCCTCCACCGTGCTGGCATCTTGCTGAAACTTTCGTTTGGCTTTTTCTTCATATTTTGGAGCGTGATTCGATCAGGAGCTATATCACGCGTGCAGTATTGTTTCAGGAAGGCCTGTGCTAGATCCTTCCATGACTTGATCTGGGTACGACTGAGCTGATTGTACCACTTGGCTGCGGCCCCGGCCAAACTATCCTGGAAATAATGAATAAAAAGTTGATCATTGTTAACATATCCCGCCATCCGCCGATAGAACATCGTGATGTGCGCTTCAGGGCAACTGGTCCCATTGTATTTTTCAAAATCTGGGGTCTTGAACTTTGGCGGAAGTATGAGGTCTGGGACTAGACTCAAGTCTTTAGCGTCCACTCCGTAGCGATGGTCAGCAGTCTCTATTTCCTTAAACTTTTCTTCTAACCATTTGCAACGATCCTCGAGTTATGCAGGAAGGTTCGTTTTGCCTTATCCATTTCAGCCATTTCATCAAAGTCGGGGACTATAGGGTTAGCCGGACCTTCTCCGGGATTACTGTCTGAACCAGTCGGAAAGTGTGCTGGCATTGCGGTCTCAACCTGGCACTGTGGCCTGATAACAAAAGGTGTTCTTTGGGGACCTATTTCTGGTGGTGCTTGGGTATTTGACGGGGTAAATCCCGGAGGGTAAGCAGGGTCGTCATTATTCCCTGAACTAGCAGCGGCGCCTTTTCCTCGTTTATTGGCTAATAGTTGCGCCAGCTGGCTCATCATGTTGTTTTGGGACTCTTGCATCCGTTCTATTATATCTTGTTGGAGTTTCATCATTTGCTCCTGCATTTGTTCTTGTATCTCCTTCTGAAATTGTTCAAATCTTTGATCCATTTTCTTTGTCTTAGTACGAGTCCCGTAGTGATGTCCAGTTCCCAGATTTCTTTTTCTTCTCTCTTGTTTCTCTTTTGTTTTTCTATTAATCTTAACCAAGTAGGCTTCTTTTTATAAACTTTAATGCATGTAATATGATGTAATGCAAATGCATGAACGCAGGAAGAAGACATCGATTCTGATCAACTTCATTTTAGAAAACTTTATTAGAAGGCAAAACCCTTTACATAAAGTAGATTACAAATACGTTCTAGCCCTAAGACCTAAGGTTTTGATTTTTCCAAGCAGAGAGATTAGCTCTTCATCACAACCCGGTGGTAGCCCATATCTCATGCCCACTATGTCAGCCTCCTCAGCCAAAGTCTGTAGGTGATCAGCTACTTCTCGAATCTGGATTATTGCTTCTCCCATGAGGTAGTCCCGGCTTCAAACTTGCTCGCAAGAATGGTGAAGCTCTTCCTCCCAACGTCTTTCTCTGGTTTCCAGAAGCTCAATCCGGAGCTCGCTACTATGTAATACCGATTCCAACTCTTCAACCCTACCTTTCATTTCCTCTATTTTGTTCAGGCTTGTCTTTAGTTGGCTTTCCGAGTCTCGACTCCGATAATGGTGTAGAGATCGCCCAAGCTCAGTTATTCTAGCTTCTAATCCTTTTTCTCTTTTGGCCTTCATCTCCGCCTTCTCTAAGTCTTCCTTCTGGCTCAGATTTCATGAAACTTTTCTCCCAATCGCTAACTTTGGCTCTTTCCTCTCGGACCTCTTGTTGCCATTTGCTCCAAGTTTTCCCTAATCCCGCATTCTTTATCGTTAAGCGCATCTTCTTGTACTCCGTCTTCAAATTATCTCGGTCTTCCTCTACTTTTTGCTTTTCCTTTCTGAGTTTTTTAGTCTCTGATCTTTGACCGTCCACTTCTAACTGGAGGAGCATCTTTTCTTCCTCTAACCTTTCTATCCTTTTCCCGAGTTCCGAGCTCATCCGTTCAAAATCTTGCTTTACAATTTCTAATTCTGAAGGGACCACTCGCATGCATTCTTCTCTTGATCGGGCACCTTCTGTGTTTGGTTCAGGAATGTTGTCGTTGACTCTCCTGGCCCTCCATTCAAGGTATTCTGTGGTCGTCCTCGGGCCTGTAGACAATCTTCTCATTCTGTGAATCTGATTCCAGGCACTAGAAATCTCTTTAACCCTTTTCTTATAGCTTCCCCCTTCATATGAAAACTCGCATTGAGCTAGCCCGTATGTCGTTGGTACAAACTGCCTTGAACCATACTGTCTTAGGACCAGTAAAGGGGCGTAGGCGGTGGCACCCCAAATTCCCAATAGGGGAACCTAGTCAAAGCTTCCGCAACGATAAAGGATCCTGTCGGGAATCATCCAGGGAGCCTTCCACTCGATGTCGTCCTCTTGAAAGTTTTGGAAGAGCGCGATCTAATTTTCTTCAGACACATCCTCTCTTCTAGGCGTAGTTGCTATCTCTTCTAGCGGGGAGTACTTTTCTGACATGAACCGGCAAGACACTTTCTATTTTCCAAAAGTGACTATGGAACCAAGCCAATAACATTACAAGACATCCAATAAACCGCCTTCACCTCTTCTCCGATATGCGATCAAGGATCCGAACGTTTGGCTAAGATGGCGTGAACAGGTGTGACCCTTTGTCCAACCGGTGAATAGATCGATAATCGCTTCATCAATGTGTCTCAAAGCTTTGGAAGATTACGGTAGTAAATACACAAGGCCAAGATGTCTATCTTTTCTTCAGATCGGGATCGCGCCGAATCAGTCTCTCAAACATATCCGTGGTATGCATTTACCTCGCCTTCTTCTTCGCATTCTAGTCGAGACCCACTGCTCACTCATTCCGGTGATATTCATCAACTTCTTCGAAGGTTGGGCCATTAACTTCCTTGGAATAAGCTTTGTCAACTTGAATTCTTGGGCAACGCATAGTGGTTGTATACTCTTCTCTTGTGGGAACCAGATCCACTTTTCTCAAGGAGAAACAACTATAAGCGGCATTCCGAATCGGGTCATTGCTCAAAGCAGTGCTTGTCTATTTTGACCTCAAGCGGGTAAGGCGGTCGCCAGTAGGTACCATAGAATACCGCTTCGCTTCATCATCCCATCGAGTCCAAATTTCTTTCAACTCACGGAGCTCGCTCTGCGTGACATCGATATTGGTGAAGTTAGTAGCTTCGACACATACCCTTCGACTAAGCTATCTCCTTTTCTACTTGGCATTGCTCTGACCATATGCGGACGGCCGCATTGTCTTCTACTTTATCAAGGAATTCGCTTTCCATAACCAACTTCCCAACTCAGAAACGGACCGTGAATCGATGTCTCTTTAAAATATGAAATGATATGCACAAAAAGAAAGAAACGCAAAAGTTAGTACCATGGAATATAAAGCAAGTAAAATAAGCAACGCCTATCCTGGGTGACCACTAAGGTTTGCCATGGCTCTACCTAAGGTGGGCTCTTAGGGTTTGCTATATGCGGCTTAGTTCTAAAGTTCGAGGTACCGAACCAAACAGATTCCTCGATCCTCACCCATTATAGGCTCATACGGACCGAGTTCTACTGGGGAATACATTTCCCTATGGCCATGGAAGTGAAAACTTCACGGAGACATAGGTACGGATGTATTCCGAAAGTAGTCCACTAGCCCATGCGGAGGTGAAAACCTCACGAAGGCATAGCTTCTCACTCCCACTTAAGGGTGTGACCACAACGGTCATGCAATGCAATGCCAAAGTATTTACAAGGCTAATATTGAAGATGCGTCAAAAGAAGCATGATTTTTCAAAACCATTTTAATTAAAAGGACAAAAATCAATCAATCTTTGGCTTGACCCTCGCGTCCCCAGTGGAGTCGCCAAGCTGTCGTAACCATTTTTTTGGGGTGAAACGGTAAACGACGCGGTCGACTCGATTTTTGAAAAAAGAAAAGGAAAGGAGTCGCCACCGATCTTTATTTGGTGTGATCGGATCACCTTCGTTTTAATAAAACATTTAGTTTACTAAAACAGGGCTTTCTGGTCCACGAACTTTGAGAAAACGGATTCGGAGGTCGATTACGTGCGAGGAAGGATTAACACCCTTGACACGCCCAAAATTGGTACCAAACTGATTGATTGATGTCCTATTTGTTGAAAACTTTAAAGGGATTTGAAAATACAATGCTTTTTACTTTTAAAGTTGGAAGGAACGTTAAGGCTTTCTTATTTTCGAAGAGGTAAAGCATCACGTCCAGTAAGTTAGGGCACAATACTTTAAACTCCCGAAACTAAGCTCGCCTTTTGAAATTTGGTTTTTATTTGAAGAGGATCTTCCGTTATTCGTCAAATGAGAAATCGGAACCCAGTAAGTTAGGGCTCGATTTCCCGAGATTTCAAATACGGAAGATTGCCTCTATTTTAGAAAAGAAACTTATCTCGAAGTATCTAAGTATCGAGTCCAGTAAGTTAGGGCGCGACATTTCGAGTTTTCGAGATTAAGTATTTTTGTTTTAAATTGCCATTCTAAAAGAGATATCCCGTTTTTTAACATAAACGAGAAAAACCGGAACCCAGTAAGTTTGGGTACGATCTTCTTTCGGGCCTTAGAACGCGGAGTATTTGCTCATTTCAAAAATCGAATAAAATATGATATGATCGTAGTAAAATGAAAAATGAACTTCAATGCCAACGTGCATGATAGAATAAAAATGATGGCAACAATAATAGTATAAAGGCATAAATAAAAAAGAAAAAAATAATAATAATAATAGTAAGTGAAAATGATAAATCACTAGACTAATAAATAGAGCAAAAGAAAATGGTTGCAAAACATAAGCCCATAGCAAATAAATAATAACAAAAATATGGACCTATAGCGAATCGATAAAGAGATACTATATACAATAGTTTAAAAATATTAGAATAATAATAATAACAACAAAAATATGAGATAATAAAAATATAATGAAAATACGTTAGTAAACGAATGATAATAAATAATAATAGTAACCCTAATAGTAGTAAAAAATAACAAAAGTAATGATAAAGACAATAATAATAGTAATAATAATATTGAAAACAATCGTAAGGATAATAAAAATAACAATAACGAATAACGAAAAGCAAGAGGTAAGAGATATATATATATATATACACTATTTTGGATTTCCTAAGAGAGGAGTAAGAAATAAACAAATAAATGTGTAACAATAAAATAATAATGAAAAATGGGGTATAATAATGAATAATAAGCAATAATATATGAGAATGAGAAATAAATAAATAAATGAACAATACCAATGGCAAAATAAGCGAATAAATAAACGAATAAAATAATAAATAACTAAATCATTAAGCTGAATAAATGAATAAATAAAGAGTTAAAATAAAAGGACTTGATTGTCGTTAAAATAAAATTAAAAGGTACAATTTAGTTAAATAAAAAATGTCTTTGGCGAGGGCAGTGTAGTGTGAGAACCAAAGAAGGACCGCATGGGAAAATATCCCGGACCTTGATGCGCTGTGCTTCAAGAGGACCAAATCGAAAACGAAATGGAACCTGAGGGCCAATGTTTAAAAAAATAAAAAGACAGAAAATAGGGCCTAGACGAACGGTGCTACGAAAGAGAGGGACCCTTTGCACAAATATCCCTTTCAAGGGTCATGCGCGGTAATCCCTTTCACAAAACGGTACCGTTTTGCCCAAAACTTATAAAATCCCTTTTATTTTCCATAAAAACTCATTTCTAACCCTAAATCAAAAAAAGGCAGCCAGATATCCTGTCCTCTCCTCTCTTTTGACCCGACGATAGGGCTTCCCCCAGCCTCCGTCGCACCACCACGCCGCCATCATATTTGGTGGTCGACGATGCTCAGAGAGGGGTCCTTAGCCCTGTTTGAAAGCCCCTTTGAAGACCGGTCTTTTGGCACCCCCGAACCAAAGGTAAAAGGCTTCGATATCCTTCCTCGGTCCAAGCTCTGACGATGGCGAGGGTACGCCGGCGACGCGGTTTCGTGACTCAGGTAAGTTCATTTTCCTTTTTTGTTAATATTTGTTTTTTTTTTAAAGGTTTCAAAAAAATAATATATAAAAAAAATAGTATTGAAACTATCCGAAAATAAAATAAAAAAACTTCTGAAATTTCTTTTATTATTGATTTCTCAGCATTCGCCTTTTGTTTTTGAATCCAAAATCCCCTTTTGCTTCGATTTTGGCTCCGACGACGGAGAGGAGGCTCGACGACGCGTCATGGATTCGTGTAGGTCTCCTCTTTTCCTTTTTGATTTAGTTTAAAAACCCTAAAAAATAAAAAATAAAACGAAACGAAAAATAGACAATAGTAGTAGTTAATGACAGTAGTGAAATCAAATTTTTTTTTGGTCTTTGATTTCAGATGATTCTTGTATTCAAAATTTCTGTTCTTTTTTTCGAATCCCCTTTTTTTTTTTTTGTTACAATGATTTTTTGTGGCTTTTATAGCCAAAGCTGAAAAAAGAAAGACAAAATTGCTTCTCTGTTTGCTGTTGCGTGCTTTCGTTTCTTGTGCTCAGACAGTGGAGCCGGTCTGACGGGAGCGCAGAGAGGCGTGTGGGGGGTCAAGTCTGAGGTCGGAGGTCGAGGCTCGGCTAGGGTTTTCTTTGTTTTCTTTCTTTGTTTATTTTTTTTTTTTTGTTTTTTTTTGTTTTCTGAGTTGGGTTAGGTTTGGGTTTGTATTTTGGGCCTTTTTTGTTTTGTTAATGGGCCCTGATTTTTGATTGGGCTTGTAATTAATTTTAATGTAATTGGGCCCGGGCAATTTGGGTTCTACAAAAGCAATGTTTCGTGTTTGGACGTTCGAGAGATTCGTGCCCAATCGTGCTGGGTCTCGATTTTCTATTCGTCCAAATGACCAAATATCCTTCAGAGGTTTTGACCGGGATTTCTTAAATAAAGGCAATGTTTCATGATTGGAAATTCAAGGAATCGTGCCTAATCGTGTTGGGTTTTGGTTTTTAGTTTGGCCAAATAGTGAAATACCCTTTTTAAATTGCAAGACATGTATGTTGGAAATCATGAAATGATCTTGGTATCGATAGCTTGAAACATCGTGTCCTATCGTGCTGAATATGGTATTTCAACTTTTTGGAACAAGAGAGTTTGATATCCAATGCGAATTATCCAAACATTTTTTTCATATTTTCTAATTTTCGACATTGAGGACATTAATCAATCAATACGATACCAATTTTGGGCGTTGCGAGGGTGTCTATCCTTCCTCGTGCGTAACCGACTCCCGAGCCCGTTTTCTTAAAATTCGTAGACCAAAAATGCTTTCTAAAGTGGCCCAATCACACTTCAAAAAAGATTGGTGGCGACTCCGTTTTTCTTTTTAAAGTCGGCCCATTTTTCAAACAAAAAATGGTTTCAACAACTTTCTTTTTAAAAAAGTTAAATAAAAACTTATTCTCGGGAATTCGAGATGTTGTGTCCTAACTTATTGGATATGACGTTTTGCTGTCTCGAGGTAGGGATTTTCTACAAATAAAGGCAAGCTTAGTTTCGAAGTCTTGAAATGTTACATCCTAATTCATTGGGTGTGACATTTTACTTTTTTTGAGATAAATGGGTCTTGTCGTACAATTTGATTTTTTCAAGTTTTCTTTCAAAGGATCGTATTTTAAATTTTTCAAATTTTCGACATTAGGACATTAATTAATTAATTAGGTACCAATTTTGGGCGTCACGAGGGTGCTAATCCTTCCTCGTGCGTAACCGACTCCCGAACCCGTTTTCTCAAATTTCGTAGCCCAAAATCATTGTTTTAATAAATCAAAATATTTTTTTATTAAAATGATCAATTTCAAGAAGACCTGATCTCACATCTAAAAAAGATTAGTAGCGACTCTATTTTTGTTTTTAAAGTCGATCCCCGGTTTTAAAAAAAATTAAAAATAGTTTCGACAAATGAAACAATCATTTTCACAAAATATTCAAAATACAAAAATCAATCGACTCAAATAATGATTTATACATAAACAAAATTACATCATGTAATATTAAATTGAAAACATAAAGATAAGATGCAAACATATCTTTCAACACAGAAAACATCAATTAACAACAAAAAGAAAGGGAAGAAGAGTAACCGAGGAGGGGGTTATCCACGGCCATTTCACTATAATAAGAGAAAACAGTTGAACTGCAGAGGGTTATCTATGACTGCTCCTTGCAGCTTCCTATGGTGGCTCTTATCCTTGTTTTCATGTTAAATCATCAAAATACTCTCAAGTTCCTCTCTCTGTCTGCTCTCATTTTCGGCAAGTGGATTGCCTTATTTTGTGGCAAGCAAAAATATTAGCAAGCCATAAGGAAACAAGAATACTCAATGCTTTTTCTCTGAAAACTTATGTCGAAACTAGGTGTTTCAATGGTGTGTTAATGAATGGGTGGATGAGTGGATGGTGACTTATTAATTTTAGCAAGGAAGTTGGCTTATTTTTGTCCTTGTATGGCTGGCCTTGGAATGGTAAAAGGGGGTGGTCTTGACTGCTATTTTTAGCAGAGAGATGGAAGGTTTTGAGGCTTGATTCAAAGGGAATAAAATTGTTGATTTTATGTGATGTAGAATAAGGTACTTTGCTATTTTTGGGAGATGAGTGGGTAGTTATGGATTGCTAATTTTAGCAGTGGATGTTTTCATTTTTAATCCATGGAAAAGTGGGTAAATGAAACGGCTTTGGGCTTCCAATTAAATAATTCTGGGCCTCCATATAGTAAATCTGGAATAAAGTCACTTTGAAGCCTACATGACTGCATCTGGATCTTCCCATCTGTATATGTTTAAGCCCCAAAACAACCCAAATAATGTTATCCTTTCCCTTAGTCCAATTATTCCCAAAAAGTAGTAAAATAACATGCATTTAACATAAATTTAACTAAATTAACACATTCCCATGAAAATTATAAAATATCATAAAGTTAAGTGTAAAACCACAGAAGTGTTATTTATTTAATAGGAATTAGCATAAATTGTACATAAAAGAGTGTTGAAATATCTATATATTTTAAATTTTACAGATCACCTCGGATTACTCACCTTCTCTATGTTGATGATTGTCTTGGGGAGGCTACAGTTATGGAAGCTGACACCCTTAAGCAGGTCCTACAACAGAATGCTAGATGTTCGGGACAACTTATAAACTTTGCGAAGTCGAGTGTCTTTTTTAGCACAAATGTGGAAGAGGGGAATCAGTCGGATGTTGGTCAAATTCTGGGAGTTGTTCATTCAGATAACTTGGGAGAAATATTTTGGTCTGCCACATATAGTTGGGAGAAATAAGAAAAGGGCTTTCTCGGATCTCAGAGATAGAGTTCGAAGTAGGATTTTTCTTGGAGTGCACGGACTCTCTTAGTGGGGGGCAAGGAAGTCTTTATAAAGTCTATTCTTCAGGCTTTACCCACATATGCAATAATTTGTTTTCTATTGACTAAATCTTTTTGCAAAGAACTTGAAGCTTTAATGGCTCGATTTTGGTGACAAAAGGCTACTGAGAAAATGGGCATTCACTAATGTACTTGGTCTTCACTATGCGACTTGAAAGGGGACAGTGGGCTTGGTTTTCGAGACTTATCTAAGTTCAATATTGCTATTCTTGCTAAACAGGGTTGGCGTCTGTTAATGCAGCCGATCACTTTAGTAGGGAGGATACTAAAGGCAAAGTATTATCCAAACACAAGTTTCCTTAATGCATCGTTGGGCTTTAACCCTTCTTTAATCTAGCGAAGTACATGGTGTGCGTGTGGGCTTTTGGAGCTAGGCCTCAGATGGACAGTAGGCATAGGATGGTTGATCTCGATTTGGAATGATTTCTGGTTGCCAGGCCCTACCCCTCGAAAGATTTAGTCCCTACAAGTGGGTTACATTACGTGGGTTTCGGATCTTATGGTGAAAGATCAAATGGCATCAAACATGGATTTGATTGATTATGTGTGTTCCCCAGATGAAGCTAACATTATTAAGAGTATTCCTCTCTCGAGTTTCTCATAAAATGATCGTGTTGTATGGGATGGTGAACATTCGAGTTTATATAGTGTTCACAGTGGATATCGATTGTTACTAAGGCCTCCTACTTTACATTCGTTGGACAAGAAATTATATAAGTAGATATAAATTGTAACACTCCCTAACCCTAAACAATTGTTGAGACAGGGTTACAGAGCATTACCAGACAAATCAAACAATTAACGAATAATTCATAAATAAATAACATACATAGCATAATTTAAATCATTAAGTCCCTTTAATGGACCCTCGAGGCCCAAAAATACGTAATAGAAATGAATCGGGACTCGTTCAAGTGATCCAGAAATTTTTGTTTTTTTTTTAAATTCAATATAACCATTTTATAAATGTCTAACATTTCTTGCAATTTTAAAGTGAGACTAATCCAAAACCAATATCCTAATCCATACAATTTCATATTCAAATACACCTAAACATATCTTAAACATCAACTTAGTAATTTTCTAAATAAACATTCGCATATAAATTAATAAACTTCATTCATTCTATTCCAACTCGTTACCAAATATATCAAATATGTTTTGATAATTCTATTTCCATTTCATAAAACCAAGTATCAAAATATCATTTTAGTATCAATTTCAACCAAAAGCATAAGACATTTTCAAGTGATCAATATAACACCTAAGTACATGACACTTTACCAAAAGAAAATTTACTTCACCAAATTTTGTGCTGAAGTCGGGATTGCTCTAGATGCTGAACTGGGACCTTGATTTCTACTATCCTGCGCACAGAAACAACCGTATGCTGGGTATACATATACTCAGTGGTATTATCATAATTCAAATTATAATACAATAACCAAGTAAATTAAATCATATAACTATAAGATTTACCAAACTAATTCATATATATGACTTTTCATTTCTCAATATTTACAATTCAATTTAGCTTTTCATTAGTTAACATCATATTCTTTGAGTCATTATTTATCTCATGAACATTTAGTTCATGCTTTCCCTTCACATTTTCATATTCAATTCACATTTTCAAATCATATTCTACAATCACGTTTCTTTCCATTGGTTCAACTGATTCATTTCGTTCGATTTAACTTTTCATTTAATTACCCCTATTAACGGATTCGAACTTTGGCGGATACACGGATCCAACCATACACACCAAATTGGCACCCAGTGCCTCATCGGATAGTTCGAAGCAATATTTGACACCCAGTGTCTCATCGGCCAAGCCGAAGAATGTTGGTACCCAATACCTCATCGGATCTATCTGAAGTAATATAATGACACCCAGTGTCTCATCGACTCGAGGTCGAAGAATTCTTGAACTCTTCCAATCCTAAAGCATGCCAACTATGTCCGACTCAACCCGACTAGTTAATAGGGTTTCCAATTCTCAATTCAAATTCACTTTCATTTCAAAATTCATTTTCAATATCAAATTCACTTTCCCATTCACTAATCAAAATACAATTCAATACTAACACATATTTCTCATTCAATTCAATTTTCTAAATTCAATTCAATAAAGTCACTAACCTCAATATTTACTTACCATAAAATAAATAAATTTAAAATTAATATTTAATAATAAATAACTTGAATTATAATAATACAAACCTGGATTTGTTCGATTATTCCTCGACAATTTTTTCCTTTCCTTTCGGTGCCGATGCCTTGGGTTCTTTCCTAGCTACGAAAATTAAAATAATTATACTATTAATTACAGTACTAATTATAATAAATAATTGAATTTCTAATCAATTCCTACCTTATTCCCAATTTAATCCTAACTAAGTTTACTTACTTTTCTAATTCAATTCACACTCTATTTCTATTCAAATTTCATCAAAACTCAAATTTAACTATTAAAATTTCAGCATATTTTCCAAATTTCGAATTTTCCTCAATTTAGCCCCTACAACATAAAACTTAGAGCTTACTTTACAATTTAATCCCTTTATCAATTCTAACTTGAATTTCATTCAATTAAATCCCTAATTCATCTTTTTGTCCAACATAAATTATACTTGAAAACCTATAAACTTCTAAACTATCAACTTAATTTTACCAAAACCTTGTTTTAAGACTTCTAAAACATCAAAATTAAGAGAAAAGGACTTAATTAAGCTTACCAATTAAATTCCAAGCTTCAAATTCCTTATTTCTCCTTTTTCTTTCTTTCTTCTTTCCCTGCTCTATTTGGAAAGCTTCTCTGTTCTTTTTACCCTTTTGTTTCTTTTGTCTTTCTTTTTTTTCTTTTATTATTTCATTTGTTTTATTTATTTTATAATTTAATTATCTATCATATAATTAATAATATAATACAAATGTATACATTTACTTTTCTATATTTGTACATTATCAATTCCATACACTTGTCATGATTTTATCTAATTATTTCATAAAAATCTAAAAATAATAAATATCTATTTACTTTGATATTAACTAAATTCATATATAAATTACAAATGTATATATTTTATTTAGGGAAAGGATTGAATAAACAGTTATACGTCATCTATATCCCTTTCCAATAGATTTATGCCACATCAACATTTTTATCCTAAATTTCAACATTTTTATCCTAAAAAAAATCAAATTAAAATTAAAATCCTGAAATTCAAGATAAAATACTGAAATTCAGGATAAAAATACTGATGCAGGATAAATCTATTGAAAAGGGATACAGATGACGTGGCGTCACTGTTTCATTCAATCCTTTCTCATTTTATTTAGTACACTTAGATTCATCATCACCTTACACTTGTCACCATTTAATCTATTTATCATATAAAAATCTTTTAATATTATATAATTATAATAAATATCTATTTAAATAATTATAAATAATAATAAATATCTATTTACTTTAATAAAAAGTAATTAAATAAATATGTTAGAATTGTATATATATTATTATTACAGTTGTATATTTTATCACCTTCCATTTGTCAAAATTATATTTTGTTTCATAATAATATTAATAATAATATAATTCAATTTAATAACAATAATATAGTAAGATATGCTCATATATAAAATCTTGGATTTTATTACTTATATGCCGCCTCATTCCTCTTCAATGGCTTTATCCTCATTTTCGTCCTCTTTTCTTTCTATTAATTTATAATTAATCGTTTATTCAATTTAGTCCTTTTTCCTAATTTCTCTAAATTAAATTTACCTGATTAAAACCTAATCAAGCACACTACTCAACTCCTAAATATTTCTAATAATTATTTTCAAACTCGATTTATTAAGACGGAGACCCTATAACTCACTTTTTTAGTGCCCCTGAATTTTGGGTCATGAATGCTCTCTTGCCCTCTAAAAATTTGAATTGCTATGTGGAAATTCCTAAAAACACTTTGTGCCTACAAGATCGAGTTTATATAATAAGTGTATTGCAAATGATCCTTTGTGTCCTAGATGTTATCAAGCTATTGAGAATATGAATCATGTCCTAGATACTGTGTTTTTGCAAAGGATGTGTGGTTAGCTTTACATTATGTTAGGTCGGGAAATAATGAACAGGTCAACTTTCATGAATGGCTATCATGGATGTTTGAAAATCATTCTGTGAATAAAAGAACTGAGATTGCAATTGTGTTTTAGGCAATCTGGTATGCTAGAAATAAGCTGCTACATGAGGGTACAAACTAGAGGGTAGAGGATTTGGTTGCTTTTGTCCGAGGCTACTATGCGGAGATTAAAGCGCTGGCTGAAAGTACATATCGGTTGCCTCCACCTCAAATTGTTCGCAAATCCCTTCTATCGACATCTCTTGTCAAGATAAAAGTTGATGCCAACTTTTCCCTTGCATAGAGAAAGGCATGTTCAAGAGTAATCATTACGGACGAACATGGATAAATTATGGGGGCTTGTAGTCGCCTTACCTTACAGTTGCTTCCAGCTTTTGCGGGAGAAGCTCTAGCAGCAGTTCATGGCTAAGGTTCGGTCTTGAGATGGGTTTCTTGTCCGTCATCCTGGAAAGTGATTCCAAGTCGGTCATCCAAAAGTTAATCGCAAGTTCGGAAGATTTATCAGCAATTAGTGCACTTATCTAGGAGGCAAATGAGCTTTCAAAGCTATTTGTGGACCGTCAATTCAACTTCATAGCAAGATCGGGGAACCAGGCTACACATGCAAGTGATTCCAAGTCGGTCATAGCAAGATGGGTTTCTTGTCCGTCATCCTGGAAAGTGATTCCAAGTCGGTCATCCAAAAGTTAATCGCAAGTTCGGAAGATTTATCAGCAATTAGTGCACTTATCTAGGAGGCAAATGAGCTTTCAAAGCTATTTGTGGACCGTCGATTCAACTTCATAGCAAGATCGGGGAACCAGGCTACACATGCAATGGCTCAAGATGGTATGACCAGAATGGATCGGGGACCGTCGTTTATTCACTACTTCACTTGATGGCTTAGAACCGGTTAGGGTCCTTTCATGAGAGAGACCTCCTTTTGTTTGTTGATTTGTTTTCAAATTTTATTTTGGGTTCTGTTTGTCTGTGTCTTTGTTTTCTTCTATTAAATAAGGTAATCAACTTTTCTCTAAAAATATATATATATAATTGATGAGTATTTTACATTTTTTGTATTGTGAAATTTACCCATACCACCAACACTTTTAAAATAGTTTTTTTAAAATATTTTATATTTAAAATTTATTTAATATATTTTTATATACATATATCAAATATTTTTAAAAATAACGATAAATTTGAACACATACATATACCAGTAAACAAACTATACATCCACTAATACAATACTAATTACCTCGCCCAAAACCTAATGACATTTAATAGATCTTAATAGAATCATTCCTTAATTTTTTTTCTTAATTTGTGTTGATTAATGTACCTGAAAATTTAAAGTATAAGTAAGTGTTGAGTTCCATTAATTGAATTGGAAATCAGTTTAATTTTTAATTCAATTTTATTCATTAATATAAAGTTAATAAATCAAATTTATTTTACTAAAATTTGAAATGATTTAAATCTTAAAATTACAAAGGTGATTAGAACTTAAAGTAATCAAAACTCAAAAAATTCCAATTAATAATAATTTTAATTTGAAAAACTAAGCCTCACACCTTAATTACTCAAATTCCAAATAATTTGAACTCGAAACTAAATCATCCTGAATTAATCTGAACCAAATGATTCAAAATTAGGGATGGTAAAAATCTCATACCCAATGGGCTCCAACCCGACCCAATCCCAGCCAGACCTTGGAAACCTGATACCCTTACTGAAATTTAGAGCCTGCTTTTTGTATTTACATGCATGGCATAGTTCATATTTGCCCATTTCAGCTAAGTGCTGCCTATTTAGTTATCAATTGGGCCTACAAGCATGGCATGTTTACAAGGTTTTTGCTAATATTTTTAAGCCCAAGAGATGCTGGGCTGGTTTGGCATGCCTTGCCCAATCATCTTATTCGGGTTTGTTCTGAGCTAAATATTTTGGCTTAAATTCATTAAGCATCCTAAGCTTTAGAAGAAAATTTTAAATTAATCACTAAACTTCAAAATGTTCCAAAAATATGCTTCATATTAGGTCTTTTTATTAGCCAACTCGTTAATCTTGACATTAAATGACAACTAAAATCAGTTGTGTTTAACAATGATATATACTTTGGGTTAATTTATCATATGTCTCCAAACTATAGGAGAATTTAAAATTAGGTTTTATTTGATAAATTGAAAATTTAAGTGTTGAATAATTAATGATTGAAAAAAAATTAAGTATTGAATTTAACTTATAAAATGTTTCATATATTATTGAAAATTACGTACATATTGTCGAAACCATTTTTTGTTTGGAAAACGGGCCGACTTTAAAATACAAAAACGGAGTCGCCACCAATCTTTTTTGAAGTGTGATTGGGCCACTTATAAAACATTTTGGTCTACGAATTTTAAGAAAACGGGCTCGGGAGTCGGTTACGCACGAGGAAGGGTTAGCACCCTCGCAACGCCCAAAATTGGTACCGTATTGATTGATTAATGTCCTTAATATCGAAAATTAGAAATTATTTTAAAGCATAAAACTGTTTGGATGACTCGTATTGGATATCAAAATTCTCTTGTTCCGAAAAGCTGAAATATCATGTCCAGCACGAGAGGGCACGATGCTTCAAACTCTCGACACCAAGATTATTTTACGATTTCCAAAATTCATGTAGTGCAATTTAAAAGGGGTATTTCACTATTTGGCTAAACTAAAACCGAAACCCAGCACGATTGGGTACGATTCCTTGGATTTCCAATAATGAAATATTGCCCTTATTTAATAAATACGATAAGAAAAAAAATCTGTGAAGGATATCTAGTTGTTTAGATGAACAGAAAATCGAAACCCAGCACGATTGGGCACGAATTTCTTGAACTTCCAAACACGAAACATTGCCTTATTTTAAGAACACGATAAAGATCTTTAAAGGTTATTTAGCGATCTAGACGAACGAAAAATCGAAACCCAGCACGATTGGGCACGATTCCTCGGACTTCTAAATACAAAATACTACCTTCGTAAAAGCCCATTTTCATGCATTTTCTTTAAAAAACAAAAATAAAAATCTTGCAATGTGACCACAGTAATGACAAAGGGGAATAGTAGATGCAAAAAGCGAAAAAACAATAATATTACGGTGAAGAAAAAATATGCGACCAATAAAACAGCTAATAATAGCAATACTACAAATGAAACTAATAAATATAGTAAAAACAAATAAATATAACACTACAATATAAATACGATAATAGGATAGTAACAACAATAAGTAAAAAAAACCAATAAGAAAATAATGATAATATTAGAATAATAGTTAAAAAATAGTAAAAATAAAAGTGATATTAATGATAACTATAATAATAATTAAAGTAATACTAAAAAAAGTAAAAACAATAATATATAATTAAAAGAATGAAAGCAAACAAGAATATGTACATAATAATAATAATAATAATAATAATAATAAATAATAACAAGAAAATAAGAAAATAATAGTATTAATAAAATAGTGAAAAAATATTAAATAACAATAAAATAATAAATATAATCAAAATATATAAAAAAAAATTAAAGTAAACAAGGATATATACATATAAACCGATGATAAGAGGGAAAAAAATAATTTAATGGTAAAATAACAAAATAATCGAAAAGGACTAAATTGGGTTAAAATGAATATTTGAAATGATTTTAAAAACAGATAGTGATAGAGGAGTAAATTGTAGTGTGCGCGCAACTTAGAGGGACCAAAAGGGCAATAAACCCCACCCTGTAAAACGCAGCACTCAACTGAGGACCTAATTGAAATCAAAAGCGAATTTTTGGGGTCAAATCAGAATAAAAAAAACCTGATTTTAAAACCAGTGAAAAGCGGAGGGGTTAAACGCGCAATTAGCCCCTCCAAGGCAAAAACACGCGGATCCTATCCCTGTAAGGGTTGGGTCGCGGGTCAGAGGCCCAAAACGACGTCGTTTTGGCCCCTGACCCTGATACTCAAAACTGTGTCGTTTTATCAATAGTATAAATGCCCAAAGTTTTTTGAAACTTTCATTTTCCTCTCTTTTCCGAAAAAAATCCAAGAGGAGCTCTCCCCTTTTCCCTTCTCCAGGCGATTTAGGCCACGCTCATGCCAGTATTGCCACCGTGCCGCAAATCATCGTAAACCCATGCCATGTGTGGCCAAATTGAAAAAAGTGAGTTTTTTTTTGTTCTTTTTTATTTCCTTCAACTCCTATATGTTTTTTTTTTAAAGAAAGAAGAAAACCCAAAAGAAACAGATTCAAAAAAATAAAAAAAAATATATAAAAACGAAAGAGGAAAAAAAATGAACCTTTTCTCTCTGTTTTTTTCTGTTGCAAGTCTATGGTTTTCTCTTTTTTATCTCCAAAAAAAAAAAAACCCTAATCCCCTAATGATAACTATCTGATCTGGTATTGATTTTTCTTTGCAAAAAATCTGATATCCGTATCCCTCCCCTCTTTTTCTTTACACTTTTTTTGGCCTGACTTTTATAGTCTAGTTTACAACTAACTCTAATTTGCATGTACGTAATGGAGAGGGGCTCCTCGTGGCAGTGGACGACGCGCGACGATCTTGTTGTTGAGGGTAAGGCGTCTTTTGTGAGGGCTTCTGCCTGCCCTAGGGTTTCCTTTGGGTTTGGGCCACCCTGCTTTGGGCCTTTTATTCCTTTTTTGTTATTGGGCTCCGAGTTTAAAAAAAAATTGGACCTTACAGCTGCCCCTCTTTGCTCATTGTCGTGCAACGAGGATAGAGCAAAGACTTTAAAAGGACCAATTTTGCCCCAGCTTGCTCGATCTTAACTTATTGATGCTTCCTTTTTTCAGGTAGCTTTATTCCACCCATTGTATTCCAGAGGTATAGAAGTTTTGTTTCAATCTGCTATCTTTAGCCTCTACACTCCTGCTCAGTGGAGATAAGGCTTCAGTCTTCGATCTGCTCCACTCCTGCTCAGTGGAGATAAGATCTGCTACTTTCGATCTACTCTACTCCTGCTCAGTAGAGATAAGGCTTCAATCTTCGATCTGCTCCACTCTTGCTCAGTAGAGATAAGATCTGTTGTCATCGATCTGTTACCCTACTGCTTAGGGAATTAAGATATGTAATCTTCAGCTTGTTACTCTACTGCTTAGGGGATTAAGGCTCATTATCTTCGATCTGTTCCACTCCTGCTCAGTGGGATAAGATCTACTTCTTTAGCCTGTTACCCTACTGCTTAGGGAATTAAGGCTCATTGTTTTCGACATGTTCCACTCCTGCTCAGTGGGATAAGGTCTGATGTTTTTGGCCTGCTACCCTACTGCTTAGGGAATTAAGGCTCGTCGTTTTCGACCTGTTCCACTCTCGCCGGTGGGATAAGGTCCGATTTTTTGGCTGCTACCCTTCTCGCTTAGGGAATTGAGGCTCAATGTTTTCAACTGTTCCACTCGCTTTCGGTGGGATAAGGTCTTATATTTTCGACCGTCACCCCACCGCTTAGGGAATTAAGGCTCGTCGTTCTCGATCTGTTCCACTCCTACTCAGTGGGATAAGATCTGCTATTTTGGCCCTGCTACCCCACCGCTTAGGAATTGAGGCTCAATGTTTTGACTGTTCCACTCCGCCGGTGGGATAAGGTCGATATTTTCGACCCATTACCCTACTTCTTGGGAATTAAGGCTCGTCGTTCTCGATCTGTTCCTCTCGCTTTCGGTGGGATAAGATCTGCTATTTTGGCCTGCTACCCCACTGCTTAGGGAATTGAGGCTCAATGTTTTGACTGTTCCACTCCCCTTTCGGTGGGATAAGGTCCGATATTTTTGGCCCGTTACCCTACTTCTTAGGGAATTAAGGCTCGTCATTCTCGATCTGTTACCCTACTGCTTAGGGAATTAAGATCTGTAATCTTCAGCTTGTTACCCTACTGCTTAGGGGATTAAGGCTCATTATCTTCGATCTGTTCCCTCACCTTTCGGTGGGATAAGATCTGCTTCTTTAACTGTTACCCTACTGCTTAGGGAATTAAGGCTCATTATTTTCGATCTGTTCCACTCCTGCTCAGTGGGATAAGATCTGCTTCTTTAGCCTGTTACCCTACTGCTTAGGGAATTAAGGCTCATTGTTTTCGATCTGTTCCACTCCTGCTCAGTGGGATTAGATCTGTTTCTTTTGGCTGCTACCCTCACCGCTTAGGGAATTGAGGTGAATGTTTTCGACTGTTCCACTCCGCCGGTGGGATAAGGTCGATGTTTTCGACTGTTACCCTACCGCTTAGGGAATTAAGGCTCGTCATTCACGATCTGTTCCACTCCTTTCGGTGGGATAAGATCGCTTCTTTAATCTGCTCTACTCCCTTTCAAGAGAGATAAGATCTGTGCTCTTCTGTAACTCTCATTAATTTTGCTACATTGTCCTCTGGGGAACCTACCTGTAGAAGTGATTTCATGGGGTCTATGCATATGTCAAATGATTAGGATGTCATGAAAGATGCTCCTAACCATATGTATCATGAATGTTATGAATGGATGCAAAATGTCATGAGAATGATCCATTTTAACATTGGGTCATTATTGCTTGTCGCTTATTAAGGTGACCCCTGACGTATGTCTCCTCTGTACAGCTGATACTTTTAACAACTAATTTGAAGATGCCGTCACTGCTTAAACCCTTATCTCAAGTCTCTGAGCCCTTTTAAGCCTGGTTAGCTCTAAACAATTGTCCTGTTTCGGATTCTTGTATTTTTAGAGACTTTCAGAGTAATACGCAAAACTTCTTTTATGAAAGCATTATTAGTTCAATAATCATTATTTCAACGAAATGCTTAAAAAGATTATAATAATGGACAAGAAAGAAATTAATTAAGAGCATAGCTCGAAACAAATAAAATAGCAAATGCAATCAAGAAGGTAGTGTATTTTGAAACGAGCAAATTAAGAATGGGTAAGATGGCAATTAGGTGCCAGGAGATATCGCCGACCGAGCTTCTTTGCTCAAACTTCTTGAGGACCATTTAAGCTCAATATGTGTTTAGGGATTGAGTACTTTGTCGATGCCCCAAGATGTAACATACTTCCTCATTGTCAATTCAAGCATGGCAAAACTACTGTATGCCCCATCATGATTTGATCACAACTTGAGCCGCCCTTTTCGGGTTTTCAACTCAAAGCCCCTTTGGTCTCAAAGTGCCCTTCGCAGGTTTTCACCTTGGCCTCTCCGTTTTTTTTTGTTTTTTTTGTTTTTTATTTTTTTTTTTTTTGGATTCAAGATGCCCTTTGTGGGTTTTCATCTTGGCCCACTTTCAAGCGAAGTACTTCTTGACTGAATCTGCATTAATTGGATTTGGCAGACTTTTACCGTCCATCTCGGCTAGCATCAAAGCTCGTCCAGAAAAGGCCTTCTTTACAACATAAGGTCCTTCCAATTAGGCATCCACTTTCCCCCGAAGTCCCTTTGCATATGGAGGATTTGTTTCAATACCAAGTCGCCTTCATGGAATACTCTGGGGCGGACTTTCTTATTGTAAGCTCGCATCATCCGCTTCTGGTCAGTTGACTATGGCGAATGGCTCTTAGCCACTTCCTCGATCGGGCCATCGGTCCCTGAGAGAGGAACCCTTCATTTCGTCCAACTTCAGTTCCGACAAAATCTAAAGAGTAAGCATTTTAACTTCGATGGGCAAGACTGTATCCATCCATAAACCAATGAGAAGGGTGTTGCCCCGGTGGAAGTCCTTGCCAACATTCGAGAAGCATAGAGGGTAAATGGTCCATCATCTTTCAAAATCTTTTTTTTGGATGGTTTCTTTCTTTTCTTTTCTTCTTTCTTTCTTTTTCTTTTTTCTTTTGTTTTGTTTTGTTTTTTTTTTTTAAAAAAATTCGAACTTGAACTCGAGGTTGAAATTGAACTTGATGATTGACACTGTAACTTTGTCATAGGAACCGTCTCTCACCCTCTTAGTGGAATAGTTGACAATCACGAACATGAATAGGCGTCAACTAGATACTTTTGACGAAATCATCCCCATAACATCTATGCCCTATGTATAGAACAAACATATAAGTCATGTCTTCTCAATTTGGCATTTACGGCAACACTGACGAAATCTCTCTTTCATGGTAGCCTCAGGCCTAGGCATATCTTGATGCGGTCACACAAAAACATCTTTGGATTTTTGAATAACCCAATGGCATCTTGCTTCATTTCGGTGGAGGGCAAGGCTTCGATCTTCGCTCCTTTCCCCTGACTCACAGTGTCCACTGACCCTTTGTACGATCGAGTCTATTTTTATTTTGTTTTACCATCCTTGGATCAATGGGTAAGTTGTAATCTCGACATCTTCAAAGTATTGATTCTTTTAGACCCATATTTCACTCAAACGGAGTCTGTAATGGCGTTACTCATGTCCCGATATCCGGGTACCTATTGTAGGTACGAAGGTAAATTCAAAGAATAAATGGTTACGAAGATGATTATTCATAATCATGGATGAACAATGAAAGAACATTCAAAGAACAATAGAATATATAGTATGACATGGAAAAAAATGAGAAAATATTGGCTCGGCATGAAACACAAGAATGCATTTTTTATTGAAAATAAAGATGTTTGAACAGAAGCCTATTTCACAAAAGATTCTTATTGTTTCTAGGCTTAAAACAACAAGTGTGTTTTGAATATTACTCTGTGTTAGCTCTAAAAACTACAGGAGTTTCCTTCACAGTCCAGTTATTCAAAACACTTTCAGGCTCGTAGGGGTGAACGTGTAACAGCCCAAACCCAGCCCAAACGTTTAACCGGATTTGGTTTGCTACGGAGGAAAACTTTTGAAACCCATTTTAAAACCAATTTAAGTTTTGTTGAAAACTTCTCGTTTTGGTTATCTTCTTTGAAATCATACTTAGATTAAATTTGGAAATTTAATTGAAGTCAAGTTATTATACAAATTTGAATGTGTCCGTGACACGATAAAACATTTTCGTGTTAATTTAGGAAAACATGTGATTTTAATTTAATTTTAATAATGTAGCTTTAAACAAGTATCCAACATATGAGTAATAACAAAAATAGAGTTTATGGAGGCCTTATTACAACCCAAATAAAAATAAACCAATAATAAAATAAAATAACTAAGTTTAAAATTCATTTAATTCATGTCCACTGCATGGCCACCTCGAGTCCCTCCGGCTCCATATCCGCGATCTATGCATCACCTGAAAAAAAGTAATGGAGAAGGTGAGTCACCAAGACTCGAGATGTAACCCTTCCCGGTTTAAACCAATCTCATACAGATTATAACAATTAATATGCACAAAACAATGTACCCCACCTAGCCAACCAAACGCCTCAATCTACCCCGTTGTGGTACCAAACCACTGGTGGTGCCAAACCACTGGTGACATATAGTCACAGATGTGATGCCAAATCACTGGAGGTGCCAAACCTCTGGTGTCCATAGACACAATCAATTGATGGGGCCAACCCATCGTGTGATGCCAAATCACTGGCGTCAATCCCATATCTCAAAGTGGGGCCAACCCACGGTGGTGCTAAGCCACAGGGACAAGACGCGATGAGGTACCAAACCTCCTGAGGTACCAAACCTCTGGTGACCGTAGTCACGGTGTGTTACCAAAACACTGGTGCCCGTCGGCACAATATCACTGCCCCTCCGCTCATTTAACCCACAAAAGTCAAGTAATCATGATCAAATCTCATACATTTAGCACATGTATCATAAAACCATGCTTCCCAAAAGCATAATAATAATCTCATATTAAAAGAGACTTACCGAAATCCTCGCTTGTACCATTAAGGTACTATATCCGTATCTACATCAAGCAAATTTACATACAACAATATCTAGCACGATTATTAATTGCTATAAGTGTGTATGTACACACATCACCCACGAATAATCTAAATCTCGAATGGAGGAGTCGGTCACACTAGATCTACTTGTCCTATATTCGCCAAATACATGGGTTAGTATATTCGCCAAATCAAATAATTTAAAGGGTCATCTTTTGGAACCCGAATCCTTACCTTCTCGCTTTTGGATACTAATCACAACACCCGATTTCGAATCGCTTCACCAACTTCCATCGGTTAATAAATAAAGCTAATAACCTTTGGCTTTTAAATTCTTGAAAACTAAATCTTATGAAAATCGATCCTTACCACCACTTACCACCGATTGAAGAAAAGAAAGAGGAGAACACCCTTGCTTTAATATTCGCCAAGATTTCTCAAAGTAGGGAGAAGGGAATTGGCTATTGTTGGTTAAATTAATAAACAAGGTTGACTTATGTGAAAAGAAGAACAAAAGTAGGAGAAGATCTGGAATTTTATTAATAACAAGAGAGGAAAATCGGCAACAAAGTGGTGGATTATTCTACCATTGGTGGAAGAAAGAAAAAAAGGAGAATAGGTGGGAGAAATCAAAGGTGATTTTTGGCCAAATAAAATAGAAGAAAGCTGGAAAATTTGAAGAATTCCCTAGGAATTTTCGGCGATAACAAAGGGAAAAAGAAAAGCTACGATTCTTTGGAATTTTTCTCTTCTTCTTATATAAAACAACCCCCAAAGAGTCCTTATCTTGCCAAATTCTCCTCCCTATCTTGATAATTAAACTCTTAATTATCACCTAAGATAATATCACTTATCCTCTATCTTTTTTTAAAACAAATTGAATAAAAATAAAACACCCACTTACCTCTTTCAATTGAATTTGGGAGTCCAAAGTGCACCACTTCTTTCCCCACGCCTGACAAAAATAAAAGGAAAAGAAACATTTTGGTGCCCTTAGATTCGAACTAAGGACACAAAACAAAGAGCCCCCCCTTCTTAACGCCTTTGCCAACTCTCCGAATAGACTTTCATGTCATAACTTCGTCGCGACATTTTTATAAGCCATCCTTCATTGGCTCCTTATGCTTTGGCGCTAAAACAAAATAAACGCACACATGTGCTACCCAGACTCGAACACGAGTCCAAGCCTGATTCTTTCTTCCAAGCACCCTTGCCAACTCTCCCGGCCCGCCTTTCATGCCATACAACCCCTTATTTATTTATAAGACCTCCCGGGCGTTTACCCCAAAATTAAAAAATGCAAAAGCAGCGCCTTAGCGGCTCGAACTCTTGACCTCAGGACTCCTAGTGGCGCCCAAGCCACTTCACCTACAGACTTTCTTGTCCAATTTCCCCACCAATTATTTTTAAGGCTTCCCAAGCCAACTCCAACGCCCAAACAAAAATGCCACTTGCAGCCATCGTGCCTTGAACCCAGGCCCTTGTAACACCCTTGGACGCACCCAACCAATTGCACCAAGCCTATTCCTTGTGCCATAATTCGCCCAAAAATTTATTAAAGCCTTATCTCGTCTAGCTCCCTCCTTTATGGTACTAAAAAAAATATTTTAACACTAGGTCAGGCCTAACTCGGGTTATTTTTAGACCCTTAAATATGTCAAATAAATCCTAGAATTTAACCCTTCAAGTACACACATGGGAAAATAGCTAAGTTACAAACAACCCCTAATTTGGGGTATTACAATTCTACCCCCCTTAAAATAATTTCGTCCTCGAAATTACTTACTATCGTTCAATCGTGCATCCTTAACTCATCACACTACGCTACTGCTGCGCACTCTGATCTTAAAGAACTATCATACTTCCTAGAAACATTCCCTACGTTCATAATCCAAGTTCCATACACTTTACTAGCAACCTAAGAGTGAATTAACGTAACCACAACCAAGGCAATTAAGAGTATTTCAGGAATAAGGAACTTACCCGTTGTCGTATCTGGCACATCTTCCTCCTCGCGACGGCCAACTGCATAAACCAACCTTGGTTGCCTCGCCTCTGCACCTTCAGCACCTCGGCCACGCCCGTTACCATTATCATTACCTCTAGCTGCACCCCGACCCCTCTGTGGTGGTCCTTCGTTTCTATCCTGAGCACGGTTTCGACCCTCTGGTTGATTCTTAGCTAACTTCCGAGGACAATCCCTTACACGGTGATCGAATGACCCACATTCAAAGCACCCTTTACTTCCAGCCAAACATTCTCCTGAATGGGATTTCCCGCATCTAACACACTGAGGTGGCCACTGAGTAGGCTTTGTGGCTCTTTCTGATTCCCCAAATTTAGCCCTCTTCTCCACATTACTGCCCGATCCAGGCGATCCAAAGCCTCTCTTCTATTTGTTCTTTTCGTGATTCTGTCTTACGGACTCCTTGATCCCTTCGGCTACCTTAGCCTTTTCTACTAGGACTGAGAACTCACGCTCTTGTTGTGGAGCAATCAGTAACCTTAGATCATCTCTAAGTCCGTCCTCAAAGCGGACACAGCGTTCGTGCTCTGTTGATACAATTCCCCGAGCATAGCGGCTCAGCCTTAAAAATTCTGCCTCATATTCTGACACTGACTTATTTCCTTGCACCAATCCCAGAAAAGCTTTCCTCTGAGCATCAATATAGCTGGTGCCCACATACTTCTTCTGAAAAGCAACTCTAAAGTAATCCCACGTAAGATCATCCGCCGTGGCACCATCTCGGACAGTGAGCCACCACTGATATGCTTCATCCTTCAGAAGCGACACTGCTCCTTTCAACTTCTCCTCATTAGTCAGGTCAAGATCGTCCATTATCCTTTCCGTTGATTCCAACCAGTATTCTGCTGCACTAGGTGCCACTCCCGATACACCCCGGAACACCTCCGCCCGTTGGATCGAAGTCGCCGGTCTGGACTTAGAGCTCCCATACCTCCACTCGCCTAGCCACCATCTCGGGACTGCAACACGACTTACGTTCTTGCCTCACCTCCCGTCGATCCTGCTCCTCATTTCTAAAAATTGGGGGTGGTGGTGGCGGTGGTACCCATTCTCGATTTCGACCCGACCTCACGGGTTTCGACACGGTCAACCTTCCCTTCGCGTCCACGTCGGCCACGTCCTCTAGAGCTCATTCTAACTATCGCGCTTTTAATCTGATTAGAAAAATTTTATGGATTAGTAATTTGTTAAACGATTACGCGAAAAGTTTTATGAAAAAATTGAATAAGGATTCTTTCGATCGACAAGGTTTCAATTTCTAACCTAGTTCACACAAAAAGTTCTTGCATCCATTCCTTAATACTTTCCATACCTATTCGCTCTTGGACATTTACGCCCATTTCTAACCCAGGGGTATTTTCGTCTTTTTCCTCTGAGGGTATTTTCGTAATAAAAGAAATTTTTTTAAAACTTTAGTAAAATAGGTTGTTTTGCAATTTCCAACACTAGAGGGTTTTTCTGAAAACTTGTAAAATTTGAAGATATGGCATCATTTTAGAAACTAGGGGTATTTTGGTAATTTTGTCAACCGGGGTAATTTTGAAATTTTTAACAAATCCGGGGCATTTTAACAGTTGTAAAACTCTGAGGGTCCCTTTTGAGAGTTTTCCTTTCTTAAAACGGTGATGTTGCAAAAATTTTGTACTCAGGGTCGTTTTGGTAATTTTACAAGTTGAGGGCATTTTCGTAATTTTCCAAAACCAAGGTGTTTCATTGATAATTTTCAAAGCAGAGTTGAATATTTGAGAAGTAGTTGAAATTTTTGGACAAAATCATTGATTTGATATTTTATGAGTCAAGGGTATTTTAGTAATTTCACCCCTAAGGGCATTTACGTAATTTTCACAAATCAACTTTTGGGGAAAAACATTGTAAAATGGTTGTTCTCATATTTGAAAGAGTGATTTTAAAGAAATTTTGAAGAAACTAGGGTTTTGTTGTTTTCTTATTTCAAAAACATGGTTAGTTCCTTTCGGGTTTTAATCGTTATGTTTAGCCTATGACAGAGCCCTCTTGGTCGGGGTGAATAAAGCTACGCACCAGGCGGGTTGCGTGTGGAGAGGAGGTGAGTCATGATTGCTTAAATACCAAGCTCCCACCGAACCTTTCTAGACATGCTTGCAGAGGTTACCACACCACTGAGCCTACGAGTTAGGGTGAACCCAAGCTACGCACGGGTAGGATACTGCGAAGAGGTGGTGAGTCACTCGATTGCTTAAATACCGAGCTCTTGGGATCCAATCCTAGACATGCGTCACGGGGTTACCACACCCTAGCTCGATGACTTAGCCATAGATTGGTTTAGTTCATTAAGTCTTATGTCTTGTTTGTGTGTTTGAGTAATCTAACCTAGGGTTCAAAAGTCCTATAAGTCTATTCTCGTTCCATGCTTCCTACCCTTCTACGGAAAATAATTCACAAAGAGGTTCGGAAGAACTTACAGGCGGATAGATCTGGGAGACTCGGGCCATGCCGTTCAAAACCAAAAATACTTTAAAAGGCCTACCAAAACATTTTTGGGCCTTGGGCCCCATGTAAGAGTATTGAGCTGGCTCGATACCAATTTATAACATTCAAACCCACCCAAACGTTTAAATAGGATTTGGTTTGCTACGGAGGAAAACTTTTGAAACCCATTTTAAAACCAATTTAAGTTTTGTTGAAAACTTCTCGTTTTTGGTTATCTTCTTTGAAATCATACTTAGATTAAATTTGGAAATTTAATTGAAGTCAAGTTATTATACAAATTTGAATGTGTAAACGACACGATAAAACATTTTCGTGTTAATTTAGGAAAACATGTGATTTTAATTTAATTTTAATAATGTAGCTTTAAACAAGTATCCAACATATGAGTAATAACAAAATAGAGTTTATGGAGGCCTTATTACAACCCAAATAAAATAAACCAATAATAAAATAAAATAACTAAGTTTAAAATTCATTTAATTCATGTCCACGGCATGGCCACCTCGAGTCCCTCCGGCTCCATATCCGCGATCTATGCATCACCGAAAAAAAGTAATGGAGAAGGTGAGTCACCAAGACTCGATGTAACCCTTCCCGGTTTAAACCAATCTCATACATGATTATAACAATTAATATGCACAAAACAATGTACCCCACCTAGCCAACCAAGCGCCTCAATCTACCCGTTGTGGTACCAAACCTTTGGTGGTGCCAAACCACTGGTGACATATAGTCACAGATGTGATGCCAAATCACTTGGAGGTGCCAAACCTCGTGTCCATAGACACAATCAATTGATGGGGCCAACCCATCGTGTGATGCCAAATCATGGCGTCAATCCCATATCTCAAAGTGGGGCCAACCCACGGTGGTGCTAAGCCACGGGGACAAGACGCGATGAGGTACCAAACCTCTGAGGTACCAAACCTCGGTGACCGTAGTCACGGTGTGTTACCAAAACACTGGTGCCCGTCGGCACAATATCACCGCCCCTCCGCTCATTTAACCCACAAAAGTCAAGTAATCATGATCAAATCTCATACATTTAGCACATGTATCATAAAACCATGCTTCCCAAAAGCATAATAATAATCTCATATTAAAAGAGACTTACGAAATCCTCGCTTGTACCATTAAGGTACTATATCCGTATCTACATCAAGCAAATTTACATACAACAATATCTATACGAGTTATTAATTGCTATAAGTGTGTATGTACACACTGTCACCCACGAATAATCTAAATCTCGAATGGAGGAGTCGGTCACACTAGATCTACTTGTCCTATATTCGCCAAATACATGGGTTAGTATATTGGCCAAATCAAATAATTTAAAGGGTCATCTTTTGGAACCCGAATCCTTACCTTCTCGCTTTTGGATACTAATCACAACACCGATTTAGAATCTGCTTCACCAACTTCCATCGGTTAATAAATAAAGCTAATAACCTTTGGCTTTTAAATTCTTGAAAACTAAATCTTATGAAAATCGATCCTTACCACCACTTACCACCGATTGAAGAAAAAGAAAGAGAGAACACCCTTGCTTTAATATTCGGCCAAGACTTCTCAAAGTAGGGAGAAGGGAATTGCTATTGTTGGTTAAATTAATAAACAAGGTTAAACTTATGTGAAAAGAAGAACAAAAGTAGGAGAAGATGCTGGAATTTTATTAATAATAATGAGAGGAAAATCGGCAACAAAGTGGTGGATTATTCGCCATTGGTGGAAGAAAGAAAAAGGAGAATAGGTGGGAGAAATCAAAGGTGATTTTGGCCAAATAAAATAGAAGAAAGCTGGAAAATTTGAAGAATTCCCTAGGGAATTTTCGGCGATAACAAAGGGAAAAAGAAAAGCTACGATTCTTTGGAATTTTCGCTCTTCTTCTTTATACAAAACAAACCCCCAAAGAGTCCTTATCTGCCAAATTCTCCTCCCTATCTGATAATTAAACTCTTAATTATCACCTAAGATAATATCACTTATCCTCTATCTTTTTTTAAAACAAATTAAATAAAATAAAACACCCACTTACCTCTTTCAATTTGAATTTGGGAGTCCAAAGTGCGACCACTTCTTTCCCCACGCCAATGAAAAAAATAAAAGGAAAAGAAACATTTTGGTGCCCTTAGATTCGAACTAAGGACTGAAAAGCAATGACCCCCTTCTTAACGCCTTTGCCAACTCTCCGAATAGACTTTCATGTCATAACTCGTCGCGACATTTTATAAGCCATCCTTATTTGGCTCCTTATGCTTGGCGCTAAAACAAAATAAACGCACACATGTGCTACCCCAGACTCGAACACGAGTCCAAGCGCCCTGATTCTTTCTTCCAAGCACCCTTGCCAACTCTCCCACCCGCCTTTCATGCCATACAACCCCCTTATTTATTTATAAGACCTCCCTGGGCCGTTTACCCCAAAAATTAAAAAATGCAAAACGCTGCCTTAGCAGCTCGAACCTGCGCACCTCCAGACTCCTAGTGGCGCTCCAAGCCACTTCACCTACCAGACTTTCTTGTCCAATTTCCCCACCAATTATTTTTAAGGCTTCCCAAGCCAACTCCAACGCCCAAACAAAAATGCCACTTGCAGCCATCGTGCCTTGAACCCAGGCCCTTGTAACACCCTTGGACGCACCCAACCAATTGCACCAAGCCTATTCCTTGTGCCATAATTCGCCCAAAAATTTATTAAAGCCTTATCTCGTCTAGCTCCCTCCTTTATGGTACTAAAAAAAAATATTTTAACACTAGGTCAGGCCTAACTCGGGTTATTTTTAGACCCTTAAATATGTCAAATAAATCCTAGAATTTAACCCTTCAAGTACACACATGGGAAAATAGCTAAGTTACAAACAACCCCTAATTTGGGGTATTACAGAACGCCTCCTAGGTTTCCTTCATTCGATCTCTCCTCGAATACGGCTTGATGATTAAGGCTTTTAACATGTCTTCGGCCGTTTCTTCATTTGTCATCCCCAGTTTAGGAGGAATAATTCTTTCCGATATGGATACCTTGGATATATATGGAAAAGTAATTGATCCCCATTTGACCTCGGCGTCCTTCTTCACTGACTCACTTCCTATGGTACATACATTTTCCCCTCCCGCAAAGTCAAAAAACTCCAACTCTTTATTATCCATTAACCCTTGTACTAGGGCTCTGAATTCGCTGTACTGCTGGATCTCATGGCCTTCCTTGTTATGGAAC
Organism: Gossypium rotundifolium; assembly: GCA_025506655.1. Classification (NCBI taxonomy): domain Eukaryota; kingdom Viridiplantae; phylum Streptophyta; class Magnoliopsida; order Malvales; family Malvaceae; genus Gossypium; species Gossypium rotundifolium. The sequence goes on from CP106730.1 coordinate 98,031,149, forward strand.
TCACAATAGTTCCTCGTATCCTGGGATTTGCCCCTTACGTCTTGTATGATTAAATCTCTTTCCACCATTCTTCTCCAGACCTCTCTCATCGGGGTTCTTATTTCTGCAACGTTCAACTTGATTCTTTTTCCTGCGCTCTCGATTATCGCATTCATCCCATTATCAATGTGACTGGGTAACGGATTTTCTACAATAGGCGCATCATTGAACTCCACAATGCCCATTTTGATGAGCCTCTCGACTAGCTTTTTGAAAGGAAAGCAATTCTCTATCGGGTGCCCCACTATCCCTGCATGGTATTCACATTGAGTGCTTGCATTATACCATTTAGGATATGGGGGTTGCAGCGGTTCTGAGTAGACAGGGGCTACTACGTGTGCGTCTAATAAAGTTTTATACAACTCCTTATACGTCACCGGTATAGGAGTAAATTGGAATTTCTCAGTCCTTTGCCTCATGTTGGGCTCTTGTCTTGGTGAACTCTTTGCCCCATTCTGACTCTTGGTTGGGTAATAGTAATGGGTTTAGGATAACCCGAGCTTATATTCCTACTTGACTTCTCTTTTCTTTGGTCTTTGCTCTTTTACGCTCTCTCCTACCTCTATCTTCCCACACCGATTCGTTTTCTATCATCTCTTTGACATCACCATGTCCATGAAACTCTTAGTCGTGCCTCCCAACATGTGGTTAATGAGCGGTGCCTTGAGGTATTGATGAAGAGCATAGTCATTTCCTTTTCTAGTAATGGTGGTTTGGACTGCGTGGCGACCTCCCTCCATCTTTGGGCGTACTTTACGAAGTTTTCACTTGGCTTTTCTCCATGTTTTACAATGTGATCTGTCAGGTGCTATATCGGTCACATGGCCGTAATGCTTGATGAAAGCCTGCGCCAAATCTCTCCACGATTTGATTTGGGTACAACTCAACTGGTTGTACCATTTTTTGCTGACCCCAATCGACTATCTCGAAAGCAATGGATCAACAACTGGTCATTGTTGACATATCCTGTCATTCTCCGACAGAACATCGTAATATGGGCCTCAGGGCAGCTAGTCCCGTTGTACTTTTCGAACTCTGGCATCTTGAACTTTGGAGGAAGTACTAAATCTGGGACTAGACTCAGCTTCTTAGCATCCACTTCGCATTGGTAATCAGCACTTTCCAATGCTCGAAACTTCTCCTCCAGCCATTTGCATCGATCTTCGAACTCTTTTGGAAGCTCTGCTTTTACTTCTTCCTCTTCTGCCACCTCATTGAAGTCTGGGACTATTGGTTTTACCAAATTGACTTCGGGGTTAGAGCTTGAGCCTGCGGGGAAGTTTCCCAATGCCGGAGCATCGGATTGGTGCTGAGGTTTGATATTGACCGATACTCTTGGTGGTTGCACTTGGGAACTTGTTGGAGCCAGGCCCGGAGGGCAAGCAAAATCTTCATTATCTCTTCCAGTATCGACCATAGGCCTTTTTCCGTTTCCAGGCCCTCCAGTCAACAACTGTGTTAGCTGGTTCATCATGCTTCTCTGGGATTCCAGCATTTGATCCCTCATATCCTGTTGGATCTTGGCTAACTGCTCTTGCATCTGAGCCTGTAGTTGGTCTTGCATCTCTTTCTGCATTTGCTCCAACTTTTCTATCCTTTGATCCATTGCTCTCGTCTTTTTCCGAGTGTAATAGCGGTGTTCCAGGATAACTATAATATGACCTCTAGTTAATAGAGTTGTCTTATAACATTTAATAGAAATGATGTGATACAATGCAAATGCATGAAATGCAATGCAAATGAATGAATGCAAAAAAAAAAAAAATAAGAGGCATTGACTCTGAAATAAGTTACATTAGAAAAACTTTACTAGAAAATAAATTTCTTTACACAAAACGGATCGCATACACGGCCTTGTCCTCATAGTCCAAGTGAAAACATGAATCCCTTCTTCGCAAAAGTCAAGTCTTGTAAAATTCTGATAGATACTTTCTCTAACTCCTTTTGCTTGATCTGGACCGCTACTCCTGTTCACTTGTTAGCTTCTTCAAAAATGCCGAGACGTAGTAATCTTTGAATATTCTTGTCAACTTGAATCCCTGAGTGATAAGGTCTTGTATTTCTTCACGGACTATCAGTCTTCTCTCGTTGTATTCACTTGGACTATATTTGGATGACCGTATTATAATCCACTTTATCAAAAAATCCATTTTCTTATGACCAACTTTTCTATTTAGTAATCGAATTTGAAATCAACACCTCTTTTCTATGATGTGAATGCAATGCAATCAAAACAGAATAAAACCCGTTAGTACAAGAAAAATTAATAACATAGAACCAATCAGGGTGGCCACTAGAGTTTGACATGGTTCTACCTAGGGTAGGCCCTTAGGTTTTCTACATGTGGTTTAGTTCTAAAGAAAGGGTACCTGAACCTGCAGATTCCTCAATCCTCACCCATTATAGGCTCATACTGATTGAGTTCAGTTCAGGGGAATACATTTCCCTATGGCCATGCGGAGGTGAAAACCTCACGGAACCATAGGTACGGATGTATTCCGGAAGCAGTCCCCTAGCCCATGCGGAGGTGAAAACCTCACGAAGGCATAGATTTTTGCTCCCACTTAAGGGTGTGACCACAACGGTCATGCAATATGAATGTAGAGATATCCCGTGTGTCTCAAACCAAAGCAGACATATGACGCGACACTGACTCATGCAACTGAAAAACGAAAAAATTTTATTTTTGATAAAAAGGACATTAATCAACCAAGTTTACGGCTTGACTCTCTTATTGGTTCCCAAAGGAGTCGCCAAGTCGTCGAAACCATTTTTGTTTGGAAAAGCGGGCCGACTTTAAAATACAAAAGCGAGTCGCCACCAATCTTTTTGAAGTGTGATTGGGCCACTTATAAAACATTTTGGTCTACAATTTTAAGAAAACGGGCTCGGAGTCGATTACATACGAGGAAGGGTTAGCACCTCATAGCGCCCAAAATTGGTGCCGTATTGATTGATTAATGTCCTTAATATCGAAAATTAGAAATTATTTTAAAGCATAAAGCTGTTTGGATGACTCGTATTGGATATCAAAATTCTCTTGTTCAGAAAAGCTGAAATATCATGTCCAGCACGAGAGGGCACGATGCTTCAAACTCTCGACACCAAGATCATTTTACGATTTCCAAAATTCATGTAGTGCAATTTAAAAGGGGTATTTCACTATTTGGCTAAACTAAAACCGAAACCCAGCACGATTGGGTACGATTCCTTGGATTTCCAATAATGAAATATTGCCCTTATTTAAGAAATACGATAAGAAAAAAATCTGTGAAGGATATCTAGTTGTTTAGATGAACAGAAAATCGAAACCCAGCACGATTGGGCACGAATTTCTTGAACTTCCAAACACGAAACATTGCCTTATTTTAAGAACACGATAAAGATCTTTAAAGGTTATTTAGCGATCTAAGCGAACGAAAAATCGAAACCCAAAGACGATTGGGCACGATTCCTCGGACTTAAATACAAAATACTACCTTCGTAAAAGCCCATTTTCATGCATTTTCTTTAAAAACAAAATAAAAATCTTGCAATGTGACCACGGTAATGACAAAGGGGAATAGTAGATGCAAAAAGCGAAAAAACAATAATATTACGGTGAAGAAAAAATATGCGACCAATAAAACACTAATAATAGCAATACTACAAATGAAACTAATAAATATAGTAAAACAAATAAATATAACACTACAATATAAATACGATAATAGGATAGTAACAACAATAAGTAAAAAAACCAATAAGAAAATAATGATAATATTAGAATAATAGTTAAAAAATAGTAAAAATAAAAGTGATATTAATGATAACTATAATAATAATTAAAGTAATACTAAAAAAAGTAAAAACAATAATATATAATTAAAAGAATGAAAGCAAACAAGAATATGTACATAATAATAATAATAATAATAATAAATAATAACAAGAAAATAAGAAAATAATAGTATTAATAAAATAGTGAAAAAATATTAAATAACAATAAAATAATAAATATAATCAGAATATATAAAAAAAAATTAAAGTAAACAAGGATATATACATATAAACCGATGATAAGAGGGAAAAAAAATAATTTAATGGTAAAATAACAAAATAATCGAAAAGGGACTAAATTGGGTTAAAAACAGAATATTTGGGGCTGATTTTAAAAACAGATAGTGATAGAGGAGTAAATTGTAGTGTGCGCGCAACTTAGAGGGACCAAAAGGGCAATAAACCCCACCCTGTAAAACGCAGCACTCAACTGAGGACCTAATTGAAATCAAAAGCGAATTTTTGGGGTCAAATCAGAATAAAAAAAACCTGATTTTAAAACCGGTGAAAAGCGGAGGGCTAAGCGCAATTAGCCCCTCCAAGGCAAAAAACTGTGGATCCTATCCTGTAAGGGTGGTCATGGTCGAGGCCCAAAACGATGTCGTTTGGCCACGACCGATACTCAAAAGCGTGTCGTTTTATCAATAGTATAAATGCCCAAAGTTTTTGAAACTTTCATCTTCCTCTCTTTCCGAAAAAATCCAAGAGGAGCTCTCCCTTTCCCTTCTCCAGCGATTTCCGTACGCTCATATTTGCATTGCCATCATGCCATTGCGTCGCCATGGCCACCATGTATGATGGTGGAATTTGAAAAAAAGTGAGTTTTTTTTTTTTGTTCTTTTTTATTTCCTTCAACTCCTATATGTTTTTTTTTTAAAGAAAGAAGAAAACCCAAAAGAAACAGATTCGAAAAAATAAAAAAAAATATATAAAAACGAAAGAGGAAAAAAAATGAACCTTTTCTCTCTGTTTTTTTCTGTTGCAAGTCTATGGTTTTCTCTTTTTTATCTCCAAAAAAAAAAAACCCTAATCCCCTAATGATAACTATCTGATCTGGTATTGATTTTTCTTTGCAAAAAATCTGATATCCGTATCCCTCCCCTCTTTTTCTTTACACTTTTTTTGGCCTGACTTTTATAGTCTAGTTTACAACTAACTCTAATTTGCAGGTACGTAATGGAGAGGGGCTCCTCGTGGCCGTGGTAGACATGCGCACGATGCGGCGCTGGGGCAGAAGACGTGCTGCGCGAGGGCTTCTGCCTGCCCTAGGGTTTCCTTTGGGTTTGGGCCACCCTGCTTTGGGCCTTTCATTCCTTTTTTGTTACTGGGCTCCGAGTTTAAAAAAAAATTGGGCCTTACACATATTATAATTAGACTATTTAATAATGTAATTTTTAAATTATGAAAAAAATTATTTTACCTTTTTATCTTTATTTTTAAAAACATTTCTAGTTATTTTAAACAAGGTTAAATTTTAATTAAAGGATAATATAATGTTAACAAAATGAAAGTTAAATGAAAATATTCTTCGTAGCTTTTATGGATTATAAAACATATTTTAAAAATTAAATCATTAAAATATTAATTTTCAAAAGAAATTATCCAAATTCATTTTATATCATTCTAATTGTTTGGTTAAATTCCAACTTAGAATTTATATATTTGAAGGTAATATATTTTGTTTTAATTCACCAAAACTCTTGAGACAAATTTTAAGTTAATAACTAAACTTTAAACCATATAATTCTAATATCAAAATTTCTTAATGTGAAATTAAGATATTACTGAATCAACCTCAAAATCCACATTATCATCATCAATCATGAAATAACATTCATGTTCATGAACGTCAATATTTATGGGCATAAATAAAAGTAAAAAAGAAAGTAAACAAGAGAAAATTCTTAACTATAATTTCTTTCCACCCCAATTGGGAATCATTTACATTGAAGGAGAAAAATAAACATTGAACTCTAATAAAAAGAGAAAAATTTCAAATATATATATACACCTTTCATATATGTTATCTTTAAAGGAAAAAACAAGAACCAAATTATTATTTTGATTCTAAACTGTTGTATGAGCCCATGAATCCTACCACTGATATGCTTCCATATCAAAATGAAAAATTGTACTGATTCACCTCAGGTAGCATATCAAGACCCCCATAGCAGTCGTCAAAGTTGATAGAAATATCGTCGACACTTCTCGACAACGACGGCATTTGACCGACGTTGTTAGGCAAATGTCTGGTTTCCTCAGGGAACATCGTATGTGAACCATAAGTAGAATCCATAGGCAAAGTCATGATAAAATCATTAGGTTCTTGTTGCTCCAGAAATAACTCTAACGATGTTGCTTCATCATCTTTAGACTGGGATGTAAATGGCAAATACATATTGCCAATGTTGTTGCTGTTGTCGTTGCCTTCTTCGCCATTATTGTTTACTTTATGGTAGTATTGTTGATTGCTTGAAGACTCGACAGCAACCGTTGCCAGCTTTGTTATAGAAAAATACTGCAAAGAAAAATGCAATTAAAAGACAAACAAATAATATGAGACATTAAAAACACAATAGCTTTGTATTTTAAAGAACTGGGTGATCTTTGTTTCTCAAAAATAGTGAGAATATTTAGATGGTTTTCTTCTTACGTTATCATAAGTTAGACAAAAAGGAACAGACACTAAAAAGAAGCATTGAATGGGGAAAAGGGATCAAAATTCAACAGATTTTGTCTATATTTGAGTATTTTCTGGCAAAGGGAACGTGCAGAGATATAGGACAAATAAATGCAGGGGTATGTAATTTCAAACTCTTTTTTGTCTAGATATCGACGGTGGTAATATTCGTTACATTTATAATCAAACATGTTAAGTACTAAATGTTCTAAATTATTCGGATTTAACTTGGAAAGATTATTTAAATTTATGTTGAACTTAAGTTTTAAAAGTGAAACCCGGTCCAATTTGAACTGAACTTTGAAGTTTCAAGTCAAAGCTAAACTCGACTCAATTAAACTCCTAACTTCAGTTACAAGGGCCACAAAGATGCAGTGCACACGTGACCAATCCTAGCTGTCCTTTTAAAAGGTAAGTCTACTGCCAACACATCATCAGTTACGTGTCCATTAAAGTTATGTTATTTTGTCCATTCTAACCCTTGTTTTTTGTAGGCACATGATATTGCCAAGGAAATATAGGAAAAAGACAAGGGCATTACTGTCCTCCAGCAAAGCTAAAACCTTTTTTGACCTTTCTTTTTAATGTTCAAATCCCACATTGAATTTTTCAATAAATCTTAATTACTAAGATTAATAAGAAAAAACAAAAACTCACCAGGTTCTTGCTTTCATCCTCATAAAGTGTAAGGGAATCTCCAGTTCCTAGTCCATTTTGCTTTACAAAATCCCCTGATGAATTGAAAAATGAGATTATAAACACAATAAAATGCAAAAATTCATAATAACAAAAGGGTTTCAAATGAACAAAAAAGTCATTAACAATGAAGGGTTTACCAGTGTTTTCCAGCACATACATTCTGCTCTTATTATTGGACCAGAACCTGAGACATCAAATGAACAAATAGAGTTAAGAAATAAAATTCGAAACCCTTTTAAAAGGTGACATCCAATAAATCTGTCTAAACCCGTTTTTCGAAAAATGAGTAAAAGACGGAATGGAATCAAATTTTGAGAATGAATTACTTGTATTTGAGGGTCCACATATGGTTAGAGTATACATCCTTGATCATAACTTGGATGCCTTCTTTATCAGATAGTGGTGGAAGGTTTACCTCTGCGTCTCTCTGGTTTTAAGATAAACACCATAGATAAAACATAAGATTAGAGCATAATTAGTGAAAATTAATAATAAACCAGTATGCAAGATAATGATCATTCGTTTTGCAAATTAGAAGATAATTACTGCCTTGACAAGACTTTATCTTTTCCTGTTACTGTGATGATTTTTAATGTGCGAGAATCGAGAAGTTAAGAAAGGTTTAATATTAGTTATTGAACAGTGTAAAGATGACAACAATGTTGCAGTAATCAATAAGACGAAATGAAGGAATAGTTATTGTTGGCTCTCTTTTTTTACTTATTTCTCTTCTTTCAAAATTCTTTAAAGTGGAAGAACAGGCCTTGAGAATGGCCTCATGGATCAATCAAGTAAATTAACCTCACCTTTGGAAGAACTATTCTCCCAAGGGACCCAACATCACTGTTCTTCAGCTCTTTCTTTAGCACCACCCTTAGTCTCTGCATTATTCCAAGTTATAAACAATTTCAGTCATTAGTGAAGATAATGAAATTCAAAACTCAAAAAGATCAACAAGTTTTTCAAAAACGCACCTTGTTATCTGGTGTGCAAAACCTGTATAGATCCTTTTTGGTATCCTTGTTTTTATTTGTTTCAGTGTCAGCACCAGAGTTTATCAGTCTCCTTGCATCTACCTGTGTTGAAGCCCCTGAATTAGCATTTCTTTGGAGGCTTCTTTGCCGTGCCAACTTTCTGTTAATCCTTGCAAGCTTTGTTCTATAAGGATCATTGGTTCTTCTCTCTTGTTCCTTGCATACCCCAAATTCAAACCCCTTTTGCCCCGCAAAGAAAGGATACAAAGGAGCCTGCTCTATGGAATGGTTGTATGGGAATTGCAGGCTCTGGTTAGGTGACAAACGCTGTGATGGATGTTGAAACTGAGAGTTCATTGGTTCAAACATGGAGAAGTCCGAATTCTGAGACCAATCCATGTTTGAGGAGGAATGGGTGGTTGTTGTGGTGGTGATTGGGGTGGTGCTGGAGGTGGCTGTGGTGGAGAAAAAGGGAATGTAAGAATTCTCCATTAGGACAAAGGTGCGATGTGATGATGATGAGTCTAAGGGATTGCAGTGCTGGTTACGATCAGAGAAGAAGGTTGATGAGAGTGCACTACTTTGTGTGTGTTCTTCTTTTCTGTTTTGAGTGAGAACAAAGTGTGGCTCAATAAGGTCATGGGGATGTAAGATGCTTCCATTAGGGTGAGTCCAGGTGTGAAAAAAGCATGAGAAACGCGTCAAGTGGTGCAGAGGGATCGGTTGTGGAGAGAGAAAAAGGCCATGAAACTGCAAATAGAGAGAGAGAAGAGAAACAACGAGAGTGAAGTAACGAGAGATTGCCAATGGGGTGGTGGGTTGGCTGACAAGTGGCCGGAGGAAGGTGGTTTCGGGATACCCATCTGACCAGTGAGTGTGCTTGAGATAGTGTTGGCGCCACCTTTGGTTTAAATGTGGCCCTAGTCTTGGGCTGATTCTGCACAGAACACCATGCATTGTTCCTTGGCTAACTCATAACCGTCTGCGTTGAACAATGTAGTTGGTGGCTAAGGATTGGAGTTTTAGTTTTTAAACTTTATAACCTGTGTTTTTCTAGTTTGTTTTTGTTTTCTTGGTTTTTGAAATTGGTTTTAGATAATGCCTCTATTTGTGAGTAAAACGATGGTGGAATGGTTTGGATCAAGGTGTGGCTGAAATCGAATAAGGAATATTGGTTTCCATGAGGGTTGTCTTAGATGTGTGTTTAACTTCACAATGATTGTCATCCACTCCACTCTGCGGCTTTTTGGATGCCATATCTGGCTTGTTTTATCGTCTACTTGAAGGATCAAAACCTGCCATCAGGTTCAACCTGTGGAAAAGACAAAATGAACTGAAAAAATTGGTGATTAATGCATGAAAACATTGTCCAAAACACTAATCAGTAACCATATGCCTTTGATGTCGGAAAAACCGAGGTGAAAATTGGAAATTGCAGTAATTGGGACTCATTGCAGGGCCACATTTCAAGTATTAAAGTGTCAAAGACCAAAAAAAGGCAATCAACATGAGGGTATCAAAACAAGTTAATGATATATTTATGGCTATATCAATATGAAACCTGGAGACTGAGACATTAAATGCTCAGAAACTATATTGGCATCTTAACTACGACCCGAGAAAGGCATGCGGATGCTCTTAGAAACCCAGCCAGATTAATGGGATAAAAGAACGAACAGTCAAATTCTACTTTACTAAAGAATGATATTTCCATAAGAACAAGAACCTTTTATTTGAGCATGAAGTGCATCACTAAGCTGATTATAAGGTGTTTTCTGTCCGTTGTCACATCCGGATAGTAGGGACAGCTTGTATATAATCTTACCAGGAAGTATGCATCTACACAATGCTAAATCTTGTTCTTACCAACATGGACATAATTAAGAAATCTTCATTTCAGTAGAAAAATCCTAAGATGGACCAGAAATACAGATAAACATATACAACATGCACCATGGTAACTTGTAGTTATAGATGAAATGAGGTATTCCAGGTAGGTGCTTTCTCTATTTACAATAATGAGTACGCACACAGGTGGTGCGAAAATGAGGGCCGGAAATCCTACACTCTTAAATTAGCAAGCAGCATAAGAAAAAGAAAAATGGTTAGATAGAATTTTAACAGAGAAAACAAAGAAATCAACTTGATATATCAGCTACGATAAGAAGGCCTTTTGATTACTTACAGAGCAAGTCTCAATTCTCTGCCTACATAGGAATGATCGGAAGGCCTCTGTCCATCACTAAAGATGATTCTACAACTTATACCTTTGAGTGATTTTCGGATTTTGAAGCAAGAGAAGAAAATTCAGAAATGGTAATATATAAGGAGTTTTTCAGGAGAGAACTTGTTGAATGAGGTGATTCACAGGCACAAGTTTCAACTATATAGACCAAAAGGCAGAGCTTCATGCAAGCGATGAGGCCTAGGTATGCAACACTTGCCGAAGATACCCATAGCTGTCAACATCTAGAACGTAACGCCAAACACGTTGAATGAGCGCCATTAATTTTACTCCACGAAGACAATGTTAGGTAAGATGGAATCGCTTTCTCGTTCATGTCGACTTCTTTATTTGTACATTTTTGGGAAAAAAATTACAAAATAATCACTTAAAAATATAGATTGACAAACATGTCCTACCATTTAAGCCAAACAAAGCCAATTGCCCATTATAGGCACCCGTGTTTATAATACCATCTTATGAGAGATGCTTGCAAGAGAAAGCAATTCAACGACTCCGGCTTTAGGTACAATAGACTAAAATTTCAGGGCAGCATTACACATATTGACAACAAATCAGAAATAGCTATGTGAAACTCTAAATTATAAAAGAGACTAAAAGAATGTAAGATATGTTCAAAGGTGGAGGTCTAAGGCCAACATCTCATTAACCTTTAAAACAATCAGATTTCTGTTTCAATACTTTATAAAGTCACATTAGGCACCCTTTTTACTGAAAAAAGCTTATGGTAGACTGGCGCATGAAGTTAACATTCATAATATTGATTCAAATGAAGTTAACATTGGTATCTAAAGGGCCCTAATATCTGAAAGTGATTTCTCTATTCATATTCATACAACACTGCATTTGACTATGTGGAAATTAGCTTCTATCTATATTATCCAAACTCTAACATTCATGTCCTATGCATATTCATATATAATACTTCAAATATATAAAACTTAAATAAATACATGTACACATACCACATAACACATAAAAATACATACCTATCTTGAACGTTCAACTCTGAATTAATCTCTTTTTCTCTGACTTGCATTGAAATTCCCATTGAAGCGTTACAATTGTTGGAAAGGGGGCAGTATGACAGACTCGATATTATTGTAAGCAATGTGGGATAGTTTAAGCATTGTACATGAATGCAGTGGCCCAATGCCATTTTCTGGTCACAAGAAGTACATCGTCCTGGGCCATGGAGAAATGAAAGCAACACTTCAGAACGAGATAGACCCAGCAAAGCTCGACCCTTTCCTAAACCTGAATTTTCAGGACTGACCTGGAAACCGGATTCTAAAGCTTTATTCATAAAAGAGTAGATTTTACTTAACATTTTCGCATTGAAGCTGTCATAACTGTCCTAAGTCCCAACATAATATTTGTGTAATCATCGGAACAAAGCAGAGTACCTATACATGGTAAAAATTCTACTTATGTTGATATGTAACATATGTTGTCTAATTCTTCAATTTTGTAACCAAAAAAATTACAGAACTTAGCCAAGGTTTACAGTTTGCACTATCACAGCAATTTCTTCAGTAAGAACTGAACTCCATATCTCAGCTTGAAAGATTTAATGATCATCAAATGGTCAGAAAATATTTAAGCAGAATCACTTAATGTGTCATTAAGTTCCAATTATTTCAATTAAGGAAAGGCTTAAAGACAATTTCCTATGTCGTGATTCAAATAAGAGAAGATATTTTCTTCCAAATCCAAATAATAAAAATAATAAAACCCTTTAATAAATAACTTAAAATGAGAAGAACACTGGTGATATTGATTCAAATGAAGTTAACTTTGATCTCTAAAAGGGGCATAATATCTGAAAGTGATTTCTTTATATCCATATTCATACCACACTGCATTTGGCTTATGTGAAAAATAGCTTCCATCTATATTATCCCAATTCTAAAATTCATGTCCTATGCATATTCATATACTTACAAATAAAGAAAAACTTAAATAAAACAATAATTACATACCTATACCCAACATTCAACTCTTTTGACTTGCGTTGAATTTCCCAATGAAGCGTTACAGTTGTTTGAAAGGAAGCTCTATAACAGTAGCAATGTGGAATTGGTTCAAGCATTGTTCTCAAAAACAGTGGCCCAATGCCACAACAAGAAGATCTCCCCTGGGCCATGAAAAAGAATTCAAGTGACACAGAGATGGGATTAGACCCAACAAAGCTTGATCCTTTCCAAGACCTGAAATTTCAAAACTGGGTCAAGTTTGGACGAAGAAAAAGACCAAAGACCCTCAAAGAAGACACATGTCGAACATATGGCATTCGTACTTGCAACATGTCGATCAATTAAGCTGCCACCTTCTCTTCCTCTGCTTCCATCCATATGGTTTGCATGGCTAAGAGACTTAAGACACAAACTGGGAAATCATTGCAAGTGAAATGAAAGTAAACTATACTATACAATACTCACATGCAGTTTTTTGGCAGGGATAAATTAAGGATACTCAACAATGGCAGCCATGATTAGAGCAATGACAAGATATGAGGGATGTGGGGTGAGGACCATGGGATTCATTGATGACTCAGTACTAGGAACACAGAGGACAATGAGATGGAAGTTAATTGAATTGCAGCAATTTCTTCTCTGATGAATTTCTTTCCTACTCTAATGAAGCCGCAACATTTTTTTAGTTTTGATAGTGGGATAATCTCAAAGTTATCATAGAACCAAAATTTGGAAGGACTAAATGTTACATTATCCTAAAATATAATATAAATAAAATAAATTTTGTTTAAACTTGAAAGTTATGATAAATTTTTGGGTAAATTCACTAGAGATCACCTTAAAATAGTATTGTTTCTCCTTTCGTCACTTTAAATTATTTTTGTCAATTTAGTAACTGCCATTAAAAAAAATTCGCCAAACACTCAACTGTTAAGACTAGACCTAACAAAAAAGGAAAAATTATTATTTTTGTCCCTTTAAAAGTTAAGAAATTTTAAGTTAATTCTTTAAATCTCCATAAAAAAACCCATATTAAGTAACATAAAAAATGCTAAATCCAACCTCTGATATACTTCCACCGCGGTCTTCCCCCATTATCTCATTTGTTTCCTCGTCCAATCTTGACTTTGAAGTAAATTTCTTAATTACCCATGTTTTCCCATTTATTTATTTTCTAACTTGCACCCGTTTTTTAAATGCACCATAATTATTCGTGTTTTCCATTTATTTATTTTCCAACCAAAGTCAACAGCGACATCAAAAGTGGAGGAAGAGGAAGGTATTGAATTAGTGATGACGTTTTTCAAGGCAGAAACCATGATAGAATATTCTTGTTCGGGTGAAAGACAACAGAGCAGAGACGGTGGTGACATCATAAAGGGCGGAGCTACGGTAAATTAATGTATTTTCTTTTACCTAAGCATAAAAAATTAAAACTTCACAGGCATAGTAACGGTGTTAATTGTAATTTTATAATTTTTAAAGGGACTAAAAGAACAATTTTTTTCTTTTTTTACGGTTAAGTGACTATTTTTGTCAAATTTTTAACGCAATGGCTAAATTAATAAAAAATTAAGTACTATTTTAAGATAATCTCCAATGTAATTTACTTAATTTTTTCCCTATAATTTTATTCAATTGTCTAAATTTTATTTTGAATGCATTGTGCTTCGAATATCATTAAAATGAATACGAGTTCGAATGGATGTTTTAATAAAACCCACCTGAAAAATAATTATTTGAGAATTAATCCAAACTTATTGTAGATTTAATTCTGGGTAAATTAAGATTGCTCCAAAGATTACCTATATTTGATTTTGAAAAAGGTTTTAATATAATAATGTTTAATATTTAAAATACAAATTATTTCTTACATCATTTTGTAAAAAAACTGAATGAAAATCATATAAGATATTTTCATGCCTTTATCTCTGGATTAAATTAAATCGACTAAAAATTATATAATTCTCAAAAATATGATGTATTTACAAAAATGTTTTTTTAAATTAATTTCTCTTTAATTTAATTTAAAGATAAACAACAATCACACGTGGATTCATCAAAACTTGGTAAGAGTGGAAAGCTTTGAAACTTAATTCTCTTTTGGACTTACAATTCAATTAATAAGGTATTTATTGTATAATATAATTTCTTTAGGTGAGTGACCTAAAGATTGTCCAATAATGATTAATTATATTAATTAGTATGATTTTATTATTTGTTTGTGTTGAATCATAAAGTAAAAATTTAAAAGTTAAAATATACTCTAAATTTCTATACATTTCAGATATTTAAAATTTAATCTCTATTTTATTTTTAAAATTTAGCCTTTTTCTTTTCTAATTTATAATTTTAGGTCTTGTTATCAAAGTTAATATTCTTTTATTAAATTTATTGATGTGATATTTTAAAATTAAAAAAAAACCACTTGGAGCCATGTAACCAAAAAAAAAAAAAAAATATTGAAATGTTTATGTGGGTTTTATTAAAACATCCATTTGAATTCATTATGATAAAATATTTTTTTTTTGCTAGAATCTGTTCTAACAAAAATTAGTATTTGCATTTTGATTAAAATAGTCAACAATATTAAGAATCGAGACTAACTAATGATATTATAAAAGTAAAAAGATCAAATTATTTTAAAAATTAAAGTATATAGATTAAATACTAAGTTCCAACATAGTACAGGGCTAAAATTGAAGTTGACAATTGGCTTATAATGTCAAAAAACGATACAAGACAAACCCAAAAGAAATAAAAAGTCATGTATCTATTTTTAAGATTCTTAGGACATTCAAATTAAAAATTATGTTACATTTTAATCTAAAAGTTAACGATTTTAATTATTTGGACAAATTAATAATATTATAAAAATCTAAAGATTAAATTGCATTACAAATAATAATTAAATATCAAATATAAACCTAATAGAATAACTTAAACTAAAATTTAACCACTTTTTTAAAAAGAAAAAGAACTAGTTATATAGATTAAAGTCAAAATAATATTTATTATTTATGTCTTGATTAATTTAAATTAATTAAAATAATGTAAAGCACTTCAAAAACAAGCTAATTTCTTTATTTTTTATTATTTAATTTAATTTAATTATAGATAAATAATAATGGTAGATGATAATTTTGATGATACAAAATTTTACTTTTATAGCTCGATCGAATCAATTTTGCATGACGGAGATAATATAACATTTGTAGTTCCTCTCCTTTAAAGTTAAATTTTATTATTAACAAATTTTAGTTTATTATTAATTAATATTTAGTTTAAGTTAAATTTCACTATTTAAGACAACTATTTTTCTCATTTATTTTATTATTTTTATAATGTTTTTCTAATTACAAAATCATAAAAAACCATTTATTTTAAATTTATTTTACAAATAACTATCGAATTTCATTTTAATTGAAATTTATAGTGAATATTTTAAATTTTTACTTTGAGATAAATTTACTTTAAATTTTTATTTTATTCTAATTGAAATATATTAAATATTTTAAATAAATTAAATAATATTGTTTAAAAATAGATAGATAAAATTAAATGTTTATTAATAATTAAGTTAATTTTTATTAATCATTACCAACAACATAAGGAAGCAAGGGTTGAGAATTTGAAAAGCCTTGTTTGGTAATAAAATATGCTTATTTTGTTTCATAGCTACTTCATTTCGAAAATATACGATAAATAATAAATAAAAGGCTACTCCATTTCGGCAAAAGATTCACGTCCAAGTTTCATAGCTTTGGGTTTGCTATCTCGATCATTATTTTTCTACTCTCAGAGGGAAAGGTCTTTCTCTTTTGGGCCGATTGTGGGCGAGGAGGGATTCAAACCCCTGACACCATGATTTGTAGCCTCATGCTCTACTCCTCTAAGCTACAAGCCTCACCTCGTATCCACTAGATCTGTTCCCAGGAGTACCTAAAAAAAGTAACATTTTCTCTCCCCAACTATTTCGAGTTAAGAAGATGTGAAAGTGCCTTTCTCTCTATAAGAATAATGCATTCCGAAATATGAAGTAGAAGAGACAGGATTTCATAATTGGGGTTTTGAATAAAACAACCTTTTTATTTTTCATTCTTATTACTTTTTTTCAATAAAGGGTTAATTCCCTTTCCTCAATTTGTAAATAATTTGGTAAAAAAATTAATGTTTAGTGAACTTAACACAAGATTTTTATTAATATTTTCCTATGTATACAAAAGATTGTAATGTGATTAAAATTTTAACATGAGAAACTTTATACATGTGCAAAAGAAAGGAAAGGAATAAATAAAAAAGCAAATTAGTCCGTATTAGAATGTATTAGGATAGAGGTATTTATCAGTCGAGTCGGGATTAAATATGTAGTACACATTATGTTTTTCGGCACTACTCAAAATATAAGTTTAAAATTTTGTTTAAGACTGTTCATATTTGTAAATGGCTAACCCAATCTGGCTTTAGGTTCATCTATATTATTTTTAATTTAATATTTGATATTTTAGATAATTTTTCTTTATTAAAATTCTAAATTTAGACAATTTAACATAATTTTATTGTTTACATAGTATTGTATTATTATATATTTAATTTTATGTTATATAAGTTTCACAATATACAAAAATAAAATAAAAATATTACAAAATTATAAAATGGGTTAATTAGACTTTGAATGTTGAAACCCAATTCTAGTTAATATTTTAAATAGGTCTAATTTTTGTCAAAACTTATTTTTTTGTCTTCATTTTTTTTGTCCAAACCCTTTTGTAGAGTCCAATTTTAGCCTGGGCCCAACTGTCCATTACAATCCATTTAAAATAAAATAAAATAAAAAAGGCCCAAACCCTAAACATGGCCCAAAACCTAAAATACTTTCGGCCACTAAAAATCCCTAGCAGCCTCATGCCTCCTGCCTCCGTACACTGCCAGCATCGTTGCCCCCATGTGCGTCTGACACTGTTACCTGCAAGAAAAATAACACACAAGAAGCCAATCAGAAGAACCAAGCAGAAACAAACAAAAAATAGAAACAAATAATTGTTTAATCTGGCTATATAAACCCACGAAATACAATGTAATCGGGGGGATTTTGAAATAAAAAATAGAGACTTTGAATACAAAAAGGGCAAAGATTCAAGCATACAATCAAAGAAGCAGCAGTAAATATTCGAAGGAAAGAAAAACAAATTCAAAAGTGCTAAGGTCCTTTTATTTTCGAGATTTTTTCTTTTATTTTTATTTTTCAGAACTATTATATACCCTTATATTTCTTCTCATTTTTCCCTTTATATAACTATTTATATATAAAAAAATATATTAAAAAAGAAAAAAAGAAACTTACCTTTTTTTTCATCGAAAAACGCAACTTTTGGTCTCCCGGCTCCAATACCGCCGACTGGCCGGACTCTCGTCGAATCCTCAGGTCTTCAAAGAGAACAAAGGGGAGAAGGGTTTTTTTTTTTTTTGTGAAATAAGGGATAACGGCTTTTTAAATTTTTTTAATTTTATAATGCTATGAAATGGCGCTGTTTTGGGCTTGAGTCCCAAACACCAAAACGACGTCGTTTAACCCTTTTAACCTGCGTGTTGACCCGACCCGGCCTAGGATCCGCGCGTTTTTAAGCGGAAGGGCTAATTGCATCTTCAGCCCTTCCGCTTTTTAATCACTGTACAATTAAGTTTTTCATATTTTAATTTTTACCTCATATTTGATCGCGATTTCAATTAAGTCCATATCCGAACGACGTCGTTTTGGAGGGCAGGGATTAATAGCCCTTTTGGTCCCTCCTTGTTATTCGCGAGTTCAATGTGGTCCTTTTATTTTTTATTTATTTTGGATTTGCCCCGAATTTCGGTTTTGAGTTCAATTTAGTCATTTTTAGTTTTTTTTTGCAATTTTATTATTATTATTATTATTTTTATTTTTATTTTTATTACTATTATATTATTATTATTATTTAATCTCAATTTGATCTTCATTCCTTAATTTCCATCATTTATAAATTCATTTTATATATATTATTTTATTCATTATTTATTTAATTGTTATTTTATTTATTAGTTATTTATTTATTTATTGCTCTTTACTTTTTAGTACTTTAAAGTAATTTATTTCCTTTATTGTATTCTTTACTTTATTTATTATTATTATTATTATTATTATTATTATTATCTATTGTACATTATTACAAATTGCACCCCCGATTTGTTTTTAATTTGATATTTTATTTTCAATATTTTAAATTATTTTTCTCAATATTTATTCGTACGATATATATTTCTTTGTCCTCATAATATTCGGAAATTTGGTATCTTCTTTTGTGTTCATTGTCTTGTCACTAACATTATTATTAATATCATTGTTTGTTTCTTTTATTTTTCTTTGATTGTTCATAGTAGCGTTAAAATAATGTATATTATTTGATTATCGTATATTGTTTTTATTAGTATATTCATTATTGTCATTTTATTAAACGATTTCATTCGAATATCATCATTTGTACCGTCATTCATCAACGTAATATTTTTTATCATAAATTTTTTTATCCGAACATGTCAATAAAATTTTCAAAAATAAGCAATGTTTCATATTTGAAATATTCGATAAAATCACGCCCTAACTTGCGGGGTTTTGATTTTTCACGTTGAATTCGAATAATTGAATATCCTTTCAAAAATTAAAACACGTAAGATTTCAAATAAAAATCACTGGCCAAATTATTCTCAACGATTCGAAATGTCATGTCCTAACTTACGGGATGTGACGTTTTATAGCCTCGAGATAAGAAAGTCTTCAATATATTTTCGACTTATTTAAGCATTCCAAAAAAAAAATATACATTAACGGAAAAAGGGATTGTATTTTAAATTCTTTCCGAGTTTTCGATTTTCGGCACTAAGATGTTAATTAATCAAGTAGGTACCAATTTTGGGCGTATCGAGGATGCTAACCCTTTCTCGTGCGTAACCGACTACCGAACCTATTTTCTGGATTTCGTAGACCAAAAATCATCGTTTTAGTAAATTAAATTTTTTATTAAAATGACCAAATTACGAGGTGACCCAATCACACCTTATAAAAAAGGATTGGTGGCGACTCCTATGTTCATTTTCATTTTTAAAACTAAAGTCGACACCTTTTACAAAAAAATGGTTTTGATACCTTCTATAATTCCAATGGATTGTTGATCATGGATGGGTAACTCAACTCATGAACATATCTAATTTAGAATTATATAAAAACCACGATATGTTGGTAAGATTAAGGTTTTGAATTTTTGAACACTTAAATTCAAATTTTATCATAGCGGAAGCAATTTGCTTAGCTTTATATCCATCCCAACGTATCATTTCTAACACATCGGTGGGGTAGGCTCGGACACATTGAGTACACCCAATACATGTATCATAATTTTTTACTGAATGTGACATGGGATCTAAAAATTTTTGAACATCATAAAATTTCAATCTAGTAAACTGTTGGAAAAATTGTAATTTTTTGAAACTTTGAGGCATATTTTTGATTGGTAAAGGTAGAGAGTTAAATAATAAAATTATGGTTTTATATTCTACTCCATGAGACCTTTAGAACAGTATATCATATGCTCAAAATGGTTGAGTGATGAATGAGAAGTTTGTAGTCGGCCCAAATTTGCCCCGGCCCAATTACAAAAATAAAATAATAAACCCAAAACAAAAAAATAAAAAATAGGCCCAAATGGCCCAAATCCCACCCAACTCTCAGCCAAACAAAAAAAAAACAAAGAAAACCCTAGCCGAGCCTGCCCCCTGACTTCTGACTCTGCCCCCCACCTGCCCTCTACGCCGCATGTCTGACACCGGCCGTCTGTCGCCTGCTCCGACACGCTCCGCCCGTAACCTGCAAGACAAAAAATACGCAACAGTTACAGCAGGGAGAAATTTGTTTGCACTATTCAATCTTCGCTATAAAGCCACACAAAGAAGATTGTAAAGAGAGGAGGGATTCTTTTCGGGAGAAAAAAAAACGGAGAAAACATTATAGCAGAAGGGGGATTTTCGGATTCGAAAAATCAATATTTGCAAATTAGCAGAAATCAAAAAAGAGAAAATCAAAAGGTTGATTTCATTTCTACTTTCCTATCACGATTTACTGTCGTTTTTTTTCATCTTTATTTTTACTTTTTTTATTTCTTTTTGGGGACTCACTTCGCTCACCATCGGCCACCGTACACGGTGGTGGCGCGATGAAAGGCTGAGGGGAAACCTTTTTCTTTTTTTCTCTTTTTAGGAAATCAAAAACAAAAAAACAGAGATTCAAAACAACATGCGAATAATAGCAGATCCAACGAAAATCAAAACAAATAAATAAACTTTCGAAGGCATTTTTATCTTTTATTTTATTTCTTTTCTTTTTCGAAACCAAATAAACCTATTTCTGTTATTTTTTTCTTTAAAAAATAGTTTATATATATATATGTATAACATCAAAATATAAAAAAGGGAATAAAAAAAAAAGAAAACAAAAATTTTTTACCTTTTCTACCATCAAGTGGCGGTGGTCGAACTCCCAAGACCAAGCAACGATCGTGGCGGCGGCCTCACGGAAATCGCACCACTCCCTGCAGAGAAAACAAAAAGGAGTTAAATTTTTTTTTAGAAGCTGCTAAAATGAAAAAAAAAGGCAAAAATTTGAATTTATAAAGGTTTCAAAGCAGCGTCGTTTAGGGCTCGTCTAAATGGCCCCAAAGCGCGCTGCTTGTCGTGACCAGCGACCGACCCGCTCCAGGAGGATCCGCGTGTTTTTGTTTTTGGGTATAATTGCGCAGATGGCCCTTCCGCATTTTTAGTTTTTTTAGATCAAATTTTCATTATTTATGTATTGACCCTGAAATTTTGTGCGGCTTCGCGATTCGGTCCACCCTCGAAACGCTGCGTTTAATATACTGGGAAAATTATCCATTCAGTCCCCACCTTTTTCGTGTGCTTCGCAATCCAGTCCCCTATCATTTGTTTATTCATAATTCGACCTGAAACTTTAGTTTTCAATGCAATTTGGTCCCCGCTTTAATTATTTTGCAATTTTTTTGTTATTTTTATTTTTATTTTTACCAATAATAATTATTATTATCTTTATTATTTATTATTTCTATTATATTTCATTATTATTTGTTTATTATTACTCTTCGCATGTGCTAGTATTTTATTTTATTTCTATTACCACTACTTCATTAATATTATTATTAGCGACATTATTATTATTATTATTATTATTATTATTATTATTATTATTATTATTATTTTATTCCTCTATTATTAATTATTATTATTTACTATTACTATTACTTTATTACTAGTATTATTATTATTTTATTTTATTATTATTAATCTTATTTATTTTATTATTGTTCATTTATTAATATGTTATTATTTTCATTATTAATGTACTCTTATTATTATCATTGTTTAATCTTCACCATTTATGAATTTTGTTTTATATTAGTTTATTCATTATTTATTTATTTGTTATCTTATTTATTTATTTGTCATTTCATTTACTTATTATTTATTCGTTTATTGCTCTTTACTTTTTAATACTTTAAAGCACTTTAATTATTTATCATATTTTTTAATTTTTATTTATTTATTGTTATTATTATTATTATCATCCTATTTGTTTCTATGATTTTATTATTGTTATTCTTATTTCATTATTTATTTGCTCATTCGTTTATAAGAATTAGATTTATTCATATATCCGCTTAATTTGTTAGTATCATTACTTTGTCTAATATTAATCAATCAAATTTTCAAAATAAAGATAATGTTCGGTATTTAAAAATTCGGGAAGATCGAGCCCTAACTCACTGGGTTCCGGTTTCTTCTCGTTAAAATTTGAACAACATGTATCCTTTTGAATCGCAATTTAAGTTTTAAAACAAAATACTTAATCCGAAAATTGAAATGTCGTGCCTAACTTATGGACTCGACACTTAGATACTTCGGGATAAGTTTCTTTTCCTAAAAAGAGGCAATCTTAGTATTTGAAATCTCGGAAATCGAGCCCTAACTTCTGGGTTCGATTTCTCATTTGACGAATAACGGAAGATCCTCTTCAAATAAAACCAAGTTTCAAAAGCGAGCTTAGTTTCGGAGTTTAGAGTATTGTGCCTTAACTTCATCGGACGTGATGCTTTACCTCTTGAAAATAAGAAAGCCTTAACGTCCCTCCCAATTTTAAAAATAAAAGCATTGTATTTTGAATCCTTTTAAGTTTTCAACAAATAGGACATCAATCAATCGGTTTGGTACCAATTTTGGGCGTGTCGAGGTGCTAATCCTTCCTCGCACGTAATCGACCTCCGAACCCGTTTTCTCAAGTTCGTGGACCAAAAAGCACTGTTTTAGTAAATTAAATATTTTATTAAAACGAAGGTGATCCGATCACACCAAATAAAGATCGGTGGCGGCTCCTTTCCTTTTCTTTTTTAAAAAACGAGTCGATGCGTCGTTTTCGTTCACCCCAAAAAATGGTTACGACGACTTGGCGACTCCACTGGGACGCGAGGGTCAAGCCATTGGTGATTGATTTTGTCCTTTTAATTAAAATGGTTTTGAAAAATCATGCTTCTTTTAATTCACCTTCAATATTAGCCTCGTAAATACTTTGGCATTGCATTGCATGACCGTTGTGGTCACACCTTTAAGTGGGGCGCGAAGCTATGCCTTCGTGAGGTTTTCACCTCGCATGGGCTAGTGGATCGCTTTGAATACATCCGTACCTATGTCTCCGTGAAGTTTTCACTTCGCATGGCCATAGGAAATGTATTCCCAACCGAACTTCGGTCCGCATGAGCCTATAATGGGTGAGGATCGAGGAATCTGCTGGTTCGGGAACCTCGAACTTTAGAACTAAGCCGCATATAGCAAACCCTAGGAGCCCACCTTAGGTAGAGCTATGACAAACCTTAGTGGTCACCCAAATAGGCATTAGTTTATTTTACTTACTTTACATTCCATGGTACTAACTTTTTGTGTTTCTTTCTTTTTGTGCATATCATTTCATATTTTAAAGAGACATCGATTCACGGTCCGTTTCTGAGTTGGGAAGCTGGTTATGGAAAGCGAATTCCTTGATAAAGTAGAAGACAATGCGGCCGTCCGCATATAGTCAGAGTAATGCCAAATAGAAAAAGGAGATAGCTTGGTCGAAGGGTAAGTGTCGGAGCTACGGAACTTCACCAATATCAGTGTCACGTAGAACGAGTTCCAGGAGTTGAAAGAAATTTGGACTCAGTGGGATGATGAAGCGAAGCAGCTGTTCTATGGTATTACGGCGACCTGCCTTACCTGCTTGAGGTCAAAATAGACAAGCACCTGTTCCGAGCAATGACCCAGTTCTGGAATACCGCTTATAGCTGTTTCTCCTTCGAAAAAGTGGATCTGGTTCCCACAGTAGAAGAATATACGACCTTGCTACGTTGCCCAAGAATTCAAGTTGACAAAGCTTATTCCAAGGCGATTAATGGCCCAACCTTCGCGAAGAAGTTGATGAATATCACCGGAATGAGCGAACAGTGGGTCTCAGCTAGAATGCAAAAGAAGGGCGAGGGTAAATGCATACCCTGGATATGTTTGAGAGACCTGATCCTGGCGCATCCCGATACGAAGAAAAAGATAGATATCTTAGCGTTATGTATTTACGGCTTGGTAATCTTCCCAAAAGCTTTAAGACACATTGATGAAACAGTTATTGATCTATTCAGCCGATTGGAAAAAGGGGTCACACCCGTTCCTGCTATCTTAGCCGAAACATTCAGATCCTTGACTGCATGTCGGAGAAGAGGTGAAGGCAGGTTTATTGGATGTGCGCAGCTGTTATTGGCTTGGTTCCATAGTCACTTTTGGAAAATAGAGAAAGCGTCTTACCGGTTCATGTCAGAAAAGTACTCCCCGCTAGAAGAGATAGTAACCACGCCTAGAAGAGAGGATGTGCCCGAAGAAAATTGGATCGTGCTCTTTCAAAACCTTCAAGAGGACGACATCGAGTGGAGGGCTACCTGGATGATTCCCGACAGGATCCTTTATCATTGCGGAAGCTTTGACTGGGTGCCCCTATTGGAAATTTGGGGTGCCACTGCCTACGCCCCTTTGCTGGTCCTAAGACAGTATAGTTAAAGGCAGTTTGTACCAACGACATACGGGCTAGCTCAATGCGAGTTTTCATATGAAGGGGGAAGCTATAAGAAAAGGGTTAAAGAGATTTCTAGTGCCTGGAATCAGATTCACAGAATGAAAAGATTATCTACAGGCCCGAGGACGACCCCGGAATACCTTGAATGGAGGGCTAGCAGAGTCAACGACAACATTCCTGAGCTAAATCCAGAAGACGCCCGATCAAGAGAACAATGCATGCTAGTGGTCCTATCAGAATTAGAGATTGTGAAGCAAGATTTTGAACGGATGAGCTCGGAGCTCGGGAAAAGGATAGAAAGGTTGGAGGAAGAAAAGATGCTCCTCCAATTAGAAGTGGACGGTCAAAAATCAGAGGCTGAGAAACTCAGAAAGAAAAAGCAAAAAGTAGAGGAAGACCGAGATAACTTGAAGACGGAGTACAAGAAGATGCGCTTGACGATAAAGAATGCGGGATTAGGGAAAACTTCGGAGCAGTGGCAACAAGAAGTCAGAGAGGAAAGAGCCAAAGTTAGCAGTTGGAAGAAAAAGTTTCATGAAATACGAGCGCAGAAGGAAGACTTAGAGAAGGCGGAGATGAAGACCAAAAAGAGAAAAAGGGATTAGAAGCTAGAATAGCTGAGCTTGGGCGATCTCTACACCGCTATCGAAGTCGAGACTCGGAAAACCAACTAAAGACAAGCCTGAACAGAATAGAGGAAATGAAAGGTAGGGTTGAAGAGTTGGAATCGGTATTACATAGTAGCGAGCTCCGGATTGAGATTCTGGAAACGAGAGAAAGACGTTGGGAAGAAGAGCTTCACCATTCTTATGAGCAAGTTTGAAGCCGGGACTACCTCATGGGAGAAGCAATAATCCAGATTCGAGAAGTAGCTGATCACCCTGGACTTTGGTGAGGAGGTGACATAGTGGGCATGAGATATGGGCTACCACCGTGTCGTGATGAAGAGCTAATCTCTCGCTTGGAAAAATCAAAACCTTAGGTCTTAGGGCTAGAACATATTTGTAATCTACTTTATGTAAAGGGTTTTGCCTTCTAATAAAGTTTTCTAAAATGAAGTTGATCGAATCGATGTCTTCTTCCTGCATTCATGCATTTGCATTACATCATATTACATGCATTAAAGTTTATAAAAAGAAGCCTAATTGGTTAAGATTAACGAGAGAAACAAAAGAGAAACAAGAGAGAAGAAAAAAAAATCTGGGAACTGGACATCACTACGGGACTCGTGCTAAGACAAAGAAAATGGATCAAAGATTCGAACAATTTCAGAAGGAGATGCAAGAACAGATGCAGGAGCAAATGATAAAACTCCAGCAAGATATGATAGAACGGATGCAAGAGTCCCAAAATAACATGATGAGCCAGCTGGCGCAACTATTAGCCAATGAACGAGGAAAAGGCGCCGCTGCTAGTTCAGGAAATAATGACGACCCTACTTACCCTCCGGGATTTACCCCGTCAAATACCCAAGCTCCACCAGAAATAGGTCCCCAAAGGACGCCTTTTGTTATCAGGCCACAGTGCCAGGTTGAGACCGCAATGCCAGCGCACTTTCTGACTAGTTCAGGCACTAATCCTGGAGAAGGTCCAGCTAACCCTATAGTCCCCGACTTTGATGAAATGGCTGAAATGGATAAAACGAACCTTCCCAGACAACTCGAGGATCGTTGCAAATGGTTAGAAGAAAAGTTTAAGGAAATAGAGACTGCTGACCATCGCTACGGAGTGGACGCTAAAGACTTGAGCCTAGTCCCAGACCTCATACTTCCGCCAAAGTTCAAGATCCCAGATTTTGAAAAATACAATGGGACCAGTTGCCCTGAAGCACACATCACGATGTTCTGTCGACGAATGGCGGGATATGTTAACAACGATCAACTACTTATTCATTGTTTCCAGGATAGTTTGGCCGGGGTAGCGGCCAAATGGTACAATCAGCTCAGCCGTACCCAGATCAAGTCATGGAAGAACCTAGCACAGGCCTTCCTGAAACAATACGAGCACGTAGCCGATATAGCTCCTGATCGAATCACGCTCCAAAATATGGAGAAAAAGCCAAACGAAAGTTTCAGGCAATATGCCCAACGGTGGAGGAAGTAGCCACACAAGTTCACCACCGCTCCTAGAAAAAGAGACAACCATCTTTGTTTGTCAATACGTTGAAAGCTCCTTCATTAATCACATGCTTGGAAGTGCCACAAAAGTTTTTTGATATCGTCTTTGTCGGGAAATGATCGAGAATGCAATCGAAGTGGTAAAATAGAAATTTGGAGAAAGTACTAGAAAGACGGTCCCAAAGAAGAGGAGAGTGATATAAACAACATAGGTAAAGGTTATTCAAAACCTATTCTTGTGAGCCGACCAAGGACTATGACCCCCGATCATCAGAGCCCCTTTAGACAGGAGTCCAACACAAGGCAAAATACGGAGAAAATCCAATTTACCGCTATCCCGGTCCCATACAAGGAAATGTACTAGAAATTATTTGACGCACACGTTGTCTCCCCCCATTATTTAAAACCCTTGCAACCCCCGTATCCTAAGTGGTATTATGCGAACGCACAGTGCGAATACCATGCAGGAATCGTGGGGCATTCTATAGAGCACTGTCTCGCTTTTAAGAAACTAGTGGAAAGACTGATCCAGATGGGAGTTATAAAAGTCGATGACACCTCTTGCAAGGGGCACCCGCTACCTAATCACGGGGTCAACATGATAGGCGAAGATGCGAGAGGAAGAGTAAAAAGGGATATTTCCAATGTGAAAACCCCAATGAAACAGGTCTGGAAGGAAATGATAAAAAGGGGATTGGTTGTGACATGTCCAAGGGAAGAACATGAGGAAACACGAAAGGGCTGTGAATTTCATGACTCAGAAGAGCACGAAATCCAAAGTTGCACTGAGTTCAGAATGCTGGTACAGGCGCTGATGGACAATAAAGAGTTAGAATTCTTTGAAAGCAATGAAGGCCGGAAAGAGGGTAACATCTGCACATTGGAGGATGAGTTAGCAGCAAAAGCCTCGGAGGTGAGTTATCCTTTAGTCACCATCTCACGATCCAAGGGCGACGGAGTAAAAATCGTGATTCGAAAGCCCACTACTTTTTCATCTGAAGACAACCAAAAGACTCTCGGGAGTTATAATTGCAACGTGACGACTCCTGAAAAGGGGGGTCCGTCCACAAAAGGGAGCCAGGAATATCCTAAGATCGTGATCCGAAAACCTGCAGCCTTTCCATACAAGAATGACAAGAAGGTCCCTTGGAACTATAACTGCAATGTGACGATTCCTGAGAGGGGAGATTCGCCCAACACTACAAAAGGAAACCAAGAGGAAGGCTCTTACACGCGCAGTGGAAAGCGCTACGACTTGTCAAACACAAAGACGGAGCACTCAAAAGGGAAAAACTTGATGGGCGAACAAAAAAAAGAAAAAGGGGCCAAGCAAGAGACACATATAAACGAGCCAGTGAAGGAGGAAGAAGCTAGGAAATTCTTAAAGTTTTTGAAGCATAGTGAATACAGTGTCGTAGAGCAGCTACATAAATAGTCGGCTCATATATCGGTGCTAGATTTACTATTAAGTTCTGAAGTACACCGTAACGCGTTGATGAAGGTATTGAATGAAACTTATGTTGCAAATAATATAACAGTTAACAAGCTGGATCGCCTGGTTAGCAACATAAGTGCCGATAACTTTATTTTCTTTAACGATGATGAGATTCCTCCGGGAGGCACGGGTTCCATCAAGGCTCTCCACATTACCACGCGATGCAAAGGATACACATTACCAGGGGTACTAGTCGACAATGGATCAGCGCTCAATGTTCTACCACTATCGACACTGAATCGATTACCCGTTGATAGTTCTCATATGAAGGCCTGCCACAACATAGTAAAGGTATTCGATAGAACCGAGAGAAAAGTCATGGGAAGGATCGAAGTACCTCTTTTAATCGGACCAGGCACATATGAGGTGGATTTTATTGTGATGGATATCCGGCCATCTTATAATCGCTCTTTGGGAGACCTTGGATACACTCGGCGGGAGCAAAGTGCCTCATCATTGCACCAAAAGTTGAAATTAATCTCGGAGGGCCGTCTAGTGACCATAAATGTCAAGAGGACATCATCATGAATCGTAACAAACAATGCACCCTATTTAGAAGCCAACGATGAAGCAGCTGAGTGTTCCTTCCATTCTTTGGAATTTGCCAACGCAACATTCGTCGCCGAGGGAAATAAGGTCCCAGTACCGCAATTATCTAAAACCACGAAAATGGGTCTACAACTGATGGTTAGGAATGGAGCTGTGCCAGGGAAAGGACTTGGAAGGTACCTCCAAGGAGAAATCGAGGTCCCAAGACTAAAAGAAAAGCGAGACTTCTTCGGTCTAGGATTCAAGCCAAACACAAAGCAAAAAAGAGAAGAGTCAGAAAAGAAACAAGAAAGAAGGAAGGCACGTCTGAGGGGAGATGAGATGAAATGGCAACCGATGATAATTCCTCATATTTGTGAGACCTTTATATCAGGAGGGGTTATCCATCCGGGACGAGAAACACAAAATGAAGAAATCGTGCATGTCAACGCTATATCTGAGGAGGGAATTAAGGAAGAAAATCAGAATGGCATCCGCCCCTATGAGCCGGGTAGCGTTCTAAACAATTGATCATGGAGGAGATTCCTATAGCCTTTAGAACTCATTCAGAGTAATACTCGGAACACACTTATTGCTTTAAGTCTAGAAGGAATAAGAACCCCTTTTGTGAAACATGATTTTGTATAAGACGTCGTTATTTTCAATGAAATACATCTCTGCTATCTTTTGAGCAAATTTTCTTTTATGTTCACTTTATTCATTCATTATTCTTTCTTTAAATATTCTTCTAAACATTTCTATTCTTCATTTATCATACCAATAAACATGCCAAAATTCTATGATTCTATGAGCCTTTATTCATTTCCGTAACAGGTCTCCAGATATCAATGATTTGAGTAACGCTACCAATGACTCAGAATGTCTTTTTGAGCAAGATATGGGTGCGGAAGATTTTCAGGATTTTGGAGATGACCAAGGCTGTAATTTAGCTCCTGAACTGTTAAGGATGGTAGAACAAGAGGAGAAACAAATCGTACCTCACAAAGAATCAGTGGAAATAGTGAATCTAGGAGATGAACAAGAGAAGAAAGAAGTAAAGATTGGAGCCAGTATCACCGCAGAGACAAAGCAAGACCTCATTGAGTTACTCCAAGAATTCAAGGATGTCTTCGTATGGTCGTATCAAGACATGCCCGGGTTAAGCACTGATATCGTGGTACACCGTTTGCCCATAAAAGAAGAATATAAGCCGGTCCAACAGAAACTTCGGAGGATGAGGCCGGACGTTTTACTAAAAATAAAAGAAGAGGTCAAGAAGCAGTTTGACGCAGGGTTCTTGCAAGTGGTTAAGTACTCAGAATGGGTAGCCAATATCATCCCCGTCCCTAAGAAAGATGGGAAAGTACGAATGTGTGTGGACTACAGAGATCTAAACAAGGCTAGCCCGAAAGACAACTTTCCATTACCTCATATCGACACCTTAGTGGATAATACGGCGGGTTATTCATTGTTCTCGTTCATGGATGGCTTCTCAGGATACAACCAGATAAAGATGCTTCCTGAAGACATGAATAAAACCACATTCATAGCCATGTGGGGAACCTTTTGCTATAAGGTAATGCCATTTAGGTTGAAGAATGTGGGAGCAACATATCAGAGAGCCATAGTGACCCTATTCCATGACATGATGCACAAGAAAATTGAGGTTTACGTCGACGATATGATTGCCAAGTCTCGGACCGAAAAGGAGCATATCCAAGTCTTAAGGAAATTATTTTTGAGGTTGAGGAAAGTCCAACTAAAGCTTAACCCGGCGAAGTGTACCTTTGGAGCTAGGTCAGGGAAACTGCTAGGATTTATAGTCAGTGAAAAGGGGATTGAGGTTGACCCGGACAAAGTCAAGGCTATACAAGAATTACCCCCGCCTCGTACGCAAAAAGAAGTTCGAGGTTTTTTAGGAAGATTAAATTACATTGCTCGGTTCATTTCACAACTGACTGAGAAATGTGATCCCATATTTCGTCTTCTTAAAAAACACAACCTGTGTGTGGGACGAGGAATGTCAAGACCTTCGACAAAGTAAAGCGAGACTGTCCAATCCTCCAAGATTGACACCGCCTAATCCGAGAAGCCTTTAATCCTCTATTTGACGGTACTTGATAATTCAATGGGATGTGTGCTCGGCCAGCATGATGAGTCAGAAAGAAAGAAAAGAAATATACTACCTTAGCAAAAGTTCATCGAGTGTGAAACAAGGTACTCACCGATTGAGAAAATATGTTGTGCCTTGGTCCGGACAACTCGGAGACCGAGACAAGACATGTTGTATCATACGACCGCTCATCTCAAGCTAGACCCATCGAAATACCTAATGGAGTCAACTACTCTTAATGGACGGATGGCCGATGGCAAATTTTACTTTACGAGTTTGACATAGTTTATGTAAACCGAAGCGATAAAAGGAGTGCAATAGCAGATTTTCTAGCTAGTAGAGCTCGCGATTATGAGCCTCGGACTTTGATTTCCTAATGAAGACCTAATGTACGTAGCAACCATCAAGAAGATACCACGGAAAGTCGTCCTTGAAACCGAACTTGACGGGCATCAAACGCTATGGGCAATGGAATTGGGGCGATTCGATGTCCCCAAACGGAGATCATTACCCATTTACCAGTAAATTGGATTTTGATTGTACAAACAATATGGCGAGTATGAAGCTTGTATCATGGGCATCCGTACGCTATTGAACGCAAAATTAAGGTGCTGGAAGTATACGGAGACTCGCGTTGGTAATTTATCAACTTAAAGGAGAATGGGAGACGAGAGATCCCAAATTGGTCGAATACAAAAGATTGGTCCAAGAACTAATCAAAGAGTTCGATGACATCACTTTCGATTATTTACCAAGGACTAAAATCGATGGTCGATGCTCTAGCCACATTGGCTTCTATGGTACGAGCAAACAATAAGGAGGATATGAGACCTATACAAATGAGCATTTATAAGGCCCCAGCCCATTGCTACAATGTCGAGGAAGAAGGGAAAATTGACCCACCATGGTACCACGATATATTGCGGTATGTGAAGAATCGTGAGTACCACGATCAAGCCGAGAGAATGAAAAAAGGCTACCGAGGAGATTAGCATGTGATTACGTCTTGGATGGAGAAGTCTTATACAAGAAAAGGAAAGATCAAGTGCTGCTAAGGTGTGTGGACGCCGAAGCTAAGTTAATCCTAGAAGAAGTCCACGAAGGTGTCTGTGGAACTCACGCTAATGGCTTCACAATGGCCAGACAAATAATGAGGTTCGGATATTATTGGTCCACCATGGAGGAGATCAGATCAACTATGCTAAAAATGTCATAAATGCCGATTATGGAGACAAGATTCGTACCCCGTCACCTTTGCATGTTATGACTTCTCCATGGCCATTCTCCATGTGGGGCATGGACGTCATTGGGCCAATATCTCCGAAGGCATCAAACGGGCATCGATTCATCATTGTGGCCATCGACTACTTCACGAAATGGGTAGAGGGCCTCATATGCCAACGTCACTAAATCGTGATTAGCCAATTTTGAAGAAAGAAATCATTTGTCGATATGGAATGCCCGAGAGGATCATATCGATAACGACCGAATTTAAACAATAGCACGATAGCAGGTCAAACACCACAATTCATCACCAGACGCCTAAAAATGAATGGGGCAAAGGAAGACCAACAAAAACATCAAAAGATAGTGGGAAGATGGTGAGACTTACAAGGATTGGCATGAAAATTACCGTTCGCGCTTATGCTTATCGAACGTCCGTCCAACCTCTCTTTGGGCAACACCTTTCTCATTGGTCTATGGGATGGAGGCGGTTCTACCTATCAAGTGGAAATACCTTTCTTCGAGTATTGTCGAAGTGAAGTCGGATGAAGTTGAATGGATCCAGGCTCGATATGATCAGTTGAACTTAATTGAAGAAAAGAGATTGAGGGCTATCCGTCACGGTCAGATGTACCAAAAGCGAATGATGCGAGCTTACAACAAAAAAGTTCGCCCAAGGGAATTCCACGAAGGGGATCTCGTGCTGAAAAAGATCCTTCCCATACAAAAGGATTTCAGAGGGAAATGGATGCCGAATTGGGAAGGACCATATGTGGTGAAAAAGGCTTTCTCTGGAGGGGCATTAATTTTGGCCGAGATGGATGGGAAAAATCTACCCAATCCCATAAATTCAGATTCAGTTAAGAAATATTATGCTTGAAGAGGAGAAAGGCTAAAGTGAAAACCCGAAAAAGGCGCTTTAAGACCTAAAAAAAAAACGGAGAGGCCAAAGTGAAAACCCGTAAAGGGCGCTTTGAGACCAAAGGGACTTTGAGTCGAAAACCCGATAAGGGCGGCTCAAGTTAAAAAGGAGGTATGTGACAATCTTTTTCCCCCAGAATTGGCAAAAGGAGGAATGTTACACTCGGAACATCTACAGAAAATCGCAGATCTCCCAACGCCTTTTCAAACTCAAATGATCTTGAAAGGATTGGTAGTGAAGCCTAGGCTGCGATATCTGGGGCACCTACTTTTTCTTTTTACCCATTTTTTGTACCCCAATAATGTTTACTTTTGTCAATTTAATCCAATTCCATTCTTCATAAATTCCATTGTTATTTTAAATCTTTGAGTTGTTTGCCATTGAAATAACGACCTATTGATCTATAATGCTTCCATAAAAGGGGTTCCACCTATTACTCTAGAAGCCTCTAAACAGCGTAGGAACCTAAAATAAGACTGTTGTTTAAGAATCACCACATTTAGGGGTTGGAAACGTTCAAGGAAGAGGAGCCTAAAATCATGACTGTCTCCCCAGATTCTCTGACATAGGTATCAGACGAAAAATTACGTCTGTGCCATGACCTCGACGAGCGAACGAGCAATTACAGCCCTAATCTTTTAAAACAAAAATAATAATAAAAAATTATTCTCATGACATCCTGCATTCATACAAATGTCCTCCGTAATATCATTGAGTTAAGAGCATTCGATTTATTGCAATCATTGCATCTTAACGAAATCATCATTCTCATGACATTCTGCATCCATGTAAGTGTCATCCATATCACATGAAGTTAGGAGCATTTGAGTCATTCCAACCATAGCATCCTCACCATTTGGCATAAACACAAACATATAAAATCGAGTCTACAGGATATGTCCCTAGAGGACGGTGTAGCAACACTATTGAAGATTGTCCTATTACCATCAACCAGTGATGGAATAGGTTGAAGATTGTCCTATTACCATCAACCAGTGGTGGAATAGGTTGAAGATTGTCCTATTTCCATCAACCAGTGATGGAATAGGTTGAAGATTGCCCTATTGCCATCAACCAGTGGTGGAATAGGTTGAAGATTGTCCTATTACCATCAACCAGTGATGGAATAGGTTGAAGATTGTCCTATTACCATCAACCAGTGATGGAATAGGTTGAAGATTGTCCTATTGCCATCAACCAGTGATGGAATAGGTTGAAGATTGCCCTATTGCCATCAACCAGTGGTGGAATAGGTTGAAGATTGTCCTATTGCCACTGACCAGCAGTGGAATAGGCCAAAAATTGTAGATCTTGTCGCCCTAGCCAGTAGTGGGGCAAGATCGAAGGCAAATCATGGCTCCCTAACCAGTAGGGAACACGATTTAGGCCACCCTCCTATTGCCACTAACCAGCAGTGGAATAGGCCAAAAAATTGTAGATCTTGTCGCCCTAACCAGTAGTGGAGCAAGATCAAAGGCGAATCTTGGCTCTCTAACCAGTAGAGAACATGATTTTGGCTACCCTCCTATTGCCACCGACCAGCAGTGGAATAGGTCAAAATTGTAATTCCTGTCCCTAACCAGTAGGGAGCATGGTTAAGCTTTAGTCCTATTGCCTTAACTAGAAGTGGGATAGGCTGAGGACCAAAGACCTCATCTCTCTGAAGATGCAGCGGAGCAATCTAAAATAAAACAAGTCACATCCCATTGGAGTCGCAGCAAGAGCAAATTGAAGCCACATAGCGGTGGAATAGATTGAAGTAACAAGATGCGGTAGACTGGAATGAGGCTACATGAAGAAGAGAAGCACCAAAGAAGTTAGGACTCAACAAAACCAAGCAAATTTAGTCCCTCTTCATGTCTTTGCTCTATTCCTATTGCACGATAATGAGCAAAGAGGGGCAGCTGTAGTCGGCCCAAATTTGTTCTACCAATTACAAAAATAAAATAATAAACCCAAAACAAAAAATAAAAATAGGCCCAAATGGCCCAAATCCCACCCAACTCTCAGCCAAACAAAAAAAAAATAAAGAAAACCCTAGCCGAGCCTCGCCTCGACTTCTCGACTCCCCCACGCCTCTCGCACAGATGTCCGACACCATTGCTGTCTGTCTGCTGCCCGACACGCCCGCCAGAACTGCAAGACAAAAATACGCAATGATTACAAATAGGAGAAATTTGTTTGCACTATTCAATCTTGGCTATAAAGCCACACAAAGACGATTGTAAAGAGAGGAGGGATTCTTTTCGGGAGAAAAAAAACGGAGAAAACATTATAGCAGAAGGGGGATTTTCGGATTCGAAAAATCAATATTTGCAAATTAGCAGAAATCAAAAAAGAGAAAATCAAAAGGTTGATTTCATTTCTACTTTCCTATCACGATTTACTGTCGTTTTTTTTTCATCTTTATTTTTACTTTTTTATTTCTTTTTGGGGACTCACTTCGCTCACCATCGGCCACCGTACGCGGTGGTGGCGCGATGAAAGGCTGAGGGGAAACCTTTTTCTTTTTTTCTCTTTTTAGGAAATCAAAAACAAAAAAAAAGAGATTCAAAACAACAAGCTTAATAATAACAGATCCAACGAAAATCAAAACAAATAAATAAACTTTCAAGGCATTTTATCTTTTATTTTTTCTTTTCTTTTCAAACCAAATAAACCTATTTCATTATTTTTTCTTTAAAAATAGTTTATATATATATGTATAACATCAAAATATAAAAAGGAATAAAAAAAGAAAACAAAAATTTTTTACCTTTCCTACCAGTGGCGGTGGCGAACTCAAGCTGCCAAGAACGATCGCAATGGCTACCCTCACGAAATCGCACCACCGCAGAGAAAACAAAAAGGAGTTAAAAATTTTTTTTAGAAGTCGCTAAAATGAAAAAAAGGGCAAAAGTTTGAATTTATAAAGGTTTCAAAACGACGTCGTTTAGGGCTCGTCTGATGGCCCCAAAACGACGCCTGTTTGTCGTGATCCAGGCGACCGACCCACTCTGGGAGGATCCGCGTGTTTTGTTTTTGGGTATAATTGCAGATGGCCCTTCCGCATTTTTAGTTTTTTAGATCAAATTTTCATTATTTATGTATTGACCTCGAATTTTATGCGGCTTCATGATTCGGTCCACCCTCAAACGCTGCGTTTAATATATCGGGAAAATTATCCATTCAGTCCCCACCTTTTTCGTGCGCTTCAATCCAAATCCCCTATCATTTGTTTATTCATAATTCGACCTAAAACTTTAGTTTTCAATGCAATTTGGTCCCGCTTTAATTATTTTGCAATTTTTATTGTTATTTTATTTTTATTTTTACCAATAATAATTATTATTATCTTTATTATTTATTATTTCTATTATATTTCATTATTATTTGTTTATTATTACTCTTCGCATGTGCTAGTATTTTATTTTTATTTCTATTACCACTACTTCATTATTATTATTATTATTATTATTATTATTATTATTATTATTATTTTATTCCTCTATTATTAATTATTATTATTTACTATTACTATTACTTTATTACTAGTATTATTATTATTTTATTTTATTATTATTAATCTTATTTATTTTATTATTGTTCATTTATTAATATGTTATTATTTTCATTATTAATGTACTCTTATTATTATCATTGTTTAATCTTCACCATTTATGAATTTTGTTTTATATTATTTTATTCATTATTTATTTATTTGTTATCTTATTTATTTATTTGTCATTTCATTTACTTATTATTTATTCGTTTATTGCTCTTTACTTTTTAATACTTTAAAGCACTTTAATTATTTATCATATTTTTTAATTTTTATTTATTTATTGTTATTATTATTATCATCCTATTTGTTTCTATGATTTTATTATTGTTATTCTTATTTCATTATTTATTTGGTCATTCGTTTATAAGAATTAGATTTATTCATATATCCGCTTAATTTGTTAGTATCATTACTTTGTCTAATATTAATCAATCAAATTTTCAAAATAAAGATAATGTTCGGTATTTGAAAATTCGGAAAGATCGAGCCCTAACTCACTGGGTTCCGGTTTCTTCTCGTTAAAGCTGAACAACGGGTATCCTTTTTCGGAATCGCAATTTAAGTTTTAAAACAAAATACTTAATCCCGAAAATTCGAAATGTCATGCCCTAACTTACTGGACTCGACACTTAGATACTTCGGGATAAGTTTCTTTTCCTAAAAAAGAGGCAATCTTCCGTATTTGAAATCTCGGGAAATCGAGCCCTAACTATCGGGTTCCGATTTCTCATTTGATTTAATAACGGAAGATCCTCTTCAAATAAAACCAAGTTTCAAAAGGCGAGCTTAGTTTCGGAGTTTAGAGTATTGTGCCCTAACTTACTGGACGTGATGCTTTACCTCTTCGAAAATAAGAAAGCCTTAACGTCCCTCCCAATTTTAAAAATAAAAAGCATTGTATTTTGAATCCTTTTAAGTTTTCAACAAATAGGACATCAATCAATCGTTTGGTACCAATTTTGGGCGGTCGAGGGTGCTAATCCTTCCTCATGACGTACTCGACCTCCGAACCCGTTTTCTCGAAGTTCGTGGACCAAAAAGCACTGTTTTAGTAAATTAAATATTTTATTAAAACGAAGGTGATCCGATCACACCAAATAAAGATCGGTGGCGACTTCTTTCCTTTTCTTTTTCAAAAAACGAGTCGACCGCGTCGTTTACCGTTTCACCCCAAAAAATGGTTACGACAAAGTTAATACTCAAAGTAAGCTACTTGTGAATATTTGTTGAGGAAAATAAAAACTAAAATTCAACATTGGTTAAATAACAAGTGTGAGATGTGTTTATATATGAGAACCCACTTGAATGGTGATTGAATGACTAATCTTGAAAGCTTAGCGGGTGCACATCTAAATCCATCGGGGTTGGGACGCACCTGCACAATGTGGGCTACATAAAATGTTTGGACCGATTGAGCCCAAAATGGATTTATGGAAATTTTAGCCCAACATGAAATTTATTTTTCTTAGCAAATATATACAAAATTTGATTTAAAAATGACATATTTAATACAGATTCTGTATCTTTATTTATGGATATTTCCAAAATTTCTCTATATTGAATGCCTATAAAAGGCCTAAGAATTCTTTAGAATTTTTTGAAAAAAAAAAGAAGCATTCTCTCACACCGAGATTATTTTGCTCTCCAAAATTCTTCTCGTTTTCCTCTCCATATTTTTCAATGTTCCGGTGATAGAAAAATGTAAGGTTTGTTCGTTGATCTCTGCAGAGGTGTTATTGCTTCGACCACTGTATAGTTGTATCCTGGGAGACAATCGACCAACGTTTCTCTAAGTACTATAGGAGTGACTGAATTTGTCTTAGGAAAACTGTGTAAAATAGGCATTAACATATAGTAAAACTCGATTCTTTATTCGATTTCTGATTTTCCGTAATTTTATTTATTTAATTGATTTCTCGTATTTGAATTTTAAATATAGATATTTATTTTATTTTATATAAATATTTGTTTATTTATATTCATATTTGTTTGCTAACGTTGTTTGTCCAACAATCTTAAGATATATTTTAGTATTTTGCAATTCTTTAATCGAGATTTAACGAGACACCAAGGTGAAAAAAAATGTATTTTATTTGAAGAAAAATTAAAATTGAATAAAATCTATTTCGGGATTTATTCTCGCCGTTCAACGAATTTTATTCTATTTTTTATTTATTTCCAAAACAAGTATTAAAATTAAATAAAATCTGTTCCGGGATTTATTCCCGTCGTTCAACATATTTTATTCCAATTTTGATTTTGTTTCCATTTTGAGCCCAAAATGGATTTATGGAAATTTTAGCCCAACATGAAATTTATTTTTCTCAGCAAATATTTACAAAATTTGATTTAAAAATGACATATTTAATACAGATTCTATATCTTTATTTATGGATATTTCCAAAATTCCTCTATATTGAATGCCTATAAAAGGCCTAAGAAATCTTTAGAATTTTTTGGAAAAAAAAGAAGCATTCTCTCACACCGAGATTATTTTGCTCTCCAAAATTCTCCTCGTTTTCCTCTCCATATTTTTCAATGTTCCGGTGATAGAAAAATGTAAGGTTTGTTCTTTGATCTCTGCAGAGGTGTTATTGCTTCGACCACTGTATAGTTGTATCCTGGGAGACAATCGACCAACGTTTCTCTAAGTACCGTAGGAGCGACTGAATTTGTCTTAAGAAAATTGTGTAAAATAGCCATCAACATATAGTAAAACTCGATTCTTTATTCGATTTCTGATTTTTCGTAATTTTATTTATTTAATTGTTTTCTCGTATTTGAATTTTAAATATAGATATTTATTTTATTTTATATAAATATTTATTTATTTATATTCATATTTGTTTGCTAACGTGTTTTGTCCAACAATCTTAAGATATATTTTAGTATTTTGCAATTCTTTAATCAGAGACGAACGAGACACCAAGGTGAAAAAAAATGTATTTTATTTGAAGAAAAATTAAAATTGAATAAAATCTATTTCTGGATTTATTCTCGCCGTTCAACGGATTTTATTCTATTTTTATTTATTTCCAAAACAAGTATTAAAATTAAATAAAATCTGTTCCGGGATTTTTTCCCGTCGTTCAACAGATTTTATTCCAATTTTGATTTTGTTTCCAAAACAAATATTAAAATTAAATAACATCCGTTTCGAGATTTATTCCCGCCGTTTAAAGGATTTTATTCCAATTTTGATTTTGTTTCCAAAACGAGAAATGGTCCAAAATGAGAAACGGGATTTAATTCAATTTAATACTCATTTTGGAAACAAAATAAAAAATGGAATAAAATCTATTGAACGGTGGGAATAAATCCTGAAACAGATTTTATTTATTTAATACTCGTTTTGAAAATAAAATAAAAATGGAGCAAAATCCGTTAAATGGCGGGAATAAATCCCGAAACAGATTTTATTTAACTTTAATTCTCGTTCGGAAATAAAATCAAATAAAATAAAATGAATAAAATTCGTTGAACGGCGAAAATAAATCTCAAAACAGATTTTATTCAATTTTAATTTTTATTTTTAAATAAAATATAATTTTTTTCGTGATAATACTCTAGAACAACATATTTTTATGTGTTAATTGTATATTTATTTTGAGTTTGATTATACTAATTTGGGATATTTACGATCTTTTATCTTTTAGGGACTAAATTGAAGGCAAAAGTAAATTTAAGGGCGAAAAATGTGAATTTGGAGATACCAACATGCGACATAGGAAAAAAAGTGGTGCCGAAAATGCAAACATGGAAGACATAAGGACAAAAATGCAAAGATGAGATATTTTATAAACACAAGACTCTATTTAATTTTTTATTATATTAGGATTGTCGAAACCATTTTTTAAGTTTGATTTTTTTAAAACAGGGATCTACTTTTAAAAATGAAAATAGAAGTCGCCACCAATCCCTTTTTTATTTAGGTGTGATTGGATCACCTTAAAAATCGTTTTATTTCAAAATACTGACTTTGGTCCACAAAAAATAAGAAAAATGGGTTCGGGAGTCTGTTACGTATGAGGAAGGGTTAGCACCCTCATAACGCCCAAAAATTGGTACCTAACCGATAAAATAATGTCCTAATATTGCAAATTTAAAAAATTATAAAATAAGATCCTTTTATTAGAAGAAAAAATAAGGCTTGCCGATCTCAAAGAGATAAAATACTATACCCAGTAAGTTATGATATAGCATCTCATAACTTCGAAACTAGGCACGTCTTTATTTTAGAAAATTCCCACCTCGAGGCACAAAATATCATATCCAGTAAGTTAGGACACAACGTCTTGAATTCCCAAGAATAAGTTTTTGATTTGAAATTAGGAAGTTTCAGTTTTAAAAGAGAAAGGATATTTAATACCTTAAGTTCTATAAGAAAAATCGAAACCCAGTAAGTTAGGGCACGATTCTTCTTGAAGTTCCCAAGTATTACATATCACTTTTTTTTTTTAAAGCTTTGAATAAAATACTTTAATTCAAAAGGTATTTTTATAAAAATGGTTTGAGTATTACAACATACATGGCAATTCTATATAATTACAAATTATACTAATAATAAATAATAAAAGAATATAACATGAATAAATATATAAAATACTATGTAAAATAATAACAATGATTAAAAGGGCATAAATAAATAAACATGAGATAAAATAAGTAGCAATAATTGAAATAACAAAATCAAACGAAAAGGAATTAAAATTTGAATGAATATTATGACAAAAATATGATGATTTATAAAACGATTATATATACATAATAACAATATTTTAAATGAATAAAAATTTAAAAAACTGAGAATATTTATAACTAACGCTAAATTCGTAATTTGATACATATATAAATGATTATACATAATAAAAATAATTAATAAATAGTGTATAATAATTTTATATAAAAATATATATAATATGTTAATCATAAAATTACAAATATAATAAATACAATATAATATTATATTTTTAAAAAATAAAAAAATTAGAAGTATTATACATAATATAACATAATACTATATAATATAGAAATTTAAAAATATATATATAATATAATAAATAATATACTAATTATATATAATATAGATAATATTAAACTACATAAAATAAATAATAATAATTAAATATATATGAGGTTAATACATATAAAATATATACATAAAAATTTTATACTATAAACAAATTAATATATAAATAATAAAATAATATAACATAATATGATAAAATAATTCAATATAATATTAAAATGAAAAAGAATAAAAAATATAAAGA
Organism: Gossypium rotundifolium; assembly: GCA_025506655.1. Classification (NCBI taxonomy): domain Eukaryota; kingdom Viridiplantae; phylum Streptophyta; class Magnoliopsida; order Malvales; family Malvaceae; genus Gossypium; species Gossypium rotundifolium. Next base: position 98,072,972 of record CP106730.1, read on the forward strand.
AAGGAGGATTAAATAAAAAACAGATATAAAAGGGATTAAATCAAAATGCGCTTCATATTGCAAGGGTTATTATGGCAATTTTATCAAATTTTCAAAACGACGTCGTTCAGATTTTAGCAATTAAGGAGCCCGAGGATTAAAATGAAACGGAATATAAATTTTAGGGCTAAATTGTAAATATGAAAAAATGCTATTGGACGTAATTGTAAATTTAAAAAAATGCGGAAGGACCTGTTTCGCAAATATACCATTGACAAAAAAAACGCGGATCTTCTAGTCTATTGGGTCGGGTCGAGGGTCGGAGGCTCAAAACGACGTCGTTTTGTCCTCTGAAAATGACCCTCAAAACAACGTCGTTTCACTGGTATATAAATACCCCTTTTTAGCCAAAAAAAATTATTTTTTGTTGTTTCTTCAAAAAAAACGAAGAGTTCTTTCTGAAAGCTCTCCCCTTGGCGATTTCAAAGTAGTGCTCGTGAGGTTCGATCATTGCCTGCCCAGATGCTATTGGATGGTGGAGTTTTCCAAAAGGTAAAATTTTCCCTCTTTTTTGTATTTTAATAAATATATATTATATATGAGTAAAAAATAAAAATAAAAAAGCAGTACTCGAAAAATAAGAGAGAAAAAAATAAGCAAAAACCTTTGATGCTTTATGAACTGTGTATATTCTCTCTCGATATTGGTATTCTCTGTATATTCTGTATCCTCAGACATAAAAAAAAATCAGCTTTTATAGCCTTTGAAAATAAAAATGCAAAAAGGAAATCATCGTTGCTGCCATTTTTGCTACTGCTTTCTTTCCTTTCTTGTGCAGGTGGGCGAAGATCTCGCGACGGAGATGATGCTCGCGTGGATTGCGGCGCAACTGGTGGCTTGGTGTTGTTTGCGGCGCGAGCGCTGACTATTGCGGCGCCTAGGGTTTCTGAAAACCCTAGGCTTACTGAAACTGGTTGAAGATTTGGGCTCTTTTGGGCCGTGCGAGTTTGGGGCTTGATTGGGTCTGGGTTGTAATTGGGTTTTGGGCTAGTGGATGTAATTTGGGCCTGTTTATTTTTTTTTTTTGTTTGTATTGGACTGTTAAAAAAAACATTGTTTCTTTATTTTTTTTGTTTTTCTAATATGGGCCCGAGCAAAATGGCCTTATTACAAGGATAATTGTTAGATATTATTATTTAGATTTTATTTTAGCTTTTATCTTTATTATCTGTATTTATCTTTTAGAATTTAAGTAGGACTAGACTAGGTTTCTTAGTACTATAAATAGGGGATAGAGTGACTCAAATTTCATATCATCTTTTCTGTAAACACTCTCTCCCCCGAAAAAGCTTAGCCTTGTTCTTTTTTTTATTCAATAAAATTTCATTTTTTTTTATTAAGTCTATTTCTTTTCCCAAAAGTATGAGCCACTAAATCCATCTAGCCAAAGGCCCAAAAAAGGTTCATGAGGCTTAGAATCCGCGTTTATCCTTCTCAAGGAGTATTTATCACTTCTTCGCATTACGGGACTGACGCTTCCGTCCATGTCCCTTCAAAAGTGACAGTCCCACAGGAGCGACGGTTGGTTAAAGTTAGGTTCCTCTAAATTATAAGTTTAAACCCTAAGTGGAGCTGGTGGTTGTAGGCGTCCTCTTCCACCACCTAAAAGCCGATGATTGAACCCAAGGAGGATCGAGACAATTGGAGGCTGAAATCTCGCCACATAAGAAACTCTCTCTTTTCCCAAACTCTGTTTATTTTTATATTCTCTATTTTAATTTTCGCAATTTATTTAATTTCGCAATTTCAATCAACTTTTAATTCTGTCTTTTTATTTTTTCCCCAGGTACGCAGGTTTTCTTAGGCACGATTCGGTCTGGGATCTCACGAAACAATACATTGTGCAAATTCAGTCTCTGAGGATTTGACCCTACTTCCCTTATACTATTCTTTTTATTATTTCTATAAGGATAGGATATATTTGGTGCTTCAACGATGCATCATTTCGCCTTGGTGTTTCGTTCGCCTCGTATTAGAGAATTACAAAATATTAAAATTTGCCTTAAGATTGTTGGACAAAACACGTTAGCTAACAAATATGAATATAAATAAATAAATATTTATATAAAATAAAATAAATATTTAAATTTAAATTTTAGACACTAGAAATCAATTAAATAAATAAGTTTATGGAAAACCAGAAATCGAATAAAGAATTGAGTTTTACTATATGTTGATGCCTGTTTTACACAGTTTCCTTAAGATAGATTTGGTTGTTCCTACGGTACTTAGAGAAACGTTGGTCGACTATCTCCCAGAATACAACAACACGATGATCGATGTAGTAACACCTCTGCAGGGATCAACGAACAAAACTTGTCTTTTTCTATCACCCGAACGTTGGAAAATATGGAGAGGAAAATGAGAAGAATTTTGGAGAGCAAAATAATCTTGATATGAGAGAGTATTTTTTTTCGAGACAATGTTTCAAGCTTAGTCATTTAATCACTTTTTAAGTGGGTTTTTATATATAAACACATCTCAAACTTGGTATTTAACCAATGTGGGATCTAAGTTTTTCTTTTCCTCAACAAATATTCACAAGTAGCTTACTTTGAGCATCAATTACTCATTTATCACTCAATCATTTTGAGTATATGGTGTAGTAGAATATAAATAACCATAATTTTATGACTTAACTCTCCACTTTTACCAATCGAGAATATGCCTTAAAGTTTCCAAAAATTACAAATTTTCCAACATAAACTTGTAAATAAATATAGTTAAACACCAGATGAATCAATGATTTACCATAAATTTTCTAATCAATTTCCTTCGGGATCAACTCATAAGAAAGGACCAAGATACTTTGATTTCTTATGTTTTCGAAAACATGATGTAGATTCCAACATATTTTACATGCTAATTCAAATTGGTGAATCTTATAATTTAATAATATTAATATTACTTATTCAACAAAGTTGATTGATTGATATGCGTTGATTTTCTATTACGATAAGTCGAGGATACAATAGCTGATCCAACAGCTGCTTCAGCGGCTGCAATAGCTATAACAAGAAATGAGAAAATATTTCCTTTTAATTGTCGACTATCAAAAAAATAAAAAAATATTACAAAATTTATATTAATCGCATTCAGTATAAGTTCAAGACACATATATTGTGAATTGTTCATTAAATATATTCTCTAATGTATGAATCTTATTTGAATATTATATTTCGAATTTTGTGATTTATATTGAATAGGTCAAGAGATAAAACATTTAGCAAACAACAGTTAACCATAAACCAACATTTCCCATCTTTGTCATTTCAAAGGTTGTTTTAACAAAAAAGGCAGAATCATTTTAAGTTCACCACCTCCTTTGTTAAATCCACCCAACAGGGTTTCAAAGATGTAACTGGTGAAACAATGCACTCAAATATTAGACTTCACTATCTTGTTATGATAATGATATTTAGGGTGAAATTACTTAGGAGATCACTATATTATAGGGACTGTATCAAATTAGTCCCTCTATTATTAAATGAATAATTTAGTCCTTTTGTTATCACAAAACAATAAATAAGACCAAATTAGAATGTAGTTAACATTTATTGTTTAACAAAGTTTATATTTTTAAAGTTTTATGGTTCGTAAATAAAATATTTTGTTTCAATTGAACTACAATTGAAAATAAAAAAATTCAAGATATTTTTGTTATACAACAAATGTTAACTCTTATACAATATAGACTTATTTAATTCTTTTTAATAGTATAATGATTAAATTGATCCATTTAACAGAGAGACTAATTTGATACAATCTGCATAATATAGGGATCTCTCAAGTACTTAATAATAGAGGGTCTGCATTTGTTTTATTGAAAATGACTTCGAAAAATAACTTACTTTAATTTCTATGTAAAATATTTTCTATTATTTGACAAATTTCTTAAAAATATTTCATACAAACTATTTTTAATGAAACAAATATACATATGAAAAAAATACGTTAGAAAACATTAGAAAAATTAAAGTTAAAAACAAACATCCGAATATCCCATGGAACAAGGTGGATATATATGTAACACCATTGTCAATGGGAAGCCAAAAGCAAAACAAGATTTCCATGGATGTTGCAACCGATCATAGCAATTCATCATCACTCGACTACTCTCTCTCCTTCACTAGCCTCGTATGCATCGACCCTCCAAATCATCAAAGCAACAAAGATCAAAGTCCCCATGACTCGAATAAAAGTTCCCGACCCGACTCTGGTGGCGGTCATCTCTTGCCACTTGAGTTCTTGTTGAAATCACGACCACCATCTCTTGGCGGCGATGGCGAGAGGAAATTGAATGGGGAAGTGAGGAATCAAGGTAAAAGAGAGACGATGGGCTCGAAACCTTCGTTTGGCGGGAAATTGCTTCGATCATTTGTCTCGCCGTGTAGGGAATGTCGTGTTGTTAAGCCAAGTACCGTAAAAGCACCTGCTAAGCATCACGGACGTATCAAGTTGCATTGATGAATATGGTAAAAATTAAGGGGGTGTTAGGTAATAAAATATTTTTTCTTTTTTTCATGTCCGCCGCCACATTCTCTTTAAAAAAACCTTATTTTTATTGAGTGTGTTATCCTGAGCGGCTAGCCATCTACGACTGGTGGCTTAGTCTCCTTCCTTCTCCATAAGCCTATCTTTTCCCCTTTTCTCCCTCTTCTCTTTCCTTCCTCCGGTGCAATAACTTCTTTGGCCATGCTTTTGGACGAGCCGGTGCATTAAAGGAGTGACTCCGATTGTGACAAGGCCAGACCCTCAGAAAAGTTGGTGTTGTGGTCATCACCAAGGAAGGTCTGAGCTTCACAGCTTACCTTTCTACCCCTAGATATGGAGCTTGAGGAGGGAATGACGACTCCAGCTATTCCAACGTCGGTGTGATTCACCAGCATTTGAAGGGGGTTCTGAGGCGATTGGAGATGGGGAGGACGCCAACACCTTCCTCGTTGATAGTAACCTCTATTTTATGTTTATTTCCGTTTTCCTTTCTTGGTTCCTATGTTGTATTTGGACAGGCAAAATCCATGGTGTTCATCCCATGGGCGAAGACCCGGTTTTGGTCAAATGGCTTTGCCCAGATCTCAGCGCTCTCCGAAGCGTGCCATGCTGCCTCGCATGGATTTGCACTGTAATGTTGTTGTATTTGTTCTTTCTACCTTCCATTTGTCATTCAATGAACGGTAAATGGACTTAATGGGTACGAACTATACGAAAAAGGATTGTATGAAACAATGTACTATATCATCTGTATCAATTTTTAATAGATTTATGCTACATAAATATTTTTATCCTGAATTTTAGTATTTTAATTTGGATTTAATTTTTTTTAGGATAAAAATGTTGAAATTTAGGATAAAAATATTGATGTGACATAAATCTATTGAAAAAAATATAAATGACGTGGCGTCACTATTTTATACAATCCTAATTATACAAATCACTTTTACAAAATGTGAATACCATCTTCCAATAAAAACTAATGGGGGTGTTTGGTTTATGTGCGACAAGGTTAATTTTGTTTTGTTATTTAAAACCACATTGTATGTAACACCCAAACCCGGCCTAAAAGTTAGGCCCGAATCCGAAACGTCACATTAAAGGCACAATTCAAAACGGTTTTGCTAATTAAGAAATTAAGGCCCAAAAGCCCAAAATCTAATAGACTTATTAATTAAAGATAAAAAAAACCCATTCTATTATTTTAAGCATTTAATAAACCAAGTTTGAACATAAGAGCTTACTTAGGTTTAATAATTAAATAAACATTTAATCTCAAACCCCAAATTAAATCCGAAGTCAAAACGGAGTACAAGGTCTTATTACGTCCATTGAAAATTAAGTAAATAAAACATGTATTTTGAAACAAATAAATGAAAATTCAAGCCTCTTGTAGTGTGGCCATCTCCGAGTCCTCTCCCACGTCGAATCGTCTATTCTGGATTACTTGAAACATTAAATTAAAGGGGTGTGAGTTTCGAAACTCAGTGTGCACAACCCTTGAAAAACAAATCACTTACAAATATCCACATTGTGCCTAAGCCCTATCAAAATCGGTGGTCTTGGCCTTAGCCCACAATAACCTCATATCATATCATAACGCATCATATACACACAAGATAATGCAAAACCCACCCCAAAATCCATCCGCTACACACACCATTTCCTTCTAACCTTATGACTCGTGGGAATTCTAGCTCGACCCACCCTCCGCTACACACCAAGGGTAGCAGGCCATGATATTAACGTTGCAAAGAAAGTCGCTAATCAAATATTGGGCTTAAAGCCTCGGTGGATCCATACCATACGACCATGCGATCATGGATCCATACCATACGGCTATGCGATCCTTAAATATTGACACGAGTCATCAATATATATGTTAGGCACATAGCCACGGTAAATATGATTGGCACAAAGCCATAATAATAAAGACAAAGCCCATAATTATGGCACGAAGCCCATATTAATGGCACACGACCCTCGGTAACATTATCGATTGCAAAAGATGGTCGCTCGGTGGCTAAAAGCCTACGGTGGATCCATACCATACGACCATGCGATCCTGGATCCATACCATACGGCCATGCGATCCTCAAATCTTTCTTCGTACCATAATTCCCACCCATATGCATCCTAAGCAGAATATCATATGAATGCATCAAACACAAAAGTAACATTCATAAACTTATATTCGTCACATATGGGTATTTTCGTCATTTCACTATCCAAGGGTATTTTCGTAATTCTACCCTACATGAGTATTTTGGTAATTTTGCAAATCAAGGGTATTTTAGAAATTTCACAAACTGGGGGTATTTTGGTAATTTCATAAATTAGGGGTATTTCGATAATTTCATAAATCAGGGGTACTTTGGTAATTTTGTAAACCGGGGGTATTTTGGTAATTTTGTAAATCGAGGGTATTTTGGTAATTTCACAAATCGGGGGTATTTTGGTAATTTTACAAATCAAGGGTATTTTGGTAATTTCGCAAACTAAAGGTATTTTGGTAATATCACAAATTGAGGGTATTTCGATAATTTCACAAACCGGGGGTATTTCGGTAATTTTACAAATTGAGGGTATTTCAATAATTTCACAAATCGAGGGTATTTCAATAATTTTACAAATCGGGGGTATTTCAGTAATTTTACAAATCGGGGGTATTTTGGTAATTTCGCAAATCGGAGGTATTTTGGTAATTTTGTGAATCGGGGGTATTTTGGTAATTTTGAAAATTAGGGGTATTTCGATAATTTCATAAACTGGGGGTATTTTGGTAATTTCATAAATCAGGGGTACTTCGATAATTTCACAAATTGGGGGTACTTCGGTAATTTCATAAATTGTAGGTATTTTGGTAATTTTACAAATCGGGGGTACTTTGGTAATTTTGTAAATCAGGGTATTTTGGTAATTTCACAAATCGGGGATATTCGGTCCCTTTCGGGTTTTAGCTATGAACTTTGGCCCATCAACAAGTCTTCGCGGCTAAAGTGAACAGATGCTACGCACTAGGTAGGATTCCAGAAAAGAGGAGGTGGGCCACTAGGGCCGCTTAAGTACCAAGCTCTCCCTAAATCCAATCCTAGACATGCGTACGCCCGTTGCCACACTCCAACCTTGCAACTTGTTCACAGACATGTTCAATTAGAATTAAGTCTTATGAAATTTACGAGTTGTTCAAACTAGACCTAAGGTCCATAAACCCTAACATACATGCCTACGTCCCCATAAGCCCAAATCACTCCCTTACGGCCCATTAGGCCCAAAACAAATCCAATTCATGTATCATGCATGACTAATTCAATTTGTATAACCAACCAAACCATTTCATCAAACTTAGCCTCAGGGCCCACCAGCCCATTTAGCCATTTTCTTTCTTGGAATTTTGTGTGTAGTGTTTGTACACACTGGTAACCTGTGCTACCGCAAACCCCTTAGTCACGAACCTACAATCGACATCACCTAACGATTAATCATAACTTAATATACACTTATCGGAAACCAAAATCTCACCGTAACCTTACCGTGCACCTCACGTTATAGTAGCCCTTCCTTTGCTACTATTGGAAGGTATATTAACTCTCCTCATAGAATGCTCTATATATAGCTAGCTTCTCACCTTCCTTCTTTGTATACTACCGATGTGGGATCCCTCCGTTAGCAGAGCTTAAATCCAACTCAAACTTTTCTCGTCCAATCCACAAAATAAATACTCCCTTGCTTGTCATGAGATTCAAACCCAGGCTCCCTTACACCCTTAATGATGCCTTGCCACTAGACCACTCACTTCCTTGTGTCTAAAATCATGCGCAACTAAATATAACCCTGTGGCAAAATTCTAGAGTCATTTAAAAAGAAATCCCAAAATGCAAGAAGCCAAGACTTGAACCTTGGACCTCCTTCCTTCCTTGTGGCGTCACCCCCTTGTCTCCTATGTGGCGTCACTTTGCCACTACACCACTCACTCCACTTGTGTCATTTTTTTTCACATTTTATTCTTAAAGCCTACCTATTAACTCCCAGGGTTTTATTTACCTAAAACCAAAATTTTCCTAAAGCCAAAGTTTGAACCCGGGACTTCATAGAAACCCTCTAACCTTCCAAAATCACTCACCTAATAGGTCCAACTAGCACTAAAGCCATTCTCTTGTTCTCAAAAATTTTAAACGCTCCCATGCCCAAGGCCCAATGGGCCCAATTCTTCTAGGCCTAATTTCGGGATGTTACATTGTACTAAATAATCATAATAAAATTTGCTTTTTTTTGTTTATTAATTACTAGATACATGTTAAAGCTTATAATATTTTATTTTTACACATTTCTATAGTAAATTATTTCATATATCTTTCTCTCAAATAATCTGGGAAAGAGAGGTAAGCAGCAATAATTTTTCTTTTAATCAAAGTGATAGAGGAAAAACAGAAGAAAAGTTTTTTTTTTTTAAATAATTATTTGATATAATCAATTAGGGGTTAGTAAAAACTCGATTTCACTCGAAAAAATTTCGAATTTCAAGTTAAACGAATCAAGTTATTCGAGTCAACTTGAACTTTTTTTTTCGAATTCCAATTTCGAATCGAGTTTAATTTTCAAAAATTCAAATAATTCGAATAAATTGAATACCAAACTATAATATTTTATATTTTTACTTCAAACCCCCAAACATTTTTATTTTCTAACCAACACTTTTACTCCCCTTTCATCCCACCCCCATCTACCCCAAACCCATTCCCCCCTCCCCCCAAGTTTTTTTTTTTTTTTTTGAATATTTTACCCCACTTACTTTCCCCAAAGTTTTACTCCCCAAACAATTAAAATTTTTATTTTTCCCTAAACTTTTACTTTTCACCATTTACCTCCAAATTAAAAATCATTCAAAAATATCCTTAAACTTAAATAGTAATAATTTTATTTATATCTACTATTTATATTATTAAATTAAATTTCACATTTTGTACTATTTATATTATTGAATTGTTTAATCATATTAAATCTTTATAAATTTCTATTAAAATTGAATTATTGATGATGCCATAAAATATCGTGTTAAAATTTTATGTTGGCATCAATTTCACATTTTATCTTTAAGATAATTTTATTAAAATCAATTTTTTATATTTAATATATTTTTTATTTCAAAATACATGATGACAAAACCGAAGATTATTGAAGCAACTAAGCTAGCAAAGAAGCTAACCAGTATATAAAAGATCAAAAAATAAATTATGAGGAGATCAAAGTTAATAACAAATTGATTATGGAGGGAAAATTTGATTATAATGAGCGACAATAGTTACAATGATCCAAAGTCATTTTTTTTAAATTTTACTCAAACAAATATATTCGATTCGATTCAAATTCCATTTCACTCAACTCAATTCGAGAAAAATTCAAATCGAGTTAGGATGATAAAATAGGATTCTCTAACTCGATTAACTCAAAAAAATTTCATTCGATTCGATTCAATCAAACGCTAACCCTTATAACCGGTGGAATTTTTTTTGGACTCCACAAGAAATATACAAGTCACACTCTTAACCTACTTCTTAGAGTACAAAAAACTCCAAAAGTGGTGTATGAGATATTTTCCTTTTTCACTTAAAAAATGTAATTTTTCGTGGTTTAAAAGCAAATTTGACCAAAATAATTAAAAAAAAATTGGTAAATTTATTATAAATGTAATGTTTTAAGCCAAAACGTAATAGACAAAATATATAATACAATGTAATATAATGGATTAAATGTTAACTTTTCTCGGCTTATAATAATAAATATATAATTGAAACAATACTTGAAGAATATGTTACAGAATTATAGAATTTGATTTATTAGGCTTTATAATTAGTTTATTTTGGTTTAAGTAAAATGAATTAAAATTATCTGAATTTAAGTAAAATTTCAAAATGACACATTATTAAGGAAATGCAAGTATTGAGATTATCTATATATTCTAATATTATCGGCTCAAGATAATGTTTACATTACTCTCGAGAATATAATTTTTTTGAACCAAGCACAATATAATACTAAATTTTATGTGTAAGTAAAATAGTTTTTGTGAAACAAAATCATGAAATATCTTTAACTTCTGAACTATATTTTCTTCTTATTTTGGTGTTTCATTTTGGCAGTTGAAATTTCATTTTAGTCACATGTTACTTCTAAAATTATATGCCATGTGTCACATTATTATTACCAACCATTTTATTTTGAGATGAAAATAATAATTTAAGTATCAAAATAAAACAAAAAAATCTAAATAGAAAATGTATATAATTCAATAGCTAAATTATGAATTAAATTAAATTAAAATATATTTTTGGTTATATAGTGCCAATAACCTTGTCATGTTTGACCATAGTGTAAAAAGTATGTAAATTGAATTTATTATTAATTATTAAATTTTATTAAATGTATAATATTTAAGGAATATGCAATTTTTTTATTTATAAATAATAGGTAAACTACAAAAATAGTCACTTTTGTTTGCCTTAGGTTACATTTTAGTCACTTATGTTTGAAACGTTACGTTTTAGTCACATATTTTATCATTTTGTTACAAAGTAGTCACTCTGCCGTTAAGCTTCGTTACCTCCCTTACAACAATCCTACGTGGCAATCCAAATAGGTTTTAAATGCCAATTTGGATGTCCAACTGGGATGAGAATAGTTTTTTTAGTCAAAATAGTAAAGAAAACTAAAAGAAAAAGGAGAGCGACATTTTTTCTTTTCCAGTTCAAGGTGTAATTAATTTAAAATTTTAATTAATTAAATTTATTTAATTAAAAACCTTTTCTCGTCTTAGTTGGACATCCAAGTTAGTATTTAAAACCCATTTAGGTTGCCACATAAGATTGCCGTTAGGGAGGTAACGAAGCTTAATGTCAAAGTAACCACTTCATAACAAAACAATAACGTAAGTGACTAAAATGTAATATTTCAAACATAAGTAACTAAAATATAATTTGAGATAAACAAAAGTGACTATTTTTATAGTTTACCCTATAATAATTCGAATTGAGTCGAATCCAATCATATTAACTTAAAATTAAATTTTTTTATTTAAATTCAAATTTATCCAAATCAAATTTATCAAACTCGATAAATTAATTGATAACTCTCAATGATAAGTCATTTTAGTCAACTATTTAATTTAGGAGATAAAATTTTAAATTGATTTATCATTTTTTCTCACTTTATTTATTATTTGTGAATAATGATATAAATGTGACTCACTACTATCGATTCACCATAAGTTAATTATATAAATCATCAATAGGTCCATTTATTTGGTACTAGCCTTAATAATCATTGTGAATTTGACATGAGAGGAGTCTCTTCTTTAGTCATTGTCCCACAATTTGATTACCAAAAGAATATTCACTTTGAAAAAGATAGAATGAAAGAAGGCAATGAATGATGATGATGATGATGATGATGAGAGGAACCTTGGACAATTGCATGTTTAGCTATTATTGTCCTACAATTTGAATACCCTAAAAAGGCAATGATTATAGCCATGTTGAGACACAACCAAGATTTATTTTCATCATATGTTGTTTTATAAATGAAAGATATGCACCTGAGAGGGAAATTATTCTTCATCTTACTCTTTTCTTTTAAGGGTTTATAATTACAGTACAAATTAGGGGCAGCCACATAAATTTGGATTCCTTTAAAGACTATAATTTTACATATTAATATGGAGTAAAATTATATTTTAATCTAAAATGACAAAATTTTGATTTCGTCATTAATTATTTGGTATACCGACAATTGAAAGCTTTTTAATTCCGAAACGGGTTGAAATTTTACCACATGACTAATTTATTTATTTATTTTATTTTTAAATATAACTTATAATGACACAAAAAATTTAACTCCACTCATGAAATTAAAAGTTTATGTCTATCAAATAATTATCTTTTATAAAATTATAAACTAATTTGATAATAAAATTATATTTTAACTCTTATGAAAATTTCTAATTCAACTTTAACCTTCTGGAAAAAAATTCTAACTTCACCCTTACTATATATCACTCGTAATACATGTTCCTTCACAATGACCAATATAAAGCATAGCAAATGAAGAGCCAAAAAAAATTGGGCAGAACTTACACATGACATATGCACGTAATAAGATTAAAGGCTAATCGGCTAAAATAAATCTAAGTTAGAATTATATTTGTCACTCAATAAGTATGCAAATTTTAATATCCTAGTCAAACTACATTTGTAAGGTATAACATCGATTTTAGTTACATTTTTTGTTAATTTGATCTTTATTTTTTGAGGGGTTAAATTTGGGTCTCAACTTTTTAAAAGAAATCAAATTTTATCATCAACCATTTGAAAAAAAAAATTGAATTAAATTTTTTATCGAAAATACCAACTAAAATGTTAACTTTTTAAACATGGGAGCTTCATGTAAATTTGCATTTACTTCATGCTAATGTTTTTTAATTTTTATGAACTTTTATATTTTTTGAATTATTTATTTTAAATATTTTTATAAATTTTAAATTATTTGTGACGTGACATATAAGAGCAAATAACTCCATGTTATCATGAAGTGCACGTAGACTATCACACGTATTATCACACTAACATCATTAAAAAATTAATGGTTTAGTTAGTATTTATGTTAAATAAAAATAAATTGACTCTTTTAAAAGGTTAATAGTCAAGTTTAGCTCAAAATACAATAAAGATTAAATTGACAAAATTATAAAAATGAAGGACTTAATTTTTCATTATTCCATTCATAATTAACAAATCAATTTAATGTTGAACCATGGATCAGCTTTTTACAAACATACCTTTGAGACACTGTGGAATTGTCATTAAAATCCATATTTATTTATCCATATTAATAAAATGATAAAATGATAATGATATAAATATTTTTTTTGAAAAAAATAAATAAAGGCAATTGATCCGAAATCTTAGCGAAGTTGCCTTGCGCTTACTTTTGGCACACAACACTCCCTCAGATTCTGCACTATAGTAAAGGCCAAAAGCCAAATATAACTACTTCTCCACTGTCTCAAGGTATTAGGACTGCATCATCAACAATAACAACAATAAAAATCGAACATTGATTCTATTTAATTCTTTTATAAAAATATTAAAAATAACTATTATTTATTAAAATAATAAAAAATAAATTATTTATTAAAATTTTATGTTTTGAATAATATTTTAAATTTTAAAATTTTCATTTAAATTCTCATCATTGATTGTGATTTAAAATCCGAAATGACATGTGAAAATATTAGTCAAACAAAATAAAAGCTCTGTCACATCATAATGATAATTTAAAATTATTTCGAAAAACTCAAATTGTCAGTCAATTTAATTATCATTTCATATTATTTAAGAGTAAAATATAAAAAAATACTATTTTTTAAAAAATTTACGAAAAATAATATTTTTTTAATTATTTATCAGAATGGGTTATTTTTTTCGAAAGCACGTCCACGTCAGCGCGATTTCAGGAGATGCAGCAGGAAAACGCATCCCTAAAGGCGCGCTTTGCTGATGTTGCAAAGGCGCTCTCTCAGTGACACATTTTGTCTGCTTTCCAACGGTCAAAAAAAATATATAAAACCCCCTTTCATTTTTTTACACAAAGGTCCTTATTCAATTTTCTCTCAAATTTCTCTCAATTCCTCTAAAGTTCCTCTCAAATTTCACAAAAGTCTTTTAATTTTTACAAAAAAGCCCTGTTTAAAAGTTTTTTGAATTAGTTTTTTTTTAATTTAAAAATATTCGATTGTATTAGTAATGGCTGGAGAATTAATTCGTCTCGACAATAAACACATCTCCGTCGATCAAATGACAATGGTAAGTTATAATTTTAATTTTTCAATACTATTTAATATTTTTTAGGTTTATGCAATTTTAATTAAATTTTAATTTATACTTTTTTAAACAATCTGTAGATCGGGTGTTGCAATGCTATATTCGCAATATGCCTGGTCCACCATTGCCGTTGATCGAGAATTACCTGCGGAAAGCTGGTTTTTGGCACGTGGCGACTATAGGCCGGGGGTGCAAGTTGGACCTGAAGCTAATCAGTACGTTGATAGAGAGGTGGAGACCCGAGACGCACACTTTCCATCCTCCATGCGGAGAGTGTACTATCACTCTGGAAGACGTGCAGTTGCAATTGGGATTACCGGTGGATAGGTACGTAGTCACCGGATCCGCAACTTCTGGTGATTGGGGAGTCGTATGCTACGAGTTTTTGGGTGCTATTTCGGATAACATTAACAGAGGTCGGATCAAGATGGGCTGGTTACGAGACACATTTCCAGAGCCATATAATAATTCGACTGAATTAGAAAGAATACGGTATGCTCGGGCATACATTCTTGAGATGATTGGAGGATATCTGATGCCGGACTTGTCACGAAATCTCGTACATCTGAGATGGCTGCTGAAACTCGTTGATTTTAGAACAGCCGGTAAATTGAGTTGAGGGTCTGCCGTGCTAGCAAAATTGTATCGGGAGATGTGCGGGGCGATGCGACCGAATAAAGCCAAAATCGGAGGTTGCCTATCACTACTGCAATCATGGGCACGGTTTCGCTTTCCATTTTTTCATCCTCGAGTGGACCACCTATATACATTCCCACTCATAACGAGGTAAATTTAAGATTAGATTTTACAATTATTACGTAGATTTAAAATATAATTGTATGCTAAAAATTTATTTAATTAGGTGGAACCATTCAGCGAGTTATGTTGGAATACCTACCTAGCTTGAAGATATACGACTTCTATTAGACCAACGGTCGGAAACACAAGAAAGTATTAAATAAAATATATTTTCGTAATAAAATAGTCTTTTCGTATTTAGTATTATGTATATAACTAATATTTTTATCATGTTAATATAGTTTCAATGGACACCATACGAGGATCCGTCAATTCGAGCAGTAATTCCGGATGAGTTCTTTCAAAATCTGAACATTTGGCATGTGAAGGTCCCATTGGTCAACTATGCCACCGTGGAGATGCATCAGTCAGATCGGGTTCTGCGTCAATTTGGATTCTGACAATCGATTACTGTGGCACCTGAGGTGCTCGATGATGAGCACAAAGTCGACTTACGGCAGTTGCATACGGATTGGCCAAGATTTTGGTCAGTATATATCGAATTATGGAAAAACCAATACGATTATATACCTACTCGGGAATCGATCATCATTCCTGACTTAGCGTGCGTGCTGAAATACATGCCATGGTTTAGGATCCATGACAAGCCATATTTATTGTTAGAAGAGGAGAGGTGACGACAACTTCATGTACAAAGGGAACGACGGGGCCCTTTAAATCCAAAGAGAAGGGATGATGAGACGGGACCATCAACAGCACTGACACAATCACCGGGCCCATCAACAGCGCCCACACAGTCACCAAGCCCAACACTTCAGCCGACGACACCCACATCATAGCCTTTTCAGATTATGCCAGGTGCGTATCCTAGCCCTTATATGTTTCATTTTCCCAATCCAATGGCAGGTTGGAATGCATGGCCCGATTCAAGCCCGTTCCCGACTACTCCGACTGACCAGCCGATCTGTAGGTTGCTATCGCATGAGAGATCGCATAAGGCGCCGTCGGGGAGCTCTTCTTTTTACCAATCTCCTTCGCCTTATGGGATTCAGACACCTCCATCATGGGTGATGCAAACACCTCCGCAGTCATTATTTTATCAATGTGGGTCATCCTCCCAAAACCCACAATCAGACCCCCTGCCGGAGGAACCAGAATCCCCGCCTGAGCAACCACAACCCCCGCCGGAAGCTAGAACAATGAGGAATCCAGCACGTAACCGTCGACCACCCCATGTGGCACTGATTCCGACTGACACCAACATTGATTTTTTAATATATTTGTATAAACTTTTTTATATTGTTTCATTTAATAAAATAAAAGTTATTTTAATATTTCAATTGTAATTTAATTTTTATATTTTAATAAAATAAAAGTTATTTTTATTTTTATTGTAATTTATTTTTATATTTTTATAAAATAAAATTTATTTTAATATCCTAATTGTAATTTAATTTTATATTTTAATAAAATAAAATTTGTTTTTATTTTTATTGTAAATTTGTTTTTTATTTTTTATAAAATAAAAGTTGTTTTAATATCCTAATTGTAATTTAATTTTCATATTTTTAATAAAATAAAAGTTATTTTTATTTTTATTTTTATCGTAATTTATTTTTTATATTTTTATAAAATAAAAGTTATTTTAATATCCTAATTGTAATTTAATTTTTATATTTTTAATAAAATAAAAGTTATTTTTTATTTTTTATTGTAATTTTTTATATTTTTATAAAATAATTTTTTTAATATCCTAATTGTATTGGTTCAAGTAAGGACTAAATCGAAAATGTGAGAAAAGTTTTGTGGCTCAATAGTAAATATTCAAAATTTAAAGGGTAAAAATGTATTTATGAAAAAACTTGAAGGACCAATGGTGTAAATATTTTAAGGGTGGAAGGATCTAGAAACTAAGAAGAAATGGATGAATTAGGACTAAATTGAATAAGTGAAAAGTATGAGGGGTTAATTTGTAATTTTATCAAGATGGGTGTTGATCCAATATAGAAATTTTGAAGGATCGTAAAGGGCAAAATAATCATTTAGCAAGAAAGATAATTTTGAAGAATAATAATGATGGTGATATTTTAGATTAATTGAATAACTTTTTTTTTTTGTTTTGTAACTTAGTCCTTCTACATTCACCATTTTCATCAAGAAATTGAAAGAATTTTCATAGCCACCAAGAGACAAAAATGATAAGGAGACTATCAACTATTCCGATTTGAACATAAGCGAGATGTATGGCCTGGGTTCCTACACCATCTGCATAACTTCCGTTGGTTGGTTATTTCTCGGATATCCATATTGTTGCGTATTCTAGTCGAGTAAGGTCGACCCTTTGGTTTGCGACGCAGTTCTCTATCCGGTAACAACTTAAACGGAGCAAGCGATACAGACGGCCACTTACGTTCATCTAGGACTGGTGGGAATAAGTGTCTCCACACGTTGTACATGTATTCTATTTTATACACTTCGTCGACATAACTCATGGGATCCAAAAGGAGATTCTGACAAGCTGCACTTACATGAGCGTATGGATAATGAAGTGCATCAAATATCCCACAGTCACAGGTCCTATTTCTCAAGTGTACACGACATTGCCCGCCAATAATACCTTGGTTCGGTCTGTCAAACTCCGTCACACGAAACCATAGGTTATCGCGATCGTGACACACTATATGCATAGTGTTGGCTCGTGCCTTCGCCTTGTTAATTTCTCTCAATACCTTCGTGCACCGTACATGACCTCCCTGTATTTGGCCTTTATAACTCACTGCTCGTTTTAGAAATAGTGCCACTAAACAAAAATATGTCTCTTGCACAACCGATATTATCGGCAAATGACGCGTTCCTTTTGGAATAAAATTTATGCATTCAGCCAGGTTTGAGGTCATATGATCATATCATAGGCCGCTGTCGTATGCTTGTGTCTACTGTTCGAAAGGTATGTTGTATAGGTAGTTTGGCCTTCTTCGTTAATTGAACGCAAAATCGCCAACATCTCGTAAAAACGATTCTTATTGATCTCGTACCCTACCAATATAAGTTGATAGCGAATATTACATACCACTATTCAATTAAGAATAAATTGAATATTACAAACGAGATTATATTAATAGATATTACATACCCATGTTGGTCACTTGCTATCGTTCACTTGTAGATCGATGTTGCCCGTGGTAGTTGGACGCAACATGCCTTAGGCAATATCGATGGTGAGGGCCCGACCAGATATAACGCATATATCAGGTTGGGGGCAGACATGCCTCATTAACCTAGATAGAAAAAAATCCCAATCATCAGCTGATTCCCTCGGTGTTATTGTAAACGCAATGAGAAGGATTCTCCCACTGCCATCTTGTGCCATAGCTAGCAATAGTCGATGCGTATATCTACTATACATAAAGGTACCGTCAATTTGTACCAATGGCTTGCAGTATAGAAATGCGTCTTGGCATTACTTAAATGTCTAGAAAAGACACTTAAACACTTGGCATTCGCGGAGCAATCGATCGTTGTAGTATGCAGGTATCGTTTCAAGGTCTATTATGCTGCCTGAGACATATTTCTCCAGCACCTAACACCACTGCCACACTTCATTAGATGAAGCTTCCCACCAACCATGCAACTTTTCAAACGCTTTCTGCTTAGCTATCCAAGTCTTGCGGTAAGAAGGGCGTGTACCCCAATTAGCTTCGAATATTGACAATTAAGATCGGCATTGAAGTCTTGGGATCCTCCTTTATCGTCAGTATTATTAAGCTAGCCAATATATCTGAATCCATCTTAAGATGATCTTGTGAAACATCTGCCAATGAAGTATGTTAAATAATGCAACCTTACGTAATATCAGTATTATTCAAAAACCATAAACACCTAATGATACTGTACCGGCAAGACATATATGTGGACCTTTGTACTTTTTAATTTCCCACAGCCTATTATTTTCCTCAACAAGGTCATGATTTTCCATGAACATGTACCGTCTTGCACTGCACATTTGGCCTCATACTTATCGAATTTGGATTTAACCACGTTGTAGTTAACCCCGTTCTTGATGCTATATTGTTTTAATGCATCAAGAAAACTCTCATTGTTGGAAAACTCTTTACCAACTTCTAATTCACCCGAATTTCAACGAAGAACTTGTACGGTCATGCCTTCTGTGTGGTAGTTCAGGAAACTCAAACGCATCGTCTTGAGATAGATGACATTATGCATGTAGGCTGGAGGCGAGTACGCCCTGAATCGCGGATCTTCTTCTTTTTCATCTAAACCCCCTTCAACATCTTCAGGTATGGTTGGAATAGGCTCCGGTTCAGAAAATAATGCAACTTCTGCACCATCGGGGCCGAGCTCTCGAGGTGGATCCACATCGGACTCATCATCCGACCCACCATCATCTGTAATGAACGAGG
Organism: Gossypium rotundifolium; assembly: GCA_025506655.1. Taxonomy (NCBI): domain Eukaryota; kingdom Viridiplantae; phylum Streptophyta; class Magnoliopsida; order Malvales; family Malvaceae; genus Gossypium; species Gossypium rotundifolium. The sequence continues at coordinate 98,092,560 of CP106730.1, forward strand.
TCTCATTGCCGGTGGATGTCGTGGGGAGTACATTATCCCTTCTTAAACAACTTTCGTAACGTCCCCAATCATATGTGAATTACTGACCACTAGAAGTTGATGACGTTCCCCAATACGTATTTCTAGCATCGAACGTCAACCCACCGATATGTATGTCCCATCTACCAACCGAGTGTCATGCAAGGGTTGTGTTTTTCATACTACCACCAAACACGGGCGCTTTCATATTCTGCGTCCCACTAACAGAGTGTCGGCTTGGGGTCGTGTATTCCCCTCGAACAGCAGTAGATGTTGAAGTCGAAGGAAGATCACTTGGCGATGAAAATTGTACATATACCTCAAGATAGGGTGATCCACTGGCAAAATGAGTCTCCACCATTGCCTCCAAGCTCCGAGGACCTTTGATGTCGAATGAGTCATATCTCATGGGATCAACTGAAGCACAAAATCTATACTTAATAGAGTAAACTTTCATTGGCGTTGTTCCGAAGATTTTACGCCTAATTCTTTTGTGAAGTTCTGTCAAATCTATGTTCTGGTTAAAAACCAGTTGCGCTGTGTTCTTCGATAAAAAACACCATTTTCGGTGTCACGAACCTCACCATTATAGTAAATAACAGCACTAATACGTTGACTCATCTTCAGTTTCTATTATACTTTTGTCCCAATTTCTATTATGCAACCTGAGAATGAAATTAGGCTCATTTATAATCTAAGGACAAATAGGAACTACTGTAGCAAAAGAGCGTCCACGTGGAAGCTTTTTTCAGTACTCTTGCTGACAGTGCATACTGCTTGAAGCGTTTTGGTCACTATTTATTTAGAAATGTCTTCTCAAAATTATCTTTTCAGGAACTACTGTAGCAAAAGAGCGTCCACGTGGGAGCTTTTTTTAGTACTCTTACTGACAGTGCATCCTGCTTGAAGCATTTTGGTCACTATTTGTTCAGAAACATCTTCTCAAAATTATCTTTTCAGGAACTACTGTAGCAAAAGAGCGTCTACATGGGAGCTTTTTTCAGTACTCTTGCTGACAATGCATCCTGCTTGAAGCGTTTTAATCACTATTTGTTCAGAAACGTCTTCTCAAAATTATCTTTTCAAGAACTCATCAGAGCAAAAAAAGCGTCAACGTGGAGCTTTTTCAATACTCACGACGATGCATCCTGCTTGAAGTGTTTTAGTCACTATTTGTTCAGAAACGTCTTCTCAAAATTATTTTATCAGATACTACTGTAAATTTTTTTTATTGCTGATATATTTTTTTCAAAACCCTAAACCTAAAATTATTTTAATTAATTAACCTTAAACTCTAGTTCATTAATTTTACCCTAAAAGCCTTAAACCCTAAACTCTAGCCATAAAACCCTTAAAACCCTAACCTTAACCCTAAAAATAGCTGAAAACCCTAACAAAAGGGAATGGCAAAAACGCGTCCCTGAAGGAGCGTTTTTTGTCACATCAGCAAAGCGCGCCCTCAAGGACGCGATTTCTGCTGATGTGGTAGAAAACGCTCCCTCAAGGACGCGTTTTCCTGCTGCATTTTTTGAAATCGCGCTGACGTGGACGCATTTTCGGGGAAAATGATCCATTCCGATAAATAATTAGGAAAAAGGTCCTTTTTTGTAAATTTTGAAAAAAAAAGCATTTTTGGTAATTTACCTATTATTTAAATAAATAATTATAATGCCATATTATTTAAGTAATTAATTAATATATTTATAATATTCATGTAAAAATCCACATTTGATGGTTTTAGAATACAAATGAAATAATTACTATAATTTATCATGTAAAAGTAAATAATTTTAATTTAAAATAATAAAATAACTTAAAATTGTGTACAAGAAATTATTTTCAAATGAAATATTCCTTTTAGAAATATTTATAATTTTTAAAAAATTATCAAATGATATTGAAGAGCCACCAAAAAATATATTTTCCTTCAATAAAATTTAAAAAACCAAAACACAAAATTAATATAAAAAATTGAGAACTGAAATTAAAAAAAAAAACCAAGGGAAAGGTCATTTACGTAAATTCAGTGGATTTTTTAATTCCTCCCAAAGTCATCCCGTGAACTATCGCACCCTCCGCCTGGTCACGTGGCTTTTGTCGTCTGTTCCCACAATCGCATCTCTTGTTTTCGTGAAATAGCCATAAATGTATAAACATCAATTCGATATTTAAACAATTAATATTTATACTTTCTATTAAATTTAATAAAAATAATGCATTAATTATATTATATCATTAAATATCTTTTCATAAAGCTGCTTTGCCAATTACCTCTTATGTCATTTACCAGTCACATAAAAGTGGGCCCCCAATAATAAATCTCCACCGCCCATGTGACAGAACATGATGCTAATGACCTTTTACAGCCGTCAGATTAAAAAGTGTCCATCACAGTTTAATAATGCTCACTTGTACTAACATCAATCACAATTAATAGTACGAATTTATATATTTACAGATATTTCATTTATTTTTAATAAAATTTGAATGTTACGAATTTTGATAATATTTAAATTTAAATATTTTAATTATAACATTTATTTTAAAAATATTTTATATTCATATAAATAATTAACTAATTCGATTTTAATTCCAAATACTAATACTCCAATTTAATATAAATAATAGCTTTGAATTTCAAATTTTACAAAAAATGTAAATATTTAAAATTTATAGAATTTTACATCTAATCTCGTTCACGAGTCGAGTTGACGAAAAACAGAAATAAAAAGGTTAAATTTTTGGTTAAAATTTGTTGTTAGCCCTATATTTGTACATAATTTGAGATTTGGTTTCTATACTTTATATGTTAAAATTCAATCCTCTTATTTTTTAATTTTAAAAACAATCTAATAAAAATACTTATAATTTTAGTAATTAGATTGAGA